>QYAJ01000003.1:0-600000 GCA_003988865.1 Phialocephala sp. D728 | reverse complement strand
TCGGCGCGATTGTTGGTTTGCGGCATACCTTCGAGAGGTTCGGAGACGTTCCTACTGCCCATCAATATACATCAGGCCAAGAGTAGATATCAAAATGCAGAAGGAAGCTTACCTAGGATCAAAATCTCCGAACCAAACCCCAACGCCAGCCGCAGATCCCGCCTTACCATTTCCCAAACTACTCCCATCCGTATAGACCGTCGTCTTCCTCTTGCTCCCAACTTTCTGCTTCTTCACCACTTTCTCCTCTTCATCGTTAAGCACCTCTTTCCCGACACCTTTTTTCTCCTTCTTCTCTTTCGCAGTAGGAACTTTTCCTCCAGTTCGAACAAACTCCTCTGCCTCCTCCCGCGTAGCAAACTTCTTGTACTTCGGCCCCTTCACATCCGTGACCTGCAGTTGAGCTTCCGACCAATCCTCATATACGCCTGGTTTCTTACCTACAGCTACGCCGTAGAATTTATCTCCGCTGCCACTACCACTGGCTTTTCCGTCGACGAAATCTTGGGCTTCTTTGCGGGAGAGGAAGGACTTGTCTGTTCACAAAAGAAAGAAACGGATTAGCACCCATCCTCTTACTTAAACAACAACTTTAAAAGCGACAGAGGGGAGCAGCCGCAGAATCCTGAAGGTAAAAAGGAAAGGAACATACAACTCGCGCCCTTAAATCCTGTAGTATTATCCTGGCACTCCTTCCACGTCAGATAAACACCAGGCTGCTTCCCCGCCCTCACAGCATAAAACTTCTGCTCTCCCTCCCCCAACTTCCTCTTTTTGCTCGCAGTAGACATCTTCCAGAGGTCGCGATAGAAGTGTATTTTGTGCCAGTATTTCTGGAGTGGGGGGTGCAGGGGGAAGAGGTATTTGCGAATGTAGATATCACGAGGCTGATGGCGGACGAGCGAGTGAACTTTATAGGGCCGTCTCCGTAATTGTGGCGAATGAGTCTGCAAGGGCGCATGTATGAGCATTGGTAACAAGAGGCAACAATGGAAGTGAAAGAGCAGTGCTCAAAGATGAGCGTTCAAGGAGCTGCAGCTATGCGGGGCAAGGACTTACGAGGCTGAAAGAACGAACGGCTCTAATTCGATGCCTCACGTTAGGTAGTTGGCAGAGTCAACAGCCTCGAACTGTGAGAGCCAAGGACCTGCAGAGCCGATCCATGAGCTACGCACTTCTTTGCTGAAGGCGCGGGAAGTTCGCAGGCATTTACTTGTATGGAGAGGAGGATGTTCATCAAGCAGGCTCGGCTCGGAAACAGGGCTGACGACAAAAGCAGATCATTCTCATCCCGGTTTTCACCCCTGGCCGCAACTCACACCAAATCGTCCTAATCTCTATGAAGCACGTGAATGAAGTCATAAAAAGAAAAGTCCGCCCCCCTCGGTCGTTAAATGTCAAGATCAAATGCTGGTGAATTTTTTTTAAATGGGGCTTCACACTTGCATGCAGCACAGGGAAGCATTCGTCGAGATGGACTTTGAGGTTCAGAGACAAGCACAAGATCTCTTAGCAGAACGACTGAAGTGTTTCTTTATTAGCAAGACTGGCTCATGGCCCTAGCTTGCCAGCTTCTTATATTACAGGCTTTCTAATGCGGCTGGTATGCACTGAAGCCAGCTCTAGGGGGTATAAACAGCCACCCTCTCTCTCTCTCTCTCTCTCTCTCTCTGAACGCCATGCCAATGCCATCGAATACTTCCCGGCCGTTCCCAAAATTTAGCAAACAATATTATGTACTTGTACAAAACCCAGTAAACGCCTGCTATGCCGCCCTCAAAATGTTCTCGCTATGCAGGTTGAATACCTTTCGCAAACGCCGGTATTGCCCCTGTACCATGGTCGAAAGGTCCGAAACGTGCATAGCACACCCTGAAAAGAGAAAATCGATTGAGTAGCGAGCGGAAAAGTGATATGTGCCTCCCAGAGTCATGAAAATCGTACTGAGAAGTTGACGTCCATGTGAATCGTTGGAAAGTTGAGCCACAAGATGCTAGAGAAAACAAGGGAAAAGAAATGAGGTGTGATGTGTGAAGTCCCAATAGGCAGTCGAGGAGATGAAGAAGCCATTCAAGCAGAGTGCGAAGTAGCTTTGGCGGGCTTGTAGTTCTTGACTTCCTCGAAGGTCCAGATGTCGTCGCGACCCTCATTATAGCGGTAAGCGTGGAACTCGATACCATACGGCTTTGGTTCGATAGCATAAAGCATTCCAAGAGGTACGTCGAGGTCTGCAATGTCGTCACGAGTCAGATCCATGAAGTATGCCATTAAGACTCGGCAGACAGAGCGATGTGCGATGACCAGGACATGATCTTTGATACGTTCAATTTCACGAACCATATCGCGCAAACGGCTGATTACTTGCAGGTAGCCTTCGCCACCAACTCCAGGATAGATGTAGCTGAGCTTATCGGCTTTGCGCTTTGCATACTGCTCGGGAAATTTCTGCTCAATCTCTTGATAGGTGAGTCCTTCGAAATCGCCTGCATCAAGTTCATTCAGCATCTCCCAGTTCTTGACATCGTAGTTCTCATCTTCCTGGAATGCTTCGGCAGTTTGAACGCTACGCTTAAGCATAGAAGTCCATACGCAGAAGTTTTTCTCGTCCAGATCGCCCAAGAGCTCCGGGTAAGGTGGAGTCTTGTCGCCTGGCATCAATGGAAGCGAATGACCCTCCAGAGCTCTCTTCTTTTGGTCGGTCTCCCACTCGCCTCGCTTCTTCTCAATGAAGTTGTAGAGAGTTGTGGCATAATGGCGGCCCTCCTCGGTAAGTTCTGAATCCCCACCAATCTTATTGACGAGGTTGTCTGTTGATTGACCGTGACGAGTGATCCAAATCTGTCTCGGAGATAGGTTGAATGTAGAAAGGTAAGATGCAATGCCTCCAGCAAGAAATCCCTGCAGACGATAATGGACAACTTTCTTGCCTACATCAATCATCTTGATATATTGCATGCAATTATCCTCCTCAAATTTTCCCAACGGCACGTACGCGCTCTCGTAGGCCTTGACACGCTTCTTGAAGTCGGCAAGAGAGCTTTCCGGGTCCTTGTCCTTATAGTCAGGGCCTCGCAGTTTCAAATGCATATTTGCCTCCAATAACTAACGATAATTAGCCGAGCACCTCTAGAGAGGAATAAATCTTACTTTTTCGTCCTCACAAACACTCTCAATGAAGAGGATGCCAAGTTTTTCCTCCCGGGCCTTAATATGCTTGAAGAGAGTTTTTCGACGTTCGATTGTGCTGTTAGTTGCATCGAGGATACCTACAGAGCCACCTTGGTTGAGTAGGAAATCCAACAGCTCATCACAAGTGGACAATGCAACTTGCTCTCTAATCCTCGAAGCCGCCTCGTTCTTCGGGTCAAAGAACTCAGCAGACTGTTCCATAGTATCAGCGCTCGGTAGCTTCGCCAGTTCGTTCTGTTCTTCAACTGGGTCGACTCCATTTAGAAGAATATGAGCAGCTTGTGTTGGTGCATCAATGATGCCTGCGATCGAAGTAGTTCGGACAACATTTGAAGTTCTTGGAGATCGTTTAGGGGTCTTCGGAGGTGGTGACACAGTACCGCCGGCACCTGCTGCAACTCTTCGACGATTTCCAACATTGAAGATCCGCGCCTCGTGCTGCTGCCAGGACAAGTACCTTGCAATCTTCTTGGTAATATATGATTTTCCCCGAGCTGGTAGACCAACCATAATCACAACGAGCTTCGCGCCGACATCGCGTTGGGAAATCTTGCCATCAGGAGACACCCGAGATCGAGTCATTCCAGGGATATTTAACGTGGTGGCCGGTGGTCTGACTCTAGGGGTCGTGGTGCCTGAATTCTGTCGGACCGGAGGTCTATCAATTGTGTCAGCAATTGATTCAGTGGGCTGAGTCGTGAAGAAGCAGATGTCCAACTCAACAATAGTGACCATAGTTATAGCTTCAGCACACAGCACTTGATAGCGTGACAAAACCAAAACTAAAAAGGAACAGCAAGAAATACACTTACAGTCTCGGGCTAGTTGGAGCAGTAGATGGCGCACTTCGAGGGGGGGTATCTCCATTCTCGCCATTCTGACTAGTGGTCATATTCAGGTGTGCCTGAAGTGCGCGACCGAGCGAAGTTGTATGATGATTTGGAACTGCGAGCTGCTGTGGATGAGGGTAGAGGGACCTTGGTAGTGCAAAATCGTGATCGACAATTGTATTCACAACTTTGTCTTGCAGAGGGAGGGGGTTTGGTGAAGACATGACAAGAGAGTTACTCATAGCCGTCCTCGCGACCAGCGAATGAGATGACGTTCGAGCTTTGCTAGCAGCCTCAACTGTTCAACGAATAGGTCAGTGGGGCACTCTCTGCAGAACCTGCGTGAAGAGTGGAGATTGTGGGTAGGCTTACAAGATGGTTTTTCTTCCGCAGAAGGAGAAGGTTGAACTGATGAAGTGACGACTGCCATCTCGCGATGCAGGGCCCTGTTTCTATTGACCGGCTTCGGCTCAACAGGGGTTCATTGGGTCGGACTCCGAATGTGGCTGATTTCTCCTGCAAGTGGTGGAAGCGGCGGGCGCGCAGTGACTTGGGATTTGAAGGCGACCGGACCTGCGCCGAGGGTGAGTCCGCGGTGGATTTTGAAGTTTCAAAGGCGAAAGAAGGATGGCAGATAATCTGGTAGGCCGACGTCCGCGGGGAGAGACCAGAAGGAAATTAGGAGAAGTTGAAGGTTCGAAACGGATTGATCTAGTTCCTGAATATCCGTGGTTCTCTTGGCTCAGTGAAGTCGAAGAAAATACGCTAGCGGCCGCCTACTATCGATAGGTAGGCCCCACCCTAGGACGAGCGATCGAAACCAAGATGGATGTGAACACCAACAGGTTCCTGTGTTAGAGGATTTGTATCGCCATGGTGGATGAGTCGCTGGAAATGACAGCAACACGACCGTCCAGATCCGCTTCTGTCTTGGCTTGCGTAGCAATGGAGTGCTTCAAGGTTGAATGAGAGGGAACGCTGCTCTCTGGGGAGCGCGTGCAAGAAGGAATGGAGGTTGAAGAGTGATGGCAGATGCCCTAGATAAGAAAGTGTTGCAGGTCCCTTTTCTCTACTGTATGACTCCGATGTCTCTCGTCTCTGAGAGCCGCGTCCGTGGGCGGCGGTCTTTCTGCTTCCGGGGGATCGCAGCTGCTGCATGCAGCCTGAATGCAACCGCGCCTATCATTGGTTACGCTGTTGACCACCGTGGCCAGTCTGACCCGTCCCATAGGCTGTGCAGCCAAGCAAGGAATTCTGAGCGACAACCAAGTAGAGATCTGACGAAGTCCAAGAAGTCAGATAAGCAACGTCGTCGTCAACCCGTTGTGTCCAGCTGGATTGGATTCCCCAAGTTGGCGGCCAGACCAGTCATGTCCTAAAAAGCAAACTGTTGGGAGATAAGCTCCCTTGACAATTCTCTCAAGGCTGCCGCAAAGCTCTCTATTGGCAGACTGCGATGCAGTCATGCAGTCTCGCCCTGACTATCCCTACCAAACAGGGCATTCACACATCAGCCTTGTTTGTGCGAGGCTGAATGTCGCCCTGAGTGGTTTGTGTACTTCACGGTCGCATCGCTTAGAGCAATACTTGATCTATTCATAGGAATTGAACCCATACACAGGGGGTATGAGCTGAATCAAAAGAAAGTTATACAAAGTGGCCCTGTTAAGTGCTGGGCATTCTCTTGGCCCTCTGGCGTATTTGAGAAGATGAAAAGAACTGTTGTACTTGTGCCTATATCAAGGAGACACAGGTCCGAAAACGAAGTTGCAATACATGAACAAATCAGATGTCTGAGTGCTGGGTAACATTTTGCTTCCCTGCAAGGAGGACATAATACTGCAGTGCTTCCCGCAAGTGCACAAAGGCAGACGAGCACTATACGAGGGACTCTCGTATTGTGCACAATTCGCGGATGGCAAAGATAATGGATATATGGTGAAGATAACAAGAGTCTGGGACCTACAGGGAAAGAATATTGACCTTGAGTGTGCTTGAAAAAGTCTTTGCGTTATCTCCTTATCTTTGTGTTGCCTCAACGATGCTTGCCGAGCCTCGCGTTCGGTGTCGTGCTCTGCCTAGATGGCACTGTGTCGGAGGCAATCCAATACGATTGCGAAGCTGTTGAGCAGTATCTATTGCAGATGCCGATCTGTACAGTACTTGGCGAAACAGTGTCCTGGCAAGAGTACTTGCAATAGTGGACATGTTAAGCGAATGTTAAAGCGTATAGGCAAGATGATGACCATACTTTCTCCCTCAGATAACAGAATTACTCTAGATCCACCCATTTCATATATCATTTGCACAATGTTTGATGTAAAAGATCTGTGTGTTTGTTTCTAGTTGATCAATTGGCACTGTGTATTCACTTGTTAGTGTCGTCGTCGGTGTCGTTAGTTGCCCTTTCTAGCCACAGTCAAAAGTCTGCGTTACGATATCAGAGGGGCTTGTGTAGGGTAGACGAGTTCTTCTAGTGAATTGTTAGAAGAAACAGACACATACCTTCGTTGTTAGCTAGTGATAAACGTAAGACTAGAGTTGTGGCTAGGTTTGTGTTACTAGGAACCTCAGCGGATTGCATGATCTCGAGCTGGCTGGGAGCTATATTCTGACTATCAGCGCGTTTCAGAAGGCGTCCAGTGGTGTTCATAGTTCTATTTCATGTTTCCTTGACGCGTCGCGACGCCATGGTATTGATCTGTTCAAGTCAGTGTAGTCGCGTAGGTGGAACCACTTCCTCGCTTCAATTATCAAATTGGCCAATCAAAAGCTTCTCATTCTTGCAGTAAATGAGGAATAAAAACTCATTCGTCAGCTGATAAATATAGCGAGTGCGACGACACCCTTCACTTATGCAATGAAGAATGATTAAAAGGAAGTGAACGCTAAGTACAGCGCAAACTAGATATTTTCAAAATACCGTAAATGGCTTATCTACTCTACTTTGTTCTGCTTTCGTCCTGGATTTAGATGGGATGTGATGGATGAATAAAGTCGCTGAGTTGCATCCAAACAGTGCTCCAAATAGTATTCAGTGGTATTTTTAGCGCCGTATGAGAGGCCCATTATACGTACGAAAATACTATTTGGAGCATTGCACCCAAAGCTTCCGAAAGTGCTTGGAAGGTCAAGGTAACCCAAAAACATGCGTATGAACTGTGTGCAATAGCACAGATCTTTTGAGTCCCATGGTGCTTGAATCACGCACATCGTTAAGATCAGTGCTTGCAGCGGTGTGGTGTATATTCTGGATTCACGTGCAAGCGAACACAATTAGCTCATAGATCTGGTATCACTAGCCGTTGCAGTAGCTCCCTATCATCAAAATAATAATGATTTCAAAGGTTATATAATCGTGCTTTCTACTGAAATAGTGCTCTGTGTTCTGGAATTCATACAGTTTAGATCCAGAGAGAAATTGCCAGCCTCATAACTGCACTAAATTTCATATTCTAAACCCTACAACACTTATCGAAGCTCTATTATACTAACTTATGATCAAACTCCAAATGTGACACTACTATGAAGCGCGAGATGGCCGAGTTCAGAAGTCTGGGCGGATAACAAGATGGTGCATCTAACCCTCCTCCGAATCGGCGAGCGTATTCGGAACTTTTACTTCCTTCACAACCCCTTCTTCCGAATACAACCCTAATGAATTCCTTTGGTTTATGTTACGGACTATGACACCGAAAGCTCAAAATCCACCGATTTCAAACTCACGGTTTATGAATGAGCCTCTTGGTCTGGCATGGGAGAGTGTAGTCACGTGACCTGTAGTTCTATGCCTGAAATACGCGCACCGAACGAGTCACGATTGGCTAGCTTGAGCAGATAGTTGTGAGTCTTGAAAAGTCTTTCTGGCTTTAATTGAAGAAGGCTGCTTATGTCTTAGCTGGACTACGCAGTTCTCAAAATTTCAATCAATTCTCTGTAGTCATTATCTCAGCAAGTCCAAAGCATACAAGGCGCACAAATGTCCAAATATCTCTGACGAGACTTTAGGGAGAATCAAAAACTTCATATGACGTAATTATCGTTCTATAGGTACATAGCCCGAAATAAGCATAAGCATTCAATCCTCACCTGACTTGAGATTTTGTATACGTTATGATCGTATATTCCTCTCATCTATTTAAGCCGAGTATCTACGCTCATATAAATAAAAACAAAGAAAATTATATTTTCGAAGCCATACTCCAGTATACCAGGCTGAAGCCCCGCCCTGAACACCTTGTCATGCTATAGCGCCAAATGTGATGATGTGACTCCCTTCCCCAGGTCCTGTTTAGGCTTCCCAACCCAAGCTAAATGCAGGTATCGAACAAGATGAGAACTCCGTGTCATGATGCCGACTATTTTATGTTTTTGTTTAGATTTATTAATTTGGAATCCAGCCAATCTCCTCTATCGGCCAGCGGATCCATAATCTATTTGGAATTAGCAAGTTCATTCGTCTGTTCGTATGATTTCTTGAGTTGAGTTACGTTGGAGGATTAATGGCATGAAAGAGAAGGGGGCAGAGAAAGAGTAAGAGACAGATACACACCGATGCTCCTCATCTAACAACCCCCAAATCTTCTCCACGAGATGCGCACTCCACCCTTCCATCCACCAATGCCCATCCAACCTTTTCAACACGACACAGAAATACGCTAAGATGGCTAAACTCTCTTGTGTATGCTGCTTCAATAACCCTAGATAGGCATCCGGGAGATTAAATACCCATTCGAAGATATCTGCCGTCTCGTGCCCCGTTGGCGGTGGTGTAGGTGTTGATGTCAACGTTTGTTGATGGTGATAGTGGTAATGAGAATGGAATACGAAACTCTTCCGTAGAGTCTTGATGGCTGTTGTGTAGATAGGGAGATTCTCCTGATCGGAAGAGGCCTCGGTGATTAGGAGGGAGAGTGCGGTGAGTGGATCGGGGTCGGGGTTGTCTGGGGGGGTGTTCGACGACGAGGCAAGGAGACGTTCTTTGATCTCGGCGCGGCGACGACCGGCTTTGAACATGGGTCCCAGCGGGCCGGAGAACAGGTATTCTTCTGAAGATTCGATGATGTAGTGCGTGCCTTTTGCGAGGTAGAGCCAGTCTGCGATGCCGTTTTCACCGATGAGGAGGAAATCCCCGGGTTTGCGGGGGCTAGCGAGCGAGAAGTAGAGGGTTAGTGCCGAGAAGAGGTAGATCTGTGTTTGTATTGTGAGGATCGGTACGGGTAGTGTAGGATGAAGGGTACTTACGGCTGTGCAGTTTTCTTTCGTGATGCTGGATAAGAGGCCCGTGGTTATTCTCAACCCAGCTTGATGTTGGATGGTGGCTTGGGACATGTAGAAATCTCTCTTCTCGGGCTTGTAGCATGCCATGTGTAGGGAGGAGAGGGCGAGGATGCCTCGCATTACGAAGTCGTTCTGGAATCCGAGTTGGGGGACGTTGATTCGCCAGAGAGTCTTCATGGCTGGATCGGTGTGGAGAGTGAAAGCTGTAGAAGTGACGTAGTTGTAGAGAAGCTCCAGATCAGTCCGGTTTAAGGTAGGTAGTGGTGCTTCGTTTGGAATTCCAGAGGACTCTCCGTTTTGATCGAATTGTGGTGTTCCGTGAGAAACGTGAGGACTGTGGTTAGAGGGAGTACCTGCCTGTATACGATTAGTGAGAAGGGTCCACGCGAATGCTCGCTTCTGAGCTTTATTATAGCCACATGGTCGACGTTTGCCTGTACCAAAGCTTCCAAAAGAACAACGAAAATGCTATCCTTTTTCGACCGAGCGTAGCAAATATGAATTTGCACTTCAACATGGATGTAGGTCAAACTTGCTGGAAGTTTTCTGGTCAAGCCGCCCAAAACAAGGACAGACATTCCATCATTTCGCTCTACTCGGAGCACATTTGATGGCCTTACAACGTGTATTGGGCAAGCATTACGCTCAATATAGAAGAGAAAAATAAGGACAGTGTCGCAAATTGTAGAACAGGCTTACATGAGACAAGGCCCCTGCTGAGCCGGCCGATGGGGTCACTAGGAAGTCGCATTGCACAGAATGCTTGACACAGTTGTGACATGATGGGCGTTGTTCATCACACTGTATAATGAAGCAGGATTAGCTACTATTCTTTGAAATTCTAATGTGAGGAAAGAGTAGCAGCGAAACCGCGAGGAAGCAGAAAGTGTTGTGAGAAAATACCGAGTTGAGTAGTAGAAACCGCAACATGATATGGAAACTCTTTTCCTCATCTATAGAACCTCGCTCTGCAGCCTTGCCAACCAATAAAGGGGGAGTGAATAGCAATCACGTGGTGATATTGGACACCCACCCCTGCTGGTACAAGGGCTTAAGACCCACAGTATATCTCCGACCTCAGAACTCACCCCACGACGGATATGTACATCAACGAGAGACTTCAACGCACCTTTATCTTTCGGGATTTACATGTTCGACACCCCGTTCTCGTTTTGCGATGTGTCTTGCGCGCGGACGGCTTAACATTCATGTCCGAATTCACCTCCATAATCGGTCCCCAGATGGTCGAGGGAAGTGTTCCAGATGCCAGGCGACAGTCCCGCACTTGATGCCGATTCTTGTATACGAACAGTGCGAACCCAACCGCGTCAGCGAGCTGGCGAAGTAGCAGTATCAACTAGTGGCTGGTACCTGTCGTAGACTCGGAGAAGTACGAGGTGTTCGGGATCATTGCGAGCTGTTCTCTGCATAGTTTCAGCCTTCGAGCTATCGCTTACCAGCGAATCAAGATGCGAGGATCGCGAGTACGAATTGCTATACGATCGCATTTTGCTGTACGAGCGAGTGCGAGGTTGATCTTTTGAAATGCGAGTCTTTTCTCGTGCATACCTTGGTTGTTGCTATCGCAATTAGGAAAGAGTATTCGCGTCAATGGGGCTTTATCTTGTTTTCTTCTTGGCATCTTTTCATATGTCCTGTATATAGGTAGGTAGAGTGCTGCCTTGCAGTCGACTTCATCTCATACACCTTACCACCCAAAACTTCTACCATACTCACTCGCACCCTCAAATCAGTTCTCTTCTCAGACTGCTCCGTCGCTACACACCTCAAGATGTCTGTCGCCGGCGAGAAATATCTTCTCTATCACTACAATCCGTCGAAAGTCGCGGCCATCATCTTCATCGCCCTCTTCGCCATCACAACCCTCCTCCATACCTTCCAATTATTCAAGAAGCGAACATGGTACTTCATCCCATTTCTCATCGGAGGCTTCTGTAAGCTCTCCCCTCCAAGCTTCCACGTCCTCAAAGCAAGCTTGTCTGACTTGCCCACCATTCAGTTGAGACACTCGGCTACGTCGGACGAGCTCTAAACGCAGGACAGACCTACGGGAACTGGACAACGGGTCCCTACATCATGCAGAGCCTGCTTCTCCTCCTCGCTCCCGCTCTCTTCGCTGCGTCGATCTACATGGTTTTAGGGCGGATCATTCGCCTGACGGACGGCGAACAACATTCTCCCATCCGCGTCAACTGGTTGACGAAAGTCTTCGTGGCCGGAGACGTGATTTCCTTCTTCGCGCAATCCGGCGGTAAGCGACCCCAGTTTCTCCGCATCACATCTTGCCCCCCCCCCCTCCGCCCCCCCTGCGGAGTTTCGCACAGAAGGTCTAACAGTCCACAGGTGGCGGAATACTCGCGAAAGCCAAATCGAAGAAAGACAGTGATCTCGGCGAGCACGTCATCACGGGCGGACTCGGCATCCAAGTGCTCTTCTTCGGCCTCTTCATCGTCGTCGCCGGCATCTTCAACTACCGCCTGCGCCGCACGCCGAGCCTGCGCTCCAAACAGCTAGCCGTGCCGTGGCAGCGCTACCTCTTCGTGCTGTACGGCGCCAGCCTGATGATCATGATCCGCTCCGTGTTCCGGATCGCCGAGTACGTCATGGGCCAGGACGGCTTCCTGCTCGCGCACGAGTATTTCCTGTATATCTTCGATGCCGCGTTGATGTTCTTGACCATGGTCTTGTTCAATATCTATCATCCGAGTCGCATCATCGAGAGAGGGACGCGGGCCAAGCACGCCCACGCGCGCGACCCGGAGTCGATCGATAGCGGGTATGAGTTGACGCAGGAGAATGTTCGCGTGGGACGGAAACCTTAGGTGATGCAACACGGGGTGCGGATCGGGTACTGTAGTGGAGTCGAGACTGAGACGAAAGATGGACGAGGAGGACTAATTTCTGGACGTAGGAACGCATGATGATTTTTGCGTGGTCTTTGGGCGTTGTTTTGGTGTACGATCTTCGAATGTGGACTTCGGTGAGAAGGCCGAACTTTGAGTTCCCAACTCATTAGTATAGCGCAAGTACGACGATGTGCTGGCAGGATAAGGTAGGGTAGGGTAGGCATGATTGGGATTCGTTTCGGGGTATAGAATTTCCAGACAACTATTTCTGCGGAGAGAAAAAAAGGGTTTGCTTGTTTCACTTCATGGCATTGCACATTGTTGGAATCAAGTCAAGATCGAGGATGAAGAAAGGAGTTGCATTCACCATTGATTCATTATCGTATGGCTATTGCAATCTCATTTGCATGTATGTAGTTCTGATGCATTCAAGAGAGAAGAAGAAGAAGAAGAAGAAGAAGAAGAATTGAAGAAATGAAGAAATGAAGAATGCTGCATGATTCGCTAACTCGCTAACTCGCTGACTCACTCGCTCGCTCAAATGCTAGAGAGGAATATGCAGATGCAGATGCAGATGCAAATGTTGATGCAAATGCGAAAAGCCCAATGCCAGGTAAAGAAGAGTGCATGCAAAGGAAAACAAGATCCACCATCCATCCTTGTCGTATCGTACCATATCCCATGAATCTTCTTCTCGGTCTTCGTGCGTAAGAACATAAGTCGATTCCGCGATGCTGATGCGCGATGCGTATGAAGATTGGCGTGTCGCCGAAGAGTCGAAAATGCAGATGCTGATGCAGATGCTGAAATGTAGGAAGCAAAAATACTGCAGGCGGGGCTGGAAAAAGAAAGGGGGAATAGCCGAATTTTGGCGAAAACCGAAAACCAATCATCAATAGGCGTGAGTCGTTACTCGTAACATAAGCATTATGCGTGTATCAATCTGTCTGTCGTCCCCATCATAATGCTTGATATGTCGTGTCCAATCTGGTATCATCTATTCTGGTTCGTCATCTCCTCTTAGTTATTGCTGAAAGTTTAGGTCCAAGGTGGCAAGGAAGCTTGAAGATCTTCAGAAGACGTCGTCAGGCCATTCAAAGCTCTTCTTCTCCATCTGTTGCTCCTTCTCATTTCCGGTCCCAACCTCACTCTCAGCTCTCTTCTTCTCCAAGCGCCTACTCTCCCTCCTCTCCTTAATCAATTTTCCCGCACTACCCTTCGAAACACCAGAGGTTTTCGAAACCGTACTGCCTTTACTCTTGTCCTTGTCTCCATCCACACCGCCATCGCCGTTGGTAGCAGGAGCAGAGCTCTGGGTATTCACAACCTCGCCACTAGCCAATCTCACAGTTCTAGGCATTTTCGGCATGGGAGGAACACCTTCATCTTCTGACGGATCAGCAGCGTAGGCGACATCTTCTCCTTCATTTGCGAAGGTCTTAATTTGACCGTTGATTTGTTGCTTGATGGACGGTTGAAGAGACGGCTTCTTGTACTCGAGCTCTGTGCCTACGCCCGTGAAAGCCGAGGATGGAGGTGGAGAGGCGGATTGTTGGCGTGTTGTGGGGAGAGGAGGAGGCTTAGATTTCGAGAGGCGGGAGGATGGAGGTGGGCTCTTCAATGTTGATTTCAGAGAAGAAGTGCGTGCTGGGTGCTTGCCATCAGACCTCAAAGTGCTCGAGTTTTGAGATTGAGACAATGAGGGAGTTTCGGTAGGCGGTGGTGGAGGGGCACGTTTTGGTGGACTATCGGTGCTGAGATTCTTGGCTTGGGCAGGAGAGATCTTCTGAAGCTTTCGAGGATAGTTGAGGATTATTCTGCGACTTTGCTTGCGAGGAGTGGATTTCTTGACTTCGGACTCGGGGTCGGAGTCCTCCGTGTCTGTTGGTTTATAGATACCACCATCGTCAGCATGACCTTCGAATCTGCTCTTCCGCTTCTTGGATGAAGGCGTGCGGTTGGATTGAGGCTTGGGAGTCTTTTCCTTGTCATCTTCCTCTTCTTCTTCTTCTTCTTCCTCCTCCTCCTCCTCCTCCGGCTCCGGTTCAGCATCGCCCTCGGCATAGTCGCCATCATTAGGGTCCGAGTCCTTGGTGGTAGGTTCGCTGATCGAGGTAGCTGTCTCTACAATTTCCTCCTTGTCAGATCTAAGACTCTTCATGACCATCGGAATTCTCTCGTTATCTTTCTGATCCTCCACACCATTCATTAGATTATCCTTAGACGACTTTCCTGGATGCAATTGCTTGCCCAGCCAAGCAGGTGATTGCCTATTCCTGATAATCGACTTCTTCGGTTTCTCATCAACTTTAGTCCCTGACATGACCACATCACTTCTCTCCTGATGATCAACAGTCATAGCCCTGCCGATTCCGTTGTCTTCCTCATCCTCTTCGTCATCCGGCACATAGCCAGCCAGAAGTCGCTCAGAAGGAAGCGAAGCCAAAGCACCAGGTACAAAAGGTCGTCTGTGGACTCTTTCTTGCGGTGTTTGATGTGGCGGTGGTACAGGAGGCGACATTGATGTCTCGGTTACATGAGATTCCTGAGATAGCAGAGATATCTGAGACACCGGAAGAGGATCACCCAGAGCTTCGGACAGCTCCCTACGAGCGGCCTCCAATTTTCCCTCCAGATTACTAACACGCTTAACCAACTTCTGCTGCTTCTGAAGGTCCTTGCGAGATGGGATTCGGCGTGCTTGGCGGGTAGGTTCTGACAAATTGGTGGTACTAGAACTAGCGAAGGACTTCTTGATGTTCGAGAGAGAAGGCTTTTTGAAGTGGAAGGATTTGTTAGGTGACGAGTGGTTGGAGTTTGCGTGTGAGCTCGACACGTGAGAGACAGGACTTCCTCCATGAACAGATTCCGACAGCTTCGGTGGGTTCAGAAAGACCCGTCCCTTTCTTTTCTCCTCGGTCGGCAGGTCCTTGCTTCCCCTATTGCTCGCAGAATCATTATCCGCAAACTCAACTCCGGAATCATGCTTTCCTTGACCAGCCTTCTGCTCTCCGTGAGCCATGTATGGATTAGGGAAAGCTGCTGAGGAATTGCGGAACTGTCCTGATTCCTTCAACTCCCTATAGATTCTCTCAGCTTTCGATTGTCGCTCCCTCAAAACTCGCATTTGTGCCGTCTCTTCATCCTCATGTGCGTGCTGGCCCTTGGACCAAATCTTCCAGTTACTCGGATTGAAAGACGCAGCAATCGATTTGCCAAAACGGAAGATGGAATGTCTGCTTGTCTCCGATTGCTCAGTAACCGAAGCAGCAACAGATCCATTACGGCGAGTGAACTTTCGAGGCCGGGCGATATTTCGACCGCGGCTTTCTTGAGGCTCAATTGGGTCGTATTCCTCAAGAAGCTCATCTTCGCCGTCTAGATATGGTATAGGTGGGATTTGGCTGATGCGATCATTCATGCTGCCTTCCTGGAATTTAGAAGCCCGCTGTTGCGAGCGTGCTCTGCGGGAGGAGGGAGAATTGGCGGCATTTCGATGTCGTAGTGGGCGTCTTGCAGAGGGAGGACTGGCGGGACTGCTTGGAAGAGGCCAATCTGCATTCCGGTGTCTCTTGTCTGAATGACCCCCCTCTGCGGGCTCGAGATCTCTATCTTCGCCATTGTATTCGTTGCTCTCGATCTGTCTAGATTGGCGGTTGCTGAACAGTCTCTTGTTGCTCGCCTTTGGCGTCGTATCGCCCTGTTCCTCGTACCGCGGGCTCTCAGCCTCCGCAGCAGGTCTGGATCGATCTCCAGTATGCTGTAATTAAGTTCAGTGTCAGGACGTAACCTTGAAATTCCCCAGACAGGCCGGGGAAGTGCATGCGAATATACAAACGGTTTGCTGCGATATGATCTGATAATTGAAACTTACCTGGTAGACGGTGGACATCGTTCCCGGATTTCCTATCCTACGGGAGTTTGAGGTTCATCCGTGGGTTGTGCATTGGTGGGTGGGTTTGGAGGAGCTTTGGGCGCTGCTTTGAGTTTGTTTTTGTTTGGGCGGATTGTTGATATTATTATCCGAGCCCGTGGGGAAAATCGAGTATGTACAAGACCAATGCTGAGCCCGTTCTGAGAGCAAAAGAGAAATGAATTGGAAAATTAATTACTTGGAGAGAGGAGCTATGAAGCCGAGCACTTGCGTATGTTTTCCGATGTTGATTCCTCCTCCTTATTCGTGCGTCATCAGATGCAATGCGGGTTGTAAGACATTCACGCGTCAAGTCGCGACGCCGGTACGCTAACTTTAAATTTCTATTTTGGTATCTTTAACACGTGAAATTCTACAAAACAAAAACTATTCCACACAACTTTGATGATAAGATGGAAATCCTCTACAGCACCATCAGTCTTGACACATCAATCTTGATGTTCCTCCCAAAAAAAAAAAAAAAAAAAAAAAATTTCCCTTCTCTTTACAATTTAGACTCCTTCTGAGGTGGCTCCAATAAGAGACCTCAAATCCACCGAGTCTCACGCCCAGTAAGACGGCCACGCGTGTCTCACCCCTAAACGCTGAGCCAGCAGACATAATCTCCGGACTGTACCTGAGCTAGGCATTGCATAATCATAGGGTCAGAGCTCACCCGATGGAATTTGTTGATGTTTCCTAGACTATCGTGTACGATGATCATGGTCAAGAAAATGTTAAAGTGCAGGAGGTCAATTGTTAGACGACCCCATTGGCTTACGAACGTAGAAAGTATAAATTCCGAAACTCTGATGACATGGAAAGCCTTGGTCGATTGAAAATTGTCTAGAGAGAGTTTCGGACCCCACGAACTGGTGGAGATGTTTGAGCCATTTGTGGAGACAATCTACACGGTGGGACAAGCAATTTAGGGAAGGGAGCCTCACACACAGTGATTCACTTCTTATAACAGTCATATCTCAGGGTCAAAATATTCAGAGTTATCATAGATCCCATGCATTCATATCCAATCAAACACACATACACACATTCGACCAGTTGCCCGAGTCCCGCCATTCCACTATAATCCACCTAAATTACAGAATGGTTTCCGGCCCAGACCAACAGGTCCTAAAATCCAATACCTCCTCCCCCTTCCCACCTCAAAGCTCAACTCGATCAACATAGGAAAGTGCAGTAATTTGTTCAAAATGTGGCAGGAAAATGCTGCCCACCAGCTCTAGGTGAATTCCAAGGCAAGGAGATAATGATATGTGCTTTTGCTGGAAGGAGTAGGCGTGCGAGGCTGCCCGTAGGTCAAGCCATGGAAACTTAAAAGGAAGATGAATTCGTGTAGTTATTTGTGCAAGGTCGTAGTAGGGCGAGGGGTAATGTCATGAAACCCGAAATGTTTCTGTTCCCATTCCCAAAGGGGAAAAGCACGGATCTCGTCCATAAAGGGTGATGGTAACAATAAATCCAGCAGACCCGAACGCCGCCAATCAAAAAACATAATTAATGCCTTCATCAAGAAATCCTATTCGAGGAGCGCAGGCATTTGTCTGGAATGTGCACTGCCATCGGCGCGTTTGTAGGACATCAGTAATTGCTGCTGCTTTCCCAGAAAGTCTTTGTCATCTTCATCATCGTCCACATTGGGCTCATGGGAGCTGCTCGGTCGCATACCATTGTGAAGAGGCTTCACGCTAGCATCGGAATTGAAGACAGCGTCAAATGGCCTCTTCCCGTTGCGTGCGGAGTCGCGAACGGGATCAACTGCAGGAAGAGGGGTCGAGTATTGGCTGTAAGAAGCTGGACCTTCCTGAACTCTTGGATAGCTCGGGCTAGGCAAAGGAGGAGCGTTGGTTTTGATGGCAGATAGGGGAGCGGGAGGAGACGAGGCAGAATCGTATTTTGGCTCAATGTTATGCAGTTTCAAAGGCGCCAGTGCTGGAGGAGGACTATTGATACGTGGAGCATATCCATGGTATGGAGGACGATTGTAGTTTGAGTCCACAGAAGGATACGGAATCTGTTGAGATGGTGCATAGGTAGGAACAGATGCTCGTCTGTACTCGGGCTCAAATTCGCGTTGCTCACGAGGAGGATGCGATGGATATGCGGATTGAGGATATTGCCTATCATATCCATAATTGCTGTGGGCTGGTGGAGCGGGTGCGGGTTGAGGACGATATTGAGGCGGGCCTTGAGCATTGTAGGCATTTTGAGGTGGTGGGTATGATGGAGGAGCAGGAGCTTGGGGTTGAGCGAATTGAGGTTGTGGAGGGGCTTGGTACTGAGATGAACCGCCGAAGTTGAGAAAGCTGCCTCCCGGAGGAACAGTATGACCTGCTACTGGTGATGGAGTGTAGGAAGCGTATTGTTGACGTTGATCGGGGTTAGCGTATGGGGCGCGACCTTCCTCACTTCCATGGCTAGTAGATCTCGAACGTTCCCTCTGGAACTCCTGCTCGGCGGCACGGCCACGTTCGTATCCGTCCTCTTCGACCGCATCGAAATCTCCAGAATTCTTGCCCTCCCGTCTTCGCATGCGGACATCACGTCTGATCCGGACTCGGCAGCCTTGCTCAGCGACCGTTCGGCTCAGAGCAGTGCTTTCAGCAAGGCCAGGGAACTTCTTCGCACTGTAGACTGTGAACTCGTGCGACTTGACTTCCATTCTCCAATCAAATGAGGAGTCTGGCGCTCCTGGTCCGGTCAAGACCCTCGACTTATCGGATTGGGGTTCTGCATCTCCATCTTGGTCGTTCTTCATCTCTTCATACAGATTGAAACTCAGACGGTACATGCCCTCATGGCGAACGGAAAGATCCGGGAAGATGAAGTATCCAGCTTCGGTTGGTCGGTCCAGGTAGGCCATTCCAGAGACGGGCATGCCGGTCAAGACGGGCACCTGTTGGGAAGCGGGTGGCTGTTGCACACGACCGTGAGCCATGGGCCGAGCCACTTCCAGCGTCGCGAACAGGAAGAAATTCGCACTGTACGAGAAGGTGATATCTTCTTCCTCGTTTCCATTGACCGAGAAGATGCGAAGCTCGACCACAGGTGGTGGATCAACCGGTCGTCGGTCGGCAGATGCTATACAGAATTAGCTTATCGACATCGTCAATTGGATTCCGACGTACACTTTGCTCCGGAACCGCATGCTCTGGCACGTTCTGGCTGTTGAATGACATTCAGGCGATATTTCAAGTGCCTTCCATCCTTGGTGACCCGAGTGTGCAGTTCGGGCACCGGGCTTCGACGAGTCGCTGATGTGGCTGCCATGTTATATTTTTCGGCTGAGCCTCGACGAATTGATCAATGAGACGAAGATAAATAATTCCGACTCGTGCTGAGCTCGAATGTCGCGATACTGGATGTTGCTGATCGTCAGCCCTGTTCTAAACGACTCGCAAAGTTCCCGACACCCAGACTGATGGGTTTTGGCGATGGAAGCGACGACCAAGCGTCAACGGGAAAAATGCTCACCAGTTGGCGTTTCGAGAATTGACGAGCGACCAAAACCACAGACGTCGAGGGTTCAGAAGTCCCAGCACGCCAGACGCAATTCACAGTGAAGCAATTCGCAAATCGCAATCGGAGTCGCCGTGTTCCGTCGTTGGAAGCCAAACCACGGAGAAGAAAGCTGAACGACAGTCGGTGGTCGCTAGTTACGGTCGCCGTCCGGTGAGCACCAGCAGCCCAGACCCGTTAAATCGGGACTCGAAGCGTCCTCGACTCGCCGTTCGGACCTGTCCTTCACCGCGGCGTCGTCGCTCTTGCTCGTCCACGGTCGTGGGGCGTGTTGGGGATGGGTTTGGCAGCGCGGTGTACTGGACGAAGATCGGATCACGAAAAGAAGAGAGAGAGAGAAGTCGTGGGCTGGCAGCGAGGAACGAGGGACGAGGAGGAGGAGGCCGGATCCTGCTGACTGGCCAGTGGTTTCGCTCGTAGCGTCGCTACCCTTCCCTCCCTCGTCGCTCCTCCCTCCCACGACGCCGGTGGGACCCCGAGAAGGGCGAGGAGGCGGAGGATGGCCCAACCCAAATCGACGGCAGACTTGGCATTGCGCGGGCGTGCTCAGAAGTGCAGGAGCGGGGGGGCGGCCGGCGAGGGCCAATGAAGAGCGCGCAGACGCCCCAGGAGCCCCGGTCGCGCACCTCGCTGTGGAAGTTTGGATTGCGCTCTTACTGGATCGGGCTGGCAGGGCGTGAGTCGACCCATGCCGTGGATTTCGGCGGGTGAGGTGAGGGTGAAGGACAGGGTGAGGGCCAGGGTGAGGGCCAGGGACGGCAGGGGCGCTAGTGCCGTGCGAACGCGCTGTGGACGAGCATCGGGGCAGGCTTGCAGGCTCGCAGGCTCGCAGGCCTCCAGACAGGGCCGACAGGTAGGACCCAGTCAGAGCCCAGGGTACAGGAGCGCGCTGGGCCAGGGTGACGCCAGGGTGACGCCAGGGTTGAGCAACGCATCCCACCCAGCGCTGCTGGGAAAGGAGGGGAGCCAGCCACGGGAATCACTGGTGTGGTGCGGTGCGGTGCGGTGCAGTGCGGTGGAATGCGCTGGGGCAGCGCTGATTCGCGGTGGCCCACGGGATCCCGGTGGGAAGCCAATGATCTGCTCGCTATCGACTCCCCACCGTTCGACTTGTACTACCGTTCCACGGTTCCACGGTTCCAACCTGGGGCAAAGGCCCGGAGCCAGTGCCGCCACTCCTCCAGAACCGGCCGCGCTGCGGTGTCGAACACCACCCCAACACCCAAAGAAGGCCAGCGAGGCCACCGCTGGCGCTGGCACTGGCGCTGGCACTGGCACTGGCGCTGGCGCTGTGCCGGTGCGGCGAGCCTGCGACCGAGGGAGCGTCGGTCCTTCACCCTTCACCCCTTCACCCCTTCAAATAGCATTCGAGGCCTCTATATTTACTGCCTGGCCAGCCCCTCATCGCAGGCCAATTGACGCGGATGGCCTGCCACGGTGCCAGGCAGCGATCGTATGTTCTATTACGGGGGCGCGCGAACCAGCCCAGCGGGTTCAGCGCAAGCATCGGCATGGGGGATGGGGTTCGTGTGACGGGCCACTGAGCCACTACTACTACACGTCCTCGTCCTCGGTCTCAAAGATAGGCATTGCCATTTACTGCACAGGACAGGAGGGCCACGCCGTGTGGGCAGCTTCGATAGCACGCTTTGCTCTTCTGGGGACTGGGACTGGGACTGAGACTGGACTGGGACTGGGGACGAGAGAGCCTCAGCAATGGCACGATGGCACCGCGGTTCACAGCCTCCCCCCCCCCCTCCCGGGCCGATATGACGGGCTGAGGCCGACCACAGACCCGGGAGCGGAATCTCACAAGACGGTTCATGCTGAAAAGACAGGAATGAGTCTCAGAGCGGGTGCGACCTTCCTCGCGTAGCATATTCCCCAGCCTGGGAACGAATGAAGGGCGACGCTCCTGCGAGCCGAGGGGCTGCCACAGGGCAAGCGAGGTGAGGTGGTGCACTGGCGTGCGCTGGTGGGCACTGGTGGGGGGGGGGAAGGGGGGAAACACTCCTGTTTTCCAAATTCCTTTTGGGCGGCCCCCCCAATCACTGCCCTGCGGCCGCACCCTGAAAATGAGGATGAGGAGTCGGCCCATCTCCAGCGCCCAGGCAAGCTAAGCAGCTTGGACGGTTTCCATGAGCCCAGAGCCCAGATCCCAGAGCCCCTACTACTAGCAGCCCATACTAGTAGCAGCCCACACTAGTAGCCCATGGCCCATGCTCGTAAGTAATGATTGCGTTCGATGCTTCGATCAGGCAGGAACCAGCCTGCGGAAAGGGGTCTGCGACGCTGGGACTCGGGGGCGCTGGGGCTCTGGGTCTGGCTGTTGGAACTTGGATCGTCGTGCTGGTGCGTCGTTTGTCATGCGCCCATCTCCAGCGCCGTGGGCAGCGGGTTTTCGTGCGAAACAGCGGCTAAAGGGGTCTGTTGATGCGAGCCCTTCTGTCAGCAGCTTTCAATCGCAACGTCGGCTGGACCACACAACCAGAACCGCCGGGTGTCTGTCTGTCTCTTCTTCGGCCCACCCCTCCCTTTGGGCGATGGAGGGGATGGCACCATTTCTCGGGCAGCGGCGTCCACGTTCTGGTGCATGCCGAACGGATTTCCCACGCCCTTACCCACATTGCACCGGCAGAGGGAGCAGCGATGCCCAGCCCCTCACCCACGCACCGCGACCGGATTATTGGAGCTGGAGCTCAGCTCCTCTATCCGGGTAGCGCGATAAACGCACACTGTCCTTCCCATGCGAGATACGACGGCCGGAAATATTGAAGCGTGCATGAAGATGTGCCACCTCTCCTCTGGAGGCTGCAGAGGCGGTGATCGTGGTGGTGGACATCACGAAAGCGATTGCCATCCCCCATCACCATCACCAATATCATCTATCTGGCCATGGCCACTCGATGCAGACCGAAACCGCGCATCACAACGGGCGTCGCACGAGGGCACGGCACGAACTGTCAGAACCGAGGGATCGTCGCTCTGAACAGGTTGACGTACATTGAGCACGTTGTCCCACGTTCGTAGCGGAGCGGCAGAGCGAACATCGGGAATTTGGAAGGGAACAACGGGACCCTGTCGCCCACGAGCCACTCAGCGCGCTCATGGCCCGTCGAGGCGGAGCTGGATGGCAGGGAAGTATTTGATTCTCGACCACGGTGGGATGGGGAGGGGGTGGGAGGGGAGGAGAAGGGAGGAGATGGGATGGGATGGGATGATGCACCGCACATCACAGAACTTGTACTGTACGTCCACCAGGCCCCCTGTCGTCTTTTATGCAACGCCGCGACGGGATTGGGAAGGAGGGTGGCTCGAGGCTATCGGCAGACGACTTGGGCGCCGATACGGGTGCAGCAGCCGTTGCGAGATCGAGACCTACCGTAGATTCGCGATCTGGGACCCCCGCCATTCCCCCATGTTCGCCCTCCGTCAAATGTCAACACGGCGACGACCCTCCCTCATTCATGATCTTCTTTTCTTTGGGCCCTTCGGACTCTCTGAGCCACCGTTTCCGCCTGCGGTCTCGCCACCGGATCCGTGGGGGGGCCAGATCCGCGTTGGACGTCCCGGCAATATCGCAGGTGAAACGACAGGATTCCAACAAAGCACTCCGCCCGGGCTCAGGACACCTTTTGCTGGGACGCTGGGCCAGCTGGAACTGGCTGTGAGAGGTGCGGCCATACCACACGATGACCAACGTGTACCAACGCCATGCACGCGCACACCATTGGACGAGCATCCTGGGCGACGTGGTCCGGCCTGTTCAGCGTCCAGCGTCCAGCGTCCAGTATCCAGTGTTCAGCGTTCAGTGCCCAGGATGCAGGAGTGCCTGTCGCTGTGGCGGCCTGTCTGTCTCGCTGCCGGGGTGGGAGGGGGAGGGGGAGGGGGGAGGTAGACGGGGGAGGGGACCAGGCCCAGGCTCGCTCCAACTCCAACGCCAACTCCAACTCCAAACTCCAAGACACGGTGGAAATCTGTCTCGGGAAGTGTGGCAGGCCTGGCCTGTCAGGGCGCGGTGGGCCAATCGCGGATGTGGGCGACGCTGCTCCGCCGATGCTTGTGGTTTCTTGCATATCTTCCGCCTGGAGGGGAAGGGAAGGAGGGCAAGCGAGGTCGGTGGTCTGTGCCCCGTGCTCGCCAAAGAACAACAGCAAATCACTGCTTTCGTGCAGCCGACACCTGTCCCAAATGCCTCGCAAACGCTTCTCGTATGGCGCCTTTCACGAGAACGACACTTCATGTCGCGCCTGTCGCGTCTGCTCTTGAAGAATCGATGGTACTGCTCGGAACGGATTCCGAAGCCGGTGGCCATCCTGGATGAAGATTACTGCACCGGACGACACCCACATCTATATTATGCATCATGTAGACCTTCCCAGAACGAGAACGTACTGTACCGGTAAGGCAGATTTTCATCACGACGCACGAGGAGTACTCCCCGCTCCACGGCACATCCTGTCTTGCCCTTATCCGATGTCGGGACGCGTCAAGTGAAGCAGCGTGGACATCGAAATATGGTTCCAAACCTTCTAAGATTAAGGTTGTCGGGATGGTTCAATCAACATGGCACCGACGCCATTCAAAATAAAGCCGAATTCTTGATATCTTGCCCTTGCATGTGCCTTGGACAGTCGTGACCACTGGGTCGGGAGCCTCAACTTCAGTCCTCCGTATCACACCTTATTTCCTACTCAGACCAATCTCGATCCAAGAGATCCCAGAGTCAGACGACTCAGACCTGGTTATCTCTGCAAACAGAATCAGGCTAAAGAGCAAGTCGTCGGTGGAATGACTCGGGATTTGATCTGGGTACCTGTACAACGTGTCTCTCTCTATAAGTGAAGCAGCGAGTGAACTAGTACAGTACGTT
Organism: Phialocephala sp. D728; assembly: GCA_003988865.1. NCBI lineage: Eukaryota > Fungi > Ascomycota > Leotiomycetes > Helotiales > Mollisiaceae > Phialocephala > Phialocephala sp. D728. The sequence continues at coordinate 575,511 of QYAJ01000003.1, read as the reverse complement.
CATGCTCCTTGATTTCCAGTTGCAGAACCTGTACAGTATTGCAGAGCCCAGAATCTGGACGATAAAGATCCGCGCCGCTAGCTACATGGAGATGTCTCAGCTTTCTCCATCCGCTCCTTCCTCAAAGACCTCAATTGGTGGCCTCATCCCAGCCTCGCAGTCATGAGATGGTTGGAATCAGACCCATGGGAGAACCTTGTTTGCTCATGGTCACGCAGCCTTGATTGTTGAGTCGAGTCACCAGAGCAGGACTTGGGTTCAGTAGCTCACCCACTCAACACAATCTCTGGAGTCTTTGAGGGGGCGACGAATCCTCACTCTCTCCGCCGGTCCTGCGAAACAAACAGAATCCTTCGTACCATGTCTTCGAATCTACAGCATGACGATGACACCCAGGGCTATGCTGTATCACCACTGTGCCTTCCACTCCCATATCCCTCTTCACCTCCAGACTGAGTCCATCAGACACACCCAACCCAGCCCAGCCGTGTCACCTCTCCCACAACTTCCCAGCCCCATCTCACTTCAACGTCTGTCTGTCTCTCCGATTCTCGTCCTCTCGCCCTCCCGAAACGGAAACTCTCTGTTCCACAGTTCCACATCTCATGCGCGTACCCGTCGGTTACCCGCACGAGACAAGAGGTGTGTGTTAGTTTCAAGTCCCGTCCAACTCTCTCTCTCTCTCTTCCGGTTTCCCCTTTCGTTTCCTGCAACTCATCTCACATTCACAGGCAGGTACACGCGTGCACGCGCACCCTTTTTCGCAAGGACACAATCGGAGGCGCCGAGTCAAAGACGCAGAAGCAGGAAGCAAGAAGCAAGAAGCAAGAAACAAGAAGCACAAAGCCATCTCATGTATACTCGCTGCATAAACAGGAATATGAACATGAACGTTCTCTTCTCGTCTTATTCTCGTGCGTTCTTTTCGCTTGCTTGCTCGCTAAACACTTCTTCTTCGATTTTGGCTCTGGATGCGGGATACGTCATATCGCATCTATTTCTGTTTCTATTTCTGTTTCTGTTTCTGTTTCTCACCCCCTAGTAGGCCAAGGGTACGTAACGGAACGCCACGTCACCTTCGTTTCCTTTTCTCCAAGTCTCAGTTTTCTCACTGTGTTGTGTTGTGTTGTGTCGTGTTGTATTGTATTGTCTTGGGTCACCTACCATGCACCCTCATTTTCTCAAATCAGGCCAGCTTAGCTCCAACCCAAGGTCTAGACCTCCTTTCTCCTCTCTCGCCTCACGCCCCCTCTTCATGATGTGATGCGATCTGCTGTGTGAACCATATCACCCCACTCCCTCCCCCCAAACTGCTTCGGTTAGTTGTTTGTCGCACAAGTTCGGTACCGGCAGTCACGCAGTCACAGCTGTCAAGAATCACGTTGAAGGGTTTCAGGTGCGGGTACAGAGACGACTACGTACATCCTCCAAGGACTGTCTGTCTACCTACCGATTCGCAGTCAGATCCCGATCTGATTTCATCCATCTTGACTTACTTGGCTTGGATAAGTTCCGCTTTTTGCTTGGAAGTTGGGTAGGTAGCAAAAGCGAAAGAGAGAGGGTTGGTCGGAGGATTTTTCTCGGCACTGGGGTCGCAGAAATACTGCCTGAACCAGAGTCGTGCGGGAGAAAGAGGTTATAGAATTACTCTAGACCCGAACCTAGGTTTTATGTCCTCAAAACTGTCCCTGCCCTAGCGTAGTCTAGAAGCGGTTCCCGTCTCTTTACTCCCATTGATACAGTACATATACTAGCCCCCAGCACCTTATTTATCTATCCTTCCAAGCCTGTCCTCTTTCAAGTCCTTCCTTTTTGTATACCTATTCTATTCCTTTCCAAATACTGCCTCTCTAAACACGTGCTTTATTCTTAACTTTATATATATTCCAAAGTATAGCTCCCAAGCCCTTCGAAATCGATCACTAACTAACCCATTTTACCATCTTTCCTAACCCATATTTAGCTTTAAACACACGACTCATAATAACAAGATCATAGACTTATATCGAAGCGAGACCCCGCCTTTGTATAATATATAATTAATAGTTAAATAATAATATCGTTTAATACACTCTTATCTAATAAAATACACTCGACTTGCACTATATAATGCGTAGAATCGCAATAACTTGAAGTAATCATTAATTATAAATTTACAAAACACGCGATGCGACGCGTGGTAATTATATAACATAACTTGTATTCTTGTTTAAATCTAACTTCGATCGAGGTATTTGTATTTGTATTTGAGGTTACGCGACGGAAAGCGTAAGTTAAGAAAGCGTAAGTTAAGAATTGAAGATCGATCGAGGGCGGAAAAGCGTGGCGAGAAGGAGGTGCTTTGTTTGAATCTTTGTTTGAATCTTTGTTGAATCTTTGTTGAATCTTTGTAATGGTTATAGTGTATAGTGTATAGTGTATAGTGTATAGTGTTGTCCCTGCGTAGGTCACTAGAAATCCACTAGAAATCCATTGGAGTTTGGAACGTAGAGCCGTTTGGAACGCAGAGTCGTTGGGACCCGGGGGGCGGGGGGGGTTCATTCCTGGTCTAGTCTGGTCTGTATACGGTCTATTTATTTTAGATGCTGAAAATGCTTATTTATATGCTAGTCGAAGCGTGGTCGCGTGGTTCGGTGGTTAGGGCGCTCGTTTGTAGTTTTTGTTGGGTTGGGTTGGGTTGGGTGAGTGTTGGGAAATGCTTTTTGTGGGTGAGAGGATTTGAGGATTTGAGGATTTGAGGATTTGAGGGAGAGAGAGGGGGGAGAGAGGGGGGAGAGAGAGGGGGGAGAGGAGAGGAGAGGAGAGGAGAGGAGAGGCGGAGAGGAGAGGAGAGAGGAGAGGAGAAAGTAGGAGGGGCGGTAAATCTATCTCCCTATTCAAACTTCATAATATAATACATAATATATAGTAAATAATTACCCTTCCGATTCTTGATCACCACAGCTAGCGTTCAATTTCAAGGCAGGAAAAGGAAATGTGAAAAGGCGGCTTGGCTCCAGCTCCAGCTCCAGCTCCGCTTCGAGTAGAGGAATACAGAACTCCATTGACACAGGAGACTTACTTACTTACTTACTTAATTATGCACCCACTCATTCACCCACCCACTCACTCACTCACTCACTCACTCACGGGACGGGAACACGGGAGTATAGGCGTGGGAGAGAACCACGGGAAGGCGAGCTTTGACTGACAAGGATAAAGGGTAATAGATAGTGGCATGTGAAGGAAGGGGGCCACGTGAATTTGACGTTTACCTTGAAGTTTATGTTGAAGTTGATGCCGGATAGACGGGAGAGAGGGAAGAAGGGAAAGAGAGAGGAGGAGGGGAGGTGGGAAGTTGAATGTGGGGAGATGGATATGTGTGTAAAGTTTGATATCTGTATGTGTGTAACGATGCGGAACAGCAGCTCTAGGCTACTCTAGTCTACTCTACTCTACTCTACTATGCTCTACTCTGCTCTACTCTACTATGCTCTACTCTACTCTACTCTGCTCTGCTCTGCTCTACCTTACCTTACTCTACTCTGCATAATAAGCATGGCTTTTTCACTGTAAGAAAAATGTCTTCTTGGTTAAAGGAGCGCTCGGAGCGCTCGAGGTCTTCCCAGGGAACCCTGATCTATGAAAGTAGCACAGGCCTATAAACGTAAAATGATCAGTTACGCCATTTTCTTCCGAGGACTCTGAACCTTTAATGGGACGAAAGATCATCCTGCTTGAATCACCATCAAGACCACAAACGAAATCCCCTGCTTGGACCCGTTGCGGTACCAAAATAATCTGACTAGGCTCCATCCCTTCCGCGTCACTTAACCCTTCCACTAGACACAATCGTTTCTCCTCAAGAACTTGAAGCTCTTTTAGCTTCGTGCCAAAATAACGCCCCTCTAAAAAGAAAGGTAGACCGAAAATCAATGCTAATAGGTGCGGCAAAGTTTCCGAAGGCGGCCCTTCGGTCGAAGGTCTCCAGATCATTCGGACTTGCTCATCAAAAGCATCTCGGTACAAATATAGGAATTCTCGAAATGAAGGTGAGTTCTGGAGTCCAGCAGCTTCTGCGGCCTCTTCCACCAGCATGTCAAACTGTGCCGTGCGTTTGTTGTGCTGTGCTATAATAGCTGGATCTTTTTTCCCCAAGCCTAGATTTTTCAACAGATCATGTCCAGGACCGAGATATCTTGACCACGACCTTCGGATTTCGTCTGAGTCACGGCGAACAAAACCCAGAATGTGAGATCCTAGCGTCACAACTCGTCCAATGATATGTCCTTCACATACTAGTTGATGTTTGCCCTCGTCGGACAGCGTGAATGAAAACCTTGCATTTGCCTGAGTGGCTCTTAATCGAACATAATAGCGCGGATCGGAAACTTTATTTGAGGTCCAGTCTGGGACCCAAGAAGGAAGATACTGACGCCGATTCTGCGAATCCACATCTTCAACCAGACTTAGAACTCTAAAATCCTGGTATGTGTTGAGCAGGTAGCGTGCAACATCAACAAAAAGCTCAGGACAGCTCTTTGAGTAATCAACCGCGAGTTCCTGCTGTCCAGAGATTGCATCGGATACAATTCCCAAATGGGCGTAGATCATGTCTCTCGCGTCCGTCACCCCCAATCCTCTCCTCAAACACAGTACCGCGAGTAGAGAATTGCCCGATCCTTTGCCTCCAGTGTAATCTAGGAAAGTGGAACGAGCTGAAGCCATCTCTTCCAGCCGCGCTATCTCGTCAAATGTGTCGGGTATATCTACCTTTTGATGGACTTTAGGGACGACTGCACCACTTGGAACGTTGACGGCGACGGCGGTGGCCATGGGCGGATCTTTCATGAGATGTGATAAGCGCAAGAACCGAACAATATTTCCCCACTTCAAACGCTTCATTCCACATTGTAGCCAGGGATCGCGAGACAATAGCAGTTCTTGGAAAACCCAAACTCGAGTAAACCAAGGTCTCTGGAGGATCTGGGTTTTGAGCCCGTCGGTCAGAGGCTTCCATGCCACATTGCTATATTTCGAGCGTAGGTCTGCTGTCGCTGTCGGTATTGGTACACTGCCTGTAGTACCGAGCGCTGCGAGTTCACTGAAAACATAGTCTGTTTTCTCGGTGGAATCGCCTAGATAAATAACCGTGTGCCGAGCGACAGAGTATATGGACCCCATCTGAGAGACTTGTTGGCCTCTTTCCAATACATCGGCCTGGTTGATACATAATGCGTCGGCCCAGATTCGTATGACCTGCTCTGCGTCTCGTAAATGGCGGAGCGCTGACTCTAAGGTAGCCGTGATGGGGAATGGGCAGCCGGCGACAATGATCTGTCGTATGTCTGTCGGATCCCCCCACACGTAGGACAACGCAGTGTAGTGATTGATGAGATCTTGGTCATACTGCGATAGAGTTGCATGCTCCAGTGAGCACTCCACCTCTGCAGACACATCTGATGCGGGATGCAGAAGAACAAGTCTAAAAGCATCAGGTGCAATTAGCTTTCGGTAAGCAAAGACTGATGATGGCTTAGGCAAAGACATTTTGCTGGTGCTGGCTTGGCGCTGGCGAAGGATTGTTCATACGTCTTCGCAAATTTTTCGTCGGTAAGCGGCTTAAATGCATTTTAATTTGTACGATTAAAGCGGCAGTAACCCGCACAAGTGAATAACTTTTGCACAACAATCCGAATTGACGATTGCTACTCTACTCGCTTAAAGAATAACTAAGCAGAAGCAGATGAATTACAGAACTATAAAATGCCCAGAACATGCCCATTTGTTATTTCGAAAACTATAATAGAATCACACTCTTTATATTAAAAGAAATAGATTATAAATAATGCGAAAAGTTTATTTGCAGACTTCATTATTAAACATTGAATTTAGTGTAGTGAGGGGTAATATGTCGCTTATAAAAGTGGCAAAACAGTTTCTCAATCATGAACAATGCGGATACTGGAGACAGGCCATAGCATAAATCCCACTACATAAGATACAGTTTCATGCTTTCAATTTATGCATCACACCCTGAATGATTTACTCTTCGTAGTCGCGAAGTTTGTCGCAGTCGCGTCTTTACATCTTTTGCATCTCGCTTAGAAAAGGGGTAAACCCATGAGCGATTTTCTAGAGAGACGCAAGGGATTTCTGCGAATAGAGAACAAAAGACTTGAGTAATACCTAGTACTATTCTCAATATATTGACCAACAGCCCTTGGCTTTAAATGCTCAGCATTATAGGTGCAGAATGCGAAGTGTTGTAGGATCATGTTCGAAGCAAGCGCGGGGTATGCAAAAGATCAGAGTGATTATCCCCACGCTTTCTGAAACTCTCACAGACAAATAACATATGACCAAAATGGGAATCAAAGTTGGTTTCATGACTGGATACGTAGTTGATGTGGAGCAGAATTTTGGAGAGGCCGTTCACAATCAGGAACCTAGCTGGCCGTGTAATTGATGTGCAACAAAACTCCAAAGAAAGCGTAATGTCAAGGCGAATGCTAAGACACTACCTGCATTAGTTCCTTTGCGATGTGCAACAGAAGGCCGCCTTTTATTTAGACGAAAATCGAGGTAAGAACGCTGAATGTTGGGTCTTGGTATACAATCCCATACGATGAAGGTGAGAGCACCGGAAATGCAATGCATTTTGCTGCTACGTTTGTCTGTGGATTAAAGAAAGGAGAGACACTTTTGTCCTGTTAACCGAATGATATTATAGTAGGGTAGCGCCGCATCACTAGATTTACTCCTGTACCTGGAGATAAACCTGTCGAGATATATACCCTGCATGATGCTATGCAACTTTGTCAACTCCAATTGGACCATTCCAGCCATTACATTCTCCTCAAGGCCATGATGCCATTTCGACTCCTTTAATATAGGTATGCTCCAATCTTATGTGCTGTACACGGCATACAAACCGTACTCCAGCTCACTCAAACCGCTCCTCCGCCAGCATACTCCTTCCTCATCGCCTCCCTCACCATGTCTCCACATAGCTTCGCAGTTGGATTCGCTACTACAGCCATCTGTTTCGCAACTTCATTCCCTAGTCGTCCACCCATCACGAAGTCCCTACTCGCCTGCTCTTCGAAATCCACTACGCTCCAACTCTTTCCTCTCCTGCCCTCGTCTATCCTTAACTCGACTCCTTTTTGAGAGAAATGCTTTGCTGTTAGGTGATACAGGGCTCCACGCTGAGTGTATGCTTGAGAAAGCGTTTTCGCGGCCGTAGGAGAGAGCGACGAGAACGGGGTAGAGGGTTTGAGGAGGGAAATGGCATGGGTGAGATCATTGAGTGTTTGGTTTCCCGCTTCCAATAGCTCTGAATCTGACACCGAGTTTTTCAAGGGAAAAGCTTGGCTATTTATCCTAGGAGCATTTTTCGGGCTTTTGATCAGGATAGCATCTCCATATACCCGTCTTAACGCTTGCGCGCGATTATTTCTCGCACTGGCATAGTTCGGATATGTCGAAATCAGTTCGTTGAGTTGTTTGATAGCTATTTGGTAGGCTGAAAGAGCGAAGTCAAGTGACGAAGCCGTAGGATTAGGTTTTAGTCCTGCGATCTGGAGCTCGGTTTGCTGTATTGACGAGATGATCGAGCGTTCAGCTTGAGTGATCGTGGAGTAGGTTTGAGGATCTGGGTAGTGGGGATCCTTTGGGAGAGAGGAGTCGATAAGGAGAGGTGCTGAGGGTCCTGACTCTGGGTCCGCGATTTTTTGGAGGATAGAGATGTCGTGAGTCGTCAGAGATGGAGTTGCCATCTTGATCGGAGTTGGAATCGGAGATATGCAGCTGTTGATAAGGTAGTGATTCTGAGATAGACTATCTTGTGAAGCCCGGGATCAAGCAGTGGAACAATGATAGGTAATTCTTGTGAAGCTCGAGATAACTTTTTCTCCTGAATCATGCAAGGAGGCGAGAACAAGAATGTGAGAATTGAAGGAAGCAGAATTGACGAAGATGAGAAATTGAAATGAAAATGTACAATGCTCATAAATATAAGCACTTGCTCAAATACTTGGCAACTTCTCATCAATTGCCTCCTGCCTTACTTAAGCATATGAATCTCACTGTTCGCATCGAAGTGGGCGGTCGAGGGGTAGCTGTTTCCCATCTCGGCTATCGTCGGACCCTGTCAAGCCGAGGGGTCAACCTCACCTCGATTCCGCAGTGGACTCTCTAAACCTCGACCTGCACAAGCACACGCCAATCAAGAACTCCTGCTTTTGTTTGCATCGTAATCGTGAAGGCAATTTCGTCAATCGATCCTTCCTAGTCCGTGTCATGCTGATGCTCGATGATTTATGCTGTGGTAATCTGTGCCGAGCCTGGTTTGTGTCTTCCTTTGTTATAACTGTGCTGCGTCCGTACATTTCCAGATCTCCAAGAATACGTTGAGTGACTCTTCTTGTCCAAACTTATTTCTCTCTTATGGTTCATTTCTGAACAAATCATCTTATCAATCATGGCTCCTTCCGCGATTACCCCACCAGTCTTGACTCCCACATCTCTTACCTTCCCCACATCTACCAATACCCCAGGTGCGGTGGATGGTACGCCCAACTTCCATGGCTACGATCACGTAACCTGGTATGTTGGGAATGCGAAGCAAGCAGCATCATACTACACAACTCGTCTCGGTTTCTACACAATAGCATACAAAGGCTTGGAGACCGGGAGTCGGTACATCGCCTCCCATGTCGTGGCCAATGGCAATGTCAGATTCGTCCTCACATCAGCCATCAAATCATACTCGGCCCTCGACGGTGACGAACCCATCACATCAGAAGAACGAAGTTTGCTTAAAGATATATATGCACATTTGGAGAGACACGGTGATGCAGTGAAGGACGTCGCATTCGAAGTCGACAATGTGGAAGGTGTATACCGACAGGCCGTCGAGCAAGGTGCTGTCTCCATCCAACCACCACGAACACGGTCAGATGAGAGCGGTTCCGTCACAACAGCCATCATTCGCACGTACGGTGATACGACCCACACGCTGATTTCTCGAGATACATACAACGGAATATTTTTGCCAGGCTACAAGCCCATCCCCTCATCAAAAGTCGACCCTCTCCAAAGCCTCCTCCCCACTGTAACACTCGAAGCAATCGACCACTGCGTCGGCAACCAAGACTGGGGCAAAATGGAAGAAGCATGCGCTTACTACGAACGCTGCCTCTCCTTCCACCGCTTCTGGTCCGTCGACGACTCACAAATCTCAACAGAGTTCTCGGCACTAAACTCCATCGTCATGGCATCTCCCAATAACGTCGTCAAGATGCCTATCAACGAGCCAGCTCCTGGGAAGAAGAAGTCCCAAATCGAGGAATACGTTGATTTCTATGGCGGTGCGGGAGTCCAGCATATCGCGTTAAGGACCAATAACATCATTTCTGCGGTATCAAATATGCGTGCTAGAGGTGTGGAATTCATTTCTGTGCCAGAAACATACTATATTACGATGAGACAACGGCTAAAGACTGATAAACGGAGCTGGAAGCTGCAGGAGGATTTCGATACGATTCAGAAGTTGAATATCTTGATTGATTTTGATGAGGGTGGGTATTTGTTGCAATTGTTCACGAAGCCGTTGATGGATCGTCCGACGGTGTTCATTGAGATCATTCAGAGAAATGAGTTTGACGGGTTTGGGGCTGGAAACTTCAAGAGTTTGTTTGAGGCGATTGAGAGGGAGCAGGCGGAGAGAGGGAATTTGTGAGATGCCACCTGCTTGTCTAGGAATTCTCTGAATTTGTAGTCAGAGCAAATTGTTAGTTTTGCATAGCGTTGGATGAAAGTGTAAGCTTGTGTATCGAGCAACACCAAGAAATTAATGACCTGTCCCTACCACTTTTGGAAGCTCAACATATGACCAAATCAGACGAGGGTGTGCACATCATGAAGTTCTGAGCATGGACTAGTGATATGATTTTTAAAAGTCTCAGCAAAGTGAAATTGCAGAAACTGAATTTTTGACTATTTTACATTTTCGGTTTGGTGAGGAGAACTTCGCGAAAAGGCTTCGCAACGCAAGCAAGCAAGCAATGAGACTTGTTTTGACCGTTTAAGGTACTGTGGTCAGAAGACACCTTCCCACTCCCCCGCCCATGAAAGATCCCCACCTACAAACAAAGTAAAGCAGGCTTCATGCTTAGCAGTAACCGAAAAATTCATACAAGGATGATGGAGAAGAGCTAAAGAACCCCCAATAATCCCCACAAAATTATACTCTGTACAATGAGATGGCTGATGATCTTACAAAAAGACATTATTGTACCAACCAAGGAAAGGTGACCTGCCACCACGAACAGAAGTGTGGCCTGGCTAATGGTCGAAGGAAGGTGGTGATCAACTAGAGCTGTATCACTGGTGGTATTGTACATGCAGGAAGAAGGAAAATAGAAAACTTTTCTGAAAAGGAAAATCGAGAACCCCGCTTGAATCTCATCACTGATACCTAGCTTGTCGAACAGGCGCTGGAGGAGCGGGAGCTGGTTGTCGCGGATCGTATTCTTCGTACTGAGGCTCTGCGCGCTCAGCTCGAGGTATCAGCGCACGACTCTCGTAGACAGGTTGTCGAGTATAGACCTCGTCTTCGTAATAAACAGGTTCAGGCTCTCGACGAACAGGTCTGCGAATCATGTAGTCGCCTTGAGGATCAGCTACTCGGACGTATTCATAGGCAGGCTCGGCATATTGAGGCGCACGAGGTCGAGGTTCATCGGCATAGACGCGATAGTACTCTTGACGCGGAGGAGGGGGTCTCTCGTAGGCGATCTCCTCCCCAGCTTGCTGTGGTGTTCGCGCGCGATAGACAGGCTCTTGACGGAGGGGTGGAGCTCCCGGGGAGCGTTCACGATATTGTCCGGGTTGTGGGCCCATCTTAACGTATACTGGTGACCTCGAACGTGCACGATCGTTCTCCAGTCGGGCACTCTCGTATCTAGCATATCGGCTAGGCGTTCGGTGAGTGCCATTGCTGCTACCTTGTCTCTCATCACGGTAGACAACGGTGTTCAGCTTGTAGCGGCGATCGACCAACTCAGGCGATCGATCCCGTAAAACCTGCTCAGGAACTGAACTAACATATCGGTCATCGTATGCATAAGCTCGTGACTGTCGTGGAATGGGGGCTCGCTCTTGAATAACATATTCGTCTTCAACAGCAGGATTGATGGCTCGTCGGCTGTTCGAGATGAATCTTTCATCTTCATCGTATTCGCGCACACGGCGCTGGGATTCCACTGGCGATTGATAAACCCTCATGCTCCCGTTGCGGTCGGCTTCCCATCCAGGACGAAGTTCATCATCCCTGCGACGTTCGGGCTCCTGGATCGTCTTGGGCGTGCCCTCGGTGACGCTCTCACCAGGTCGGAAATTGTTCAAGAAGCGTTCGGCCGCAGTGCTAGCTTCATCTGTTGGGGTCGGGCGAGAAACCGGAGGATTGGTAGTGGCTTCAACGCGTACTTCTCCATCTTCTGAGCCAGTCTCTACAGGCTCTTCTCGAAGTGGTTGTCTTTCCCGGGCTTGTTGTGCGTGCTGTGAAATCTGAGCAACGACATCGATAATTCGATTATGCTGAGCTGCAGCATCCTCTGTTGGTCGTGCGTGTGCAGTTCTTCCCAAGATTCCAGGTGCATCGATCGGCGGCATTTCGTCTCGGTTGGCATTGAATGATTGAGTATTTGCAACTCTATATTCTCTTGCAGGAGGTGCCATTTCTGGATCATCATATCTCAGGACTTGAGGCTCGCGTCTCACTCGATACTCAACCTCGGCAGGGTCATGGTAACGGGGTGGTCTGTCCAAGTATTTCGGGGCTTCATCACGAACAAGAATACGTTCATATTCCGCAGAAGGAACACCATATGATGATGATGGCCTCCGATCGGCAAATAGACGTTCAGGATGACTTTGGTAGATTTCTCTACGCGGCTCATCTTCGTGACGGCGATATCTCTGCAAAGGCTCCTCGTCCCTAATGAATTCTCTTTCTCCCGATTGCCGACTCCTGCGAGGAGCTTTGTAGACCGGTGGTTGATCGAATGAGATATTGCCTGGGTTATGCGGATCATATTCTCCACTGTCGAGTGGTGCACTTCCGGATTCTGATGGTCTGCCTCTGTCAACCGTAGCATAATATTTCTCGTGATTGTCTTGAGATGGTGCGAGTTCGGAGTAAGACCTGGGTCCTGCTCCATCCCCATAACGTCCATTGAAGCCATTCTGCGACTGCTCGGTATGTATTTCTGGAACGGATATAATCTCTGGTAGGGCATCGGTGAAGAGCTTCAGCTTCTGGTCGTCCATACCAGGAGCATTGACGATAGATGTCAATTTGGAGATGTCCGGAAGGTCGACCATATCTTTCGTCCAATCGGGAATATAGCCAAGCGTATCATGCGGTATTCCTTGCTCATGAGCGGAATGGAAATGATTGACGAGCTGAGGAAAAGAAAAATGCTTCTTTTGAGGAGCAGGCGCAGACCCGACCATACCTAAGCTGCATGCTTTGCATAGCAGACCATTGACGTTCCTGACTGGACGCATGTCCTTGTTGTTAGTCAAACCATCGACCATCATGGAGAGTGGAAGGTCATCTTGGAAAGTGGCTCGAAATCTTTGTAGAATATGATAAATGATGGTGTAGACTTTGAGGCTTCCAGGAACTTCTTTCAGGCTGCCAATGGAGTTCCAAAGACTGCGGGCATTTTTGGCAAGATCTTGAAGTTGGACGGTGTATTCCTCGGTCCTCTGCGGAGACTGCGTATAGTTTGCAGGTGGATACGTAGTTGTTTGGTTATATGACGAGCCATACTCACTAGTTGGCGGAACATAAGGCGGTTGCTGGACTGGCATTTCTGGAGCTGTTGTGGGATATAGCGGTGCAATATGAGGCGATGCATACATCCCTTGGCTACTCGGTTGATATGGGCCGCCATAACTTTGTTGTGAGTATCCTTGAGGGGCGTCATTGTATCCAGGATTAGTGGGCTGTGGAGGCGGAACAGAGTACTGCGGGGTTTGATATCCTGCGGCAGGTTCTTGATACAGCGGAGCAGGGGCGTAAGAACCATTTTGAGGCGTAGGGTACTGGTCTCCATATTGAGGATTGCCATAATAAGAGCCCGAGTTTTCCTGGTAGCTGTGCACATTGGGTGCTTGCATTGCAGTGGAGACCGGCGCTGGTTGATACCCACCATAACCGTAATTCTGCTGCATAGCCGATGGAGGGCCTGAGTATGGGACGCTGGCATTGGGGACAGTGGGATAGTAAGGCTTCATCGTCATGCTGGAAGGGTCCGGATTAAATGGAGGATATTCAGGCCATTCGGATTTCCAATGGACAACCACACTTCCAGCACTAAGGGCATTGGTATGCTTGGCAGCATAATGTTGGATAACACCTTCAAAACCATAGTACTTGGACGCATACTCGCAAGCATTGCAAAGAAAAAGTTCCTTACGATATTGCTCTGTGTATGGCTTGACCTTGGTGTCAAAGACCCATTTCATGTTCTCCAATATAAGTCTCCGAGTGTAAGGGCCGTTAGGAGGATCCGCCTCAGGCTCTCTTCCAGTTGCACGGATCGCTGCCTCATCTTTGGCGATCTCAGCATAGAACCTCTTCCGGACGTAGATCATAACATCTGCCGCAAAGTGCGGTGCTGTCTCGTAAGAAACTTTTTCTCCATTATTCCAGCCGTCACGGATAATTTCATCAGCATACCCACCAATCCGAGCGCGTAAAGGGGCCTGAATGTCGTCCCATTCCCGATCCACGAGATCCTTGGAGTCAGATCTGGCCTGTGTGTCTTGAAAACGACGCTCTTGCTCTTGAACCACTCGGGTCTGAGCAAGTCTGTCCTTTTCTCGTTGTTCGGCTTCCTCGCGTTGCGACAGAAGTCGTGGTTCCAACACTTCCCAAGCCGAGTCAGTCACGGGCTGGATGATCTGAATAGCAGCTTGAAACGAGGGCATGTGCGCCAAAACTGCGGCTGTTATAGGCGGATTTAGTAACATGCATCGTCTTTCAATCTCTTCTTTTCGGGCTAGTTTCAATTCAGCAACCTCCTCCTTTGTTCTTTCATGTTTAGGAGCTTGGTTTTGACGAGAGGTGTAAGATGCAAACCCATTTTGTACTGGTGACCCAAACCGAGATGGCCCTGCATTTGCTTTAGGATCCACCAGATTAGCACGTCCTATCAGATCGGAATTTTCGACTTACCGATAATGCTCTGAACCGGCATCTGTAGTTGACGCATAGGATTATTTGGAAGATGCGGCGGTTTTGGCAGGGAACTATTCGTTTGAAACATCGGTAAGTTACCATTTGTCGTTGATTCAACAACGGTTCTCGCCGTTGCGGTTCGTAAGAGCCTGCTAGCAGCCTCGATGGCCTCCAAGTTGCGCATGCGTGTGATGTTCCCCTGGGCCTCCCAACGCTCCCACCGAGCGGCATCGTTCTTCTTTTCCTGACCTTGACCTGCTAAGCCTTTCAACCACTCCTCTGCTGCGGCGGATCCTAGCGTTTTGACTTCCTCGTATTTCCGCTTTATTCCTTCGATTTGAGTTTTGGAGAAATGTTTCGCATATTCTATGCCAGGTGGAATCTGCCCACTTTGTAGTGTTGATGGAGAAAGAACATGGAGCTCAGTGGTGAGGATGATAAAGGGCAGAGCAGCCATTAACGGTAAGGGAACAGAGGAAGAGATCATCAAATCGTATTCCTGGTATACATCAGTTCGGACCAAGGATCGAACAAAACGAACAGTGCCTACCTTCGTGGATTCTTTCCGTAAGCAAGGTCCGCAGGCGCGAATCTCAAATGACCATATGGGAATAACGCCGTTTTCACCAGGGCCAGGATGCCACTGATCAGCTGGAGCTGAGTTGACCTGCCTCTTCTTCCCGCAAAACTGGCACTTGGAACCACATGCTAATTTCCACATATCCAATTCAGACTTTCCTAACAAGGGATTCGGCAGACTAGGCAGATTATAGAGACTTCTGGACGCTCGCCAAATGGTAACCGGTGTCAGAATTTTGGTGGCTGATATGGAAAGAGGTTCAGATGAAGAACCTGACGAAGAAGGATCAAGATAGGCATTGAAAGTTCTGTTAACTTGCAACAGAATACCCAAAACTCTTGGGGGGCAGAAAGTAAATATGTGATGCCAAATTTCAGCTGGCAGAAGAGATCGGTCCTCTTGTAAACGACCTTCCGCTGTCCAGTGCCGCAGGAGGATAGTATCCAGCTTCAGGCGTTTTCGGGCCTCAAACCCAACAGCATTCTCCTCGAGGCTATTGGGAGTATGTTCGGAGCTGGAAAACTTTCTCTTCTTGGACGCCACCCCTGTTGCATCTGGATGTTCCTGGACTGTAATTTCTTTGGGATGTGAAACTTGAACCACCTGTGTGGGCGCAATATCTAGATCTTCTCCTTCTTCATCGTCCGAATCAGCAGACATAGATACATCGGATTCCGAGTCGTCATTATCGATGATTGTGGTATTCTCCATGGCCGAGGGGTTATGATTTTCGCTCATGCTCGATATGGCCTGCGCAGGAGTGGAGTCAGCGGAAGTAGAGTCTGCCGGCGATGAATCCGTGCTGTCCGTGGATATATCGCTGCCTGGCGACTCCATTGTTTTCCTTACTTCATACAGAGAATTGTGGCAGGCTTAAAAATGGTCACTGAGATTAGATTCCTCGGTACCAACTGAAAAGAAAGACAGTAGAAAAGGATACAACGCGAGCCGATTGTATAAAGATCTCTGACCAAATACAACGAACCATGGGAGATATTGTGTGAGGATCAGACTGGTAGAAATGCTTCGAGAGTCTGCAGAGGAAAAGGACACTGCGTCATGCCCATGCGAATTCTGCGATGCAACAGAAAGCTGCAAGATCGCAAGGGGAGTGAAGCAGAGGCAGCGATAGCCGCTGCGGCGAGAGATGAGGGAACAAAGTAGAAGAGGAGATAGACTTCAGGTCGGGGGCGTACTGACAGTGATATGTACTTGATTTTCTGCTCGTCCGTCCTGGACGGGGCGAGTATGAATGCAAAAATAAGGCGGACGACTGGATGATTGGCCAAGAAGGACTCTTGTGCTCTATGCCACCTCGGGGTATCGAAGATCGATCTTGACAGAGGGTATCTTGTACCGCAGATGAGACAGGGTATGATGAGCGTATGAAAGGCATCTCCTGCAGAAACTTTCTGCACATTCGCTTGAACGCTACCCAATCTCTAGGGTGGATGGGATGCCGAAGTTTACACGAGATAACGTGACGTTAGGGTCTTTTGGGGATCGTGGCATCCTAAGAAAAGTTTTATTGGGGTGCATTGTCAGGGCGCTAGTGTGAAAAGGGGTTAGTGGATTTCAGTTACAGCTCCCCCAACTTGGGCAAGTCGAACAGATGACGACGGATTCTCAGGCGTCCAAGTTCAGTTCATTGAAGACACCGCACGTTGCCTTTGCACCCTTTCATTCCTTTACGACCCCCATACAATCATGGCATCGCTGAACACATCCACAAATGGCCCATCCATAAAATCTTCATACCAAGGAGTGATCAATTCTGCAGCACCATCCGGAGCCGCCGCGAACTCGCCGACCTATGGACAATGGGCAATATTCTCAGTTTCAGCCCCTCTTGTCAACGCTTTTCAACAAGACAGCGGAGGGAAGGAAAGCGTGTTGAAAGTTCAGGGTACAGGTGGTATGGTTTTCAGTACCCAAATGCAACATATTTGTAGAGCTAACCTATTGAAACAGAGGGGGAGCTTATTAACCTAGTCGAGGACTTTTCAGAAGGACGGGTACAATTTGCATTTGTCAAAGTCAAAGACCCCAATACCACACTACCAAAATATGTCTTGGTTGGATGGGTTAGTACTGTTGGATACTGATGCTGTAATGATCAAGTGCTTACTATACCAAGTGCGGCGAGGGGGTGCCTGAGAGAACGAAGGGCTACTTCACAAGCCACCTTGCGGCTGTTTCGAAGATCCTCCATGCATGTTTACCTGTCCACAAATGCATGCGTAATGCTGATATGCTCTATAGGGTTATCACGTCCAAATCACAGCCCGATCCGACCGTGACCTTACGCCCGAGAACATTGTTCAAAAAGTAGCAGATGCGTCTGGCGCAAAATACTCCTCTGGCAGTGCTCCCTCTCCACAATCCTCTGGTCCTCCTCCTCCATTGGCCTCGAAACCAGTCTTCAATCCTACCCGGTCCAGTGGCACTTCGGGTTTCAATCCCTTAGCGAGCTCAAGATCCAGGCAGAACGCTGCAAATGTGGATGACGATGGATGGGGTGCTGATGCACCACCAGTCACAAGATCTCAACTCGAGAAAGTTCAGCCTGCTTACCAACCGACAAAGGTCAATATGGCAGAGTTGACCAAGCAGAAACCTCAGCCTACACCATTCAATGGCAGCAGCCGAACAGACGAGAACACCGCGGCAGATGTTGTTAGAGGCGGTTATCAGCCCATTGGCAAGGTTGACATTGCTGCTCTTCGTGCTCAAGCTAAGAGTAGCGGGGATGATCGGCCAACTATCGTGAAAGGTGCATATGAACCAGTAGGAAAGGTGGATATTGCAGCTATAAAAGCGCGGGCGCAAAAGCCATCTGATGACGGACCGCGAGAACTCTCCCCCGCTGCAACTGGGACATCTGCTACAAGCGACGAACCGAAGTCTCTCGCCGAAAGATCTGCTGCCTTTTCTCAATCAGAAAGACTCACCTCCTTACCCAAGCCTAAAGTTGCGAACAGATTTGGCTCCAGTGCATCTAATTTCACTGGTACCAAGGCACCAACCCCAGGAGCCTTCGGCCTTCAATCAGCTCCTGCGACTGCTACGCCCCCACCTATAGGAGCCGCAAGTAGAACATTTGCCAATGAGGGAGGCAAAACACCACAGCAGATTTGGCAAGAGAAGAAGGCTCGTGAACGAGGTTTAAGCGGAGCTGGAAATATTACTCCAGGCATGACTTCTCCTATCAAGAGCCAAACTAGTGGAGGAGGAGAGTGGAAGAGTGGTTATAGCGGCAAATCATGGGCTCCTGTGGCTACCAATCCTACCGGCCGTTCTGGGACTGGAAGCATTGGCCAGCAACGCACGGGCGAGGAAGAGTATGAACAAGAAACCCCGGCATCGCCAGCAGGAGGGATTAGTGCCATTCGAGATAGATTCAAGGGAGGTGCGCCAATGGGAGCACCAAGCATGGCAAGATCATCGACAGGCGAGCAATCTCCACCTCCCCCCCCTATCAACATGTCAACCAGACCAGTGGGCGGTATTGCTATGCCAGGTCTACCATCAAGACCACGTCCCCAGGAAGACGACGAAGAGGAACAGAGCCGCCCTAACATCCCACCTCCACCAGCCGTTCCACGTAGCCCCACACCAGAACCAGAAGAAGAAGAACGTGAGCAATCCCCTGTCAGACTCGCCATGCCCGTCTCTCGAAGCAAAGAGCCTGAGATGGAAGCATCAGAAGAGCTCTACCCACCTCCAGCCCTCCCCACTCACATGAGCCGTAATATTCCCCAAGAAGCAGAACCCGAGGAAGAGCCAGAAGGTCACGATACCGCTCGTGGTGCCGGTGCCGCTATGGCCCAAGCTTCGTTTGGCCAACAAGCAGCTACCACAAACCAAGGCTCCCAAGCTAGCGGCAAGCGAGCTGTTATCCAGTACGACTACGAAAAAGCAGAAGATAACGAGCTTGAGCTTACTGAAGGCGAGTACGTCACTAACATCGAGATGGTCGATGATGATTGGTGGATGGGCACGAACTCGAAGGGCGAGAGTGGTCTCTTTCCAAGCAATTATGTCGAGCTCGTTGAAGATGATGAAGCTCCAGCTCAGCATGAGCCGGATCCAGAACCAGCTCCTGCACAGGCTCCAAGACCGGCTGCTGCTCCAACTGCGGCGAAAGGACCCACTGCTACTGCCATTTATGACTACGAGGCTGCGGAGGACAATGAATTGAGCTTTGACGAAGGGGCTACGATAACTTCCTTGGTAAGCTTTACTTTACTGCCTCTATTCAAGCCCAAACGCCTGGTTCTATATAACCGGATACTAATTTAGAATTATAGGAGTTCCCTGATGAAGATTGGTGGTTCGGCCATTTCCGTGGCAAATCGGGTCTCTTCCCTGCCAATTATGTACAACTTGACGAATGAAGAAAATGGGCAGACGAGTCAGTATAGACGTGTAGGTTGCTAGCATGGGTGGCAATAAAAAGTGTCATCTTTATCCATCTTCCCAATGCGGTGAATGGAATGTACCGCAATGAAATTTTCGTAGAACTGGGTCCTTCCTCCCTATATGCACATCGAGCTAGTGGTCTATGAGAGATCTTGAGCGAGCACTAAAAGATCTTCTAGCCAGAGATCGAGGTCTGCCAAGAATTTTTGGAATCATTTTCGGCTGTAATACTTATATACGTACATCAACCTTTGCCGCATTTTCGACAATTCCCTACCATGCTTCGTGTTACCGAAGAGAGCAACGAATATCGATACTATAAAAACCTAAGGTAGAGGAGAATTAAGCGTCTGCTTAGTTGACGCTTTCTCTACGAATACTCTGCGGATCATTATTGATTTATGCTGCTGTTTTCTTCTTTTCTTTCTTTCTTGAGAACACTCCTAAACACGCACGCAAGCGAATCGCTTCGCTCGATGGGGGCCGAACCACCTTTCTTCTCTCATTGACTGGGAGATTTTGTATATCTGGATCTCTTTCTCTCAAAAGCCTCTCTCAGTATGTCCCTCAACATCAGCTCGACTTTTCCCCCGTGTTTCCACAGCCACCCACTTCCAGTCCCTTTCCAGACGTCTCCCGTAACAAGCCCCTTGGTCCGCAGACGATTGAATATGAACTCGACATCGCCAAAAGACTTCTCGAATTCTGTGAAAGATGGCTCTGGGATCTGCCAGTCTCGCAAATGCCCTGTGCCGCTTACGCCGAGATGAGAGTGTACAATGTGGTCCCCAACAAGGTCCGATTTGAGCAATATATTGAATGTTTCAGAGCATTCAGGCCAGTAGCATGGAGCCTTATGTTGTTCGATGACCCACCGCGACTGTATGAGCCATGTACAGAATTGTCGGCGGCTCACGGCGTTCCATCCCTCCTCCGTTGAAGTCCCACCGCCAGACAGATATTGTATATCTGATGGACAGGAAAATGCCCGTGACAGCGCTCGATCTTGGTTTGTAAGGTTACTTTCGATTGGGCTCGTAGAATCCCAGGGACTTTGCGACGACTTTGCGTCAGAGCTACGAGAAGCAGTGGCACAATATCCTCGGGAGGATTCGACATCTGCATTTATAGTATCGGAACCGTTGATATGTTGCATATTCGAGGATCCTTCAAGGCTCATCTTACGTCTTACATCTGCGTTGGGATTCGGACGTATCTTTTGGATGGAAGTATTCCTCTCAATGGGGTTATTGCTTCCACTCGATTGTCCGTCGCCATCTGTGATACTAGGAGAAGTCGCAGGCGAATATTTCAAGCCCCTCTCATTCCCTAGACCTGGGAAATGAGGGATGTTGGGCGATGTTCGTCCCTTGCTGGAAGAGCCCTTCTTCCTAGAAGAGCCCTTCTTTCTGGAAGAGCCGTTCTTCCTGGAAGAATCGTTCTGGCTGGAAGAATCATTCTTGCTGGAAGAGTCCTTAATGGAAGAGTTCTTCTTACTGTGAGGACTGTTAGGTGACGACTCGGGGAGGGGAATTTGTAACTGTGCTGATATCATCTCGATCCTTGGGACTGAGAGGAGTGATCATGATTTGATTTGACTCGATAGATATGTACCCACAGAAACTCGTTTGGTTCACACTTAAAATAATGCTTTGTGGCCTTTAGACAGGGTGTGCAAATCCCCGGGCGCGTCTCACAATAGTCGCATTGTTGAATTCGATGTTCACTGACGCATTCTTTGCAGGGCTCTCGATAGCTGGATTGAGAGCCGCTCCTCATGTTTGCGAATAACCGTCCCGAATTTGTATTCTGCTGTCTCGATATCAGCAATCTACTCACCATCATAAAAATGAGGACAAACCTATCGAATATCATTTATCCTCCAACTCTCAACTTATCACTTGTCTGGTGCGGTGTCAGATAGTGTGAATATAATCCTGATAATGCATGCGTGAGAAGAGTGAAAAAGAGTGAACGAAGAAAAGTGAACTATCTAAGGGCGAACATGGCATCATCTTCCTGACCCCTCTTTGGAAGGAGCTCCATAGAATTAGACTTGAGGAAGGAGCGAAACTGGGCAAGGAAAGCACAGTTGGAGGTGTGAATGATATGCCTCGAGCTAATTGCCAATGATGCAGTCCTTGAATCTTTCCAGTATCATTTAACGGGCACTGATCACACAGCGATTACAGGGTTTTGAATTGGCTGCCGACTGACCTTGCTCAACTTTCAATGATATCGCCACCGCAGGAATATCACCTTGTGATCACGCGAATCGACGCGCGCAACAGTAATACATGGAGAATTAAAGGAAATAATCGTATTATCTGGTTTGCTAATCCACTGAAACTGAAACTGAAACTGGTCAAAGGCGCAAAGGAAGCAAGAACGGACCGATCAGGAAGATCAGACAGTCAGTAATTCAGAATTCGCACGAGGCCGTGAGCAACGAAGAAGTGAAATGAACCCGTTACATTCCAGATTCCACAATTTCCATCCATTCCCTCCCAGTCCCTCTCCAGTATCTACCGCAAACCAGACTTCACCAATTTCCTTATGTGTCCTCCCGTGTTACAATGTCACTGATGTCATGAGTGTGCGTGCGATATAGGTGGTACAATTGAGGTTGGTTGTTTAGCAGCACCCCTCGGCGCATTCTGTAATGGTCTGTTAGCTGTTGAAGAAAGGGTGAAATGTTAAAGACAGATGTACCAGCACAGTCTGCGCAAGCTTCGCATCCTTCTTCAGCGACGCAGCAACAGCACAGAGCTGCAAGACAGGCACCAAGACAACCGTTTCCACCTCCTCGGCCGCCTTTCGGCGGGGGAGCCTGTTGATATTGCTGCATCTGTTTACAAATTTAGGAACATGGTGGGCAATCTCTATTATGTATGGACATACTGGTGGTTGTTGTGCATAGCCCTGCTGTGGATAACCTTGTTGTGGGTAGCCTTGTGGTCCTCCATAGGACTAGAATCATCAGCTAAATGTGTTTCGATTATTGCAGCACGATTGATGTGGATGAGTTACTGGTTGAGGAGCTTGTGGTTGTCCGTAGCCGCCCTGTTGTTGTTGGTAGTATTGTTGGTTTGACATGATGAAGTCCTAAAATTGGCTGTCAGAATGTCTTCCTACTTGATGCGCAAAGCTAGTAATCGTACGTTCGATTATTTGTTGAGGGAGCGTTGGAATTCGATCTGTAGATGAAAGATTGATGCGCGTCGACAAGATGTTGTCGGAATGTTGGAGGAGGTGAGTGAACTTGTGGAGTTTGGAATGGCAGATCCGACGCCAAGGCGTTAAATGGTCTCGCTGAGGGGGTCAGTCCGTTCGCACTACAGTACACTACAACCTTTGCACTACGGATGGTCTGCTACGCCACGAAAAGCATCAGGGCCAGGTTTCGATGCATGTGAAGTTACACAAGCTGTGGACTTTTGTAAGTTGATCATTCGCTGGATATTCTCAGGTGCCTCATTTCCATAAACCTTCCGCCAGTGATTTAAGGGCAATGGAGACGAGACGAGGCCCGCCCCTGTGGCGGCTACACAACACAGCCTCTGAATTCAGCTCCCATGTTCATCAGTCGGCACCTCAGCCACAATCGCCTCGCAATGGTTTCATGCCAGACGTATCTTTGCGAAATCCAAGAAAAGCTTGAAAGGCAAGCTACGTGTTAGGCCTGTCACGAAAGCTTGACCATCCTCGGATCGCTCGAACCTCTCTCATTGTTGTCGCATGGTTCAAGATCGAGAAACTCAAGCCACTCGTTCGTCGGTGGCCAATTACAGTACAATACGTCAAGACCTGGATCAGATCGACCACATCCGGTGATGACTGCTCGTGAGTGCCATCAGTCCAGTCAGGAGCACTCGCTTCTGTGATATCTGGCTCAATGACTGCAACATCCGTATCTGCGTGTCTGGGATAATAAAAAGGGAATATCATTTCAAATAATTGCCGGGCGGTCTGGTAAGAAACTGTCAGCTCAACGTACGGAGGACTCACGCCTCACCAATATGCAATATATATGTAAGCTGCAATCAAAACTGTGCTACGGCTCAAGAAAGACCCGTCTTCGTTTCAGTTGAGTTGGTGATAGCCAGAATGGGCTACGTTAGGCTTGTGCAACAGTCGACGATGGTTGATAAACAGAGATGCTGAACTCGGTACTCGTACATATGGCAGTGCAAGACTCATGTTTCCAGCATTTTTCTAGCATTATGAAATTTCGGTTGCAGCTTTCGTTCCTATGTTGACGATCTTGAAAGGCTAACGTTAAGCCACGTGACCATAATCGCCTCGCTAGCTGATCGCGTCATGGAGAGATCTGATAACAAAAAAGATGAGCTTCTCCGGAGCACTCAGATTTCCCCAACTCAAAGCCCGAACTTCTTACTTTAGTCCATTCTATTATTTTCCGCTGAGCTTGTCCGAAGACATTATACTAGTTAAACTCGTCTGCGAAACACGGAGGCGTCCTTGAAGTCCCACACCTACCCCGCCAAGTCGTCCTGCGATTGGAAATCTGATAAGTAATCCACAAATACAACTCGAAAAACCTTCTCGAGCACATTGAACCTCATCTGTCACCCCTCCTGAGTTCAATCGCATCCGCCGAGTGATCAGGGATTTCACATCATGTCGACTCTCTTGGAGATCAAGTCCGAGGATGCTTTTAACAAGCACTCGACTTCTCTACCTCCTACTACACTCCAGATTATATATTTCAAAGCTGAATGGGCTGCACCCGTAAGTACCTTTTCTCCAGCTTACGTCTCATTCCAATCCGTGTAGGATATTTCTCGACGTCATTTGCACCTTACAGCCTAGACCTTACCTGCTAATATTGTCCAGTGCAAGCAAATGACCACAGTCCTACAAACCCTTGCCTCCTCATATCCTACCACCGAGCCTCCGTCCACATCATGGGTCGCAATGGATGCCGAAGACGTCATGGATATCAGCGACGCTTTCAACGTTACGGCAGTTCCTTTCCTGGTCCTTCGACGGGGAGATCAAGTTTTGGAGACAGTTAGTGGAAGCGATGCCACCAAAGTACGGACTGCCATCGAAAAGCACGCGAACACTTCGAGCATCGGTGTGAACAGACAAGGTTCTGCAACTGCTGCAACTGCTACTACAAGTGGAGCTCAGAATTTGAGCAACTATGCTCCTACAGCACAAGATCCAGCTACAGCCCCTCAATACTCCTCTAGCGAGAGCAAGGAAAGCAAGGAGGAATTGCATAAGAGGTTATCCACACTAGTCAAGGCAGCACCTGTAATGCTCTTCATGAAAGGTACTCCTAGTGCTCCTCAATGCGGCTTCTCGAGACAGACGGTTGCAATCCTCCGAGAGAACTCGGTGAAGTACGGATTCTTCAACATCTTGGCAGATGATGAAGTAAGACAGGGCTTGAAGGAATTCGCAGACTGGCCAACCTTTCCTCAATTGTGGGTGGATGGCGAGCTTATTGGTGGTTTGGACATCGTACGTTTCATACCTTGCCCAGTGCCCTTCAAAATACTAATTCTACCCTTCTACAGATCAAAGAAGAGATCGCAAATGATCCTGATTTTTTTACAGCATACAGTGTACCAAAGACGGGCGCGAATCAACAAGGTACTTCTGCCACAGTTACCGCATAGAAAATGCAAATAATA
Organism: Phialocephala sp. D728; assembly: GCA_003988865.1. NCBI lineage: Eukaryota > Fungi > Ascomycota > Leotiomycetes > Helotiales > Mollisiaceae > Phialocephala > Phialocephala sp. D728. Next base: position 550,607 of record QYAJ01000003.1, on the reverse strand, counting down.
CCCTTTTTTCTGCGATAGTCTGATAGTCGTCAACTCCAACTGTCGTGATTGGTAGAGGAAAATTATGCAGCAGTCTTCGAGTGCTTCTTAATTGAACTTGGGAACTGCGATGCGACAGCGATTAGCATAGTCACATGGCTATCTAGAGAGGCCGCCTAAGTCCCACCTACCTTTTTTGCCCTTTCCTGACTTAGACCTATTTCGAGGGACACGATCCGAAACACGATTGAAGACCAACACACTGCAACGGTAGGCGCTCGAAAATGCAGCCCGCTTGACAGCCCTGTACGGCTGCATGCATGGATCCGCGATAGCCCCGTGTCAAAAATTGCGAGAATCCCAGCTTCAGCATGTTTTATTCGATACCGAGCCGCCAGGCAGGCGCAGTCCCCAACGTGCACAATTTTGCAGCAGGCTTTTTAATGTTGGTTGTTGCCTTGGATTTTTTGATCGTCCATATATTTGCTAGTAGCCTTTCTTCAAATGAAGTCTTCTGTATTGTTGTGCATCTGCTGTTGATGTATTAGTATTCGTTCAAATGTCCATAACAGTTCTAAGTCAAGGGAATGAATGCGGCCTTGGCACGCGGCCAAGGTTCAACCTCGAGTAAGCATTCATAACGACTCCACACGTATCTGTTTTGACTAGGAGGACAGCATAGTAGCGGTTCATGGGCTGAATGGCGATGCATTGCGGACGTGGACCGAGCCCAAGTCGGGAAAATTATGGCTCCGTGACTTTCTGCCAGTCGATCTTCCTGGATCAAGAGTGATGTCTTTTGGGTATAATGCGGCTCCTGCATTTGAGAACACCACGGCAGGAATTAGCGAACATGCGAGAACTCTACTTGGGGCTTTGGTTGAAATCCGAGAGGGGTTTAATGTGAGTGCGACTTCAATTCCATTTTATTGTTACCCGGCCCATATCTCTACTCCCTTGCTTGCTGCAGGTTCGATGAGCCACAGTAGCTTTTGATTCTAGAAGTCGACTCGTCGACAGATATTTTGAGCAGTTAGAACTTGGAACTTGAGCTTATTGCGCTTGTTTATCCAACAATAGTCTGCGGTTCGTTTTACTAACAAATACATAGGATGATAATCGTCCCGTGATTTTCATTGGCCATAGTCTAGGAGGCCTAGTGATCAAGCAAGCTCTCATTTTTGCCCAAGACGAGGCACTCTATACGTCAATCTATGACAGCCTACAAGGCGTCATCTTTTTTGGCACACCGCATCAAGGATCAAGCTTGGCAACATATGCTACGATACTTGCGCGGATGCCATTAATGTTTACCAACAAGCCCAATCCGAAACTGCTTGAAGCATTAAGACGGGATAGCCATGCACTCAGCAAGCTTACCGATGATTTCAGAAGGCATCACGGAACGAAGCCATATGATATTGTGACGTTTTATGAAACGCGGACGATGAAAGGATGGAAGTACCTGGTAAGATTACATTTCAACCCTCACTTCAGGGCTTCAAGGGTGACAAATTCCAGGTTGTCGAGAGCACTTCGGCGCTATTGACACCCCCAGGAGAAGTGCCCACATTCGAAGATCAAATTCCTGTAGACGGTACTCATCGTGAGATGTGCCGATTCGCCTCGACGCAAGACAAAGTATACAGAGATGCTCTAAGGAGTATCAAGAGACTGCATCGACAACAAAATTCTCAGCAGCACAAGAATGAGTACTTCCTTGTTCCGGACAAAATCAATCCGCATTTCACAGGACGTGTAGATCTGTGTCGGCGTCTCGAAGATTGCCTCTTTTCAGGTTGTGCCGAGAAGAACCAACAGCGATATGTCCTTCATGGACTTGGTGGATCGGGAAAAACCCAAATGATCTTGAACTTTGCTAACACTCATCGCCAGAGGTGAGTTTCCACTATTTGCTTGGACATTAAAGGATCCTCTATGCCAGTTCCGGTGGTCCGTTGGTTCAATCACAACAGACGGTTTTTATATAGATGCCGATTACCAAGACTGCTCCATACGCGCAGACAGGCATAATTGCTCGTTAAACGAAGTTCAGACTGACTGCTGCGTAGGTACTGGGCAATCTTCTTTATTGATGCGAGCAGCAAGGAACGAGCAGTTCAAGGATTTTTAAGCATTGCTCGTGCCTGCAACGTAGAAGAGACCGTTGAAGGCGTGAAGAAATGGCTGTCCACCAAATGCTACTGGCTACTCCTTATCGATAATGCCGATGATCCAACTATTGACGTCTCGGACTTTATTCCACGAGGCACTAATGGCTCAATAATCTTAACGACACGAAATCCGGATCTCCAAAAATACGCTTCAGCTGGGTCATCTAAAGTTGGTCAGATGACTCCAGAAGACGCTTCGTTGTTGTTGCGAAAGGTCGCTGCAATAGATCTCACAATCGACGAGAGGAGCATAGAATTAGCTTCACAGATTGTCGAAGCTCTCGATCGTCTTGCTCTAGCAATTATCCAAGCAGGAGCTGTCATACGGCAGGGTATCTGTCCCTTGGATGGCTTTTGTGAAGTTTATGCGAAACATAAGAGAGAGCTGCTTGAGTCTGGGAGACCGGACCCAAGCAAGGATTACCAATACTCTGTCTTTACAACATGGGAGATTTCGGTCCAGCATATACAGTTGATGGCGGGTGACCATTCGAAGCTCGCTTTGGACCTTCTTCGAACCTTTTCATTCATGCATTTTAACGACATCCAGGAGAACATCTTTGAACAAGCACGCGAAAATACTTCTTTCAATCCCTTGGAAACGGGAATATTTCGAGGCAGCGTTCTTCTCCAAGTTATGCCAGCGGGTTGGGACACCATTCTCTGGCGGAGAGCGCTCGCTGTACTCGTTGCCTTCTCACTCATCACTATCGAATCCTCGAATCGGCTTTCAATGCATCCACTTGTCCATGAGTGGTCTCGGGTTCGGATGTCTTCGGATGAACAAATCAGGGCATGGAAAACAGCTACAGTGTTCTTGGGAATGTCAATATCTCATGATATAGCTCTTGCTTCTCAGCAATACCGGAGGAGTTTGCTTCCACACATTGACGCAGTTCTGACTCACAAGATTGGAAATCTTCACCCTCCTGACTCTGATTTAATGGAGCTATCGGTTGCTGGAACGAAATTTGCGACAGCATATTGCGATGACCTGCAAAATGACAAAGTGAGTAAAGTGATGAACCGCTATGCTCTATCCAAATGCAAAGAATCCACGATGTTCTGGATTGACAATTTTCTAGGCTTTGAGCATCGCACAGGCTGACCTAATATCAAAAGAGTCTGTTTTACCTCCCGATGATCTGTATTGCATCGACCTTAAGTTACAAATCGGTGGCATTATGGTGCGTTCTGGCCGGCAGAATGAGGGTATGGAGTACTGCCTTGCCGCCATAGAAGGTCTGGAGGTAGGCATCAATAATTATCATCGCATAATTGACGCAAGGACCAACATCAGCAACTGTTATATTGAGCTTGGAGAATATAAAAAAGCCGCCGATGTGTGCGAAGAGACCATTGCTGAGTTTGAAGCAATTCTTCCTCCGGATGACATCTTCATGTTAATTGTTTGGGACGCTATGTTGAGATGTCACCTGCACCAAGAGAACTTCACAGAAGCTTTAAGACTCGGGACGTTGGTCTTCCAGAGAACTAAACAAACTTTGGGTGACGCAAACCTATATACCTTGAGCATGTCGATGGCTCTGGCGCTCACATACGACTGGTCAAAGCAGTTCACTCGGGCCTGGGCACTTCATAAACAGAATTTGGCTCAGCTCAAAGCAACTTATGGGCCACATCACATATACGTATTGAGGGTACTTGCATTGCTATCCTCGTTTTCGAGACGCTTGAGCCTCAGCCGAGTATGGAGAAGGAAGACCATCCCTTACTCGGAGGAGCTCCTTGAGAAATTGCGCTATCTATCCAAGGATTTCGAGAAATACACTGTGGATACCATGTCTCGGCTTGCAGATGACTACTTTGCTTGCGGTGAACTCGTTAAAGCACGAAATTTGATGGAAGAGGTGTTTAAATGGTTGACACAGGTACTGGGAGAGGATAACCAATATACTATCAACGCGAAGGAGGAACTTCACAAGGTCAAATTGGCCATTGGTTTAAGGAAAGCAGTGTATGGATGGTTGCCAAAGAGTATCAAGAAGGTTTAAGTTTTCCATTTTAGGTGAGACATCTAGCGATTTTGAATCGTTTGTGGTTTGTAAGAGTGAGACATTTGGAGTGTGTTGGTTTTGACGTGTTCTATGTTCTTAGTGCGGGGTTCTCTTTGTTCGATGTTCTGGATACAGATCCTAAATTTTACATAGTATTTCACGTCTCGTGCTCATTTTTAATGACGTGCAGTGGGGCGACAGAGGCTACTCTCTTAAGAGAAAATTCTCGTTTGGTTCGGACCACATATTCAGCTTAGTCTGCTTATCATAAGCTTGCCTTTTTGAAACTTGGGTTCCTAGTTTTGAGAAGGATCTGTCACTACAATCGAGATCACGTGTTGAGAGTTCCACGTGCTCCTTGCGTCATGAAATTTCATTTCTACATTATATTTCTGCCTGATTTTCCACCACAACTGAATACTACTTCATATCTAGTTAATTCTTCTCATTATCCCCATCTAATGAAAAGTTTAATCTACCATCTAAACTCAACTTCCTTTCACGGGCCTCGCTTAGTGTCCCGGTTATTCCGGATCCTTCACCACCTCAAGAAGATTCTCATATGATCGTACAGCTATCTGTCATGTCCGAATATAGTCTGAGAATATTTAGCTTATACCTCCAAAGTCTTCATTAGCAAGTCTTAGCTCCAGCTGATATAGAGCCATGGATTACTGCTTTTCATCTTACTTCGAGACCGCATTAGGAGGGGAACACGACTTATAAATCTACCCTATTCATGGATGAGACGATCCAAAAAAAATAGATTCAAGGTTAAACATGTGAATTCAAGAGAGTGGAAGAGCATTAGAGAGACGAGGCAGATCATCTATCAGTCCCTCCAATCGGAGACTTTCTAGTACAAAATCCCCTTACACGTGACTCTACGTATATCCTGCAACCTTACTCCGGCGTTCATAACGCGCAACCAAGCTTCAATATGTCTTTATTCATCGAAAGTCGAAGCATTCGATTGTTTAAATTGCAGATATACCATTTCAAGACCCAGTAATCTTCAAACCAATTCTGACGATGCTCAACTACCCTTTTCCGATCCCTAAAGACTTTCCGCGTCCGCCACCTCCATCTTGGTATCAGCATGCCGCCATAGTAAGCACATTGTGCGATTCGCGAGGTTTAACCTTAAAAAACAGCAACAATGAAATGGGATGCAAATACACGCTAGAGCTAAAGAAGCTAGACTGTCCTGCCTCTCCTTAAAGTCGCAACGCGTCCTTCGCCAATTCACAGCTTTTAGCGATCACCACGGACGAAGTTGCTGCACGGGAGAACCGGCCTGCCAGGAGAGTGCCACTCTAATGCAGACCCGAGAATCGATTTAATCCGCGAGCATGGGATTCTGGTTGGCATCTCGATGATGCAAGGGTAGCAGAAGTAAGGGCTGAATTGATGCGACGAGGCCTGCCGCAGCATGGCTACGAACAAGAGCTCCATAACAGACTAAAGACAGATAACAGATTAGTCTTGAGCATGGAGGAAAAATACGAGATCCACAAACGCAGATTTGCCGTCATGATTATTTGGCCTATCACTAATTGAGAGTGCCTCTAACTAATTCCAACGATTATTGATTATTACCTTATTACGACTTTTACGACCTTCTTCGATTATATTCTAGTACTGAGAGCTGCGGTACTGTATTCGTTGTCGTGCTCTAGGAAAACAAATGACCTAAAATTGGGCTCTTTACACTCTGGAAACCTAGCCCTTCGATAATATAAATATTAATTCATTTTTTCTTTTATTATTATATTAAAATATTAAAATTAATTTAAAAAATTTGGATTAGTATTTTTAATAAAAACTTCTAGTTTATATAAATAAAAAAGAAAGTATTATTTTGAGAAATAATTACAACCTCGCTCTCGATTTGTTTTATAAATAAATGCAATGCATTTAGCCATGCTTTATAGATTTGTGAAGCACTCGTCAACGTTTTGAATCTGACACGAGGGTAACTAACATCGACTACAATTGATGGGTAATTTGCTAGCCTGGTATATTGGCTCTAGGTTTGAATGATCACGAAGTGCCACGTCCCTTCCGCGAGCACAATTCATGGATCAGCAACATTTCTCAGAGCGCAAACGTAAAGGGTGGTCCCAGAGCTAGAATGATTCCCAAGGATAACTCTTGGTCTTGATGGGGATAGATACGCAAGTAGCTTAGAGAGATTTCAATACACACTCACTCAATAATTTGCTTTCCTTGACATACACATCTCTCCTCATAATCATCTCATTAACCAATCGAGGAAAGCCTGCCGTAATATTCCAAATAATCCAAGGCCTTCTCACTGTCAGGACGCATCCCACACCCCCCTTAAGTTACCATTAGATATACAATAACCTTTTGGTAACGCTCCCTTTTTGTGGCTGTGCAATTGGATCATTGCATCAAGTGCAACCGCTTGATCTGTGCCTACTATCTGTGCCCATCTTTTCCTAGTGTTAAGGTAAATGTTCGGCCCAGCGCCTTGAAACCTGTCGGCGTAACTGAATGCATGGTCCAAAAGAAGCTCAAAGTACTTGATGAGCACAGCGCGAAGCCATGCTTGGCATTGTGATTCTGTCCAGTCCCATTGAGGGACGTCGTCGGCCTGGATGGCGGGAGCGCGGGTGCTAGGCTTGGTTTCGGTATACGGTGGAGGAGGGGTTCGAATGGAGTTAAACCATTGGGAGATGTTCCAAAAGGACATTTCAATAATATGAGACTTTAGCGATGTAAAAAGTACCGGAAATTTATAATATTTTCTGGCTAAAATAATATAACTGGAAAGGTTTTATATCTGTAAGAGGTGCTTTACCTCATGGTTCCCTATCTAATATTTGTTATACGTTACCTTGTGGAGCCTGGCGAATTAGAGCCCAGGGAATTGATTATCATAGGCTCTCCTTTAGAGTACATAGGCAGCACATGCGTCTATTAGCTCGGACACGTGTGCAAGGGTTCAAAAACTATTAAGTTTTAGTGTACAGTTATTCATATGTGAGCTTAGGAATATGAGGTAGTCCTTTCTGAGCGCATTAACAATTTGAGGTCTGACGAATTCGATACTCACTAATGACAAAGTTTCTTAGAATTCCCAGTTTAGAAGTGCGCTAGAAAGTAGCGTGCCATTGATGAAAATGATAGGGAGATAGCCTTGTTTAGTTTTGAACTGTCTGAGTCACTTTTGTAATTTAGGCTAGCACTAGCTTCGTAGGGAACGCCAGCTTCCTAGATATAGACCTCATCGCCCACACTCTTTTGCATTTCGTTTGAGCATAACTCTAAAAATTTCGGCCTATCTTGTCACTGCTATTGCCTTTATTTACTACTGTTTACTACTTTATAACACACCTGCAACGTTCATTCCTGGTATATCACTCGAGATATTGTTTCTTGGACCGCATTCGGATTCTGAACATCACCTGCAAATTCAATGGCTTCTCACAATCTTGGAAATCTGTGGAAGTTGCCGCCCGAGATTCGGGCGGAAATTTGGAAAGAGTTTCGGCTCCATGCAGCTTCCAACCTTGGATCTTGGACGAGAGGAGAAAGAACTGAAAATCTTGGAATACTGCGAGCTTGTCGTCAAGTGAACGAAGAAATAACGCCCTACCTCTATAAGAAGGAAATCCTCCAGATCCGCGTGAACTCTGCCTGGTCACAATGGTTGACTATCGAAAACGTCCATGGTGCTAGTTGGAGCATTCCAGATATCCAGCAACCCCTTTATGATACATTTTCCAATTTGCCGTACAAGAAGCTGCACGGAATACGAATCTCAATCGATGCTCCCCAAGCCACAGATATAGGACAACTACTTTGTCTCTCGAAGCACGTTCGCGACCTTGTTACTCTACTAGAGCGGGCTGGTGAACTTCCTACCATTGAGATTCACCTTTCAGATACTCCGCTCGGAAGATGGGCCCAACCGGATGGATCACTACAGAGGTCCTTTTCCGGCCGCTATGAGCAATTCGAGAATGACCACGTTTCAGTGCTTTTGCCGTTTTGTCGCCTGAGAAATATTGCCAAAGCTAGTATACACGTACCAGATAGTCTTGTCAAAGAACGTTGTATATTGGAAAACATGCAGAAGGTTATGGAACGAAACAAGCGTTTTGGGTCAGTCTTGGGAGACGAAGATTGGGATGACAACCAGATCCAAGATGATTTGGACGACATCTACATTGAATTTGAAGACGTGTTAGACAAGTTGCTTGGAGAAATTGCAAACATGATGCGGTTGGAACGGTTTATGTCTTGGTATACTAATGACGGAAAATCGGAATATATCAGTGGTTGGGAGCGCATTTGTCATGCTAGGGGTTCATATCATAGCTCTGACGTTGGACGGAGACAAGATTTTTTGTTGACGTTTAACCCGCTAGGGGCCGATATGCAAAAAATACGCCTCCAGTTGGGACTGCCATCATGGCACAGATCGTTTAGATTTCCACCTAGAGGCCAATGGAACATTCTCCATTGTGTAGGCTCTCTCGAGGCAGTCGATATATTCGAAGAGTATGATGATCTCCCAGATAAGGATGAGCAAGCAGCGGCTATGCTGAGATCATGCTGGAGTAGAGAGGCATGGCGTAACTACTATCCTGACAGAATCCCGCCCTTGGATTTGTCGTCTCGTGACCTAAGGAAATTTAATGTGGAAATGAGGGAAGCAGATCGGTTTGCACAAGATTTGCACTATGCTGAACGACCCGAGGAGTTTGACAAGATTCGACAACAAGCAAAGTTGATAGATTTTACTACGGGAGAAAGAATAAGGACAGCACTCGAGAAATTATTCAGAGAGCATCCGTGGGGCAAGCCTTGCCTAGGTCTCAATGTAGATGTGTTACAGAGTTTTGGATTTTAGGAAAACTTTTACTAGACGGCTAATTGGTAGGGTCAGGCAGTTTGCAGGGACTTGGGGCATGCGAATATGCAGTATATAGCATGAAAGCTACTTTGCTTTAGAAGAAATCTTGGAGTGATAGTGAAATAACGATGATCAGGTAACGAGGATAAAAGAATAAAGGGAGATTGGAATTAGGTCATATTTTCGAGATCTGTAAGGCCAATAAAGGCTTTTAATACATGAACTAAAGTCCAAAGTTCAAGATGTAATTGAAGTTCGGCCCTTGTATAATAATAAAACCTTAATACTTTCTTATATATTACTAAATTAAATGCATTTAATAGTCTTAGATATTTAAAAAAAAAAATGCTTTAATAATTTTGTAAATATTAAAATATAATTAAAACGTTATTGAATATTGCAATTAATCAAATACCTTATTTTTCCGTTACCAAAATACTAATCATGAGCCTCACGCAAGGAATTCAGCCATGCGGCACCTAAGCCCCACGTTTCCTATATTGGAAGGAGGTGGCTTATGAATCTGTCGTCCGTTCCAGAGCAGGGCAATCCAAACCAAAATAATCCAGACCATTCGAAAAAGACGTCATTTATCATCCGTCACGTGCCATTTCTTCCCTTTCCCCTGAGCAGATACCGAGGGATTGGAACCAGAGTGCGTAATCACCTCTCCCTCCGCACTATACTACAAGCGATACTTTCTGATTACTGTACCTGGTGGAGACCTGTTCCTCGGTCCAAAAAGAGGAGAGACACTAGCTGGATATGGGTATTATGGTGACCGCGCTAGCCCTCTCTGTGATCTCTTGCTGCATGTGTGGAAGTAATTTGGGACATTGAGAGAGAACCTGTCGGTTCATCATGACTTGCTCTGTCGAGGAAGTTTTTTCCAATTCGTCGCTCGGCAAGGCTGCGGGATAAGAATAGAATGGTAGAACAATGGTAATAAATAGGTCACGTTCGAGATCAAGAACAAGGCGGAAACGAAGATAAATGACAGAATTGGTGGAGATATGTTGAACTATACATAGACAGCCGTAGCAAGTATTGCAAGTCCGTTCCTGGTATATAAAGAATTCTTTTACCCTTACCCTTAACCTTACCCTCAGCACTCCTTTTATCCCATCCCATCTCATTCCATCTCAGTCCAAACATCCCTCTGGTGCCCTAGCAAGCAATCAATCCTCCTTCCATACCGAGTTCTGTCCTTCCTCCAGGTAGTCTTCAGCAAGCCTCCCAGCTCCATAGCAAGTGTTCCACCCTCAAATGTTCGTCCCATATCAGAAAGAGCCATCCTTCCAGCTCATACATATATCATCATAGATACAAAATCATTCGTCATCCCTCTCTCGTTCCTCGTTACTCATCTCTTGTCCGCCTTTTCATAAGAATCATCATTTCATCTCGGTGTATTTGCGCCCATGAAAATATTATTTCCAAAACCCGATTGATCACCCTGCTGTCCCTGTCCCTGTCCCTGTCCCTCAGGACTCATCTGGGGCGGTTCGACATTCGATGGATAGAATTGGAATGCTGGATCTACGGCACCGCCGTTTTGAATGTATGAATCCCATGCCTCCTGTTTGATCATTAGCACTCCACCATTTCGCCTGATCACCTCAATGGTATAGATAGAACGAAAAGACTGGATAATAGAAAGGAAGAAAACATACCCAATCTAGATTTGCGGGTACGTCCATCATTCCAGCGCCGCTCCCCGCATTTCCAAACACCGAGAACGGACTTGCAACCGAGTTCATATTTCCGAAAGGATTTGACTGATCCATCGCATAGTTTGGAGTCATGCCAGTTCCTCCAGGCGGAGGATCACCCATATTCATGTCCATGTTATACCTCGTCCCGCCCGGACTCTGCGCCATCGCGTTGAACATAGCGGCTGAATTTGGCGTTAATCCACCAGACAGCATACCAAGTGTCATAGCAGCGGAGTGCTCCGGTCTCAAATTCTCATCGTCGAATTGTGCGAAGACCTCAGCTGTTGATGGACCATCTGTCTGCTGTGCTTGAGGTGAGCACTTCAGCTTATCAAGGATGACTTCCAAGATACCGGCTGCTTTGAATGCTTCCATTGAGGTCTCCGCAGAACCTTTCCAGATGGCTTGAGAGTTCTCAAGCGCTTTCAGCATGTCTGCTTTTTGCGCAGGCGTCCAGAAGTAGGGGTCATGATTTGGTGGCCTTTCGGGCATTGCTTCTGTGACAGAGTCGTAGTGGAGGTCTAAACAGACGATCATGGCTGCGAGGAGGAAATCGTGCTTTGTGAGAGACGAGATGAACCATTTCATTGTGCGCATCCTGCCTCCTGGCTGCGATTCTCTGTAGAGCTGTGCTTGATGTCGTAGGATCTCCATAGAGGCATCAACAGACGCTCGTCTCGAGTGAGCATATCGAGGGTTCTGTCGTGCTCGCGCTATGTATTTTCTATGCAGCACAACCATGGTTTTCTGCCAGAATATATCAATGTTGAAGCGCTGCATGAGGAGTGTCGCAGGGTCGTGCGTACACTCTTCAATAGGGCGCAATCGCAGATGAGGAGCCATGTTCATTTTCAAATCTCGTAATCGATTATCGCGCTTCAGAACATCATCGTAGCTGACAGCTTTGCCACTAACAGCGTTGAGCTCCTCAAGAATCTCTCCAAACTCGAAAGCGATCTGTGCCTTAGTGATCATGTATGATACCGGGGTAGGTTCCGTCAGAGGTCTCGCAGGCGGTAGAACTTTTGATTCGGGTCCAAATTCGTCCTCGAAGATGTTCCTAGGAAGTGCAGTATCGCAGTCTGTGGTCCGGATCATGCTCGGCAGAGCAAGTTGGAATGAGAACATCGTATCCATTTGCCTGGTGAAGGCCCAGATTCGACGCCTCATCTCAGCCTGGTATGGAGTGATGCCCGAGAACTTACTTGGGTCTCGGTGATAGCCCATTCTCATGGATAGTCTGACAATCATGCCTACTATTACCCAGATCCCAACCTCTGCATCCCATCGGCTGTTATACTCACTGTGAACATAGAGAAGCATGGTCTCAATTGTGTAGATGTCTGACTTGGTGTAGTCAGAGTTGACGAGGCATTGGACAGTTCGTAATCGATATTCTGAAGCTAATTCAAGTGTGCGACCTAACGTGATGTAAGCAATCATTCGAAAAGCCTACCTTATTTATGATATCCTCACCTTTCCATTCCAGAGGTTCATCGCCAATCTTGTGGTAGGATTGCATCGCTAAGCACAGAATAGAGTAGAGTAGTCCAAGCCATACGATGGACGATTTCGACGGATCTTGCCAGTGACTCTGAAGTTGTTTATGAAAGGTAGGAGAGTGGAGAATGTGGACAGCCGGGTCGTAGGAGTTGAAGTATCGAGTCACGAGCTTATCGACAGCTGACTTCGATGGAAGTTCTGCTCGAAGTTCGATATCTGTGACTGGTGTATGGGCGCTAAACAGGAAAGCCGGTCCATCCTGTGCAGTGCTTGGTTTTGATTGCTTGATCTTTTCGTAGTTCTTCTCGAGTTCCTTCTTGTGCGATGAAAAGTAATTCTTAACTTCCGCAATCTGAACAGAAGAGTCAGTAATCGACTCGTGACGCTTGAGAGTCATTGAATTCATGACAGAAGCATGCATGGCCATAACAGCTAGCTCAAGACGTGTATTTGAAACGCTCCATTGAAACCCCTTATGACGTGAAGCGCATGTCCCTACGCGCGTACAGGACACAAGCCGCTTTGGGAACGAATGTTCATGGTATCGGCGTCTCCGAGAGACCCAACCAACACCTCTTTAAAAGGAAGACACCGCCAAGTAGATAGAGAAGAGAAATACTCACATCTGCTAGGACCAAGTGCCAATGCGAATCTCCAAAATACAGTGATTTTCCTTTGTCTGCGTCAACTTTGAGGACGCCTAGGGAGTTAGTTACTCCATCTACTTCGCTGTCGTCGCCCTCTTCTTCCTCTTTGATCATATCATCGTCATCTCTGTCCAGCTCGAGCGGGAAGGAGGTAGAGCCAGTGCTATCGCTCTGTGAGCGGCTGATGGCCGCGGCAGCAGCAGCAGGTCCAGCTGACTGAGCGCCATTCGTCATCAACGACAAAACTAGGCCTTCTAAACGGTCAATACGGTTTTGCATATCATCAGGGCTGGTTGCTCCTTGACTTTGGTTCTTCTTTCGTGTCCCCGGCGCCGCATACGAGCAAGAAGAAGCGTCACCTCTCCTGATGCAATTCTCGCATGGGTGCGACCGGTTACACTTTAACCTGCAAAACTGTCAGTATCACCGGGCCTATCGTGCAACATGTACCAGAAGAGGCAAAAGAAGGATCCAAGAAAAGAGGTCACTCACTTTCTGTGCCTGCACGGCCCACATGACAGGGGCACTCTGTTTCTCTTCCGCACCACCCGGTACTGGGCGTCTGGGGAGTGACCTCCAGCGCTCGAGGACGTGGTGGAAGGCGGTGTTGGCGTCATGATGATTAAAGAATATTGCTAAGATTCCGGGTTCGAAAACACGGAGAGATGGGTGGGATGACCTCGACCCGAGCGATATATTCTTTCAACGACCACCAGGAGTGGGGCGGGGCCTTCTACGCGGAAGGGTTTGCCCTTTATCGGGACTTCGACGTTCTTGCACTTGATCTGACACCGGTCTGGTTCTCCACGTAGCCAATGGCCGGCCAATGATCAAGGGGCGAGGCACACTTGTGAAGGAGCTTCTCCCGCAGTCGGTTTAGGCGAGGAAGCAGGGTGCTGTCACGTTCGACAGTCCTACGGACCTGGCCTTAGGGCTAAGTGGTGGAGATAGCGTCGTTGGTGCAGATAACCAACAGCCTTATGTCCACTAAGCAGCGATAGTCGACGCCTATGTCTGGCGTATATAGGCTGCCTGCTCGTCCTCTCCAAGTCTGTTTGCCCCTTTCGACGATTGCCAATGAATAGCAGCCGAAAGGAAGCGCAATCTTAGAGCTCCTTGTCCTACCAAGGGGTGTCCGCGCCGGGTCTCAGACTATTCTCACGATATTGCACGCGAACGGTCCGAAGCTGATCTTCAAGATCCTTTCCGCGTCGCGCAATAACAAGCCCCCTTTACTGATTACTCAGACGAATATCCCAAGACTGATGCAATGAGACTTTTCTCTGTGTCAGATCTCGCCTCCTAAAGCAATACCGCCGAAGCAAGAACCAGTTCTATGGATTCGTTTCCCGAGCGGCTCCTGCGGAGAGGAGAACTGCTCGACCTAATTGCAGACCGCCTCGATTGTATCCGGGACGGCTTCTATTGTATCCTGGACGATGCAGATGTACTGCAGAAATTCTGGAAGGGATAGGTGTCCAGCCTTGTGAGATAGTGCGCCACTGGTTCTCGGTCGGCGCGATTGTGCCGTTGTGTGCGAGATGGTCAATGGCTTAGAGGAGTTTATCCTCAATAGCTGCTCTCGGTATTCGGCGACGAAGCGGCGAAGAAAGGACCTTGCACTCCGTTGTAGCAAGAAATTCTGCCCAAGGCCTGGATATTTGTCAGTCTTGTTCATGCTCCTTGTATCCACAATGCCCACTGCAAAAGTCTTCTTACAGATCAGGAAGCCGTTCTGCACACTGCACGATCTGGTGCTGCAGCCTCAAACGCCTCGGTATCGCCAAGGATAGGATGCAGGTGCCGCGGAGGCAACGTCGTCTGGTCTGGAAATGGGATTGGAAATGGCACCTGCGCACCTCGACTTGAAGTTATTCGCGGAGGTGGTGGGCAGTCATGAGGCGTAGGGGTTGACGTTGAACCAGGCGATTCTAAGTTGGTGTGGTTTTAGCGGGCAGAGTGCAAGGCTGAAGTGGGGATGTTATTGGCCACTGGCTGCGCTTCAGCCCAACTGCAGTGTCTGGGATGCTCGGAAACTCTGGACGTTCTGACTTGATCGAGGCGTCGATGCGCGTCGCCAGCGTGGGGATTCTTTTGCCACTATATGTTGTGCGAGAGCGAGTACGTCGTGGTTCAGCCCAAGGCAGCAGAGGTTCCGCGTCGTTGTAAGAAGAAAAGAGAAGCAGCTTTAGCATCGACAGGGAGCAAGCAGCATGCTGACAAAGAACGCAAGGAATGCCCTCTGGTAAGGAGGGATGGTGCACTTTATGTCAGCTGTTTTATGACTCACTACAGATGGTTTTTGAGGGGCAGAAGAGTCTACAGCTTCACCATCTCGGCTTCAAAAGCTTGAACTTGAGCTAAGGCCGATATCTCCGATCTCTGTTCTGGGCGCCATATTAAACTTCCCCAAATTCTCGTGCTTCACTGGTACATGTATCATTGTGGTTATCAAAGGAGAGCTGGAGATCAATCTCTTCACCTGCTACCAAGGTGGCGGCACGGTTGATATCTCTCGTTTCTGTCATGTTTCTGCAGGTCTTGTTCTCTCTCCCGCCAAAAGTATTGGATTGTGGGGTAAGGTATGAAAGTTTCCGCGGAAGGGTCAGAATGACGATTGTGTCTCAAAGCCCGTCACTTAGCAAGGCTGTGCGGTGATTGAACCTGTACTGCACACGAGATTAGATGGGATTGAATTTCAATTTTCCTCTTGGTAGATGGACGGTGGGTATCACCATCTAAGGATTGGCATAAAATTGTTTTGGAGATGTGCTTGTTGTTTTGTCTATGTATTTTGAATATGGTCGAATAATCCTACTCCTAACATCAGTTCCCCAGGTCTACCCCCTGTCTCTCTCTCTCTCTAGTATATAGTATAATGATGTACTCGAATTGGAAATGCAGATAAATGTCCCACTTCACATAGCAGTGAGCATTCTCGTCCTTGATGAAGTCGGACCGTATATCGTGGCGGTGGACCACCTGCACCTCCTCTTTCAATCACTTCTACATCACGTGGGCCGAATTTGCCACTCAGCACATGGACAACACTCGCTCAATGGCTGCACACACAACATCTAGGTTTCAAAAGATGGAATCATTGAAGCGGCCTTTCCGTCGCATACGTCACCTTTGCCATCATGATAAGGCTGAGCAAGATTGACCTTGGCCCGAAATATCGGCGAAGCGTGGGAGACTTGCGTTGTCGGAGTATATGGGGTCCGACTTTCGCCGTGGCTGATCACCATATCTGTTCGAAAATCCCTTGCTCTCCAGCTCCTTCAATCGCCAATACCGAACCCAAACCAGGTGGAATCTTTCGGCGCAGCGCCTTTCTCGAGGTCTTCCAAGGGGGAGTCGCAGAGCTTTTGATTCTCGTCTGGAATTGTCCAGTCTGCCAATTGGTCCACACGGCTCACAAACTGCATTACTAATCCAGCCTCGGAATGCCACGCCATGTGACAATGAAAGGCCCAGACTCCTGGATTATCTGCAATGAAGCGCAATACCAGCCAGCCAAAGCCCTCAGCGGTTGCGACATCTCTTCTGATAACTTTGTCGAGCACGCTTTCATGACCCTCGAGGACGCCCTTGCCCTCTGGTTTTAATCCGAGCGTTTCGTAACCTGGGAACATCCCATGACCTTGTCCGAGGACCCAGAACTTGTGGCCGTGTAAATGCATCGGGTGGTTGCCTTCATCGAAATTCTGGATAACGAGATCCACGACTTTGATTCCGGAATGCTGAATAACGAAGTCGTTTTTCAAGTCGTAGCAGGCAGAATTGACTCCATCGATGCTTCTCATTGCGTTGAAGGTTTCGTTTTGACTGGCTAGTCCATCAATTGTGCGGTGAAGCGTAGGTTGCTGCAAGTTAGGACGGAAAGTTGAGGTATTGAAGAACCCTCTTTCAAGTCTCCAGTCTCCGATTTCGAGGTTGGACCTGATATAGTAACTGTGATCTGCTACAGCTGGTGCAGGCTCGTATACTGCAGGCACATACGAGGTTGTGTTCATGTCTTTACACTGCACTTCTATGCCCTGACTCCAGGCTCTCGAGTTGGGTTGCGAAGTCAAGCTCTTTGTGGACTTCATTCGGGAAGTGTAATAAAGGACAGCCTTGACCTCATCAGCGCCATGTCCTGGTAGGTCAGGATCTTTCCAACAGTGTGTGACCATTCTAGCACGAAGCCAGAAGGAGTCAGAGGTCGTTTGGTTAGCATGAAGGATGACGCTGTATCTCTGTGCTGGACTGATCATCATCCTGCTATCGTACGTAGGCACGAGGTCAGTGCCGTCGACTTCCGTGATTGCCATCTCATGTTCATCAACAGAGACTTGAAACCACGCGAACGCTCCGACATTGATAAATCGTAGACGGTGATAGGCATTTGCTGCCATATTAAAGGACGGAAGAACAGCACTAGAGTTGTCACACATGTAATCCGGAAGGACAGAGCAGTCGCGCTTGTTCAGTCCATTGATCAGAGCTCCATTGGGAATCGGAGACGCTTCGCTTCCTGGTTCGAGAGAAGCTACAAGGAGACCGCTGCTAAGGTCGTGGTAATAGTCCTGCAACATAACAACTCGGTCCGATACATACGGTATCTGCTGTAATTTCTTCTCGTTGCGCCCATGGACCACGAGAGGTCCGTAAAGGCCATCCGAAGCTTGGACGGCTTGATGTCCATGATAATAATAGCTACCGGATTGACCTGATACGGTAAATTCATATCTAAATTTCCTTCCTGGTACAATAGGACATTGCGTGATTCCGGACGTGCCGTCCATATGGTTCGTGCCATTCTGATATATACCATGGAAGTGTATAGCCGTTGCATTGACACTCTGGTTGTCCACATCAATCACAATCGTATCTCCGTCGTTGCATTCAATCATCGGGCCAGGGAATTGTCCTGGAAAGAATGTTAAACACTGAACTCACTATCTGTAGCTTATTTGCTTACCATTGATGGTGATCATCTCCCGAAACACGCCATCTGGATTTCCCACAATGTCCACGATTGTCCACTCGTATTCTCGGACCTTGGGAGCAGCATCGAAGCTCCATAAAGGGTCCAAGACATAGTCGCTAGCAGGCCTGCGAAAACTCCCAATACCGGCCGGCTCTTCGATGTCTGTCCGGTTCTCGACAATCACAAATTTAGTGAACAAGAATAGTCCAATGAAGACGAGCATTGCTGCAAAGATGGAGCCTGCAATTGCCCATCCAGTCCGCAGATGCCATTCGACCTTGTATTCCGCATCTCCCACAGCCTCGACATCGTTGTCAGTCAAAAGTCGCTCTTCTTGGTCCTCTCCATAATCGTCGTCCCGTTCCTGCATTTCAACAGTATCGAAACTTCGACAGTCCCTCGGGGACAGTTCGTCTGTGTAATCTTTGTATGTCGCCATTATTGCTGGTAGGAGAGAAAAGCGACCCGTCGGTGGTGGGGCGACTCTATACAAGTAGACACGAATGTTTCAAGGCTCCATCACTCGAAACAAAACCAGCTCCAAACAACCGGTATGGTCTGATCCCTCAGCCTCAAGCACTCAATGCTAATATCAACGGATAAAAGCAAGAAAGGCTCAGTCGGTGTCGAGGAATATGTCTGGTCGTAGCCGTCAGCATAGTAATATCCGAATGCCTGACGAGGGTCCTACGCAGATGTCCCAATCGCGGCAAAATGAGGCCTGCTGCAACTTTCATGTGGCAACTTGCAAGGCGCACTTCACCTCACCCCCCCTTGAGCGAGGTTCCAGAAGCTTTGGAAGAATGGACCTGGTCGATGAGCCGCGCGCGCTCCGGTGGAGGAAGGCTCTTTCCATGAGGGCCATCGAGCGGCGCTGCACATGTCCCAAGCTCAAACGACCATGGTGAAAAGGCAGGTGGGCAGGATCGAACATTTGCACAGGTACAGGCTCGTATCGACCTTCACGGTACCTTTTTCACGTTGTCGCCGCCTCCCAATCAGAGACAGCCGTTTCCCCACGGGACTCAACGATCGGCGTGTCCTGGACGTGTGCCGGACCTGCGCCTGCCTATTGTCGTTAGCTTCCGCGGCGGGCCACCGAATCCACAATGCTTGCTTGCTGCTTGCTGACGGCGCCTCGATAATTCGTGAAAGGTTGAACGCCTCTAAAACCTAAAGTAGACCAACGTCCTTGCGACTACTGCAAAGAACATGGAAAGATGCAGGTCGAAGAGACTCGTTCGCCAATGAAAGCGCACACGATTCAAATTGGCCTTTCCAACAGGGCCAATGGAGCACCAGACAAGGTACAGTGCCAGCATCCCCACATCAGCAGTGGCATGCCGGAGCCTGCAAATTTCGAAGAATGGGATGAATTGGCTCGCAAGCAGGTCAGCCTCGTGCCCCCTCGTGCCCCTCGTGCGTGCAACCTGTGGCCAGGAATTCAAGAGCCATGGATAACTCGGATCTGTCTTCGAGTCTAGGGACTCCTTCGAAGCCCACAAGGGATGGAAGAACCTCGTCATCAAGCTTAATTTCGTCCCAATGCTGTATGGCTTGTCACCACAGCTCTTGGGACGGTGCCTCCGACTTTGAGATCCCAGCCGTCATCTCAAAAGCTTCAGCGCCAAGAGGTCCCAGCTGTCATAGTTCGGTCACTGGTTCGGTCACTGCTGCGACGAGCTGCCCGGTTCCTTCTAGTCGTGGGATCGGTTCCAGAGTCCAGGTAACCAGGTACGAAGCGTCCCAAAAGTACAAAAGCCCTGGCGATCCCAATTGATTTCCTTCTGTTCCTCTCCTCTTCAGCCTCGTCAATCCAAGCATTCTGCTAAGTCTTCACAATGCGTTTCTCTTCCTCTTTCACCGTCGCCTCTTTGGCTTCGGCCGCCTTGGCTGCACCAGCTTCGCCCACTGCCACTGATCCTGCCGACGTCTACAGTGCTCAAGCTACTGCGTTGAGCGAGTCGCCAACCAGCAATGTCAAGGGCAAGGCTTTTGATCGTTATGTCTCAATCTGGTTTGAAAATACTGATTACGACATGGCCGCTGCTGACCGTAAGTGCCATCCGCAATTGAGACTCGTGCCTATCTGATACGAAAAACAGCCAACTTCCAATTCTTCGCCAAGAAGGGAATCACACTGTCTCAAAACTATGCCGTCACTCACCCCTCAGAACCAAATTACATGGCTGTTGTAGGAGGAGATTACTTCGGGCTGGACGGAGATTCATTTACCGAAGTTCCTCAGAACGTGTCTTCAGTTGTCGATCTTCTTGAGAACAAGGGAATCAGCTGGGGCCTGTACCAAGAGGACATGCCATACACTGGTTTCGAGGGATTCTCCTGGGTCAACCAAAAGACCGGTGCCAACGACTATGTCCGCAAGCACAATCCAGCCATTCTCTACAACTCAGTCGTCAACACCGCAGACAGAGCGGAGAAAATCAAGAACACCACCTTGTTCTTCGAAGACCTCAAGGCCAACAAGCTCCCCCAATGGATGTTCATCACCCCGAACATGACCTCTGATGGTCACGACACTTCCGTCACTGTTGCTGGTGTTTGGCTTAGAACGTTCCTCGAGCCCCTTCTCACCGACCCCAACTTCATGCAAAACACTCTTGTCCTCATTACTTTCGACGAGAACGAGACTTACACCATCTCAAACCGTGTCTTCTCCATTCTGCTCGGAGACTCCGTTGACAAGTCTCTCATTGGCACAACTGACTCCAACTACTACAACCATTACTCCGAGATCTCCACTGTTGAGGCCAACTGGGATCTCTACACTCTCGGGCGTTGGGACGTTGGCGCCAATGTATTCGCGAGCGTGGCTGCCAAGACCGGGGATGCGGATCGCACCTGGTACGCACCAAACTCGAATGGCGTCCCATTTTCCAATTACTACTTCAACACCTCGTACCCAGGTGTCTTCAACTCGAAGACGTGGGCTCCTCAACCAGTTCCTGACTGCCACTCTCGAAGAGAGGGACGCACCACTCTCCCAGCCATCAAGGACCAATGGATCAGCCAGCAGGATAAGAACTACTATCACGGTCAACTTGAGATCCCTGATGGTGCTCACCCACCTGTTTACCCTTACACTTACTAAGTGTGGGGTGTGGGGTATGATTGATGATAGATGAGGATTATGCGAAGGAAAGTAATTATAGTAAATAATCACAAAATCAAACAAGCAAGCTTCAATCGCACATCCAATCTTTCCATTCCTCCTTGACAATCTCAGTCTGAATTAATCAATAGCTGACTGTCTTGAATATTGAGCATACTACAGACGATACCCTTTGTTCTGAGGAAGAGCTCGAGAGCGGAAGCAGAAGGCAATAGCGCTGGTCTCTAAAGAACAAGTGGTTCTGCTGATGACTTTCGTCGACAGAAATACAAGAATTTCTCTCGCCATTCAACGCGATACTGCAGCACACCACGTGATGACGCGTCAGGGGTGGTCATGCCGTCACTCCCACCACACCATTTCATCGACTTCTTCATCGACTTTCCCGCACCTTCAATCGAAACACACATTGCCAGCATGTTCGCTTCCCCTATCTCTTCGTGTTCTCACTCTCATGTCTTCCTCTCCTCTATGTCTCAGAGGCGACCAGGCTGATAGCTGAGCAATCTGAGACCGAGTACCCAACGCAATCAGGCATCTTTTGAATGCACAAGTCAGTTTTTACAGGCCATTTTTGGCTTTGTCAATGAGATGCCGCTCACTAATTGTGGGGAATCATAAGACTTGGCGCTGAGTATTGCTTCTTCCAGCTCTCAGCTCCTGTCAGACGAGACGCCACACCGTCCCAATAAAAGGCACTCTCTGCAAAAGCAACAAGACAGATATACAGCATTTCCAAGTCTTCATCTTCCTAAATTCTTGGAATCTCATAGCAATATCGTTTCGCAATGCCAGCACCACTTTCTCCGCCTACGAGTGATGATATCTTCAGGTATCGCTATCAGCATGGCACGAATCTCGGCTCGATATTTGTTCTTGAGAGATGGCTTACTGGGAGCATGTATGTCGATGGGATAAATGGTGATAGTGAACTTGATGCGGTCAACGCGTGAGTTAGCTGCTTCTTATGACCAGTCTGCAATGCTTACAGAAGTGTAGGAATATTACCACGCATGGTACAGATGCGACACGAGCCAAGTGGGAAGCCCACTGGAACAACGCTTTGAGCAACGACGATCTCAACTGGCTCGCAAATACAGCTCACTGCAATATGATCCGTCTTCCCATTGGCTGGTTCACCCTTGGTCCGGCGTACTGTGGCGGTACGGCTTTCGATGGCGCTCCAGCTCAGGTTTACGTCAATGCATGGGCTGCAGTTCGTAGCCTCGTCCAAAGGTGTCACGATGCTGGAATTGGCGTCTTGATTGACCTTCATGCCCTGCCTGGAGGTGCTAATTCTGACATCCACAGCGGGACAAGCAGTGGAGTTGCAGGTCTGTGGGGCAACAGCTTCAACCTCAATCTCTCCAGCAGTTGTTTAGTCTTCATCGCTAATGAAGTGAACACTATGCCCGGCGTAGTCGGTCTTCAGTTTTGCAATGAAGCGATGACTGGGGCAGCGGCTGTAGGGATGTTTGACTGGTATGGTTCAGCGGTTTGGCAAGTAAATCAAGTCAACAAAACGTTGCCAGTCTACATCTCCGATGCATGGGCTCTTGCCGCAGCTATCCCGTTCATGAAGAACATGAATCCTACCAGTCCTGGTGCTTTGAACCCGTTGATCATCGACACTCACAAATACTATACTTTCTCTGACTTTGACAAGTCACAAAGCCCGCAGCAGATCATTGGCATTATTCCAACCGAGCTCAATGAATTTGACGGCCAAGATGGAAATGTCTTCAATGGTGGAGCAGCATGTGTGCTTGTTGGCGAGTACTCTTGTGTTCTGGATCCCCTGACTTGGAGCCGAACCACTCCAGATCAAGTCCCAGCACTCAAGCACCAATTCGGGGCTGCTCAGAGTCAGAGATGGCAGAGCAGATCTGGAGGATGCTCTTTCTGGACTTTCAAGATGGACTGGATGGATGGCGGAGATTGGGGCTTCAAGCAACAGACCGACGATGGCAACATCACTGCACCTGCTGTCATGATTTTGGCAGCCGGCGATATCAACAATAGAAATGCGAACGCGAATGCGGCTGCACAGGGTTTGCATGATAATGCTCTCAACGCTCATGTCAATTATTGGAACGGAGTGGCTCCAGGGCAGAAGTTTGAGCATTTTCGATATGACGCCGGTTGGTGGAACGGGTGGACTGATGCTCAGAATTTCTTCACCGCCCGAGTTAATAGCGTTTTTCCTGGTGATAATGGTGGTGACAAGATTGGTTTCCTTGACTTGTGGGTGAGGAAGAGGATGCTGGAGACCCAGAACGAGAGTAGCATCACGACATTTGGGTGGGAATGGGAACAAGGATTTCGCAAAGGTGTGGCCGACTACTATGGTGCTGTTGGAATTTGAGCAGTCGATATACAAGTCTTTCCTTAGCATCACATTCTAAGCTGTGTTCGGACATAGAGAGCCATGGGCCAAGCACCGGCATACTAACAATGCATTTCTCTCCTCCATGATCGTCTACCCGGAGGCTCTTCGGTGACCTTCGTCATTTTCAAGTCACAAGATCCCACACTCCTCCTCATTCTCCATATTGTGCTCCGGTACTGCTGGGTCGTCAAAGCATATCGTTCGTCCCAATGCATAAATTCGGGCCTTCTCCTTCTCCGAGGCACGCACACCACAATCGTCCACAATGCGGGGAGCGGGGTACTGAACGAGAGTGGACGGTAAGTACTCGTGCATAGAGCTTATACTCACTTCATGCCTTACTCCGCGCTCTATATAAGTAATTTTTCTGTGCATACGGACCGACTCTCTCATGTGGTGAGGAGGATCTTGGCGTCGTCATTTTTAGAGAAACTGGCGGTGTCTGAAGGCGACGCGGTGCGGGAACTGCCGAGCTGGGCTGCGAGAATGTATTTTGAGAGGCAATTGGAGGGAGGTGTAAGTCCCCTGAAAGCAAGTGCAGGAGCGGGAGGGGCGGAATTTGGAGCCCCTGGAGTTCCGAGACAGGGGGAAGCGGCCGCCAATCTCAGCGCTGCCTCTCCCAGCCCATCGTTGGCCAAGCAATGATCGACGGAACCCCACACTTCACATGAGAAAAGCAGGAACAGCACTTCACTCGCAGGAAGCTGCCATGAGGTCCTCCAATCGCAGAATATCGTTTCATGTCTGAGATGACCGACATCTCTCAGGGTCTCCGGATGGATCTTGCTAGATTGGGGCTGGGGTGCTGTAGGATTTGATGCGACGACGCGAAAGGGTCATTTTAGGTCTGCAGGCGGCCTTATTTCGTTCTTGCCATTTGAGCCGAGTCTAGAGGATTGCGGGTCTGTGAGGATATAAGGTGGTGTTGGATGGGCGTTGGCGATCTTTCTGGTGAGCTCGAGCGAACTCTCCTGCCTCCAACATCAGGACAGGAACTGTAAACGCCCCTCTGAGCTGAGCGCGCGCGTCATACAGCTTCAAGAATTTTCATCATCAAATCAAACATCATGAAGTTCAATCCAACTACTCTCGTGGCCATTGCTTCAATCACCAATATTGTCTCTGCTTTATCACCAGCTGAGTGGCGCTCCCAGTCCATCTACCAGGTCCTCACCGATCGTTTCGCTCGAACCGACGGATCAACCACGGCAACTTGTAACGCTGGCGATGGGATCTACTGCGGCGGATCATTTCAAGGCATCACTAACAATTTGAACTACATCCAGGATATGGGTTTCACAGCGGTATACACTTTCTCCCAGATATGTGAAGTAATGCTGATCACTCTAGATCTGGATCTCACCAATTGTGACCAATCTCGTGGGGAACAGTGCAGACGGCGAAGCGTATCATGGCTATTGGGCTCAAGATATTTACTCGATCAACAGCAATTTCGGAACAGAAGCAGATCTGGTTGCTTTGTCTGCTGCGCTTCATGATCGTGGCATGTATCTGATGGTTGATGTCGTTACGAATCACATGGGCTATCTGGGTTGTGGCACTTGCGTTGATTACAGCGTCTTCACTCCCTTTAACTCTGTATACTCCATCCATCCATGATCAAAACTCCCCGAGCTGACCTGTATAGGAATCGTATTACCATCCTTTCTGTCTCATCGACTACAACAATGCTACTAGCGTCCAAGTCTGCTGGGAAGGAGACAATACAGTGTCCTTGCCAGATTTGAGAACCGAAGATGCGGATGTCCTAAGTGTTTGGGAGTCTTGGATCACGAATCTCATTTCTACCTATTCGATTGATGGCTTGCGAGTCGATAGTGCCCAGCAAGTCGATCAAGCTTTCTGGCCTCCCTTCCAGTCTGCTGGTAAGTTTTCTATCCCTACTTGTTGGGTTTGCATTCTGACCGTTTTTTTTTGTAGCTGGCGTACACATGATCGGAGAGGTCTTCAATGGCGACCCTAATTACGTCTGCCCTTACCAAAATTACATGAGCGGCCTCCTCAATTATCCCCAGTACGCTTCATGTCATCTAAAGACGCTTAGACATCACTAATTTATTCGCAGATACTTCTGGATTACTCAAGCTTTTGAGTCTACTAGTGGAAGCATCAGCAATCTAGTGAACGGCATCAATCAAATGAAGTCTGACTGCTCGGATACTACACTCCTCGGGTCCTTCTTGGAGAACCACGACAATGCACGTTTTCCATCACTCACTTCCGACATATCTTTGACAAAGAATGCTATCGCTTTCACGATTCTGGCAGATGGAATTCCAATCAGTAAGTCTCACCCGGTAGTGCTCTATAACCGTATCAAGCTGATGGCACAAAGTCTACGAGGGCCAAGAGCAGCATTATAGCGGCAGCGGCGTACCAAACAACCGTGAAGCAATCTGGCTCTCAGGGTACTCGACAACTTCCACCTTCTACACGTGGATAGCCTCTCTGAATCAGATCCGAAACCAAGCAATCTACCGAGACGGTAGCTATGTAACCTACAAAGCGTATCCAGTCTATTCCGATAGCAACACGATCGTCATGCGAAAAGGAGACACGAACTACCAAATCATCGGTGTTTTCACCAACCTTGGCTCCAGCGGAAGCAGCTATACATTGACCCTGACCTCCGCTGAGACAGGTTTCACTGCTTCTCAAGCACTCGTTGAAGTCATGAGCTGCACGGCCTATACCACAGACTCAAGTGGCAATCTTGCTGTCGCTATGGCGGGTGGTCTACCACGGATCTTCTACCCGAAGGCTGGCTTGGTAGGAAGTGGAATCTGTAGTGCTGTCACAGGTTAGAGTGCGCCTTTGCTTATTCTACATCTTTCAACGCCCCACTTACATCGCCAGGCCCAACAAGCTCCACATCCAAAGCCTCCTCAACCACCACTTCAACATCTAAATCCGCTACAACATCTCCCTGCACAACCTCAACCGCCGTAGCCGTAACCTTTGACGAACTCGTAACCACCACCTATGGCGAAACAATCAAAATCTCCGGCTCCGTCGCCGCACTCGGTAGCTGGGACACCAGTTCGGCAATCACGCTTTCAGCAAGTCAATACACAGCCTCGAATCCATTGTGGGATGTCACGATCAGTCTGGCGGCTGGGACAGTGATACTTTATAAGTTCATTAATGTGGCGAGTGATGGGACGGTTACGTGGGAGGCGGATCCGAACCATACTTTTTCGGTGCCGAGTACTTGTGCGACGGCGGTTACGGTGAGCAACACTTGGCAGAGTTGAAGGGAGATGTGGATTCCTTGTACATATTTTCTGATGAAGAGAGTTTGTTTACATTCTGCTAACAATAGAATACCTTGTATCCACCTCCTTCTGTTCTCCACGTCACGTGACAAATCCGGCATTTCTGACTATCCAACAAGACTTAATATCAGGTCTTCCACTCCTACGTTAATAATCTTTTGATCATTACTGTTCTTTCTCTCCAGTTGAAAGGGTTAATCACTGTCAATCGGCTGCCGCAGGCTAAGATGATATTGTCACGTGTCATGGCTACCCTCGTCCCGTCCGGGCCGTCCCAAAGTTTTCAATTCTTCTGTTGCAGTAAAATAAGGGTACGAGAAAGTAGCGGAAGAGGGATGGTTTCATTCCAGCTGCCAAGCCGCTACCTAAGTCTACTCTAGTGTGTAGCTAGCAAACTGCCTCAGGCCAGTACACCACAGTTGCCGAGCTGCCTTCGTCTCTAACACCTATCATAACGCCAGCTCTCAGGCGATGGATATGCAGGGCATGGATAATGCAGGGTACTATGGGAGTTTTATGCAGCATGAGTGGACGGTGCTGAGGGAAGGGGCTCTTGATGTCCTGGCGATTTGGGAGTCGTAGGTGCCGCGTGATCCGAATATTTCGGTTTTCTCTCTTCTCTTTTTTATCTTTCGGGTTTTCACTCAGTCAAGTTAATAACAATTGAAATTTTGAAGTATAGATCGCAGCGGGACAAGGTTGGAGCCACATTTCTCCTAGCATCTTCAATGCTTGAGACACAAGTGATGAGGCTCGGCTTGTTGTACCATCCTTTATGGCCTTGAAACTCTCTGGCCATTGCTGGCACTCTCTCGAACAATACTTGATTTGGAGCTTTGAAATCTTCCATGCTTAGCTTACTTCAACAAGAATCCGTCTTGAATTGAGAGGCAGAAAACACTGCTACTGTTGAGCAGTCATATCTCATTTCAATATCCTCATCTATCTTGCATTGACGGCTGACGGCATAAGCCACAATATCCAGAAGTCATATCTTTCAATCCTCTCTTCTTCATTAAGCTTTGTGCATATATGCGATAACACGTAGCTCAGGAGAGAACGGGTTCTCGCACGTTTTGAAACCGATCCTGGTGATCAGGCACAAAAGCTCTTCAGGATGCCGTCAAGCCTCTCACCTATATAGATCTGGCTCGCCTCGACCAGTGATGAACTGTCTATGAGATATTCACAGCTTTGATACACCACATAGATAGACTGACGGACTATCCGATACTCAAGATGTCATCCCCTGTACCTGCCAGCAACTTCATAGACGATGCTCGCACTCTAGCCACCCTTCTCTCACTCCTCCTCACCCCATCAGCCAACCCCACCTCACAGCCAACAATCTTCCTCGACCTCGAAGGTAACAATCTATCTCGCGACGGCACCATCTCTCTCCTCACTCTCCACCACAGCCCCACATCCACCACCCACCTCCTCGACATCCACACCCTCTCTCACTCCGCATTCACAACTCCTGGCCTCCCTCCCTATACATCCCACTCATTAAAAACCATCCTCGAAGACCCCTCCACCCCAAAAGTCTTCTTCGACGTCCGCAACGACTCCGACGCCCTCTTCTCCCACTTCTCAATCTCCCTCCAAGGAATCATCGACCTACAACTCCTAGAACTCGGCTCCCGATCCGGAGGTCTCTATCAAAAGCGCCTCGTAAGCGGGCTCGCACGCTGCATCCAGAACGATGCCCAGCTATCCTTCCAAGAGAAGCGAGACTGGGAAGCCGCGAAGAAGATCGGGGTCGAGATGTTTGCGCCTGAGAAAGGAGGCAGTTACGCGGTTTTTGATGAGAGACCGTTGGCGGAGGAGATTAAGAAGTATTGTGTGCAGGACGTGAGTTTCCTGCCGGCGTTGTTGGAGGCGTATACGAGGAGGCTGGGGACGAGGGTGGAGTGGAAGGGGAAGATTGAGAAAGAGACGTTGGAGAGGGTTAGGGTGAGTCAGAGTGTAGGGTATCAACCTCATGGAAGACATAAGGCTTTGGGTCCGTGGTGATGGTTATAACGATTGAGGATTGATTTTGCGGTGTCGCTCGAGTAATTCAGAGAAAGGAAACGTTCAGCGTCAGCGGGAGTATTGAGGACTATCTCAATGCCTGTCGTATGCACGCTGACTCATGCTTGTATGTGGGAAGGTCTCGAGGAGGAATGGTCCTCGAAGCAAAAATGTTGACTGACCGCAACGCAAAGTATCTGCTAAAATATGGACGTGGAACAGTGAAGTCGTGAATTCTGGTCTTTCTCCTTGGTATCATTCGATACAGCTTCCTGAGCATATGTCAAATTCATCCAAGGCACAGGTTTGCAGTATCAATCTAAATTTCTACTGCTACTTTTAAAGTACAAAGTTTTGCCGCCGGCCATTATAAGAGCCTCTCTAGGCAAGATATCATAAAGGAAGCGCATGCCCCTTAAATCATCTTGCTTCATGCTCATATCGCCGTCATTCCACCTGAAAGTAGTGACCTCGTAAATGCCATGGCACGCCTTCGCTTCGTAAATGCCCAGCACAAAGTCCGAAAACAGACGAGTCATGTTTTGAGCTCCGACGCCAGTAATGTAGAAAGGGGAGACATCATCGTGTCTGGCATGAGAATTGGAAAAGAATCTAAAGAAAATTTATGGCAGTGGTGCATCCCAAAGGGCAAGATGCTTGATGATCCTAGCTAGCAAGAGTGAGAGCATTTCAGCGTCTCGAAAGCCAGCAAGAAGTCTATCGTGGTATGTCCAATTGGAAAATGAGGTTACCAGAAGACCAAGCAATCTCATAATCAAAAGGGAGCTGAAGGCAAGCCGTCGATGGCGGTGTGGCAGGGCATATGGCTACGTAGGTTGATAGGTCCTCACAAAGCACGACGATTACCACCTGGAGCCTGCGGGGGATACGCTAGCTCAGCTGGAAGTTCCTCGTTGTAATCGTAGGGACGAGCAGTTTCCAGAATACGGTTGGCATTGGTGACGATCTGGGAAAGTCGCTTCAGAGCAGGATCCTTGGCAGCAATTTGGCTGATGCGCATGAAGAGATGTTCAACACGTTGTGTGTAGATTCCCATGATCTTTGGAATGAGTTCGCGAACCTGGTCATCCTGCAAACGAGATTAGTGTCACTTTACTCTATCGGTGCAAATATTACTTACTATCGTGCCATTGCTGACATGGGTCTGGAAAGCCGCCAAAATAGCCTCCATCCACGTAATTCGTTGGTTCATAAGCTCGTCATCGAGTTGGACACTAACCGTGGCGCCTAGGGAAAGGAGTAAGAGTGGAGTCAACTCGCGAACAAAGTCTGGGCTGAACTTGGCGAAGTAGGTCGTGAAGAACTCCTGCTCTCGTCTTGTTTGCAACCACTTAATCACCGCACTCTCGTAATCGCCATTACCCATATCATTAGTAATACCGAGCAACATGTTGTCATACTCGATTTCCGCCGGAGTCTTCTCCTCGACTGGGCCCGTAAGAGAGGTGGAAGGTCTGGAAATGCGTGAAAGATTTTCCTGGGTCTGACTTCCCTGACGTCTGTTCAATGTTGCTTCAGCCTGCAATTTCAGGATTTGACCTTGAAAGTCGCTCTGAGCTTGAGCCATAGATGTAACGGTATTGGTCAAGCCAGTCACAAGTTGTGTCAGCTGCTCAATCTTGAGATTGTCGGCATGGCGTTGACGCTCCATAGCATTGGTCTGCTCGGATGCTTGGCGTTGGAAATCAACAACCAATTGCTGAGTATGCTTATTGAACATATCCCGAAAGGTAGGTAAGATGATAGTCTGAAGGATAGTGCCGAAGTGTT
Organism: Phialocephala sp. D728; assembly: GCA_003988865.1. Lineage (NCBI taxonomy): Eukaryota > Fungi > Ascomycota > Leotiomycetes > Helotiales > Mollisiaceae > Phialocephala > Phialocephala sp. D728. The sequence goes on along the minus strand of QYAJ01000003.1, from coordinate 520,083 downwards.
CCTCAACGCGGAATGCCATGCTCTTCGCCAGAGACTCAGAGATGAGCTTCAGGAGTTGAGGTTGATGCAAGACCTTGCCAATGATATCCGGGAGGATATTCTTAAGCTCTCTGGGAAGAACTTGAAGCAGATGAGCATGTAGCTTGGAGCCCAACTGCTCGTTCAGCATAGGACCCAACTGTTCGTTGAGCTTGGCACCCAACTGCTCTTTTGTAGCGTTCAATACCATGCCTGATATAGATGGAAGTACAGACTGCTGGATGCTGTTATTTACAATCTGGCCAAGCGTAGCCTCAATGTTATCAGAAAGGGTGCTCGAGACAAGTCGGAGCATAGCGTCTTGCTTCGCGTCTGCAATAGCAGTTTGGGTTCTTCTATCTTCCTTAATATATCGCGAGAGAGACTCAAAAGAATCACCAAACAGTTTCTTGACTTCACCAGCTACACGAGCCTCAATATCCTTGAGACTGGCATCACTAATCTCGCGAGCAGGTACTGGCACAGTGGCAGGCTCGGCCGGAGGTGCAGCAGTTGCCTTGCCCAGATTTCCATTCCGGACATTTGATGAAGGATCAAGGATAATCGGCTTTGGTGATTGGCCAATCTGAGAAGGACCAGCTTGACTTGAAGCAGCATGCTCAGAATTCTGAATTCCCTTTCTTCTCTTCTTCTTGTCGACCTTTTCAGGGGCACTGGTAGGTACCAAACCACCATTTGCAGGGGTAATATCTTTCTTTTCGGGCTTGTCGTCACTCTTTGGGGTGGATGCTACGGGCTCGTGGGACTTCTTTGGGGGCTCTCTGGAGATTTCCTTTGCCGCTGGTCGGGGAACGATACGAGTTGGCATTGAAGTCTGACTTGGCGGCTCACTGGCTTCAGCTGTTGCAGTAGCTGGAATCTCCTTGAGTGTATCGATGGAGACCATACCAACTTTGTCAGCGATGACAGGGTAGATGACTTTGTTGTCAGATGTCCAACCAAGAGTGGCCGGCTTGATATTCAGGCAGGTAACACCCTTCGAGTGCATGACGTATAACTCGAAGAGAGTGCGAGGAGGCTCGGCTGAAGAGCTTGCAGAGTTCGGGGTTTGGAGGATGTCGAGACTTCTAAGCTGGCCCTTGTTCTCAAATGAGTATTCGCGCATGCCACTCATCACAGCAGTCGACTCCGGCTTCTTGAATTCGGGATCGTTGGCGACAAGTCTCTGCATATACTCGGCCTGGTTTAGATTCTTGGAGAGGGTGTACTTTGGAGCCGACAAATGCAAGAAATAGATTGAATTGCGTGTCGGATGACCAACAACTATCATACCAGTGGCGGCATGGTAGACAACACTACAGACAGCGTCTGACTCCTTGCTATGAGGGAGATGTATTTCTTGAACAGGCTTTCCGAGCGCTAGATCCCACAATTGAAGAGTATGGTTCTGCTTCATTCCGACCACAAGGTACCGCAATGCACCACCTCGTTGAAATGGGCGAAGCTTGTCCACGAACATAACAGACGTTGGCCATGACTTCTCGGTTGGAGGGGTTGTGGTGAAAGTAACCAAAGGCTCCTTAATCTCAATATTCTGGGACTCGGATGGGTTCTCCAGAATGTGAGAGGTAGTCAGACCGCGAACATCCCAGAATTTGACCCTACCAGCCTTATCAAGGGATACGATGGTCGTGTCATCCTCGCTGAAGGTGAAATCCTTCCCTGCCTTTCCAGTGTTGACCTTCAGGGAATGCTTGGCTAGATACTTGTCCGTATCGACGACGCGATCCTTTCCATTCTTCAGGTAAGATTGCTTCAGAATAACGGCTGGCCAGATGATGTTAATGAATTTCCCACGACCGACAGCGAAGAAATCCGGGTGAACAGAGCTCTTTCGTGCTCTGGTCTTCAAGACACCTCCTGGAGTCTCGGTCTCTTGGGAATGGATTGGGGGAAGAGCAAACCCATATATCTCAGGATTATGATCCTCGATATGGTCGCCTTCGCCATCTTTGATGAGAGCCCAGTACACGGTGCCACTAATACCAGTGCCCAGAATTGACTCCTTCTGCTCGACTGATGAGGCAGACACGACGACACTGAAGATGCGATCATGCGTCTCCGTGAAGAGCTTAGTGTCTGTGCCGTCATCTTGCCGAATGATCCTGACGCCTCCATTCTTAGACATTGCATAAACGATGAAGTTGTTAGATGCAGTGACAAGAATTCTGTCGATTTGATCGAACTCCTTCTTAAGGCGTGCAATATCGACGAACGAGTCATCATTGAAGCTAGGACGACGTTCTGTGTTCTCCTTGACAGTGATAGAGGTCCATGGCCGCATTGGAAAGTTATACACTTTGACAATAGTGTCCTCCTCGTCCTTGACAGGGCTGTCTTCGTTGTCCGCACTCTCCCAGCTATCTGCGATATGACCTTGAGCTGCGTCGTCGATGACATCCTTGACAGCCTCGGCGACATGTGGAGGAAGATCATCGAGGGCACCACTGTTCTCTTCCTTTTCTAGTTCCTTCTTGATGGCTTGAGCAGCGACTTGAGCGGTATCCTCGAATTCCTTCTCGGTCTTTGCAGCAAGCATCTCCTGGAGATCCTTCTCAATTATAGCCTGACTTTCGTCCTGCTCAGCAAGAGCGATCGCCTCCTGGACTTGCTTATCAACCATGTCTCCTATCTCGCCAACGGCATCCTTGACGCTCTCCTTTGCTTCGGGGGCACCAATGCCAATTAATGCTTCGACCGGAGTGGGGCCATCAGGTAAAGGAGTTGGTGGATCAGAGGAGACTTGTGAATCGGGCTCAATCTTACGCTTCGAGTGAGCTGGGCTCGCTGTGAAAGAACCCCTCTCATCACTCTTGCGTTTGTGATCTGTAGAAGACTCTTGACGAGGGTTCTTCAGGATCTGGAAGATAGGGCTACCAGAAGGAGCAGGAGCTGATGTGGCGTTCTTGGGTGTGCGGTTGCGAGGAGATGATGCCGCAAGCTCTTCGAAAGGATTGATATATGTAAAAATGCCTTGAGAATTCTTTGGGGTATTCTCTCGAACAGTCTCCTTTTCAAGTTCAGGAATATTCTCCGTAGTTGCCGAGCCCATCATACTCGTCTCAAGGGAAGCTTCTCCCAAAGCTTGAGTAACCTCTCCAATGTCATCCTCAGATACAGACTTGCTTGGAGGTGTCAATATCTTTGTAGGCTTGATGTGGGGTTCTTCGTCGGTCTGAGGAGGCTTTGGCTGATTCAGTAGTTGAAGGAGGTAGGCCTGAGTCTGCTCGGGCGGAGACGAAGCTGCGGCAAAATTTGATTGAGATGGCTGAGATGGTTTAGAGAATTGGGGAGTAGTCTGCTGTGGCTTGACTTGACCCATGAGAGTTGCTAGTAGATCTGATCTGGCGCGATCATGGCTCGGCGCGTTGACTTGGCTGAGAATGTCAGAGCCCGAGAAGCTTGAAGGAGCTGCGCGAGGAAGAACGCCAGATGGAGGACCAATGGGACTCTGTTGACTTGAGGAGGCAGCCGATGGTTGGCTGAACTTCAACAAGTTGAGCAAGCTTGAGGCGCCATCGTTATTGGGAGGTCGAGCCGTAGCTGGTGTACCGCGAAACTGCGGCGTGTCGGCTGGGCTCATGATCGCAGAGCTGTGGTGAGGTTGCGGTCCGCTTGTTGGAGGCGTAGCAGCCGCAGACGAGACTGACGGCGGGTGATAACCTTGAGGTTGCTGAGATGACGCAGGTTGAGTAAAGTAACCGTTGTTATTGTTGTTGTTGTAATAGGTGTAACTGGGTTCTAGATTGGGAGGTTTGCTCTGCTGCTGATTTCGAAGCTGAGCAAGTAGTGAATCCAAACCATTGTTCTCACCAGAGACACCTGGATATCCAGACATTATTGGGAGCGCACCGGAGGCGCAGATGGAAGATCTAGATCAATCAAAATCCGAGCTCTTGCGATGGCAATCTGGATACAATAGAGTGACCGGGCGAGATGTGCACGACAAATCTTGCTGCAGTAGCGAAGAATACTGTCGATGGGAGTGATCAGGTTGAAAGAAGTCAGGTAGGAGAGGAGAAAGGATGTCATAGGAAGCTTAAGCTTGGGCTGGATTAAAAATTCACGGCCTTTCTGATTGGCGAACCGCCGACCCGACCATTCACGCGAACCTCAATTAATGACCAAGATTGTATCACCAAACCCATCGCCAGGAGATACCAATATTCAAGAGCCTGTTACACCACAAAGCAGAAACCTTCGCTAGCAGACTACGATCTTGTTTAGGTTGTCCGTCACAAGTTTCTTTGTGAAGCTGGACGCTCTGGCATCTGCTCCAGCAGCCTCGTCAACGGATGCCAACATAAGCTGGAACGACGACTACAGTGTCTCCCGCAAGCTCCTACAAGCAACTAGGATGTTCTGTTTAAGAAGGCATGTTAATGACTGATATCAGCGATAGCATTTTGCTAACATGAATACCAGCTGGTTGCCCCTCCTCTTCATCCCCACAAACGCCTCGCCAATCTTCATCTTCCTCTTCTTCGTCTGTACCTACTTTCTAAACCGACCATGCGTGTACTGCTCGTTCCTCCTCTTGATACTCTTCGCCTCGTCGTGTCACTGGTCAGACCACTGCTTCTTTGACTTCAGCAGCAACTGGTTCGAACCAAGACACTCCTCGATCCCTACCGAGCTTGCGAACTCTTCTACCTTGTCGAACGAGACTCTTGAACAAGTTTCCATTTACATGGGAGCTATCAATAATACTGCATCCGCACTGGCAGGTGCTGCGCTTGAGGAGGCGAAGAAACAGCTTGCGATGCGCACCGAGTGGACTGGTATTGGAGTCGAGTGGTTGCGCAGTCTTCTTGGCCGGAGAGAATGGCGGGTGCCATGTGTGGATGTGTATATCAGGCTTTAACGGGTTGGATGGTACGATAAAAAGAGCTTATGGGATACGGCCGCTTGTTGTTTTCGGAAGGCGTTCAACACAAGGCAGCCAAGGATTAGGCATGGGTGCATAAATATTGGATGGAGATGGCGAATCTCCTTGGATCGGTGACTGCATTAAAGGCGTCTATACAGCGTTGGTATGAGTTATTATGCAATGCGGAGAATAATGGAATCAGCATAAAATTAAGCCCTGCTCTCTTTTGTTGAGTAAGGGGGAGGCCAGTGCTCAATTGTACGTCGATAATATGATATATGTCAGGACTTGATCAAGTCACGCAGGCACTACAATGGTCCGGTTTTATAATTACTGGCTAGAAGCATTTGTCGCTCTTGTTATCTTATAACTTTCTACCCTCACCCGCCTCAAGGTTTATCATCACAGATTCGCCTTTGTATCTTCAACTTAGTAGTGTACAAGTTGCTGCTTTTCGTTACGGTTCTTCATATTCTCCACCTTTCCGTGTTTGATATATTTTTCTATGATATCTTCGTCCTAGTCCACAAATGCTTCCTCCTCGAACTCCGATCTCTGAACATCCCTTAACTCCGTTCGCGGGAGGGGTGTGGAGTTGCGAGTCTTCAAGATACGGGCAGATTCATATACCCCCTCCGTTTTGGGCAGACCGAGGTTTATTGCGTATTATTTTCCTGTTGGCGATTTCCCGATGATGACCTTCGTATTTTTGTACATCTGCTGTATTTGCTTTGAGTTCCATAGGAACGTGGACAATACCGCCTTCCTTGTATTCTTAGCTATGAATAGGAATTCCCCGTGCATCGCACCATAGAAAGGGTCGAAGGCGAAGTCGGCCTTGGTTGTGACATTCTTGGTTCCATCAACAACGCTTCAATCAGCGCTTCAGCTTCCTCTTAGGTGTGCGTGGAGATCTTAGAGTCGCCACCGATGTCTTCCTTGCTCCAATATATTCTCCCTTCGAAGGTTTGTTGATAAGATTCCGTGCCTAGGGTGCTGTCTTGTGGCTAGATTCACGAGGCTTGAAGATGGTTGACTCTTCATCAAGCTATTAGCCAGGGCCAAGAGGTTGAGGCGATGATTGTAATGCCCTAAAAACTAGTAGAAAGCTGAAAGCATAAGGTAGCCGCGTCATGTCAGGAGAGCATTCGTCAGGCTCAAATGACTATCGCCGTGTCTTAGAAATGATGAATCGACGCAATATGAAACATCAATGTCTCATCGACAGTCTCTTCCCTACAAACAGTTCAAAAATTCGAAAGCCAATTCGCACTCTTCAGTATGAGTATTCGAACCAATTCCAGAGAGGCTTCAGGATGACCAGCTTCAAGTAACGGGACTATCATAAGCGCGATTACTGGTGACCAATACGCAATGCATCAAGCGTTATGGGTAATGAGAATTAGTACCTATGTATTCAAATATACCTGCTTTGGTATCAAAAAGTCGGGACAGCTATCACATCACGTGACAAGCTTTGAATTCCATTGCAATCAATAGTTCTTCTTACATACACAAAGAACTATAAACAAGTTGTGATATCTTATCTTCACAACTACATGATAGTAGCCAGCTATGATACTGTTTTTTGGGGTCTGTACTGATCACATGATTACTCTAAGCGATCAGTTTTTAGTTTGATGGCCATTGTCAATCAGGGTCGTCAACACCTGAAGAAAGCCTTTGCACTCGCACGCGCCCGATCCTCTATTCGCTATAATTATATAAGATAGTCCCTTTGAGCCAACCACAGCAGGATGGCCCCATAGACTTCATGATCAAGGCCTTTCATTCCGATCCAGACCATATGTGTCGGGTGTGCCTGCGATGAAGAACACTAGCTAAAGCTTCGTCAGTCTTCAAAATAGCGTTGCCATCCACTGTTCGGAATTTCACTGCGAGATAGTATGGAGCCACCGCATGTTCCATTAGCTTCGAGGTTCCCTATCTCTATTTCATCGACTCTCCTCGGCCTGTACATGCAGAAACCTCGAACATGGAAAGCATTCCCAAAGTACATGCCCATAAGTATCCAGTTTCATGGAAACCTAGTAGATATTACAAATATGGTAATCAAGCTACTCTATGTTCTATGTCCGTAACACTGCTGTTTCTAGACCCCAGTTCCATGCCTCATACCTCTCGACTCTTATTCTCCCCAGAAAACATATCATCAAGTTGCTGAAGCCCCGCATCATTTAAAGGCAGCGCCCAGACACTCCCAGGTCCGCTCATTAGGAGATAGTTTGAAGCATTATAATGATGAGCCCAGAATTCACGAGTTCTCTTGTGAAATTAAGAGAAACGCGCTTGATGCATATGACGACTTCATGATAAGTTTGTTCCCCCTCTAGACTTCTCGCCATTCTGTTCCCAGACGTCCTCAATCAAAGCTGACGTCGCGTATTGTAGGAGAACTTGGGAGCGCATAGCTTTATAGATATTGGATTATGTTGGGAAATACCGAAGAGAGTTGAACATGGCCTTTGACTCGGCTTCGTGACGCTAAGATGAATGATTCTCATGCCTATGCATGAACATGATCACTGGACCTTACCAGATATGAAGACGGCTCTGGAGGGAGCCTCCTTCCCCAGAGATCTTGTGGCGAATGCGAATGCTTGGAATTCCCTATTCTCCGAAAATCACGATCTCCCGAGAAATCGCACATCTTGGAACACAGACCCCATATGTCGGGAGAGAGATCCTCAGAACTACTGGCAATGATGCTGGACAGTCTGAGTGGCATACTCTCCATTGTCCAAGAGCAAGATTGGTCTGGCAAATATACCGAAAAGCAGAGGTTCGGAAGATTTGAGGACGTTCACTCCTCGAATTATCTGAAGGAGATTGAGATGTTGCAACGGGCTTGGCAAGCCATCGTCAACTTCTCGTGTGGTGATGCACGAACTTCAGTCGACTTCCCGAAAGTCTGCCGGTTTTACATTAGGTTAGCCCTTGATGCGGGTTAGCGACAATTACAAGGGTCTCAACCCGGAATCCCAGCTTGGCACTGACGATAGAATCCTTGGCTTCTAGCAGTAGATCTTGAAGATCCGAAGGAACCATCGGGACGTCTTCATCCAAGGACGATATCGCATCCTTGCCTGACAACTTGCACACCTTCTGCTTCGAGAAGAAAGCAGCAAATGGGAAAACATATTTAATCACGTCCGACTTTACATCAGAAAACAGAGTACCAGTGTGCTAAATGTATTCGAGTCCAAGAAGATGAAGCAAGCGATTTCAACGTTAGGACTCAACGAGATGAGGCAAGAAGGATTTTGGGCTCATTTTCGCAGCGGAATGTCGAAGTGTCTGAAAGCTATTCATGCACATTTCGGATCAATTGGCGATCGCTCCTCAAACCCCGGGGAAATCTCAAGTATTGACAGCGGGAGTTTCACTCCTGGTTTCGCATGCATTCCCCAACCTGCAGCCGATCGCCTCGGATCTTCAGCCAGTTCTTGCGATTGGCCACAACAACGTCTTGACTTCTCTAATTCTCAATTTCTTAACGCGACTCAAAATTCATAAAAGTATGAGGAGCTATTCAGGCAGATATCCTTCGCTTTCATTGCATGGTACTGGTACTGGTATGTTACCGGGTCTCGGAAAGCTCCAATGGTGACTTATCAGTGACAGTCCCGCAGACATGTAGTTTCTCCTCCTTCGCGAAATTTTTCAATCCTCGTCACCACCGTCGCTTTCGTTGTTGTTGTTGAGCGAGCTTTTGTTGTGGGCAGCAGGCTGTCGCAATGTTGTTACCTATTCATAACGTCTTTTTAATTCTCCTCATCACATGGTCATCACCAGTATCTTCACAAGTCCAAGACTTGGTTAATTCTCTTAATCCCTGCGCCGACAATTGTATCAACCGTTCTGCTGCGTTCGTTGGATGTGCAGCGGGAGATGTGGCTTGCCGATGCTCGCATCAGGATGCCATTATTGGTCCTGACAAAAAGAAGTCTCCTCAGGGCGGTTGCATATTCAAGGACTGCGGGCGATCGAATGCCACAGGTGAGTTATGGCGGAGACTACCTTTTTAACTATGCTAAGGATTATTCAAGATGTCCGACGCACCTTCAACAAGATATGCGGCGCTATAGCAGCAGCTTCATCAACTCCTCCTGCTCCAGACCCAGCTCCAACCACTGCACCAGTCGACACGCCAACGCCAACACCCACAGTCGTTCAACAAACCACGCCTGATCCACCTACAGCCACGCCAACTCCAATCGACACACCAGCTCCAATTCCACCGCCCCAAACTAGCCAAGCCGAAGCTTCTGCCTCATTCACCCCCACTACAGAAACTCAACCTCTAGACACCCCGACATCCGCTCCCACGACCTTTGTGCCCGAAGACCCGCCCGCACCAGTACAGTCACCAACATCAATCTCCATCCCTGCCATCTTCACGCCTCCTTTATCCGCGGTTGCCCCCTCTGACCCGCCGTCCTCATCCTTTGCATCTGCGGCTTTTCCAACGTCAACCTTAACGTCCGCCGCTCAGCCCTCCTCAGTGGCCGACTCGAGGCCCCACGACCGCACCGGCTCACCTCGTGAGAGAGAGAAACGCCTTCCACCCCTTGCAATCGCTGGAATTGCCGCCCTAATCATCGGATTCACCGTCACAGTCGCAAGCTTAATATTTATCCAGCTCCGACGACGAAAACGCAAGTCATATATCGCATCCGCGCGATTTGACGAGAAGATGCGTCCCATGACCGAAGATGGAAATTCTTCATCACCCCCGGGATCGGCGGGGAAAGGTCTACCATGGGACGGCAGAGGCAAGAATAAGATCAGCAAAGTGATGGGTGTCGAGATCGGACCTCGACCCAAACTTCACGAGAAAGACAAACCGGATTCCGAGCGGCCCAAGTCGCGCGGAAAAGGAGCAGGTGAAAGTGGAAGCACGCCCCCCGCCTCGTTCCCCATGCTCAGCACGGGAACACCAATGGGAGTCAATACAGGCAGTCCGCCACCGTCAGCCAACGGTGTCAAAAGATCAGGAAGCGCGGGTGCTGCGCAGCCACTGAAGAGCGCGATGAAGAAGCCCAAGGACAGACCGAAAAGTCGGCCCTTGATTGTCGGGGAAAATGGCGATATCAAACTTGAGTTTGATCCCTTGGGCAGCAATCCTCGAAGTCCGACCTGAAGCGCTTTTCGCATGGAGCGAAGCGGACACTAGAAAGCACCAATCCAGATAGATCCCGGGTTCGGAGTCAAACCACGTCGAAAGCACCGATCGGCACTAGGACTTTCTCCTTCTAGGTCGGGATACAAGACCTTTATCATCGATTGACCGAGACAAGCTCTGATGTTGGGAGACAAGAGTTTCTGGTCGGAAGAAGGGTCGATGTCCTTGTGGACGAAACGGAAAAGGAAGGGAAGGGATGACGAAATGGTGCCAAGTCTGGATGTTGATCCAGAGCACACACGTCAAGCGAGGCGATGATACCCTTCATGTTGATAGATTTTGATCCTATACTATACCATACTATTCTATAATTTTCACCATGCTCCTTAACGCTCTTGAGTGGTGTTGACCGTGTCTTAAGTGTAGAGCTTGTACCCTAACCATGTGAGAAGTAGTTATTACCCCAATATCCTATTTCATGGTGACAGGTCACGTGCAACAGATCAACATCCCTCCTTTTATCTGAACCTGAACAACCTTCAGTTCAAGGTTAGAATAACGGCATTCCTGACTTCCCTCCTAAGCCATGCAGCAAGAACCAAGCCGCTCTCTCTATCAAGATTCTCCATCTCCTCTACTCACCAACCTGACTGACCTCCCAACCACCACCCCAAAACCCTCACACCGCAACTCACCCCCCAGAAAGCCCTCACAACTTCGCCCTCCCATCCTTCTCCCAAAGCTCATCCCACGGCACCTTATGCTCCAAATGCCGCGTCTGCGTCGGAACAGCGACTTTATGATGCTCGCACGTACAGAAGATGGTTTTGCCGTCTGGGCTCGTCATCGTTCCGCGGATCATGGCCATGGTTTTGCCGAGCTGGGTTACTTCGCTGTGGATGCGGATTGTGGTCCCTGTATGTTATGTTATCGGATGATACAGATTGGGAAAGTTCGAGAGTGGAGAGAGGAGGAGGAGGAGGAGGAGGAAAGGAGAGGGGAGGAAAGGAAAGAAAAGGAAAGGAAAGGAGAGGAGAGGAAAAGAAAGGAAAGGAAAGGAAAGGAAAGGAGGGGAAAGGAGGGGAAAGGAGGGGAGAGAGTAGGGAAGTGGTGACGTACCGATGGGGATAGCTTTCAAATAGCTGATATTCAACGTCCTTGTTACACCGCCTAGAAAACTGTCTCAATTAGCTCTCATCTCTCTCCACCTCCACTCCCCCATCTTCGTCCCTCATTCCCCACCCCACTCCTCTCCCATCAACCACCCCCAAACCCAAAACCCAAAAAAATCCACTCACTCCCAAAACCCCGGCCTCGAAAGCGGGCCCAACGCCGTCGTCGTACACATATCAAAGATCACCCCCGCGGCACCACCATGCATCACCCCATTAATATTCGCGTACCGCTCATCGAGAAGGAAGTCATAGTCGACTGTTCCGGACATGGTTGCATTGATGAGTTTGACGTGCGACATTACGTGGGCGTCGAAGAGGGGGAATGGAGAAGAGGAGGAGGAGGAGGAGGAGGAGGTTGAGATTAGGTGGTAGCTGGGAGTGTGTTAGCTGGCGTTGGGTTAGGGAAAGGAGAAGGGAGGAGGAGGTGGCGGTTGAGGATGTGAAGGGATCGGAACGGGAAAGGGAAAGGGAGGATAAGCGAGCCAAAAAGGGGAGGGAGGCATGAGCCCGCATGTGATCTTCAGATCCCTCCCTCCTCCTCCCTCCTCCCTTTCCAGGCACCAAAAACCGAAACCAATAAATAGCAGTGAGAACAATCTTGACGAAAATTTAAAACAGATCAGAAGCAACATACCGCTCGAAGATCGCTTCAACAGCTCGCATCGCTTTCTCGCGCTCAGTAGTAGGGTATGGGTGTGCCATCTTGCCTGCCGGGGCACTGTATGTACTGTACTTGTCCGGGACCCCGCAATCCCTCTCTCCCTCCCAACCAAACAAACGTCTCCCTTAAAACGAAGATAATCAATTAAGGTTAATCAATCAATTGAACGCAGGAAGAAACGGTCTGAGAAGAAAAGAACAAAAGCATCATCCGATCCGGTCCGGTCGAGGCTTTACTCAATTAAACATTGAATCTCGAGCAAGAAACGAGAAAAGGCAGTCATAGTACGAAAGAAAGCCAGAAAGCCGACCCAAACCCCAGCCTCGGCTCAACCCTCAGCCTGAGGCGTTGTCAACGTCTGTCCGACCGACATTTCGCACCAATACCAACACGTGACATTCTCCCCTTCAAAATCAAACATCAAATCTCAACCCCCTCTCGACCAACTGAAAATCAATTTGCGTCGGCGAGCTCAGCCTGCATTCCTTCATCTCGCCCCGATGGTAAAAGCATCAGAGCGTTGTTGTGCATTGACGAATAATTCATTTCATTGGCAAAAGCGCTACTGCTTCGAAAATCGCTGAATGCGTCCTTTTTCTTTTTTTGGTTTCTGATAAGATATCCTCGCCGTCTTGATTAGCCTCCAAGAAAAATTGGCTGCATTTCCCAAAAGCAGCATCCCTCAACTTGGTGGCTTTGAAAATCGAATGTAATCGAACGCGTCTATTGATCAATATAAAATTAATTGCGTAAACCAGCCGAGGATACGATCTTTCATTTGGCCCTGTTCTGAGGGAAGTTGGGGCGTGGTGGGGATTGAGGAATAATTAATTCGCGATACCTTGGGAACCGGGCAGATGTTGGGGGATTTTAGACGAAAAACTTTAGGTTTTCGGCGATGAAGAGTGGGAAATGGATCTGGATTTGGAGGGATGGTTGATTGAGAAGTAAGTGATTGGGTATTTTTTATTTTTATTTTTATTTTTTATATTGTCAAGAAGAATCGTTATTGGATGATCAAGGAGAAGAGTATTTTACTGGTAATCTGTGATGGGAGTTGAGTGACCAACCAACCTTCAAGAGTCGTCGAGAGGCGCGAGAACAAGGTTTCGTCAGGCCACACAGCTTACCACTCCTAAATAGCAAGCTTTCTAAGTACTGCGAAATTGCAAACCTACGGATATCTCTCCATCTCTTGAGAGATTTTGAGCGAGATCCGAACCATACTCGTGATCCTGACTTCTCGTACCCTCTATCCTATCATCTCACGTTTCGTCGACTTACGATATTCGTTTCGACCAAGCCCCAATCCCACTCGTTTGATCGACTCGGGGTTAAACTCATCACCTAAATCCAAATCCAGAAATAGCATTGGACAGAAATTTTGGAACAGCTTGTCTACGTGTCCTCTTCCTCCGTAACTAGCAGGACATATGATTAAGAACAAGGGCAGAAGGGCAGGAGAGAGAAGTCAATCAGATTAACGTCGCTGAATAGAGAAGGTTTGACGGATTTCGTAATGGGTATAAGAGGGAAAGCTGTGGGAGCGATACCAACGATACGGTTATCAGACGAGGCGTCAAATGTGGGGGAGTGAGGAATGAGGCGTGATAAGGAGGCGGGACGCCGGGAAGAAGACGCATGGAATGTGGCTTGAGTGCTGAGTGGAATTTTGATTTCTTGATCTGGGAGCGAATGAATTGGACGCCCGAAACACCTTCCGAACAGAGAATTGATGGCGTTGTCTTGGGATTGAGACCTGAGAGGCCGAGATGGAGGATTTGGTTGATTGTCGTGTTGATTGTCGTGTTTATTGGAGGAGCGATGTTGGAAGGAGTCGTGGAGTGGGGATCTTGAATCTATTTCTCACTAGAGACTCAGAGACGTGCGGTGCGATGCGTCCGGGTCCGCGTCGTACTGCAGATAGAGAGATGGTTATCAGATCCTGCTACTGTACAGTACAGTACGTACAAGGACTATCCGTGATCCGAAATCCGTCTCGGCGCGCATCCTCTGGGGACTGAGCCCCAGACTATTTGCGGTGAGCAGCGACTCATACACGACGAAGGGCGGAGATGATGGTCGTCGTGGTTCGAGCTAAGCCGCTGAGTCCAAGTAAACCTTACCAACTGCATCCGACAGGTGAGCACACGACAACGGACCCGGTTTTCTATAATTCTCCATCGCAAGCGCGACGCTTTCATCGTCGCCGGCGTCGTCTTGGCATCCTTGCTGGCGTCCGCAGAGAGATTGGACCGCCACACCGTGCGAGGAATACCGTTCGTGGACCTGGAGATCACAAACAACGCGCAGCCTTGACTGTCTGACGAGGCGCTGGGACGAAACGCTGGCTGAAAGGAGCAACTGGATCGTCTGGCACTTTAACTGTGGTTCGCGGACAATAGGAGGTTAGGGATTGAAGGCCGCATCTAGCAAGCCAGCCTCTCGATTAAGGCACGGTCAGGTCACACGACAGCCCCCCGCCATGGCGGAACCCACACGCAGATTTCCCAAAGCAGCAGTCACCGCCACGGGGATGATTGGATAAATGCTCGGTAGAGGGGACGTTGGGGAGGCCGCTGTTCTGGGAAGGAGGCCGCGTGGCTGCTGGATGCACGGATCCGATCGACGGTCGACCGTGATGTGCCCTCGTCCCCCAGGGCGGTGGGCCCCAGGGAGAGGGGAGGGGAGGGAGGGTGACGTGCACCCTATCCAGGTCCGTCGACGATTGAAAGGCTTGACCCTCTCGACCCTGGAGCCAGGCCAGCCAGGGACCCGCGGGCAGAAAGAAGAGCGACGAAGGGCCGGGGAAAGTTATTCCCGCCACCGCCCGAGCCTGCGTCCGTCCGTGAGTGGTGCGTCGACGCGTGGTGTTTGCTTCAGAACGATGCGGTGGTACGAAAGTACGGTACCTTGGTGGCCAGGACTCAGGAGGCTGGGGTTATGGTTTTATGGGTTTATGGTTTTATGGTTTTATGATTTTATGATTGTATCATTGTCTGATATCTCCAGCACACAAGTAATAGCTCATGCGCTTATCTGAGGCTGACCATGGGCTGACTACGTGCAGTCACCACCAATGCATATGGGACGGAAGATGGCATCTCATCTGGCAGGTCGCCAAGTCGCCAGAGAGATGTGGCATTCTGGGTGGTCCACTCTTTTCTCCTCGCGGTGGGGTGTCTGATAACCACGCGATATGGGTTACTACTACGTACTGCTACTATTAGTACAGTACGGCAGATTCAGCCACAGCTATCGCAAGCCAAGACATTTGAACAGACCGGGCAGGCGGGCAGGCGAGCAGACACACGACCTCTTTCCTCCCCTGTTCCGCCCCTCTTCCTTGACCTCAAAATTACGCCTACGCAATCGTTGCCGTGAACGAACCTGCGCTTTGCTGCGTTCCCGCCCAGCCCCCGATCCTCCAATGGCCAGACGGGATCTAATCATTATAGACATGGGTGTGGTAGTTCCATCCAATGCTTCCAGGAAGAACAAAATGCTGGGACGCCCGCCTCGTTGATGCTTCTTCTCGTACTTGTACTTGCTTGAGATTCGTGCACTGCTGTTAATTTTCCCATGCCATTTTCTTGATCGCCCCCTCGCGCTCTGGTTGAATAGAAGAGCGATTCATCCTCACGTCACAGCTTAGTATTGTTGCCAAGATCAGTTAATTGCGCCTCCCTTGGCAGGATTGGCTTGGCTGTCGGATCCAAGGAAGCACACGACCACTTGCTTTAGAGCAGCTGCTCCTCCAGTTTTGGATCTCCATCTGAAAACAAAGAGATAACGAATTTACGAACCTCACTCCCACGAAAGGTCGTCGATTGCAAACCTCACTCTATGTCCTATTGCTAGCAAGTCTCGAAACTCGACCCCTCAGCCTCGTCCTCTTTACCATGAAGCTCACCGCCCTCCTCGCCCTGCCTTTCCTCCTCGCTCCCATCCTCGCCGCTCCCTCTCCAAAACCAGAACCCGAGCCCGTAAGAGGTGCACCACACCGCGGCAAGCCCTCTCAGGTTCAACAAACACATGATGATGGAAAGTACTTCCACGAACCTGGCGGCGACGACGAGCTCGGACATTATGATAGCCGCTATTTCAAAGAACCCGTCAGCTACGAGGAACGAGGCGACACCTTACTACATCTCATCCGATCCTACTTAACCGTCTTCCGAGAAAAGAATATCGAGACGTGGATCGCCCATGGCACATTATTGGGGTGGTGGTGGAATGGCAAAATCATGCCATGGGACTGGGATCTCGATACACAAGTCTCTGGCTCAACATTGACTTGGCTGGGCGAAAACTTGAACATGACATTTCACAACTACACCTCCACCAGTTCCGACGGCACAGTGGTAGAAAGGAAGTACCTCTTGGACGTGAACCCGAACCACGTGGAACGCATGCGCGGGGATGGGATGAACGTCATTGACGCACGATGGATCGACGTCCGGAACGGACTATACATCGACATCACTGGGCTCAGCGAAACGAACCCAGCGCAACAACCGGGTATCTGGAGCTGTAAGAATTATCACCACTATCGGACGAGGGATATTTACCCCTTGAGGGAAACGGTCTTTGAGGGCGTGCCGGCGCTAGTGCCGTATGGGTTTGATAGAATCCTGGTGCAGGAGTATACGCCCAGGGCGTTGACGAAGACTATGCATGAGGGGTGGGTTTTCTTCTCCTTTCCTTCCACTCTGTCTTCCTTTTTCTAGATCGGAATCAATACTGACAATCGAAAAGACATACCTGGCACCCTGAACAGAAAGAATGGATCAAGAACCAACAAGCGCACCTGAACCGCCGTTCAGCCAAGAGGGACGCCGACCAAGGTGCTGCGCTCGGGAGATCGCATATGCCGAGGAGTTTACTCGCAGATGAGCAACCGAGGAGTGGGTTAGGGAATCTTTTGAAGATTTTTTCATGATGAGAGAGAGGTCGAGGAGGAGGAGGTAGTGTTGTACATACTGGCGACGATTAGAAGCAGCCCTTGACGACTAGGACGACCCTTTTGGATAAGGGGAGAGGAGAAACAAAAGGAGAGGAAGTGATGTGCATACGATACCCATATTGAAGCATAGATGCCAACGGAGCAACGGCATCTCAGCGGCATATCTCGGCGTTTTTTACGGGCAGGATTGGAATGACTGGAACGAAAAATGCATTTTGGGCATCGGATGGCGTTTCAAGCATCTGCTGGGGATTTGTGTAACTACAGTACGGCCGGATAGGATAGGATTGGATGTGTTGATTCCCCCCTTTTGCAGCAATTGGAATGTATCAATCGAGTTGATCCTCCTGTGAATCTATCATTGTATTTTATCATCAGATCAATAAGGCTCTTCTGATCTTGAAGTTGTGTTTGTTTGTTCGTTTGTTCGTTCGTTTGTAGTGAACGAGAATCTCATCTCTATCTATCTCTCTATCTATCTATCTATCTACCTCTCTCTCGATCCAGCGCTCACAGATTCATTTCCAATTTTCCATGCTCACTCAGTCAGTCAAGGACTGCAGCTGGGTAGCTCGGTAGCTCAGCCGACGGCCAACCGTACCTACCTACCATTCCTCATCCCTCGTCCCTCATCCCTCATCCCTCAACCCTCATCCCTCACCCCTCATTCCCTCATCCCTCACCCCTCTTCTCATCACCTTCAACCTTTGGCATCGTATAATTTCGATATTTGATTAAGTGGTTTTGGTTTTAGATTGGTATATCTGTAAGGACATCTGTAAGGAACTATGTAAGGCACTTAGACTGGTGGTACTGGTGGTACTGTATTGTATTGACTGTACTGATTGTACTGATTGTACTGATTGTACTGAACTTCCGTGCTGTACTTCCGTGCTGTGAGTGGGTTGGGTTGGTGCATGGACTTCTTTGTTCACGTGCTGGTTTCTTTCTTTCTTTCCTTCTCTCCTTCTCTTGCAGTTTTTTCTCTTTTATATATTTACATATCTAGGTTCATTAATACATGCATTCATTTATTCCTCTTTTATAAAAAGGACAGGATAGGAATGGGAATACGACAAGGATTGTTCTACTATTTCGTAAGTGATCCTCGCGTTGTTACGATGAATAGGAACTTTATTTGCCTTGATCTAATATAATCTTTTCTAGCCCCTTGTCTTCTGCACACAAAGATAACAATGTCACTGTTCCAAGCACAACGCCCTTTGTGCGTCAATACAAGCGCCGCCCCGAGCAGCGGGAAACAGCACATCGATGTCTTCGTTAAAGTAGGGCCTCCCACGCGCCACCACCTTCTCTCTTCAATCAAGACGAATAATCCATACGCTACACATATTTCCAACATGTCTCAGCACAACACCAACAGCAGCCACGAATTCATGCCCGTACCACCCCAGCTAACGATTAGCAAGGAACCAATTCTACAACTCCCCCTCCCCACATTCGTACTAACATCCCTACAGACCCTCCACCTAACGAGCCTCCACTCTCCATCGGCAGCACCAGAAACCATCCTCCTCCCTCTTAGGAAAGCCACTTCCTGTCCAATCCAATCCCCAGCCCTTCCTTCCCTCAGCCAAGCTCTATTCTCTATCCCCATACCCGCTTCAACAAAACTCCCCCCTCTAACGCGTATGGCGGAGCCAGGTCGAGTTTTTGACTGTCCTTTCGCCAACTGCGCGTGGAGCTCTCCCTGGCCAGCGAATCTCGAGCGCCATATACGAACCGTGCACGAGAATGCAGCCGAAGCAGCGCACGTCACCACCCACGAGAACGCCAAACAGGATACATCAGTTCGATCCGACCTAGCTCAAGCTTCAGAAAATATTAGGAGGTTGGATCGAATGGCAGAATCACACAGGCGGAGAGAGGCCCACGAAGCAGAAAAAGAGAAGAGAAGGGAAGAGCGCGAGAAAAAGAGAGCTGAGAAGGAAAGGGAGAGGGAAGAGAAGGGGAGTAGGAGAAAGGCGATGATACAGAGGTTGGAGGCGAAGGGGACGAGTTTCTTTTGCAGGATGAGGGGGTGTAGGAGTTCACGCAAGTCACGGGCAGGGAGGAAACTTCATGAGGCGAAGTGTAAGTGGAAGAGCAAAAATAGAGAGGTAGAGGGGTGAGAGATGGGCAAGTCAGGGTAAGTCTTCAGGTAAGTCGTTCCTTTCGTTAGTGTCTTTCAGCAGAATTTTTAGTCAAATGAAGGTAAGTCGTTTTCTCTCTCAAATATAACGTGGATTGTGATGAATGATATCACCAATGTACACAAAAAGCCTCCAGTTTTCAGAAGAGAAATAATTCCTTTGTTAAAAATAAAACGAGGCTAGGCTTCAGGGACAAAGAGGTAAGTCGTCTGTCACCTGTCACGTGACCAGCATCATGCAACCACCAAATAAGCGCTATCTATTCCTTGTTTCAACTCTTTAGCTGCATTACTGCCTCTTAGAGGCGTAGTGACACGTCACATGAAAGCGCCACCCTATGTAGGTAGTCTACGTAGGGATATATGGAGAGCTCTCCCTTCCTAGCTAGGTAAGAACGGATCATCTCTCCCGTGTCATTTCCAGCATCACGTGTTATATTTCGACAGCCATTACTTTTTTGGTAAACTGCAAGTCTGCTCATTGCTTGCTATATTGTAGCAAATTAAGGTACTGTGCTCCTGTAGCTGCTTTCTTTTATGACCTTCCACTCGGAAACCTAGAGATGCGCGAGAAAAGTCAAAACCGAGCCGTTGGAGACTCGTCTATATTTTTGAGGTTTCTGTTGTCGTAATTTTAATTTCATTGTTTTCAAGTTTGGTCGCATTTCAATTGTCTTCGATAGTCTGTTTTCGAATCTTTGTTGAACTTTCCATTTTCGATCCCTGATTTCAACTATTTACAGGTCCCAAAGCTGACGGACCTGAAAGAGCATGGATGAAGTATTTCTATGTCTAAAATGCCGAGAAGTCGGTCATATCGTGCAAGCTTGTCCAAATCCTTGGCCTTCTATCTCTGGATCTCATAAGTGGGCGTTTAGCCCGGAACGAATCCAGCTTCTCGAGAAGCTCCGGGTCAATGAGCAAGAAGAACTTTGCTCTCGATGTCGAGATCTCAACGTATTATCTATGTTCGATGGGGAGCTAGAATGGAAAGGGCCAAATCCTCTCCAGATCTCATCGCTCCAAGGGAGCCCGCATTACAGAAATCTCGGCACCGTTGGCAGCGTAGTCTTCCGCAGAGACTGCCCATTGTGCATCTGCATTTTCGCTTGCGCTCCAAATCCTAGTTCTTGGAGCCATGAGGTTCACATTTTGGCGGAATGGTCTATTCATCGTTTGGAGCGCATGATCCACATAGACTCTGATGCGAGAAATCGCTATGATAAATGCCTCCTGGTGGGTCTACTAGCACCAGATGGCGAATTTGCAATTGACGAGCACATGGGTGATGCTCTTGGCCTGCTTCGAAAACCAACTGAAAGTCTAGCATTGAGTCCTCGCATCGTCGATCCTCTGCAATGCGACCTCGAGTGGGTGAAGGAGTGCTTGTCGATATGCCAAAGTCGTCATAGCCTCCCTTGTGTACCCTATCGAGGCGAAGAGCTGCAACATATCCAACTCATCGATGTCGAATCCCGTAAACTCGTTGCCTATCTCGAGTCTGGGTGCGAGTACGTTTGCTTAAGCTATGTTTGGGGTCCTATTAATGCAGGTCGCTATGTGAAAGACCAAACTATTCCTACCCTTCCGAAGACTATCGAGGATGCCATCACTTTGTGCCAAAGGCTTCAAAAGCGCTATCTCTGGGTTGACTCGGTGTGTATTGATCAAGAGGATGAGCGGGAGAAGATGCAAAATATCCAACGGATGAGCAGCATTTACAAAGGAGCGTATGCTTCAATTGTTGCATTGTGCGGCTCATCGATGGATGCCGGCCTCGCGCGAATCGAAGGTTCAAGACCTTCACAACCGCAACTATCATGCTCCGTCAACGGCGAGCGCATGATCGGTCTAATGCCCACTCTATCGCAGCAAATCCACAACAACACATGGGGTTCACGAGCATGGACTCTCCAAGAGGCACTCTTGTCCCCTCGCTGCATTTACATCAGCGATCACCAGGCCTATTTCGAATGCAATACCATGCAATGCAGCGAATCCCTAGACATCACCTCCTCCTGGATTCATCAGTCAGAAAGAGAACAGCTCCTGACCGAAGGGGATTTCAGCGGAAGGAGATTCGGCAACGGCACGCTTCGAAACAACGTCCCCCGCTTCGGCAGGCCAAAAGACTACATGATGATCTACGGAACCCTTTTGTCTCTGTATTCGTACCGAAACATGAAAACCGAATCAGACGCTCTGAATGCTTTCTCCGGCATCCTGCAACATCTTCAAGCTATAGCGCACCCAAACGGGTTTTTCTGGGGTCTCCCAGTCGATGAATTGAATTGGGCTCTGTTGTGGTGTTCGTATGGTCAACTCAAGAGACGGAATGGCTTTCCCGCCTGGTCGTGGGCTGGATGGACAGGGGCAATCTACCCCGGGTGGCCGGCCAATGTATCGAACCCGCATAGTTCCTGGACACACTTCTATGCCTGGAAAGTCACGGATGGGAAGCAGCAGCTCATCTATCCCACCGACGATCCTCCTTCGGCTGGTGACGCAAGAGCACAGATGTTCGCCCAAGAGACGGTCTTCGACAAGATCGCTGATCTGCCGACGACATCATCAAGTGACATCCTCGTTCAAGATCTCGCGAGGGCGGAGGCGGAAGGATTTCTCATCCTCGACTGCGCGATATGCGCGTTGGAGTTCGTTGTTTTAGACGCGCAGTCACAGGATGATTATGGACCGTTTCAACACTTCGGAGTCCAACTCAATGGCTCCGGCCCCGTTTGCGTTCTTCGCGCCGTGGCATGGACTGTGGACTTTTCCCCTGGCGATGTTGTCTCGTTGCAAACTCTGGCTATGGTTGGGAGGGAACGGATTGGTGGGTGGGTTTATCATCATTTCCTACAGCTGGATACTGATGGCGAGGGCGTGTCGAGAACGAGTGGCGTTTGGGCGGTCATGGTTCCACGCAGGGCTCACAAGGCGCTGGAAAAGGTACAGGTAGTGAGGAAGAAGGTGATATTAGTCTAAGATGACGGTTGAACGAATCTTGGAGCCAGATCAGGTGTTATGTCAAATCTGAGGCGAGTATTAGTTTTAAACGAGGTGAGCATCAAGGTAGTAGCAAAGGCTCCCAAATTCTCGTTGTCAAGATACGCGGCTCGGGCTTTGGCCAATGTGGTGCTCTCAGCTGATGGATGGAGCTTGAATTTCTGATTCATTTGTTTTGTTTTCAGCTTTTCATTTATACATACATGTCTACTTGTTTATTTCCTTGCACCATATCTCATACCTACCTAATACTTTCTTTACTCTGCAACATTTCAAACATCGCTAGCATGCTCTTTATCTTCTTACCATTTCAAGCTTGAAAGGGAGCTTGCCGCGTTCTCATATTTACTTCGATCAATCCACTAACGTCCATCCCTGCGTGCCGGCAAAAATAATAGGTGCTTTGACTTTAAGCATCTTAAATCTATGCACACCTTAATATCTCCTATAATTCTTTAAAGTTATATTCCATAGCTACTGCCGGATACTTTAAACCCCTTCCACTAGAAAATCACGTTCGCATCGTCGCCCTCACGCTTAATTTGCAAAAGTCTCCTTTTATAGTGTAACAAACCTCCTCTACCACAACTCTACCATCGAGCTTATACCATCCCTAATACTTATAAAGGGGTTTCATCCGAGCTCTAAGGCCTCACCACTATATAGGAAATCTTCATTAGCTTTATAGCTTGGCGTGTAAATTCAGGTAAAGTTGCCACACGGATTAGGACCTCGAGTCAAAGCGACTAACGACATTTGGTTAGAGCGAGACGAACCCGCACCTCGCATACTATAATACTTGGGTAATTACAACGTGATACCATTTATGTAATTATTTGCCCAGCTTGTGGCTATTGCCTGATCCGTGGCTATTATCCTTATGGCCTCAGGCACCAAAAGCCTTGAAATATCAGCCTTTGCGCTTGAGGATAAGAGTCAAAGCATGTGTTTTGGCACGTGCATATTTAGTACACCCGCCACCAGGTTGGCGGTTTCTTATACCATGCCGCTAACGAGGTGTACACTCCTTATTACTCCCAATACTTGTTCCTTCTGTTATTCACTATGGTCTATACACTACTATATAGCTTGGTTGGCATTTAATGTTTGACTGGACTAAATATTTAGTACAACTCGTCATTGGCAGGATAGGCGAAAACCTTGCGCAGGCTGCACTCAACCACGTGCTACGGTGCTACGGATTCTCTCGCATCTCGAAGCGCCAGCCTTCCCGAAATACTCTTTTCTACACTTTACTCACGGAACGAGATTATTGAAATCCCACAATATCTATACGCCTGAAGATACGTGAGATCCTATTAGTACGCAATCATGCGTCTTCTGGAGATGAAAAGTCCTGGCGAATTCAGCCTGATCCACGCTGACACCCCTGATACTTATCCCTACGCTATACTCTCACATACGTGGGTAGATGGTCAAGAGGTCACCTATCAAGATCTAGTGACTGACACTGGAAAGAGCAAGACTGGCTACGACAAGATCAAATTTTGTGGAAATCAAGCGACTAAAGACGCCCTGAAATACTTCTGGGTAGACACCTGTTGTATTGACAAGTCAGATCTTGATGAGCTTACGAGTACTATCAACTCTATGTTCCGTTGGTATCAAAAGGCGAAGAAATGTTACGTATACCTCGCGGACGTAGCGACAACTGGCTCTAACGCCCACGTCGAGCCACGGCAGATGTCCTGGGAAGCGGCGTTCCGGAAAAGCAGATGGTTTACTAGAGGCTGGACGCTTCAAGAACTCATTGCACCAGCAACAGTCGAATTTTTCTCGAAGGAGGGCAAGCTATTAGGTAGCAAGGCTTCACTCCTAAACCTAATTCAAGAGATCACTAGAATTCCAATCCAGGCTCTACAAGGAAATCCATTTTCGGATCTAAGTGTAGCTGAGCGGATAAAATGGTCATCACAACGCCAGACAACAAGAGAAGAAGATATTGTGTACTGTTTACTGGGTCTCTGTGAGGTGTCTATGCCGGCTATCTACGGCGAAGGGAAGGAGCTCGCTATGCGACGGCTCGAAATGACAGTAAAAGGATTCTCCAAGGACGGCGGCGCGTTGAAAGATCTGCAAGGTACGCTATATTTAACGTGACTTGGTCACTACTAACGAGATCAGCCTCTCCAAGACCGCTTCGGGTGCTACCCTTTGGTCGGAATAAGGATTTTGTTGGCCGGCAGTCTCAGCTGAATCGGCTTATCACCATTCTACACACTCAGGATACCGAAGAAGACTGTCAACGAGTAGCTTTGGTTGGCCTTGGTGGAGTTGGGAAGACCCAAATTGCGTTAGAGTGTGCTTTCCAGCTCCAGAAGAATTCTCCGACATGTTCAGTGTTTTGGGTCCGGGCCACTGATCCAACAAGTTTCAACGATGCGTATGGTGAAATTGGACAACAGCTCGATATTCCTGGACTCAAGGATGCCGAAGCAGACGTTATGGGGTTAGTCAAGGCTCGGCTATCTCAGGAAAGAACAGGAAAATGGCTTATGATCGTTGATAACGCCGATGACTTCCAACTATTCTATCACAACGACGAGGGCGAGAATAGGTCGAAGGCACTATCTGAGTATCTTCCGTTTAGTACCCTTGGAGCAATTATTTTTACGACCCGGGATCGCAAGGCTGCTACACGGTTCGCTGGCTCAAATATAGTGGTTGTCGATGAGATGGATGACACAGAATCAAGAGAACTGCTTCAACGAAGTCTTCAAGACAAACAACTTCTCGATGATAAAAGTGGTTCAGAAAAACTCCTTGGTTTACTTACCAATCTCCCACTTGGAATTACGCAAGCTGGAGCATACCTGAACGCCAACAGTTGTACTATCTCCGACTATATCCGAATCTATGAAGAGAGTAATGATAACATTATCGAATTGTTAAGCAAGGACTTCGAGGACAATAGGAGATATCCGGATGCCGACCCAGTTGCCACAACGTGGCTTATCTCCTTCAAACAGATCCAGCTTCGCGACCCCTTAGCAGCGGACTACATGGCCTTTATTTCTTGTATTAAAGAACAAGATATTCCTCGAGACCTCTTGCCTCCGGCTTCCGAACTTAACAAGACAGAGGCTCTTGGCACCTTAAAAGCTTTTGGGTTTATCAAAGAGCGTACTAGTGGCACATCATATGATATGCATCGATTAGTTCATATCGCGATGCAAAATTGGTTAAAGTTAAAGGAGGAATGGAGAGATTGGAATCAAAAGACTTTGGAACAGATGGCGTATATTTTCCCGTGGCCCGAGCATAAGAATAGAGTTGTGTGGTTAACATACCTTCCTCATGCGCTTTATGTTATTGCTACTATCAAACAACTTTTTGGCGGGACTATTGACCCGCCAGCGAGGCTGCTATACCGCCTTGCGAGCTCGCTCTACCAGCAGGGCAAGTACGCAGAGGCCGAGGCTATGTACCGCCAGACGCTGCAGGTGCAAGAGACGGTGCTCGGCAAAGACCACCCAGACACGCTTAGAAGCAGGAATAACCTCGCGATCTCGCTCTACCAGCAAAGCAAGTACGTAGAGGCCGAGGCTATGCACTACCAGACGTTGCAGCTACAAGAGACGGTGCTCGGCAAGGACCACCCAGATACGCTCGGAAGCAGGAATAACCTCGCTCGCTCGCTCCAAAAGCAGGGCAAATACGTAGAGGCTGAGGCTATGCACCGCCAGACGCTACAGCTGCGGGAGACGGTGCTCGGCAGGGACCACCCAAACACGCTTGGAAGCAGGAATAACCTCGCTCGCTCGCTCTACAAGCAAGGCCAGTACGCAAAGGCCGAGGCTATGGATTGCCAGACGCTGCAACTGCAGGAGACGGTACTCGGCAGGGACCACCCAAACACGCTTGGAAGCAGGAATAACCTCGCGAACTCGCTCTACCAGCAAAGCAAGTACGTAGAGGCCGAGGCCATGTACCGCCAGACGTTGCAATTGCGAGAGATAGTGCTCGGCAGGGACCACCCAGACACGCTTGGAAGCAGGAATAACCTCGCTCGCTCGCTCTACCAGCAGGGCAAGTTCGCAGAGGCCGAGGCTATGCACCGCCAGACGCTGCAGCTACGGGAGACGGTGCTCGGCAGAGACCACCCAAACACGCTTATGAGCAGGAATAACCTCGCGATCTCGCTTCGCCAGCAGGGCAAATACGCAGAGGCCGAGGCCATAGATCGATTTCGCATGGTAACTCAAAAGAAACAAATATTAGAGCAAGAAGAAACGATAAGTAAAAGCATGCGGGAAAAAATAAAGATTTTTGGAAGGCGTTTTTGTAAAAAGTAATTGAATAGCCAACTAATTAATTTTATAACTTATGTATTATATCATAATTATAATATAAAAAGGCTTGGGGGATAGGATTTCTTTATACTATAGGCTGAGTGGAGGAGGTTGTACTAGTGAGATGTTGCTATTTAACGATCAAAGTTTGTTAGAGAATATTCTAGAAGAATTGATCACGATCTACGCAAAACATAAAGGGACTCTACTGCATTTTGATGTTGCATCGTATGATCGAGGTTCTCCCGGCAGGGAGGCTTTTGCAAGGGCTTTACTGGCGTGGTAGCTTATAAAGCATTACCTTCGTACTTTACATGGAGATGGGGATTAGAACGATTAAATGGCGGATTGGAACGATTGAGCGGCAACTTCTGGAAAAACCTCATATTCTCATGTGACATCTATAAAATGTATAATAAAATATGATTAGGTGGTTGTGAATACTATATTAGGGTAGGGCGACAAGCTTTTCGTCATTTATTAAAATGCTTGGCATTTTATATACCTTCCACTTTTGTTTAGATAAATCCGGTAAGCAGGTTTTCTTGTGCTCTGTGTCTTCAAACCTTGAAGCTATATTGAACTCAATAGAAGCTCTATGCCACGGCCCGAATTCCGGGGATAGGTCGATGGTCATGATAGAGCAGCGGGTAATAGCTACAGTAGCTTTTGACGCTTTTAATAGGACGATTGATAGCATAGCCAAATTGCAGTATTTTTCTGACTACAAGTCGAGCCCTCGTAAAGCAATAGCTAAAGAATATAGTAAACTGATTATAACTTTATATATTTACGTGGTAGAGATTTAAAACCCCCGAACATGAAGTTTTTTTCGGCACACAGGGGTTTTCGGCATGCAGGGATGGACGTTACTATTCCACTGTCCAAAATTTGAAGTCACTTTCCGAGTTTTGGAGATTTATAGAGGAGATGCAAAGCTTCATTATCAGTAATAAATTCTCATAAGAAAAATGCGTCTTAGCGACCAGCGCTATGTTCTTAACATATCTGTCCCAACTTCCCTTGACTTACTTTCCCCCACTCCTCAAACCCCCGAGTTTACTTCTCCGCTTAAGACAAGCGTGATTTCACACAATCTTCCTCTCCGGGGGCAGAACAGTGACTTGGAAATTTGCCGTCGTAGAAGTCTCCACCTCGGTACTAATAAATGACTTCGTCACGCTCACAAAATCAGTCGAGACCAAAGTTATCGGTGCCGGAGGGCGTTCCGTCGTTGTCACACTCACTGACTGAGTCGAAACTATGGTCGTTGGCTGAGTCGTAAGCACAGTTTGGAAGCTGGTCTGTAAAGCTGTTGTCGGTTCCGGAGTACTCGTCTCGAGCAACGTTGTTGGTTGGATAGAAGTGCCAGTTGATATCGTTGTTTGTTCTGTTGTGCTTACCGATGTTGTTGATTGGGTAGTTAGACTTGGGAGGGTGGTTGTGATCATTGTGGTGCGTGTTTGGCTTTGGGTGCTTATTTGAGTCGAGACTATGAGGACTGTGGTTGAGCTTGGGAGAGTCGAGAATACAGTGCTTACAGTGGAGGTGGTGGATATAAGTGTTGAGTTCATCGGAGCTAGAGTTTGAGGCTTGGGGCGTGCAGCTTGCTTTAAGGTCACCAGGGCAGTGGTTAAGCCAACTAAGAGTATGGTCAAGACCATCAAAACGAATAGGTAGAAGAACTTCCACAACGAACGTCTTGGCTTGTAGAACTGCAACCAGGATCTACCAGTAGCTTCTGTGGCATGGTTTCGTGGTGGTGTAGCAGTAGCTGACGGTATCGCTGTCTGCGAGACAACTCGAGGTGCGTTGGATGGTGGTAATGGGATTGGGTACATCTCGTACGTCTGCGCGTACCTTGGTGGTGCCGCTCGTGATGTGGGCCAGAGGCTTATGGGCCGTTTCGAGGTCTCTGCTGCCATTTCGGGGAGCTCCATGTCTTCGTCTTCCTCTTCCGGTTCGTGTCCTGCCAAATCCATCTCGTGCCAAGTCTTTCGGTCAGGCATTTCCAGTCTGCTGATCAAACGAGTTTGTTGGATGAGAGATGTTTGTACTTCTCGAGATGAGATTTGAGATTCTGGTAGGGGCTACGTATGGGGTGAGAAGAAGGGTTGAGAAAGAGTTGATAATGAAAGAATACTAAAGACAACGGATATATAGTAGCACAATGGTAATTGTTCTTTATAGGGATAAAGAGTAGCACAAAATTTCTTTCGTCAAGTTCTACGCTATTGCGCATGCCTGTTTGGTACATCGACTTCCTTGAAGACTTCATTAGCTAGGGCCTAGGAAGACAAAAGTAAGTAATTTTGAGTAGAGAGACTTGGTGGCGTCAAGTGGGGCTATCGTACGTACTTTGAATTAATTATCTTTTCCGTAGCATGATTAAATACTGTGTCGAAAACGCAACCCTCAGTAAAAATGGTGAGAGCGTTAAAGAATGTTGGGACTTAACATGTGGCGCTAGCTAGATAAATAGATGGAGTAGTCTGAATGCAACGCGAAAAAACTTCCACGGTAGAAGAAGATAGGAAATAAGCCCTTCCTTTCTCTGTCTGCAAAGAAGTACTAGCTTAAGCACTAGGGTAATTATATCTCACTAAGGCTCCCGAACTTAAGAGAGCGCATCAAACAATACATGGCGTTATAAAGAGATAGACAATGTTGTTGTGCAAATGATTTTATTGAGGATACGTTATCATAATCTTAAAAGAATCTACGGGGCTTCCATCTGTCCCTGCCTACCAGCTCTTGCCCTTTCTCTAGAAAAGGAGACTTTACTTCTCTAATTGATATGCTACTTTTATTCAATGCAGTCGACTCACTGGTGAGTCCGCTCATGGGCCGCCAGACCGCCCGCAGAACCACCCTTCTTCCCACAGACATCACATAGCCACTCGCGCTTATGAGTACCTCGAATATACCTTGCCAAATTGCTTTTCAAGATGATAGCAGGAAAATATGGGCAATAGACTCGAGTATCAGGGTTGCGGCAGATGGTGAGCCAGTATTTGAGTGTTACTGATTGGGTTTGCGTAGGGCACGCAACAGGTAAAGCAGGTGCTCATATTGAAGGTTTATTCGTGTAGATCGCGAGTTGGTAGTTTTGAGTGCGAATTGAACTTGAGAAGTGCAAGATGGACGTTGCTATGGGATAGGTTGTCCAGTATGTAGAATATAGAGAGGGAAAACAAATAATTGCTACATTGTAGATGTGATATAGATACATAATCTTTGAGCTGTTCTTTCCTAACCAGTGGTATTGTCACTATTTGAGGAGTAAAGTTTGCCAGTAGACGCTTTGTTCCGATATTTGCTTCAAAGGAAGAGAGTCTCTGTTCTAAAATTCAACAAACAAGATCTTTTTTCTTTTCATTATACTGGCAAAATAATATCCACAAAGGAATGAATGAATATTACTCACACAATTCCTACCGGCAACAGGAGGCACACTTACCTTGTTTGAGACATAATCACAGGCCTTTATGAAACGGAAAACACCTCGAAGCCCCTCGGGTCACGTGCCATGACCCCCTTTTAACACCCGAGATTCGCTTCGCTTTTACTAGCGCGAAAAGAGAATTGACCAATCTTATGTGTAATAAAAAAGGTCGTGGGCACTATTCAGGTATGTTGCATTTTCAAATAAGTAAGCTGGTCTTCTTGTATCATTAGAGAAAGAATTCAAAGGTTCAATTATTCGTCAGAACTTGTTAAGTAACAGATATTACGTAGATGAAGCACAAGATAAAGGCGATAAGATCTAATTTTATCAAATAGATTTTATTGATGGATTGCTTTATAAGCAAGTACAACTTGTAGTTGCACATTTCTGAATATATTTACAAGAATAAAACTTTCCAAGTGATCTGAGACTAGCATATCTTAAATTTTGGTCGTTGTGCAACAAATGTCGTGACATCACTCTCCAGACCATTTGAAACCATAATGTCTCCCTCATCAACGTTCACCTCAGCTGCTGATGGGACAAAGCCACTCTTTTCCCAGAAGTGCTCCAAGGGGTGCTTTTTCAGCTTGCTTTTATTGAGAAGATCTCTCCGTATATATCTCCCTTCAGCAAATATTCTCTATTCGTTAGTTAGTGTCCATGGTGATTTTTACAATTACAAGGAGAAGAATCTCGAAGCAAGTTACACTGTTGGTTCCATTCATTATTTAAATATCGCTCGCTTCTTCAGATGTAATCGGATTGGACATTACTACAGCTTCGTTTCTTCATAATCAAGTGCTTTTCATCTCCTCTACAATCTGATAAACTTTCAAGAATAAGTTCTTGCCCACCTTCTCCCACCCAATAGGCAACACATCTTTTGCACACTGCAAGTTCCCAATCTCACCAACATATCTCTGGAGATTTGGTAGCTCTTCTCTTTTTAAATCTAGACCTCGATGTACTAGGTACGCAATATTCGGATAGAAAGCGCAGTCTGCCAGACTGATTTCATCACCCGCAACATACTTTGTCTTGCCCAAGTAAGACTCCCAAAATTTGAGTTCATGCATAGTTCTAGTGTATGCAACGTGAATGCGTTCTTTGTAGTCGGGCATTGACCATTCTTTGAGGAATACCAACTCAATGTCCTCAAAGACATTATGCAGATTTTCTGTCTCGTGAAAGCGTTGCAGCATCAGAGTATACGCAGCGTTCTGCTCTTTTGATGCAGTGAGAGGAAGGCCAGGGTAGTAAGTTTCTAAGTACTGCAAGATCGCCATAGACTCGGTGATGATCGTACCATCGACGTCGATCAATGTTGGTGCTTTCCCTCTTGGATTAATAGTAAGAAATTCGTCCGCTCGAGTCTCCTTCGGGGTCGTCATGACATGCAATCGCTTCGGAGAGTATTGCAACTGCTTGAGGGACAAAGCTAGCATCACGCGCCAACTGGGAATGGAGCCTGATACCCAGTACAGTATTCGATGTGGCTTTCGTGACTCTGTTTCAATTGCCTCAAGGGTAAGATCTGAAGCTGGAGCAACGCTTCCATAATACGTCCTGATTGTCCGTAGCGCAGCACTCTTGAGATCAGCGTTTGTCGCTCCAATGCAATCCTCAATCGCACAGACATTGTAACCAAGTTGGAAAGCCGTCATCAAAGATGCAAGGACACAATTGTTTGCCGTCACACCAGTGAAGTAGATAGGACCCGCACCCATGTTCTTGGTCTGAAGGCATAAATGAAGCGAAGTGTCTGTAAATGCCGAATACATCGTTTTCGTGAGTATAACTGCATCGAATTGTTGGAAAATTTCTTGTGCCTTGGGTGGGAACTCTGCTCCAAGGCTGCCAGGAGTGCAGAACTTGCGCTGTCCTGTATGAGTACCTGCTAGATGATCTTCACTTGAGTTGATGTGATCGAGATTGCCATCCTCCTTGGGGACAGTGGTATATTCGGATCTAATTGCAACGATGGGCCATTTTTGATCTCTGAAGATTTTGCAGACGGATTTCAACTTAGGCAGCAGGGGCTCGAGAGGGATATGTTTTTTCCCGAGTGTGCCTTCAGGTGACACGAAATCGTTCTGGAGATCGATGATAAGCAGTGCAGGGGACATGCTCGCAGTTACTGAGTACTAGAAGAATCTGAATAAACTCAAATGAATTTTTGATTTGGAAGTGTCGTCTAGAAAAGATTCTCGAAGAGGTAAGGCTGAAATTGAACTATTTCTGGGGACGCGATGAGTCACAAGTGGCGTCTACAAAAGAAACCATAAGTTTTTTTTCTCCCGAGAACCGTAAGGTTGGCGGTAGCGAGGGCTGTGCATACTGACGAACATTGTCGGTGCCATAGCAATTTGAAAAGCTGTTCATATGTTGAGTGACAATCTTGATGCAATGCGAACGTCTGGAATAGATGGAACGAAAATCTTGAAATACCACCGTGGACTTGGGAATGGACATAGAAGATATGCAGGTTCCATACTAAGGGCATTCTCTGAAGTTTCCAAGCTATAGTGAAGTCTGGTAGAGCCGAAAGATGGAAGTAGGTCCAGCTCCAGTTGAACAAGGGGAGATCCTTGATTGTACCTTCTTCGGACATTCGGATTACAATTAGGGCTTTTATGCACTTTCGAACGATATTGCAAGGAAGAGATAAATCAAATTGATTCTATAGATTGAAGGCCTCATACATGATCTCTCCATGAATGTCGGTAAGGCGGTGACACCGCATTGATCTGGTTCTCCTGTGCTCCCTGATTGTTATTCGCTACAACTGGCTGGGAGCAGCAACATCTGACCGAGCCGGTGCTGCAACCAAATTCGAAGCCATGACTGCTGGCTCTGGATACCGAATTTGAGCATCATATATCCTCAACAGAGGCAGCTCGGTGGCCCTCATGGCATACATTTTCAGCTTCTTATTGTGCCTCTTAAGCTCCTTCTCGGTTGGCACCTTGTCTAGCTCCTTTATAATAGTTATCTTCCTCTACCTAGCATTCTCATTCGTAGTGATACTACATTTGGGTATCGTCCACCTTTCCCTATCCTATCTCTAAACTCTTTCTGGTCTCTCTTAGGTAGAACG
This sequence comes from Phialocephala sp. D728, assembly GCA_003988865.1. Lineage (NCBI taxonomy): Eukaryota > Fungi > Ascomycota > Leotiomycetes > Helotiales > Mollisiaceae > Phialocephala > Phialocephala sp. D728. The sequence goes on along the minus strand of QYAJ01000003.1, from coordinate 487,207 downwards.
CTCACATACCAATTTTCAAGGTCTCTGTGAAATTGTTGCGACGGCAGGTTGCGTAATTGATGAATGAGGCGTCTTCGAGACTAGATAAAGAGAAAAGTGAAGAGGATGCACATCATGAATGCAGTATAAAGACAGGCCCTGGTAGTTTGTAAGGCCCATATGGTTGAATCGATCTTAGGAGGCTTGATTGAGCAGCCTATCAAACTGCCGCCTGCCTTTGAATCGAAAAACGTGAAGTTGGTAGTGGAAATTCTAACATAAGTCATATCCATGTATTTGGTAGGTGGCGGCGACATGATGGTGGTGAGATGGTGGTCCATGAGGGAAGCTCAATCCTGCACCTGATGCTCGACTATAGAGGGTGTGTCGGAAGTCTGGAAAAGAAATTTTTGAAAAGAGAGCACGTATCTTAGAATATGAAATCGTGGGAGTCCTTGGTTTTATGTATTGAGTGGCTTTCCTGAGGGTAGAAGTGTGATCATGATCGGCCTGGTCTCGTGACGGTCATCTGCCACTAGCTCCTTCGAGGAAAGGACCCAAGAATAAAACGCACGATCTTCTGGTGTATGTCTGGAACGTCATTAAAAAAAAATCTAGAGCTGGACTTAATGTTGATCTAGTAATTGACTTCTGAGTTGCTGTCATCCTCGTTGTCGTTGTCTGATTGGGTAGCTGCTGAATATGGGGGTGGTGGGATCTCTTCCATCTCAATATTGGACTGCGAGTCCTCTGCTACCCACGAATAGTCTCCATAAGGTAAATTTGGGGGAGCCAACCGTCGAGTGGCCTCGTTCTCTCTCGTGGTTGTGTCAACTGAGGTCGGTCTCGTTTCTACAGTTGACCGATTGACAGTTGATGGGACACTTGACATATTAGAAGCTGGTGGATTGGCAACTGGAGGAGCGGTAGCAGGAAAATCAGTCAGTGCAAAAGTGGTTATGGGAGAATTGTTAATTGTTGCTCTTGCCTCTTCGCCGGAGGGATCGGCTGCTGGCAAGACAATCTATGATAAATCCTCCACGGCAGTTATTGTAAGGTTAGAGCGAAGCTGAGATGGTGGTATTCGCTTAGACGACCGCCGAGGACATTTTGAATGCCATTTTAGGACGAGGAGACAGAGAATGAGAGTTGAATGACTCGAGAAGGTTGCGGGATTGTACGAAGGTTTGGAGCGTTTGGTTGTCAAGAAGATGTTTGCGAGACTTGGCGCGAGAAAGCTAAAGGAACGAAAAAGAAATAGCGTCACGGCTGGATTGGACACTGAAAATGGTGTCATGAGAAGACTCGATGTTTATGTGCTACTCATACACTAAGCTGCATTGAGGGCGGCATATAGCTAAATTGGCCTACGTCTGACAGCTACACATCAGACAAGCAAACAATGCGTCATCTAATCTGCTACTTCGGTATTCATATTTGTTGGGCAAGAATCGAAGTTGAAGAGAGCCGAGATTGACTACTTCAACTGGATCTAGAAGGATAGGGAGGCGGCAATTCTTGAAGTTCGTTTTGCTCAGATGTCCCCGACGTTGTTGCATTTTGAGATCTTCCTGCAGCCCAAGCCTCATAGGCAGCGTCGCTTCTGTCAGAAAAGACCAGAAGTCTTGTAACCTCGTTAATCTGGTCAGCTCTCTGCCATTGTTTTCTTCGGTGCTCCGGTCTGTGTTTTCCCTCCATCGGATTCACCAGGCTAGGCCGTCCCGGTGATAGTGGCACGTGTACGTTCAAATCCTCCACGACCGTCACGGTCCTTCTCTTGTTGATTAAATCATCGTAGTGAGTGACAATTGGATATTGAGCCTTTCCTGTTCGGTGGTTATCCTCGGATTCTGGATTAAAATGCTTGTTGAATTATTCCTCGACTATTATGTGTAGCTTATGGGCTGGTACCCTACGTAGTATCCAGAGAAGATCCCCCTTGCGATCGGAAAACGTATGCATAACGATAGCAAAGAAGAGGGGCATCAAAAATATAAAGCCCATTTGAATGAATGCAGCTCAAGGAATTGTCACTCCGCCAGCGGTATTGGTCTGCCCTTCGGAGGTATTCGTGGCATTGGTGATATTGTGGCATAGTTGTAGGATTGCGCTTTCAGCCATAACGCCTTGGGATACAGCAATGACTGCTATGGTGTAATTGATAAGGCTCGTCGTTCGTGATGAAAATTGCACTGGCTAGCGCGAGACAGTATCTAGACGGCATATAGGATGTGCAATGTATATAGGAAAAAACGAGGGGAATAAAATAACCTTACTCTAGCGTACACACTGACGCAACTTGAAAGTATTCAGTAATTGGGGAGCTCGGGTTTGCGCCAACCCTGTTAGCTTTGGAACCAGTTGAAACGGAGGAATCAAAGAACAAATAATGCAGAATATGGTAAGACGCAGCCTAGCACTGAATTAATAAATGAACCTGCTGGCACTTGCCAACTAGGAGAGATGTCGGAGATCTATTCAGAATGTGTACTTGGCAATGAAAACTCACCACCTGCAATTGATTAATTGTTCTCGTGTTCATTAGCAGGACCTGTAATACGAATAATCCTTGAACACCTATATCCAAAGACTCCCGGGCGAATGACTCCGAACATATCCTCATAAACGCCGACGCTCCATATGAAAATGCCTATCATCTCATAAGAGTATTATTAACCGCTCCCTGATTGCTCGCTCTGGCCACCACCTTGCTGCTCCCTCGTTCTCTTCATCCTTTCTTCAGCTGCCTTTGCTAGAATTTCTCTTCTGCTCATGCCTTGACTTGAGACTTGACCAGTACTCTCGGCGCCACCAGCACTGCTCGCACCAAGCACAAACTCTCCGCCAGTCCAGCCGCCGTGATCATCAACTTCGTCCTCCTGTCCATGACCTTCATAATACTCATCATTCCCAACAGTGTATCCGCCGCTTCTCCAATCCGCAACATCAACTTCCTTCTCAATCTGCTTGCACAGTTCCCAGAAGTTACGGTCATGCGGTCCCCAGACATTGTGCGCCAGTTCGTGACACAAAGTATTCCGAATGGTTTTGTAATCCCTGTACCCGTCGTACGCATCCGTCCGTAACCTCAACTCAATGACCTCTCCACCATTTCTATTCAATCCCAATGTTCTCGTCGTGCCTTCGGCATTGGATTGTGTATGCTCGATCGGATTCATTTCGGTAAGAAGCGGTACTGTGAACTTGTGCTTCCGCATGGCCGCCTTGATACCTGCATCATCTTTCAATCTCTGTAAGAATTGCAAAGACTTGGAAGGGTTTGGTAAATAAGGTAAAGGTCGTAAGGTTGTGAATGTGTATTGTGATTCCTCCTGCTCTTTTTTCGAATCGCGGCTCTTGTAGGCTTGGACTTTCTGCATGGGTCTGCTCCTCCTGGTGGCTCTCCGAGATGCAAGCTCAGCGGCTTGTACTATGGAGCCCGCCTCCTGAGCTGTGCTTCCCATCAGCGTGATCTTTTTGTCTGCGATGGAAGAGAGCAGCAATTCGGAGTCTTTGAATGGTGGCTTGAGGAGACCAAGCTTCGAAATCATCAGCTTCTGATTTGAAGGTGGCACGGAGAGTGCGTCCGCGATTTCGTCAGAGAGATCTGTGATTGTGGCATCGGAAGTGAAAGAAAACGTATGAGGCTCCCCATGATGTGTGAAGGTAACAGAGACTAGATCCTCTTGTCTGTCAGTGGCAACTGTCTGATCTTGAATGTCAATAGCCATGTCTGCGGGTATCACTGTATGTAAAGAAGGAAGGGACAATGAATATAGGAAAATGGTTTGTATTCATTCATAAAGTCAAGTACATGATCGTTGATTACCTCGAAGTTTCTAGGCAATATCTTGCTTCGTAATCGGACAATGGCATTGATTCTCCGAGGTCGCCACATGATTGAGCGGCTAAATCGCGCCTTCCGCCCCGGAATCTTAATTTAGGCGCGATAGCCGCCCTCCCTGCTGGTGAATCGCGTCGTTGCGTGTCCTTATTGACTGCCGGCAGTGAAGCTTCATCTTCGACTCCCATCAAATCTGCCATTGACTCGGACCAAGAAGAACCTGCTCGGGTCTCGCAACTCTTCACTCCTTGCCACGTTGTTGCTCAAGTTGAAAACGCTGAGGCGTACCGTTGTCCATCATGAATCTTTTCAGAATTCTGGGTCAGTACCAGTCGCAACAGCTGCTTCTTGCTAGAGGGAATGCTTACCAGTGTTCGTAGGGGACATGTCCCATCTGATTTCCATTCTGATATTATTACATAAAATGCACCAAACGAATGTACGTACCTCACTTTCTATCCGAAAACTCCATGAACACCACTATCAGGAACAGGAGCTAACTAGCTTTCTAGTCATGTTCAGGCATTTCTTTCAAGTCGCAAGCTCTATACCTCATCGTCTATGTAACGCGCTACCTCGACCTTTTCTGGACCTTCGGCGATAGCGCCTATAACACCATCTTCAAGTTACTCTTCCTTCTTTCATCCGGCTACACCATCTACCTCATGACAACCGCCTATAAGCCTACGCATGATCCCAATATTGATACCTTTCGAGTACAATATCTCCTTGGAGGCTCGTTGGTTCTTGCCGTCATATTCCCATATAAATACACACCCTATGAAATCCTATGGGCTTTCTCAATCTGGCTTGAATCGGTGGCTATCTTACCACAGCTGTTCTTGCTGCAAAGGACTGGCGAAGCCGAGACGATCACTACCCATTATCTGTTTGCGCTGGGATTGTATAGAACGTTATACATCCCCAACTGGATTTATAGGTACTTCGTGGAGAGCCATTGGGACTGGATCTCGGTGTTGGCGGGAATTGTGCAGACTGTGCTGTACTCGGACTTCTTCTGGATCTACTATACAAAAGTTCTGAAGGGCAAGAAGTTCGCATTGCCGGTATAAAGGACCGACTCGAGATGGGATGAAAAGTCAAGTATGTACAAGTGTAGGACCTAGAATGAGGAGGAAAGTGACGAGGAGCTTGATGAGACGAATGTGATGGAGATTGCTCCAAGAGGGGCCAGTTCCCAGGTGGAAGCTCAAAATCCAGAGCATGTATGGCGTTAGTGGATCGGACCTCGATCCGACGGATGGATCTTATTCTTCCATCAAGGTTTTGATGTACAGTATGTAACCATGCATAGACTTTATCACGACCATTCATATACTAAGTCTCAGTGATCACACATTCCAATTATTCCAACATGCCATTGTCTACTTTTTGCATTCTCTGTATTGTACTACTTCCCATATATACACAGCCAACACTTATGCAGAAAGACAAGGAAACTGGAAATACAAGATCACGACCCATAGGCGATCTGCCCATGTGGCTTTTCAGAAGAGTATCCACTCGCCATGAAGTTGGTCTCAGGGTTGCCGGTTTCCTTGGCAGCAGAACATCTTGCCATCGTCGGGGAACTGTTTTGCATTAGCAAATAGTATTTCGGGTTGGATACGAAGTGAGAGGTAGCACATACCTTCTTGAAATAACGTCCGTGAAGTAGAAATTCTCAATGACCTTCGTCAATGGCGCACCACTTGGCTTGCTTCCCTTGTTCTGGTCTACTAATTGCACCTTGCTCAATTGCTTCAATGACACCGGTTCAACGATATCGTAGCTCGCCAAAGCAGGGCTGATCTCCACCATGCGGTCACGGAGAGCAGCAACATCATCGTATGGAAGAGGGGCACCAAGGAATTCACTGACGGCTCGGATGATCTTCCAGTCTGTTCGTGCAGCGCCTGGTAACGAGACTGCTGCTCGTGTCATCTGTACTCGTCCTTCTGTGTTGACGTATGTTCCAGCCTTCTCTGTGTAGGCAGCACCCGGTAGAACGACATCTGCGATTTGAGCGCCACGGTCACCGTGGTGGCCTTGGTAAACGACGAAAGCATCCTTGGGGATGTCTGCAGCGGAGAACTCGTCGGCGCCTAGTAGCCATATGAACTTGGGCTTTGTTTCGGCGACCGCGGTAGATGGGGTTGTGAATCCGACTTCGTAAGCACCAGCTCTTGACGCAGCACGTTGAAGGACGTTGTACCCATTCCATTCCTCAGTCAAGAAATTCGCGGCATTTTTCTCAACGAAAGCACCAACCATCTCGTAGATTGCTTTGGCATCGGCGTGATCAGTAACACCTGAGCCAACGATGATCATCGGTCTTTTAGCAGCTTGGAGCTTCTTGCCGAACGGTCCAGCGAGAGCCTTCTTGAGTGCTGCAGCATCAGTGCCAAGGTGCTCGAACTCGAAAGTCGAATTCCAGGTCTCACCAACAACACCGATCTCAAGGTCAGATCGCATCCATTGCTTTCGGATACGAGCATTTAATCCAGCAGCTTCGTGTCGTGGGTTAGTGCCAACGATAAGAATGGCATCTGCTTCCTCAACACCCCAGATCTTTGAGTTGAACAAATAACTTGACCGAACATCAATGCCGTGAGCGATTGGTTGACTGCCGGAAGGTTGGTCAAGAGCCAAGTTCTCAGAACCAAGCTTGTTAGCCAGATCCTTCATAGCAACCATGGACTCGGTCTCGATTAATTCTCCGGCGATAGCCTTGAACTCGTTGCCTTTTGGTGCAAAGTCCTTGTACGCAGCACCAATTTCGGTCAGGGCTTGTTCCCAAGTTGCAGGGAAGAATTTATCGTCCTTTCGGATGAGAGGGGTGGTGAGTCTCTGTGTCTTCAATCCGTCACAGGCGAATCGGGTCTTGTCGTTGATCCATTCCTCATTGACATCGTCGTTCAGTCTTGGCAAGATGCGCATAACCTCAAGACCCCTTGAATCCACACGAATATTTGATCCAAGACCATCAAGAACATCGATAGATTCGGAATGCTTCAGCTCCCAAGGCCGAGCACGGAATGCGTATGGCTTGGAGGTAAGAGCTCCGACAGGGCACAAGTCGATGACATTGCCAGACATCTCAGAGTCCAAGTTCTTCTCAAGGTATGTACCAATCTGCATATCGTTTCCTCGTCCAGTGGATCCCAATTCCGGCGCGCCAGCAACATCATTGGCGAATCGAATACATCTTGTGCAGTGGATACATCGGTTCATTGAAGTTTTGATCAAAGGTCCAATATTCTTGTCTTCTGTAGCACGCTTGCCACCCACTTCATGGAATCGTCCTCTATCTGCTCCATATCGCATCGATTGATCCTGTAAATCACATTCTCCTCCTTGGTCGCAAATAGGGCAGTCGAGCGGATGGTTGGCTAGCAGGAACTCCATGACACCTTCTCGGGCTTTGTGTGTGAGGGGCGAATTGGTCTTGACAACCATTCCTGGTTGAACTGGCCACGCGCATGATGCCACAGGCTTCGGTGCTCTCTCGACTTCTACCAAGCACATACGACAATTTCCGGCAATCATAAGTTTTCTATCGTAAGATCAGCGGTTGTTGGGTTTCGAACTTCGGACTTCATAGGACTCACTCATGGTAGCAGTATCTACAGCACAATTAGCAACAGTCAATTTGCCTTGAAAATTGTTCTTACCTGGGTATAGTCACTCCTGCCTTCTCGCAAGCTTGAATCAACGCAGAACCAGCTGTGGCAGCCGTCAACATTTGTCTCGTCCATTTTCTATTCACGACGCATACCTTCTATTGAAACTTGCTTGCCATCTTGAGCAAATGTTAGCCCACTTATAAGTATCAGAATCTACAGACTCAATGCGGCTTACCAACAGTGAGCTGGACCTCTGCTTGTCGTCTGCTTGATGTCGCGAATGTTCGTGAGGCATTGCAGCTCTGCCTGCTCGTCCGCAGAGCCGAACGTGCCAGAGATTGCCTCAGCATCGTGTCCTCTCGTCGGCTGAACAGAAAAGAAAGAATAACCACACTGCGTAGTGGCGGGTGCGAGCGATTGATATCACTTTCTTGACGTTTAACCTCGAGGTTCGACTTCACGCTACCCGAGCTTGGAATTAGGAATTGTCCGGGTATGATTGGAACACTGACGAGAAGAGACCAGCCCTCTTCGGGCTTAGCACCTCGCGAAAAGCTCTACAAAACTGGAGATTTCGACGGCAAGAAATTCTTTTCCTTTTCTCTTTATTTAAATTGTATTGAGCTGATATTGTGGGAACCACTTGAGCGCAATCTCATCTAGGTGTGATTGCTGCTATCGTCGAGTAATTCCTCTATCTTGTGCTCTAGAGCACATCTATGGGCGCTGGAATGGATGCAAATGAGAGCTTTGGCTCAACGAATGCGCAACTTACCGCCGGCTGCTACATTCCTAACATCGACAACTAGGAGTCTGTGTACGATGCATGGAGAATCAACGTCAATCAGTTGACCTTCGACACTTATCTGATGAGTTAAAGAATTCTGAAGACGATTCGTTAGGCGATAAGACTTCATGAAACAAAATCTTATAGCTCACCAATAGCGACTTAGTGAGAGTAACTTTCATTCCATATCTATTCATAATGTATCGATGCGTCCTAGAAAGCAATTGTACATGTTATCATGCAGAGGTATTTCAACATACCCTGGTATCATCACGTGATACAGCATTCTTGTATGGCTTAGATACCTACCTTCGTGCCAAGTATCAATACCTAATAGGTCATTTATATCTGCATTGTGATGTTTTATGGAGGACACTCGGCAGAGTTACTGTGAACTCGTGGACTATTTGAAATATGTACGTACTACCTAGTCTATGTTCCTGAGACGACGACGCTTCAATGGCCATCCTTGAATAGAGATCAATGCTCTCAATCTTCTTATTTGGCTTTTTGAGGCGCCGTGGCAAAGGTTGCGTTCGATCACTAAAGCTAGTTTGGAACCATGGTCCTGGCCAACAGAAGCACTCAGTCGAGGAAGACCATTAAGAAATGCCCGAGCAAGGCTCTAAGAATGAAAAGAAAAGGGAGAGGTCCTGTATTATCCACATGAATGCCGACAGCACTTGAGCACATCAGTCGGCGAATACGTTCTAGATTATTATAGACTGCTCCTTCACCAGACCCGAACTCAGCGTCTCGATCGTTCTCAAACAGTCATACTCTCGTGATACCAATGTGCGAAGACTACCGTATTCCACTCTCAATGAGTCGCCTTTTCTGTCAATCAAGCATGGTCACTTGTCGTGGCGCCGTCATGGCTAACATGTCCAAAATTTAATCGTCATACCCTGTTGCTCGAAGCTTGAAATCATGTTGTGAAGCTCCTCGAATGCCTCCCCATGAGCGATAGGTTGACCTAAACTGTCCTTCATGCCGTTGGCCACCCAATCCCAAATCCAGTTCCCCATCACGTAGACCAGATACAACGACTCGGTGACAAGCACAATGTGACTTATGCTTGGGCTCCTGCTCCGCTCTTGAAAGACTATGATGACTGTCAGTGCTGGTAAGACATCACATACCCATCTCGCTAGGGTGTGCTTCAAAATTTGACTTACTCCTCAGAGCTATATTTGTCGAATAAATATTTGCATACTCGAGTGTTTGAACTTCAGTTTGAGGCAAAGACGCCGATCCGTTGCGAGAGGAATCGGAGCTGAAATCAAGGTGATAGAAGATATATGGATGGCCTTCCATTCCGTCAATACTGCGTCTCGCGCGGCATGTAATAACCGAGGTGCTCGGATCATACTTTCCATTAGGTATATATTAGTGCTAGACGCCAAGAAACACATAGATATTTTGTCCCACCTGGTTGTAAGGCGACTTTGCGAAGTCAAGAAGCCGGTGTGGTCGACTCATCTTGAGTTATGATACTTGTTGATACTTATGTGTATGTAATGTATGTGCAACGTTGGCACGATGAAAGCACAATGAAGAGAAAATAGAAACTGTGGAAGAAGAGATGTCTGCCTACCCGAGCGCTCGCAGAAGGAGCGAGCTCGAAGACGCTCCTTCCCCTTACAAGAATGAGTGCAGCGACCACGAGATGGGCAGATGCCCCAACCTGGGTGCTGCTGCAGACTAAGGTCATTACAACTCGCGCTCGATCCGATTACGCCGACGTCGCTCGCTTGTTATTAATTGTATAACACCTTTTAAAGTTTACCACGAGAAATGGCCGGCGCCTTAAAGAAAATGCATGCCTTAGTAAATATCCTTGCAGAAATCATGCTTTTGAGAAAGCCTGAAGGTACATAAACTAGAAACGCCATTCACAAGTTCTTACGTAACGGAAGAGGGAAGTCCAAAACCCCTCGGAGGAAACCTTTTCTTCATTCCTCAGTCAAAGGCACATTCTAGCAATCTGGCTCTGAATTACATCATCTACAGTTATCTTTCTCCCAGATACTGTAAAACGCGACACTTCATCGTATCCGTATCGGAGTCCGATGTCCCAAAAGTTGAAGCCGAACAGCTACTATCGCTTGCAACGGGAGACGCGAGTATGATGATTACTGTGATAGACTCCTCCAGGACTCAGGATGCAGAGCAGACGATCCACAATGTTGCACAGCTCCAGCAGCATCTACGTGACGTAGACACGAGTGACGCAGCTATAACGAGCGATAACCGCAAGAGCCGAATGTATCTTGTTGAAAATCCATCCTCGGAATTGATGGATGTACTTGTGCAACATTTCACCATCGACCCGTCCTTCTTTGAATCCTACAAGTATAATCAGAACTGGGCGGACCCTCATCAGTATAAGATGTTGCGCCAACTTCCATCTCGGCGGAAGAAAACCACTTGGTATACTCTCCATTATCGTGAAGTGCTCAAGCTTCCAAATGATGCTCCTCTGGTTCAAGATAGCCATATAGTCACGCATGGAATGGTGCCCAGAGAAATATCGACCTATACGCATTATGATCCGACCAACAAGGAGAGCCACGTTACAGCATTAGTGCGGCGCAATGCTTCATTGTGGTACTCGAAGTTCAAAGACTGTAAATATTGGAATGGTATGTGGCTGTTCGATCGCATATGGTGGGCTGTCTGACAATTGCAGCGATCGTGTTAGTGGACCCTGAGTTCGGGGACTATGTAAATGTCTCCAATTGGGGCGAGGAAGAGAACTGGCACAATCGGCCTTGTAGAGCAACCCCATACCTCGATGGATATCTCGACTTCTCGTCGTGGTCGAATTCCGAGAATAGCGGAACACCAATAGTAAAGTATGAAGCACGAAGAAGCTTGCGCCAAGGTATTATCTTCCACTGGAATTTAAACGGATCGGCTATCCAAGATCCACTGGCAGCATTTTCATTCTGTAATCTTATAGTCGCATCCCACTGGATGCTTCTACTCGAGTATTTATCAGGGGTCGTGAGCGAACTGGAGACGCGACTATGGAGCTTTGAGGAGATGCCCCAACACCCATCCGCTGACGATCTCCGTGCTCAAAGTTCGCGTCTCCGGAAGATCCTGGCCGATGTTAACAGGTGGCGACGAAGAACATGGTGGCTTCTAGAAGAGATGAAGGAGAATCTCGAGGTTCTGAAGCATACTGGATCTCAGGGTATCTCAGAAGAAATTCTTGAAGATTTCACAATTATCAAAACTCGTGTGGAAGACTGCCGACAGCGTATCGAGTCATTACTACCAACTGTTATTGGCTCCTTTAGTCTGCTTGAAGCACAATATGCTAGTCTCAGCACTAGAGTATCATCATGGGTTGCAGTTCTAGCGACTGTCTTTGTCCCGTTAAGCATTTCATCCGGGATCTTCACACTCTCAGGGGATTACCAACCCGGCAGTTCCAAGTTCTGGGTTTATTGGGTAGTCGCGATTCCTATGATGGTGGTGGTATCGATATTCGTACTGACCACAATGTATTATCAGAGTATTCTGAACACTATGGAGCGAAGAAAGAACCGAAAAAGTCGTCCCCATGGAATGCACCACATGAAAGTCGAACATGGACTAGAACCATAGTCTGTAAGGAGAATAGTTGCCTTCATTATAGTGGCATTTATTTCCATTAATAGGATGTGAGTAATAGGATAATAATCTATAGAATCTTTTCTTCTAAAAGGGGTGCGGAAGCTTCCCTCTTCATGACGACCTTATCCCATGATCTTACAGCAGCATATCGTCATCGTCGACCCTACGATCTCGCCAAAGCCCTGCAAATACTTCGACATGATAGGAGGCACGAGTATTCCGTACTGGCGAGTACGTTGTTCTATCAATTGCGTCGCAGCATCTGGAATACTAATCTGTCAGCCTCATTGCGATCATGCTAGGCTGCTTGAAGAGAGTGAAGGCAATCCCTGGTTGAAAGAAAATTGACGAGGTCATCTAGCAGCATTAAGGACTACAGTACTGATCGCTGATGCGTAGACTTGTCAAATGATTGAGGCAGTGAGAAAAACGGAGAGCAAACTTGTGAAAGATACTCTAAGATCTCGTAGCTTTGAGGCTGATATTAAGTAGATGAATAAGATGTATGAAATTGCATTTCCATATTTCCATCCTCCAAACTCCTCAAACCTCCACCTACGCTCTACCCATCCCTCGACTGTCCATCATTAAGCACCTGATCTGCCAATCTTCTCGCATCTCCTACACCACCCTTCTCAACCAACCAAAATCTGATCTCTCCACCAACTCTCTCAATCTCCAAACAAGCATCCGCCAACCCCGCAATCTCCATATGATTGCTCACCCACTCTCCTTTCGAGTTCAAATAGCCTTTACTTTGCCACACCCAGACCCAATCTGTCATACATTTCACGAGATAAGGACTATCCGTGATGACCACAACTTTCGTGATCCTGCTAATCGATTGAATCTCTGGAGTTGATGTGGCTGAGTCTGAGGCTGAAGCCGAGTGCGGGGAAGCGGCGGAGAAGATATTTCCTCGAACGGATTTCAGAGCTTCTGCTGTTCCGAGCAGAAGAGCATGTTCCTTTGTCCGAGAAGAATCTTTGGAAACAATAGAACTAGCATTGAGGTTCGAATTCTTCCCAAAATAAATTCCATAGCTTGTTCTCACTTCGTCGTCGTCTTCATCTTCCCTGGTGACACCGTCGACGGCGATCACAGCTGTCTCCCTCTCAATCCTCAAGGTACGATCAGCTTTCCGTCTAGCTTTTAAATTGTTGACGACTAGATGCGTCACTCCGGCGCTGCTGTCATAGGATAAGATGTGATGAACGATATCCGAGGGTTGTTCCAATGTCTTTACCCGATCTGGAGGGCCGAGAAAGTACTGTGAGGGTTCGAAAATGCGAGAGTTCGGTATTGGCTGTGATTCTCCGGGCATGTTTGTGAAGGGTAGAGAGAAGACATTGTGAGGGGAGGGAGGAAAATGCTGTGTTGCGGCGCTTGATGTGATCGGATGTGATGTGATGTTGTTTCCTGTTGGTGGCGTTCAACGGACAGGGGGTTTTGATGTCGGTGGTTCACATTTGGGCATGTGACTCGCACGTGAGTAAGATGAAGCCCCTGACATGGTCTGGCAAGCGTCATCTTCTTCAGCTCCGGCTTGCCTTTTCCTTCGACCTTATGATTATTTTGCACTTCTTGTTGTTTCCCTTGTACTATTTACTGTCCAGAGCTGACTTAACTAATAGGGTGATATTGAATTGATGTAGTGGGTCTCGACCGTAAGTAATCCCCCCTGATCTTGTCTGTGCGTTCTAACGATATCACCTGCTCCCGGAAACATTTCATGGTACATCACTCGGCTGAAAGATCATCGCCAAGGAACCCACTCTACTACGTAAGCATGAAGACTCTTATCGATAACTCATGGCTCTTTAAGCCCGAGAACCTCAAGAATGGACCTCTCTCAATCATGAGATACTACCCAGCATCCAGTCTTACATTCACCAAAACCCAGACCAGATCCACCATTTCAACCACCATCATCGTCGGAGTAGATGGAGCTTGCCCAAATAACGGGCAGTCATCAGATCAAACTTCATGGGGCATATATTTTAGTCGAAACTCACGATGCAATACATGCGGCTGCGTGCCCGGGACCGAGAGAAAGACTAACAATATTGCTGGATCTATGTAGCGTTATCTGCTGTGAAGCTTGTCTCTCAGAGCGTGTTACTCGGACCTCGAGAAGTGAAGGAACTAGTCATCATGTCAGATTCAATTTGGCTTGTGGATTCTCTGTCGATGTTATCTAGGACTGGAAGAAGAATGGGTTCAGAAATACACGCAAGACGCCGGTCTTCAACTTGGAGCTCATTAAGGAGTTGGATAGGCTCATTGATGAGGTTGAGACTATACTTGGGCTTCGAGTGAAATTCTGGCACGTGAGGATGAAGTACAATTCTTGCGCAGATAGTCTTGCTAACATCGCTCTTGACGCGGACGCTGATTTGAATTGTTTCTGGCACAGCTAGCTAGATGGAGAACCGATATTAGCGTTGTCTCATTCACTTACTTTCCGTGCGTCGGCTCTCGGTATCATAGGACCGCGATTACTTTGTCTAGAATATCCGCTAACAGAGAAAGGTTGCCTGCATGCCTCGAGACGACCAATCAAGATCCAATCTAGTACATCTGATTTTTGGTGTGATCTTGGGTCTGAATTGGCAGAGCTATGCAAACTCAGAACTTGAAAAATATAGAGGAAAGTTTGATACTTAGCTCTCCCTGCTGCAACATGCCGTAAAAAGATTCCACGATGGTGGTCACGCGAGTAATCGAGAGCTTGCCGTTACTTCGGAGGTCAATAATCACTTGGTTATGACAATTGTCTCATCTTCGGTGAAAGGTAAATTGCTCTCCCATCATTCCTTCTGATAGAAATTGCGCTGACACTTGGTAGTAAATCTTCCTTTGTGCCGAGCAGAATGAATACTATTCAAGCATGGTGGAACGATACCTCAATGGTAGCTCGAAAAGGAATTTCAGGAAGAGGTTTCAAAGCTTGATCTTGGGCGATAGAAAGAAATCTAGACGCAAAGGTTGAAAAAGCTGGCTAGTAGTGCGAAGACGGGGTAACATGAAGACCGTGCGGAGGTTGATTACCCTGTGTAATTGCAGGTCGGAATTTGGCTAGACAAGCCATACCACTTTCTGTAAGACTATCACGGCGAGCGCGTATTGACGACTCTGTGCCTGGTCTGTAGGATTGAATCCCTTGCAATATATTTTGTATAATGTCCGAAAATACCGAGCCACTTATTCCGAACCGTCTTCCATCTCAGCATCTAAGTCTTTGACACATCATCAGAAGCCCGTATTGAAAATGGTGAGAATTCTCGCCTAGATCTTTGAGATCAATGAGACAAAGCTACAATGGCTCTCAGCGCAAGGATCAAGAATAACGCGGCATGCGAAGCAAGTTGGGTGACTGAGTCGTGTTCTGACAAAAGCCATACTGGTTTAGTTTATCCAGCCCACTTGGGCGCCAAGTCAATTCCAACAAGACGGAGGGAAGAAACGTAGCATGACGAGCATGAAACGCTTGATTCAGAATACTATGTTGCTTAGCAGAAGCGAAAAACAGTAAATTGTCCCAGGTCTTTGCAGCCAGCCGCAAGCTGTGAACAATACAAAGTGGTATCTCAACATCTCAAAGCCTAAACCTAACATGAAAGCTAGTGAACACTCTAGGAATGCCCAGTTCTCATCCATCTCCTAAGCATGTCCTCTTTCACTTACTACCCCTTCTAGCAAGCTCCCTAACCGTCTCTGGCACCCTAACTGGCTGCTGTCCCACGCCAAACCCCGTAATGGGCATCCCTGTTGACATCTTCCTAATACCACGGATATCAACTGGGCTCGCATCACTTCCCTTCCTCATCATACCTCCTGTACTACCGTGAACATTATTGGCTGGTGACGCGATAGACCCACTTCTGGCGGTACGACGATCAAGAGCTTGCTTGTAGTGCTGAACGACCGCTTTCGCATGACTATCATATGCTTGCATCTGGGGAGCACCACGATTCACGAGGTCTTTCAAATCGTTACTGAGAGAGGTGAGGATTTCGTGAGGAGAGCGAGCGTTGCCCATATTGATGTCGTCACTTTCTCTAGGAGGACTTCGAGGTATAGCGATCGTTTCTGTTCCTCCCATTATGACGTCTCCATCACCTCCAACCGGACCTCTAGATTTTGCCCGTAATGCATTGCTTGGCAGAAACTTCTCAGCCTTGAATTCGAAGTCTTCGCCCCTAGCTCCTTTATTCGCAGAAACCCTCGTGCTTGTGAACAGAGCATCGACACTCTTCTGCCTGTTCCTATCTTCTCTTTCATCTCGTTCATCGTCCTCAGAATCACTGTCGAATTCAGAAAGTTCTTCCCTAGCCTTGGCAGCTAATCTCTCAGCCTGCTGCTGAACAAGGAACATCATATTCCCTCTAACGCGTCCCTGCTGCACACCCAGATTCTCGATGATCTTCTGAAGCTTCTCTGCTGGTTCTAGGGCCTGGGCCGTTGACTGAATTTGTAGGAAGCTAGAGAAAGGGAGGAAGATCGCTGGCGCGAGGGAGAATCTCTGTTTATTGTCAGCATCTTGTTTCTCACCAGGAAAGACGAATTCGATAACGGATGATGGAAGAAGATACTAGATGAAAGGAAAGTGAAATCATCACGTGGAATTCACGCGTAATAAAGGGGCCGTAGCTTACATCCTGCTCCATGCTTCCTTTGGGTGGCAAAATCGGTTTCGGCTGATCGGATATTGTCTTTCTGCCGACGAATTACGCGCGTGTTTGTCAATCTGTCTACTACGTAACGTCAACGGATAGGACGCTAAGCATGTTCTCGAATCTTAGGAAAAGTGGTTGACGCGTGATAAGTTGTTTTTGCGTTGCCTCGGCGAAGCTTGGTGCTATCATGTTAGGAAGCTTGTTTGTGTTTCCGTGGAGTCAGTTGTTCTTAGTGGGTGCCCCAGCATCCTCAGGCTCCAACGAGATGCCGCCGCCATGGGCATCTCGCTAGCATCTCCACCAACGTCATGATCCTCGAATTGAGGGGGTCTGCGAGTTCATGATTCCAAATTTAAGTGTGAGGAAGGATGGAGGTGAGCGAGAAGAGCTAGAGTTTGAAGGGGACACCAGTCGATGCAGCGGGTCAAAGGCGGGAGTGTCGAGATCCGATCCTAGTATTTAAGTTGTACTTTCACCCCGCACTTTAGCTTCGAAGATGAGGGAGTATGTGGAATCTGTTGTGGGAGGGTTGATGGAGGAGGATGAGAGAGTATATATAGGGGAGATGTAGCCGTCAAGGTTCTCGGAGAATGACGACTAATCTAATATTCATATAAGTCTTGAAATTGTATCATCTACGCTACGCTTCAATTGACCAATCATCAAAATGCCTGAGGGTGGATGTTTCTGTGACAAGATGCGTTGGTTCCTAAGTTTTTGGATGAACTTCAGGAGAGGGGTAGAGAAGCGGAATATTATATGATAGGTATTCTGATTAATTTTACTTCTAGATCCGGTTGAGCTACACCGGTGAGCCTAACGGCCATGCTCTATGTCACTGCCTGGATTGCAGAAAGATCGGGGGTGCTTTCTATAGCAATAACTTGATCATTCCAGAACAGAATTTCAACTTCAGTCAGGTACATCCCCTTTATTTTCCAACTACAAATAAAATCCTGACAGACCTATCGTAGGCAAGCCGAAGGAAATCTCCAAGACGGGCGATACTGGCAAGACCATTACATACCATTTTTGCCCAGACTGTGGTACCACGCTGTTCCGTACCGGCGATTCTTTTCCCGGTGCAGTTGTTGTTAAGGCTGGCGTTTTGGATGATCCAGATTTCCCAAACCAGAATATTCCTAAGGCTGAGCTTTTTGCTCCTCGGCGTGTAGCGTGGATTCCACCGATTGAGGGAGCTGCTCAGTTGGACGGTATGCCACCTGCGTAGATTCGGGATGACGGGGGATTTTGTATATGACTGGAATGAATCTATATTTGCTCATCTTAACTGGATCGTTTGATTGTGATTCGACCGCGGTAGCCTTTCGTCTGAAATTGCTGTCTCAGGGCGGACTATCATCGTCGTGGTTGATTCAATGGTCGGTCTGTTTTATCTGACCAGACATATCTTCGATGTTTGGTTATCCAGAAGGACACTGTAATCTACAGGCGAATCGCCTTTGCAGCCGTATATTGTGCCAAGTTGACGCTTTGCCCGTGGCTGGGCGAGATAAAAGTGTAGGAACCAAGCCAGCTGTGGGTGAAACGTTGTCGTTATTTGTCCTTAAGGTTTCCTCTTATCTCATCTCGGCGGCAGAATCTTCCTTATGTACTCTCTCCCAATCTTCAGTCCCTCTCTTACTAAATCCTCAATCCTCCTATCCTTCCTCTTCCTAAGCCACAACAGCACAATCCCCAATAGCACCATATCCACCAGAAAGTGCCTCACAACAATCCAAGCAAACCACGCAACCCACCTCCCAAACGACCTCCTCCTCTTTCCTTGATACTCCCTCCCGGTAGCAATCTGCTCTCTTAAGGCCGCAATCTCAGCAGTCATCTTGACTAACGCCTGTTCCACCGTCCTCCTCCATTTCTTGGTCTTCTTATCCTTCTTGCCTCCATTATATTCATCGTCGTCGTATTCGTCGTATACATCTAATTGGCGTTCTGACTCCTGTTCTGCTTCATCATCCTGGCTCATGGGACTGAGGACCCGCATAGGACCGTCATTCCCGGAGAGAGGTGCTTGGAATGGTCGGGGTTGGGTGGTGTAGGAGGCGACGGCGCGGCGGCCGGGAGAGGAGTTGGAGGAGGAGGCACTGTTGTTTTTTATTTGATCCCAGACAAATTCCAATTCATCTACCAGTGCTCTTGCATCTCTGTCTTACTATCAGCTCTTACTCTTTTCTCGATCCCACTCTTCGCCCCAAACTTCCTTCCTAGTCACCTCCTAACTTCACAAAAGCGACAAGACGGAGACTCACGCAGTAGTACTGGCATATTTATGCATCGTGTCAATCAAAGCCTCGATATACCTCCTCTTCGCTTC
This sequence comes from Phialocephala sp. D728, assembly GCA_003988865.1. NCBI lineage: Eukaryota > Fungi > Ascomycota > Leotiomycetes > Helotiales > Mollisiaceae > Phialocephala > Phialocephala sp. D728. Next base: position 468,330 of record QYAJ01000003.1, on the reverse strand, counting down.
CGTCCTACTGATTCCCCTCTGCGCATCCCACGCATCATATTTATCCCTATCTTTCCTTACATCTTCCGGCTCATGCTCCCCATCCCCCAGACTCCCCGGTCGTTCCATTACCCCATCCACATCGCCCTCCATAGCTTGTTTGTAGAGGCCATAGAGCCGGAGGCGGTCGGAGGGTGGAGGCCGAGAGGCGCCGGTTTTGGGGATCTTTTTGACGGTATTGAGGGCGTGGACAAATACTCGGTCTAATAGACGCTCGAAGATTAGCAATTTGGATGGAAAGAAGAAAGGATTGTGATAGAGAGACGCGTGGGCATCGTACCCACTGAGTCTGCCATCTTATCTTGTGGCGGCCCCCTTTTTTCCCTAGAGAGAGCTTATTAGATGTATCTCACTCAATGCAGCGAACCCGAGCCTCGGCCGCTAGATCTCACGATGTCCGGGCCCCGATCGCGGTGGATCTATAGACATGACATGTATGGAAGTAAGGTGAGAATATGTGCAAGGTGGCGGGAGTTTCTTTTTGTTGTGGGGAAGGGATAATGGAAATTAGTTGTCATATGCGCATCATAGTCGCGTGCAGATGGACTTGCGGTTGGGTTGGGGATACCTCGGTCTTGCGAATTGCAGGGATCTTTGGTGTTTTGTTGTTGCTTTGCCGGCTATGGTGGACGGTAGGGAAGATGCTCTCTTACAGATGTACGGCGAGGTTCTTTCTACTGTATTGATTTATACTTTTCGAGGGTAATACCATCTTCTTTTCAATGGGAAAGCCGGCTTGTATTGAAAAATTTCTTCTGGTGAAGATGCAACTCGGAGGTTATATGCATGAACTGAGTCAGGGGTCTCGTTACACGACAACCACGACCTGCATGTGAGAAACCGCCTTGCATATAGAAAGCGTGACAACAAAGCAATTAAAATTTACTATGTGCTCATCGAAACAATTTTGGGTATCATTGCAGCCAAACAAAGACTCCATACATACAATAGCCAACTGACAGACTTCATGTGCACTCTTGCTGCTGCTGCTCCAACGCTTCCTTCTCCATCTGCATTTGTGCATCGAATATCTTCTTCTTGTCGGTATATACCTTCATCAGTTTCTTATTTGCCATGGCCATTTCCGCAGCCTTGAACCCAGCTTCTTTCTTGCCATTCGCTCTTCCGGAGCCTAGCATTCTGTCTTTCTCTCCCCAGCCATCGAGGTATACTCCCACGGTGAAGAGTGGCAGCTTGTTGTCCTTGTCCTTCCTCTCGGGTGCTGCGTCTCTGTATGTAATTTTGATACCTTTTGACCCTAGAATTTTCAGCAATTGTTCTTTGGGATTGAGAGGCATCTTCTCCGCCGAAGAAGCAGTAAGCTGAACTGGCTCTGTGTGGCCTCGAAGTCGCCACAAGGGACTATCTATCTTCAACCCACTTCTCTCTTCATGAATGATATCTTTCGCAATCGTCATGCCCCAGAGATCCTTCAGCCACTCCGAGGCCCGCATTACTCCATTCTCTGGATCAGAGAGTACGACAGCGGCAACGTATGCTTCGAAAATGTCGCCCATTATTTTCATTCTCTCGTGCTCCGAGGGTGAGTTCTTGGCGTCTCCCACCATGTGCTGCGGTAGGCGAGCTCGTTTGTCGAAGCCATATTGATGCGAGTAGCCTGCTAAGGTAACATTCTTGACCAGTTTTTCCCGCAGCTGAGAGAATTTGCCTGGTGTGAGAGACGGAAATGTTTGTGAGATAAGAAGAGTGGATGTGAGGTAGAGATACGCATCGCCAACCCATTCAAGGCGCTCATAGCTGAGATCCATGGGCCTACCGCCACTGCATCCAATGTGTATGAATGCAGATGCTTCGAGAGTTGGATCGAGGATCTTTGGTAGAGGAGGCGAAGCGGCTGGTATTGTTGACGATTTCCAAGGTGTAAGAGAGAAAGGGGACATCGTCTTTGGGATATTTTGGTAGTCATGTGACATGGACATGGACATTCGTTGAGGTTGTGAGGCTGGGGGAGATGAGATGGCGATTGCATCGATATCAAGATTTTTCTTCTTCAAAGCTGTTCTGAGATCTAAACATCGGCTGAGATTATCGTCCCCAATCAATCCCAGAGTCTCGTCCATGCCATCTTCGTCCAACGCTTCGTCTAAAGCACGGATCAAATTTGCGATCTTTTGCCCTTTACGTCCGTGGTCGACGCTACTGGTTCTCAACGGAATATCCAGGCTAGCCGTTGCCCGAGATAGAGGGGGAAATGGTTCTTGTTCATGAAAGTCCTAGCATTGTGTTAGTAAAGGCCTCCCGATGATTCCACAGAGCTCACGTTATGCTTCTTGAGCTTTGAGCGTCGCTCTTCGGAACCAGGACTTTCCTGGTGCTTCCGCTTATGTTTATTGAATAGCTTTTGCATCTTATATTAATGTTTGTACATGAATGCTTAAAAAATCTCCTAGGTAGATGATTTTTTAAATCAAGAGGATGAAGCTCGTGACTTTGAAGTTGGCGGCAGGAGCCGGATAAATATCGGCCCGTGTCAAGACTAAAATTCTGGAGTGAGCCAACGTCGTCTCAGAGCAGCGACAGCGAGATTTGAGGACCAAGCATCACAATGGCTGTCCCACGTTCACGGATGTTGGACCTCATGAAGGTTTGTATTGGATCGTTACTTGTGCAATGCATTGAGCCTATACTGACTATAGCAGGTCCAATGTCGGATCTTCTCGACGACCTTCAACCCAGAAGCTCTGAGGTTAGGAAACAAGATTCTACGACAACGATTAAAGGGCCCTGCATTAGCATCATACTATCCGCGAAAAGTCGCTACAATACAAGATCTGCAGAAGCTATATCCAGAATTTGAGGACTTCATTGATGAAGATGAGGAGGATCGCTTGGAAGGGATCAAGATGTTTGTAACTCTAGTACTGAGAACCTGGTATACGCTAACATTAGGGCAGTCTCAAAGCAAGAGGAAAAGGTGCTCCCAAGAAGAAGCGAACAGCAGAAGGTAATTCAGAAGAGACGCCTGGAAATCGAGCATGTGCTGACATTGGTTCCGTAGAATCGAAAAAGTTCAAGGGCAAGAAAAGATAAATGGGTGGAACTGTATCAGACGGAAGAAATGTATGGCATATTACATATTTGTAGGAATATTGGCGTTTGGTGGGGCAATTACAAGCATGGTAGCTCTAGGTGGTTGTCGACACTGCAGAAAGTCATTCTCCAGGAAGACGAAAGAATGCTATGCGTTCTACCATCACACTTCACTGTACTGTGGATGCGTGGCTTGACTTGTAATCTTTGCTCTCAGAATGTCTTCTACGGCATCAAAGCTCTTTAAATCCTCGAGTTGCCAAAGAAGAAGCCTCAAGGCTATCCACCATCGTCTCCTATCATTTTAGTCGTCTAGGATCTATTCGGCGTTGGTTGAAGTCCTTTTCTGAGCTTTAATAGCTCCCGAATATGTTATAAACCTATAAGAAGATGCTCTGACGCTGTTTTATTGTCATACGAGGATACACCTGCATTTGCCGAGAAAGGAAACGGCGACTTGTGTGGAAGTTTTGGCATTGGCTAATTGCATCTTCGTGGAGTTTCGAGAAAGGCAGTCATGAAAGGTCGCTCGCATCAACTCGAACTTGTTCAATGAAAACATTTGATGTTCCTCTGCTTACTTTCGTCCGAACTTCTTCACACTCTAACACTTAGTCCTGTTCACCCCTCGTGATTCGACGAGGTCCGGCTGGAATTATATCAATCCTCCGCGTTCTACTTCGTCCGCCACAGTTCCTTCTTTCCCAACGCGCAAAATCAACACTTTTGACTTCAACGCGTCAACACGTCAACAGCAGCCAACTCAGTCGTCCTTGGTTCAGTGGAGGATAGCGCCTCTCTGAGTGCACCTTCCATATATGTTCCTAGAGCTACGACTCGTATCTGATTTGTTGATCTTCTCTTTCCTTCCTGCATCTACACATCCACCTACGCGTCGGAGCTATTTGCCAATATCTCTCTTCGACCACAGCGCAGTATCATCTGCCAAATTGACCTCTAATTCTCTAGAGATACCTTCAGCAACCTATCAACATGTCTGCGTCCACTGGCTCTCCTACGCTCCGTCGTTCTGCGGCCAGCAGGAGCATATCTCAAGAGAATGCTGGTGCTTCCGATGATAGCCTCATGGGCCGCCTGGTAAGTTTCTTCCAGCATCAAGCTCTCCGATTTCGCTTCCGGCAATTCAGTTCACTTATATCCTTCACCCCCTACCTAATTCAGCCCACAATCTTGCCGCTGTTTCTTTTTCTCAACAACTCGGATGTACAACACCTTCCACCAGTTCGATCTCCCAACCACAACTCCACGCCCGTTTAGAACACCATCTGCGAGATATTATCGCGACATATGTATGCTATCTACTGACATCCCAACTATAGGATAACACCTCAGCTTCGTTGAAGAAGTCTGCCACAGCTCTGACCTCCAGCAAGCTTGGAAATCAACTCGCCAATCAAACAGCCCCAAAGGTCAGTCAATACTCTATCTGCACAGTCCGTCATTGGTTGAGCTCCTGCTAATGTTTACAGAAGATGAAGTTCGAGCACGAATCATCTACTGCCCCTGAAGTCAATCCGATGGACAAGCTCCTCGCTAAGCTCTCTGAACAACAAGCTCTCCTTGCTAATCAACGAGAGGCTCTCAAATCTTCGGAAGATAATATCGCCTTGGCTCGCACCCTCGACTACGTCGCCACTACCAGCAGCTCGGTGCCCATCACATCTGCCAATGACAGTCAAAACGCGAGCAATGCTCCTACTGCTCCCACAACCAGTCCTCCAAGCATCGGCGGAGAAGATGCTGCTACCCCAAGCGCTGAAGAGGTTGCTCGCCTAAAGGCTGAACTAGAATTTGCGAAGGGCAAGATTGCTCGCATGGACGAAGAGCTCGCTCAGACGAGAATCACAAAGCATACAATTGATCAAGCTATCGGAGGTGCTTCTGAGGCCGACTTTCCCCTCAACAACCAACCTGATGATCGACTCAATCATCTGCCACCAGTTGTTCGTCCTCAATTACAGCGCGACAATTCTTGGGCTGCCCAGGAGGATGCTCGCTCTGACACCAGTGATGCGTTGTCTGCTACCAGCTTCAACCGCGCTCGTGCTATCTGGAATGCTAATGGCAAACCGACCTTTCCTGCCATGCAAGGTGCCATGTCAGGCATGGAGCAACCGTCGGTAGCTCTTGCCTCTACTCAATGGATGAGCCGTGGCTTTGGTCAACCCTTTGTTGATGCAAGCATGCCATACCCTGTTGCCCCTCCAATGAATGCTTTCCGCAATGATCGCATGATGCCAGAGCCCGACCTGTTGATGCCTCAACTTCCACGCCGTAACCAACCTGGAGGTCGCTTCAACAATCGCAGCACTGCAAACTCGTATCCTTATGCTAGTAGCAACAGCTCATTCGATGGTTTCACACCTTCTCCAACTCCTTATGGTTCGGTTGCCAGTCTTGGCCAGGGTGCTCATGGTATGGGTGGTATTCCAGGCATGGGTGGTTCTATGAACATGAGCATGAATGCTAGCATGGGTATGTATGGTGTGTATCAACCTCAACCAATTGGTACTCCGCTCTCCCCACATGCACCTGAGTTCACCTCCTCTGGTTCCACTTGGAAAAATGATGTAAGTATTGCCTACCTTTCATCCTTGATCTTGCTTACATTGCATCTAGACTGCTATTACCGAGGGTACGACCTATTTGCCTACCACCGAGCCTCTCAACTACCGCCGCCTGCTTGATCGTACTGTCAACTGCAACTGGAAGTACATTGTCGACAAGATCGTGTGCAACAATGATCAACAAGCTTCTATCTTCCTTCAACAGAAGCTCAAGGTTGGCACAACTGAGCAGAAGTATGAAATCGTTGAGGCTATCGTGGCACAAGCCTATCCATTGATGGTCAACCGCTTCGGCAACTTCTTGGTCCAACGATGCTTCGAACATGGAACTCCAGAACAAGTCATCAAGATTGCTGACGCCATTCGAGGCAACACTTTGAACCTGTCAATGGATGCTTTCGGATGTCACGTCGTCCAGAAGGCATTTGACTCTGTCCCAGAGGACTACAAGGCTATCATGGTTCATGAACTTCTCCGCCGTATCCCAGAGACAGTCATCCATCGCTATGCTTGCCACGTCTGGCAAAAACTTTTTGAGCTTCGCTGGACTGAGTCTCCTCCCCAAATCATGAAGTATGTCAATGAAGCTCTACGTGGCATGTGGCATGAAGTTGCTCTTGGTGAAACCGGCAGCTTGGTAGTTCAGAACATCTTCGAGAACTGCCTCGAGGAAGACAAGGTATGCTTTCTTGCCTTGCATAACTTGAGCATTCACTAACATTATTAAAGCGCCCTTGTATCGAAGAAGTCCTTGCTAGCATTGACATTGTTGCTCATGGCCAATTTGGCAATTGGTGCATCCAACATATCTGCGAGCATGGCGCCCCAGCTGACCGTAGCCGAGCTATCGACCATGTCATTCGGTATGCTTCCGAGTACAGCATGGATCAATTTGCTTCCAAGGTCGTCGAGAAGTGCCTAAAGATTGGCGGCCCTGATTTCCTCAGTCGCTATCTTGACCGTGTCTGCGAAGGCCGTCTTGACCGCCCACGCATCCCACTTATCGACATCGCCAGTGACCAATACGGCAACTATCTTATTCAATACATCCTGACTCACTCGAATCCTCAACATCGTGAGGTTGTTGCTAGTCACATCCGCAAGCACATGGTCTCTCTTCGTGGATCCAAGTTCGGCTCTCGTGTCGGCATGCTCTGTACCAATCCTGCCATCCAGACTCGTCCTGGTCCTGGTGTTGGCCCTGCCATTGGTGTCTCTGCTCCTCGCATGGGCCCTCAGCAGAACCCTCGCTTCGGTGGTGGATATCGTTAGGAACTATCCATACGACATTTTGCTCCGTTTGCTCTGTCATATTGCTCTCAGTGTCTTGGCTCGCATGATCTTACTTAACACCCGATATCATGGAACCACAATACGATACGACATATTCGACGGGCTCTGTCTCTTGTCTGCTTTTGGTCTTTCATATCTACGGATGTCTCCAATTGGCAGTATCACATCCTCCGAAAGCCACCTTAGGCACTGTTAGTCTATTGCCTTGGCCAAAAATGGTAGCGCTTGCGAAAGTCACCTGCAATATTTCCTTTCTGTTCTCTTCGTCAGCATTTTCTCCGGCACCTATACCACCATCATGGATCATCCTACGCCGAAGAATCCTTTTCCTCGGTGTCTTGGACACAACATGGTTACGGGTTTTGCATGAGGTTGTCCTGACGTAGTCATCGTTGTCCTCGCGGCGGCTATTATCATTCGACCAGGCGCCATACTTCTTGTGTGAATGTATACTTGCTTCGATTCTTTTCTTGTTTTCTGATACAGCACTATGGAGGAGGTTCTGCATTTATTCTGCAGGTGGCAGACATTGATGTGGTGGAGAAAAGGAATGCTATTATGCTGAGATGTTTCTTGCTCCTGCGCCTGTAGCCAAAGCCAAAAACGAAAAAGCTTTTTTATTTAGTCACCCCTGAGGAATACAATGGCTTCTACAATATTCCTAGTGCTCGTGATTTGTGAAGGTGGCTGCAAGCCCCAATTGAAGATTTCTTTCCCATTGTAGACGATAATTTCATTTGCACCAGTAGAGCGGAATTCGGAAATGTTTGAAATGATCGTTCTATTTTGCAATGATGATAGCTAATCAGCATGATAATTCAACGCAAATTTAGTGCTGAGGTTTGATCAACGCCATCCCATGCTATGCTTAGGGGTAGAGCGTCCTTCAGGTAACGTCTCTCTCCGTAAACGCCAAGTCCGTTAGAGTATATATAGTTGTAAAGTCAACGCAATTGAGTCAGATGTACTCCTTGGTTCCTAAGAAGGACACGCCAGACTCCGTATATCCATTGCCATCTACGTTCTTCCCCCCAATCAAGCATCGGGCAACTTCTGTGGAATGTAAATGTCCCTCTCATCACCAAAGAGACCACCGATGTTTCCGTCAATCTGCTCCTGTGGAACATCTTTCTCCCAGGGCTTTCGACGCTTCGGTAGCACAGGCTTGGACGCTTGCTCGGGGACGACTCTGTTGGGGATTTCCTTGATGCCGGGAATAGGTTGACCAGTGGTGATCATCTCGACGATCTCAGCAAACGAGCGTGGATAGGGAGCTCCCTTGGAGTCGTCGGGTTCAGAGGCGTTAGTGGGATGAGCGTGGCGGCTCGTTTGCCAAGCTAGAGGTGGTTGAGGCGGTGCTGAAGATGAGGAGGTATTCGTAGGCGAAGAAGAGGAGTTTGTGGGCTTAGACATGAGGTACTCCTTGTAGGCATTGAAGTCGATGGGGATGGAGCGCTTGCGGGAGAGGTAGAAGCATTGAGCTCGGAGGGTGAGATCGTGGATTTGGGACAGTTGAGGGTTTGGACCGAGGATAGCAGCGAGTCCGCCCTGGAAATGTGGTCAGCATTGCTCATACTTGCAGCAATGATAAATTGAAGATGAATGTGTAGATCAGCTCGTTGGTATGCTTGCAGTTCCTTAAATGCCAACAGTGTCTCAAGAAACGCTGCAGATGCTGAGGCTGAAAGATGCAATTGCTTGTGCATGATGTGACTTACCTGGAATTCCCTGTCTTTATCCCATGGATACTCATCCAGCTGCTTGAAGATATCATCAGATTCCCCCTTGGTATCTGACTCCATTGCCATGGTTGTATGTTGTCGTGATGTTGTTTGTTAACGGAGAAGCTGGGTAAACTTCGGGTAAGGTTAAGGCTGAAAGTCGGGACTAGCGGCAAGACTAGCAGCACGGGACCAATCAGGCTCGTCAGGCTCCCTAATTAAGCGAGAGTTTGACTTCTCCCAGCCTTTTCGCTTTAGTTCACCTCGCGAAAGACCCCAAACTCCTTCCAATCCACAATCACCTTCTCCCTTCCTCCAACACCAACTCCTTTCGCGCTCTGTTACCAATCTTTCATTCTTTCTTCTTTCATCTACGCCCTTTTCAACCAATCACCCGCTGAATGTGAGCTGATCGCAGTCTCACCACAAGATGACGGAATTCATAGGGTCAGTGGAGACTAGAGCTGAGCTTTGAAAGAGGATGCTAATGCGAGTGCGACGACAGTGCGAGGATATCTTTGGTGTCGCGGAGTGATATTAGGTCGGAAAATGCGCTTGCATGATATGTGGGAATGCGCTGACTGGATCTAGATACGTTGGTACCCTCCACGAGATCAATTCGAACGACTCGACCGTAGCCCTCGAGAATGTTACGTCTTTCGGTACAGAAGGGCGAAAGAGCAACCCAGAGGAAGAGATCGCGCCGTCTGATAGCGTCTACGAGTACATTCTGTTCCGCGGTAGCGATGTCAAGGACTTGAGGGTCGAGGAGCCGCCAGCAGCCAAGGAAAATAAGCCCCCGCAGGTTCCAAATGATCCTGCTATTCTTGGTGTAAGTACGAATTCTACTGTGTGAGATCGTCGAGCTAGGCGTTGCACCTCGCTATCATTATATGATGAAATATTTCGGATGTTAACTCATATTGTCTCCGAGAGCGCAAAACCGTGTGGAGATTTCCGTTGCCTTCCTTCTGATTACAAGTTACACATCCTTATAGCATTTGAGTGTTTTCTTTGAACAGCTTGCTAATTAGCTATCTAAACAGAGCGGTTCACGTCCTACCCCTCAATCGCAACCCTCTCAGCCACCGAGACAAGGTCCTCAAGGTCAACAACAAGGTCCTGGTGCACCTCCATTTAGTCAACACCCTCAACATTCTCAATACCCTCCTTACTTCTACCCGCCTCCGGGTGGTTTCGGTCGTGGCGGTCCTCCAGGACCTGGTGGATTCCCGCCAATGCCATTTGGTGCCCCTCCAGGATGGTTTGCGCCTCCCAATCAAGGCTTTCCGCCAGCTCCATTTGGTCCTTCCGCCTACCAGCAAACATACGTCCCTGGACAATACCAACCACAACAACCGAACCAACCTCCAAAGCCTTCACCTATTGGACCCGGCGCAAATAAACAACCTACTCCTCCTGCTGGGCAAGCCAGCGCTAATCAAGCCAATGCTGGTCAAGCCAATGGTCCCCAGGCTAATGATAAGCAAGCTGAGCCAAAGAGCTTAGCAAAGCCTGCAGCTGAAATGCCTGCTGCAGCCGTCACGAGCCCTCCGACTCCACCAAATGCGTCTAAGCCAACTGCGAGTGAAGTACAAGCCGCTATCTCTCAAAAATCAATTTCTCAGGCTGCTCCACCAGCCGGTCCCAAGGCCTCCGCCCCTACCGCACCGAAGAATACCAGAGTTGTTACACCTGCCGTTCCTTTACAGAACATTGCTGTACCGAGGGTACCTATTTTTTCCCGACCTGCCCCTGCAGAGACTGCTATGAAGCCCGCTGTGAAACCAGTCGGTCCTGCTACAAGCTTGAGAGATGCTACTCAAGCTGCAACTGCCGCTGTTGCTGCAGCTATGGCGAAGCTTCCACCAGCAAACCAGACAAATGGTGGTGCCGTGGATAATTTGACAAGAAAGGTAAATGAGATGCGAGTGAATGATGCAGCTCGTGCTCCAAGAAATCCAGGGGGTGCTGGATTTGCGCCTAGAGGTGCCCGTGGACCGAGAGGCGGTGGTCGCAATGCTACTCATAAAGTTGAGGTCCCCGAGGCAGATTTTGACTTCGCATCCGCAAATGCGAAATTCAACAAGCAAGATTTGGTCAAAGAAGCAATCGCTGGTTCCCCGCTTGGAGAGACTACACCAGTTGCTTCGCCACAAGAACCAGAGGTTCCGGTCACTGGCTACAACAAAGCTACGTCATTCTTTGACAACATCTCCTCAGAGGCAAAGGAGCGCGCCGAGGGTGGTAATACAAGACCAGGAGGACGAGAATGGCGCGGCGAGGAGCAAAAGAAGAATGTGGAGACCTTTGGTCAAGGCAGCGTCGATAACGGCTACCGTGGCGGGTATCGCGGTCGTGGCCGAGGCCGTGGCCGCGGGGGCTACCGGGGACGAGGTGCCTATGGAGGAAATGGCCAACCAGGCCAGACACGTGGAAGCTACCGAAGCCGTGGGGATGCACAAGCAGCCGTGTAATCTTCCATATATTACATTCGAACTCGAGGGCGAAACGGCTTTCCTTTGCGTGTATCAAAAGCTTCATTCAACGAATATGCTTTTTTCGGTTTTCTGTGGGTCAAAAGTAGCATCTGGATTACAACGACGATCTTTCTCTTTGTGCGCGAGCGGCTGGAAATTGAGGTGGAGAGTTGCTTTATGTTTGAGTCTATTTTTCCTTTTTCTTGCGATTGTATCACCAAAGAATGCGGCATTGAACGAAACGAGAAATCACGAACATGACTAGTTAGTTTCTTGGCTGGGGAGCGAACCGGCGATTCCAATCATACGAAATGGACTGGGATAAAATATGCGGGATCCTCATTTTGCTATGCTCTTGAGGAGGCTCGATACCTCTGGGGATGATATGGATGGAGTTGGGTGGTATGTGGTGAGATGGCAGGTTATTAATCTGCCTTGCTTTTATTGGTGGTCTGGTCTGGTCTGGTCGGCTAACCTTCGAGGGACGGCTAATGAGACTATCGATGATGCAAAATGAAACCAGGATGGAGTTAATGGGGACGGGTTTGTAGTGTTGGAGGAGTGCTAGATACTGCAGTACTCCTCTGAATGACAAGGCCTTCAAACCACTTGGTCGCTGCAGAATTGTCGAAAAGTGTAGATCTAGACACCTCTCTGAAATTGCTTGAGCCAGAATGTCACGCAAATCATCACATGTTTGGGGATCGATAATCTCAAGTGAGGTTAGTTGCATTGCGACGAAGTTCACTCTCTGGGTCGTCCTGCTTACATGCTACCCGTGGGTGATGGATATAGGGAAGACCAAAATCCAATTGGTCACATCTTCTCTGGGAATGAAAACATAAGCAGCCCCTGAAACTACACCCATCTCTGGGCTAGGGGCTTACGAGTTAGCTCAGCTACCCCTGAAAACTCATGCTCAATTGCGCCTTCTGTCGAAAAAAGATTACATAATGTGACCTCCCCCACTCTCCAATCATACTCACGTAAAGCTTGGGTCACTAATGCGAATACGAAGCTCTGGCATGGTATACATTTCCCGAAAGGAAACAAAATTTTGGGCCTTCCCTCGATCTAAACGTTCATCCTTTCTCTTGTTGAAGTCCCGCCTCAATTGGTTCATTGACTAGTAACAAGAAACCACTCCCCAAAATGCCTCTCCAAATCTCCCTCGCAACAGAAGACGAAATGTCGCTTATAGTTCCCTTCCGTAAGACTTCATTCTCGTTCCAATTTGCCATTCTATTCTTCATTATTTTTTTGTGAGAGCTAGGAGATAGCTCCGTAGCTTTCACAACTCCTTCGGATTTTTGAATTGGAAGTACAATTGCTAATTCACCGAGGAAAAGAATTTGCCGCCTTCCACCCAGAAAACACCATCCACCGCCTCATCTACCCGTCTCCTGTCCCCGTCCCTGACTCAATAATCAGGTCCACGATCCAGCGCCAACTCAGGACCTGGAGAGAGGATCCCCGCGTCACGTGGGTCGTGGTTAGGGATCCGGATGTGAAGATTAGGGATGTTGTGGGTGATGGACAGGAAAAGGAGAGGATCGTCGCGGCTGCTAAGTGGGTCGTTTGGCCTCCTGCTGAGTCTGAAGAGAGAGAAGAGGCGAAGAAGAGATGGCCGGATAAAATTGACGTGGACTGGATCTCCCCATCTGTTGATCCTGCAAGCCCAAATTCAAGTCCGAATGGAGCAGCAGATGATCACGCCTATGTATCATGGATCATGGAACAATTCTTTCAGAGGAGGAGGGAGAGGATTCAGGGTCCGGCGGTGTTGCTCGATGCGTGTTTTACAGATCCGGAATATCATCGTCGAGGAGCCGGGAAGATGTTGGTTCAGTGGGGAATGGCTAAGGCGGATGAGCTTGGTGTGAGTGCTTTCGTGGAGGCGAGTCCGGAGGGGAGAAGGTTGTATGAGAGTTGTGGGTTTGAGGTTATGGAGGATGTTGTATTGACAGGAGAGGAGGGTCATGAGGGAAAGAGTGAGTGGAAAGGTTATGGGGAGGTGAGCTGGTTCTTTATGGAGAGGCCAAGGAAGGATTGAGAGATGATAGATTTCTGCACGGCAAAATTAGAGACATCTCACTGGTGGTAGAGACGAGGATTTTAGGATGCTCAAGGCGATTCATGATAGATGCTAAGGTGGAGACGTATAGACATCATCATTGCCTTGAGTTTCTAATCATGAACTACACGAGCATTGCATAGCTCGATCAAATTTCGGCACATCGCCGCAAAACCTCTCTTCTTCCTTCTCGTCCCATCCCCAGCTTTCTTCAAATGGATTGAGTGCCATATGCATGATTCTACCCAAGATCTCCCTCTCGCCTCCCTTCTCAACCCTCTTGATGACCTCATCCAGAATCCAAGATTTTGGAATGAACTTTGGATTGACTTTCTTCATCTCGAGTTGTCTTACCTCATCTTCTCCTGTTGGGCCCCAGTCCTCATATACTCTCGTGCTCCATTTCTCTAGCCAGTCACCGATTCTCTTCCTTGCTGATTCTTCATCGTTGTTGATACCAGTGACACCCTCGCGGTGGAAAAAGATACCTGCTGCTGACTTTCTTTGGTCTTCTGTCTCCAAATCTCCAACTTTCAGATTGCTCAATTTTCGGAAGAACTGGTTAAAATCTAGCTCTAAAGCTTCCATTGTATCCAGCAGCTCACTAAATAGAGCTTCGAAGTCGGATTCTTTTTGTGTCTTCAGACCTAATCTAGCGATCATGAGACGCTTATATTCTTCGAGAAATACAGCCTTGTATTCTTCTCCAGCTCGAGTGATGAGTACTTCGGCACGAGCGACGAGATCGTCAGCGTCTTCTTGGCGGATACCTTTCTCGACGAACTCTTCTTTGTCGATATTGGCACCGACACCGATGAGCTCCCCCAGGGACTCTCCTAGACGGACCAGATTCCACCAAATAATGGTTGGCTGATTGCGGTACGAGTATCGCAGCATATGATCGTCATGATTGGGGGTATAATGTGGATCGAAGTTGTCGATAAAAGCAAATGGTCCGAAGTCGATGGACAGACCGAAGATAGAAGTATTGTCCGTGTTCAAAACGCCATTTGTGAATGCATATGCTTGCCATGCTGCCACTGTCTTCGCATTCCGCCGAACGATCTCTCGATATAGACGGGCGATACGATTCTCTTCCAAGCCAGCCGGTCCTTGAATTTCGTCTTTGCCGATGCCTGTCTTGAGCGGCCGTGCGTCTTTGCCATTTTCGGAGGGGTTCCTTTCGGGCAATGACTCCCATCCATCGAAGACGTTTTCCGCAATGTATGTCGCCAATTGCCTGATCATGTCTCGTTCACCGCGTGCTCTCAGGATATCAAACGTCCCTATGCGCAACCAAGATTGAGCAAATCGGGCAACAATAGCTCCAGGCTCGATAGTTTCTCTTCGTACCTTCGAATGTGGCAACAAAGTCAAGGACAGTGCCCGAGTCGTTGGTATTCGCAATGCATTCAGAGCCTCTGAGACCACAAACTCCCTAATACTCGACCTCAGTACCGCTTTCCCATCTGCGAACCTAGAATACGGCGTGATACCGGCTCCCTTCAATTGTAACTCATATCTGGTCTTCGTATTCGGATTCGTCGTCTCGAACAAAGATATCGCCCTCCCATCACCCAATTGCCCAGCCCAGGACCCAAATTGCCACCCACCATAACATTGCGCCCAAGGGTAACCGCCCTCCTCCTTCTCTGCATCCCATCCCATCAGCTTATTGCCCGCAACTAGCTGTTTGAACTCATCCGACTTCTCTTCCTCTTCTTCGATACCTATATCACGCATTCCAGCTCGACTGACGCATAATAATTCAGGTTCTTTAGCTTCTTCGGGCCGTACCCATGTGAATAATGCGCCTTTGACCTGCCGAGGTTCGATGTCTTCTCGAGGAGTCTTGTGTGAGGTTGCCGGAGTAGGAAATTTGGGATCTGAAGGTAGGGAAGCTGTGAAGGTCCATGATTTCGGGAGGTCTGCGAGCGTGGTCCCTGGATAGGAAGTGCCATTTGAGGCATTGTCGTGAGAGAGGTGGGCTGCCATTTGAGCGAGTCGCATGCGGGGTATCTGTGGTCGAGAGAGAAGTTTGGAAAGCATATACAATGAAGATTGAAAGATATCTCCGGAATAAAGAGATGTGAATATCAAGAAAAAGAAAAGGCGCAGGAGTAGAAAAGAGATCTACGTTCCACAGGTCGGGAACAATATATTTCCAATGCTAAGTGACGTTGAGGGTCTCGGCCTTCGAGCTTTCGGTGGCGACAGATTTGGAATCTGCCGGGCGGTGAAGGTGACCCAATTGATGACGAATGTGGGGGTAGCTATTGCACCGAAAGTATCAAGTACAAATTGCCTATTATTAATGAGATCTTGAGAAATTCAAAGATATGAGTTAATTTCTCTTTCATTCTCTTTCATGACTGCTCTATTGAGGACTTTGCGATCAACCACGTTCCATACATACAGACCTTTTTCAACTACTTCGAAACGTCTCTATCAGAAGTCTATCCCACTTTCCATAAATTCAACAACGGCTAGGTTTCAAAGGCCCCATCTACATACGGACAATAACGGTGGCACGTCTCCAAAAGAAATGGCTGCAATTCAGAACTTGAAGCTAAATGATGGGAACGAGATTCCTCTGGTAAGTGACGGCACCTCCATCGATGATCGCTAGCTTCTGACTTGGAAGCTTGGATATGGTCTGGGCACAGCTCGATTCAAGGCCGATTCCGGTGGACCGATAGACCAAGAATTAGTCAAGACAGTTGTGATGGCTATCAAAGCCGGATACTACCATTTGGATGGAGCTGAAGGTTCGTCTGCCCATTTATTAAGCTTAGAGCGTAGTGCTGACGTTTTCCAAGTGTACGGTAATGAGGTCGAGCTTGGCAAAGCTATTAAGGAAGCCGGCATCCCTCGTGAGAAGCTATACGTAACAACGAAGATTTCGGGAACCAAAGTTCAAAACACTCAAGAAGCTTTCGAACTCTCGCTCAAGAAACTTGGTCTGGATTATGTTGATCAATACCTCATTCATGCACCTTACTTTGCCAAGTCCGATGCTGATTTGCAGGCCAAATGGGCCGATCTGGAAGCTATCCATGCTTCAGGAAAGGCAAAGAGTATTGGGGTTTCGAACTTCCTGAAGCCACACTTGGAGGCCATACTGAAGACTGCCAAGGTCACTCCGGCTATCAACCAGATTGAATATCATCCATATCTGCAACACGGAGACTTGGTGGACTTCCATCGAGAGCACAACATCGCCATATCTGCGTATGGACCTCTAACAGCTGTTGTCAGGGCAAAGCCAGGACCACTGGATGCAACGTATGAGGATTTGGCGAGGAAATATGGAGTCACGCCCGGAGAGATTGCGTTGAGATGGGTCATCGATCAGGGCATTGTGGCATTGACGACCAGTGGGAGTGAGCAGAGGTTGAAGGCGTATCAGAAAGTTACTCAGTTCAAGCTGGCGCTGAAGGAAATCCAGGAAATTTCTGAGATTGGACAGCAAAAGCATTTCAGGGGCTTCTGGAAGAATAAGTTTGCTGACGATGATCGGTCATAACCAAACCAAGTTTTGATCAGTGAGTACCGGATGGCCATTCATAGACCACCATCATGAGGTAGGTGTGTGTAATGAGTAGCGATAGAGTATAGATAAGGTGCAAAATGTTCCATATCCGGACTTACATTCGCGTCCTCCTTGACCCGATCTCGGCGTGACTTGGAAACAACACGCCGATTTTTATTTTGGAGAAAAGAACAAAAAGATCAAATTGTCGAATAAGATGAACTAAATAAAATAAAGGTAATTTCATTAGGCCGAACTGGCAAAACCTTTGCAGCTCACCGATGCTGAGATGGCGGCAAGGTGAGCTGCTTAGTACAAGCGCGAAGCATTGTTTATCCTCATACACCCTCTTTTCAGGGTTAGATATATGTCTCTTAAATCTATTTGTACCCTTAGTCCGGCTGCTGATTCTTGGTGCAGGGTTCGCTTATTTAAATCTGTACGTGGCGTC
Source organism: Phialocephala sp. D728 (assembly GCA_003988865.1). Lineage (NCBI taxonomy): Eukaryota > Fungi > Ascomycota > Leotiomycetes > Helotiales > Mollisiaceae > Phialocephala > Phialocephala sp. D728. The sequence goes on along the minus strand of QYAJ01000003.1, from coordinate 451,101 downwards.
GAGCGAGGCCTGTTGTATACCCTCACTTAGTGTTCAAAGTTGAAGCCCGACGATAATACTGATTTCTGGACACGGAGTTGTGTGGTAGTTCCAGAGCCTTCTTTTGCCTTTGCTCATTCTTGCAGTTTGTTTGTAATGCTCAAGGTTTTGTCTAATCTTTTGCATTGGGTTTTGCTGCTTTGGTCTATGCATTGTAAATATGTTTCGCATGTTGAAAGCAAATTTACTTCAAGCCACTATGCCAAAAGTTCGAGATAGAAATCCTTCACCATCCAAGAAATTGTCGTTATTGCATGCTATACAGCTTCAAATATCGACTGCCGCCACGCTATTGAAAATGGACATTTACGTTCTGCGTTCTTGTCGTTTACCGTTGATATAAACCACGAACTCCAGCGATGCTCCTGATGGGACCATCTCAACGCTATACGACAGGTGTTTGAGTTTCTCACTATTAGGATTAATGTAGTCCTCCAGCAATGAGCAGGGTGTGTCGACTGTACAATCTATGTTGCAGAGGAACTTCACGTTGGAACTTTTCTGAGCGGGTGGAGTCAACTCGTTACATTGCTACAGAGGAACCGAGAATGATTCGCTAAAGTTTCTTCTGTAGATTTGATAGTAGAATCTTCGGACTAGAGTCTTTTGGACACACTATCCCCCTGAAATCGAGTTTAGCATTGATCTTATTGATGAGTAGATTAACGAACTCTTTTGAGATATCAATCCATCTGATTTACAGCATTCCACACACATTCATCATAGTTCCATTATTTTTCTACTGGAAGATGATTTCCTTCCTTAAGATCTGATAAATAGGAGTGCCGACGCTTAGTCTTTATATGGTAGAGGTGACGCCTTCCATGAAGCCTTTATAGACCGCATCTCTACAAATGGCTGTTCATCTGTTCAGGCTCGCATCAGTATGATTGGTCCATGAAAAGGCCACCATAAATATACTTACGGTGTCATCCGGTGGATTGTAGGATGCTGAATCCTGTTCTTCCATACTTGTGCGTCCAGTACTTCACAGAGGTATGGACTGCCCCCAAGACCACCGACAAGGATGGTTCCCTAGCTACGTTAGACTTTGAATTGACAAATTGCACATTCAAGTCATCTTACCGTTGGAAAAAAAAACCCTAATTCTAAGCCCTATGAATTTGCTCATCAACTAGTTGCTCAATATTAGAAAAGGATTGAGCAAATGCTTTTTGGATATGTGAGCTATTTCCCAACATTAATACTGAACAATTCTCGCATTCCAGCTGTGATTATACTCACCTCTTAAAGCGGATTCTCCCATTTTTGATGATTGGTTCTTTCGATTTGTCGTCAATGCTATCTCTGCCAACAGCTTCGGCTGGGACTGCAACGGTATATTCTTTGGTGTTTGAAGGCTTGAACTCTGACTTTGCGTCGAATTCCCATTCATTCTTCATAATCTGCTTGATACCTGCCTTGCTCAAGCAATCCAATTTTCTATCAAGTCGAGTCCTTCACGTGTCCTCAAAAGCTTGATCGATGAAGATACCGCCACAGAGACCACCTGGCAGTGACTGTCAGTTTTGCTGTGATACAAATGCATCTCTTCAAAATAGACGTACCTATCCCCTCAACCGCCTCGTGCATTGCAATGGGTCGATTCGGGTGGTCAATCTTGTAGCTTATAAGGTCCTTACTTGTCAATATATTTTTCTATTAGGGCGCATTAAAAGCCCAAACTTACCACGGTCCCACCTCCAGCATCGCATATCACATAAACATCGTCAACCTTGAGACTTCGGATTAGCTGACGTGTTCAAATTTGGCGGGATCATAATATTCATACCTTAGGCTTCCGACTAGGCTCCGAAAGAGTTGACAGGGCCTCAGCTTCAGGCTCAGGAACAAACGTCAGAATCGTAGGTCTAGCTGGTCGTCGGTCCAAGATCCCGGACATCGACGCTGTTTTCTGCATGCCCTCTCGAGTATATCCTTTCCAGATAGCTGGGACTGTAATCACAGCGTGAAAGGGGAGTGCATCAATCACCGACTCACCATGTGATTTGTTGATGGTATCTAGAACATGGTTCCAGAGTGCTCTGAGATAATCAGCGATCAGATCTATAGCCGTTTTACCACTCTTCCTCAGGCAGACCTCCGGTCCAGGCTTATATACAAGATATATCGAAGCCTCCGATGACCCTCTCTAGGTCTCAGCCCAATGAGCGCATTGGCAGATCATCGCGGTCGTCTTCACCCCCAAAAAGGACATACTCCTGTGCTTGGAATCGCATCTGTGCCGGCGCCTGAGATTAAAACCATGCCTCCAAAATCTACGAGTACTGCTTTTATCTCCGAAAAGATCGGCAATGCTTTGGGTCAAGAGCTAAGGCAAGTAGACCTGAGACCAAACCCAAGGATGAATCTGATGACGTGGCGACTGTAATAGCGCATCCTCTTTATCAGCAGCTGCAGAGCGAGTTGGAAGATGAACACAGATGCCGAATCAATTCAGAGGATGCCTTGAAAGAAAAGATTACGGAACTGGACGAGGTGCGGAAAAGCCGAGGAAAAAAAATAACTAGCGACCTCAACAAGATTCGAGCCCAAGGTCAAGGGTTCTACTAGGTTACAGATGGATATCTCATTGATAAAACACGCTCTTTGAGATACAAGATCTGGAAATTTGCTATTCAGTACTTTGAGGGTGGTTTGAAGCAAGAAGTGGAGACGGAACACACGAAGTACCTCGGGAAGTATATCCAGGCTACCACTCCAGGAACGACAGAGTATGAGGTAATATTCCGATCTCCGAGAAGATGTCCCAGCCTCATACAGGCTTTTATATGGGGAGTCTTGTCGGAAAGAATTCAATAGTGTCGATGGGCTGGTAATCACTCCGGTGGTCATGGTGCGTGGAGTCTGTCCGAGACCCTGAAGCCCAGTTAATTTTCCACTCTCTGGTTCTGACCCCGATCCACCAAAGACGATATACTAATTTTGTATCATCAGAGCCGAGTTCGCCAGGTTCTCGATCTGGCCTTGACGCAGAACGAAAATTTCAAATCTGGAGTGCCCAGCGTAAATAATGAGTAGAGCAGAGTGTCGGCCGCTACTCTACTCTACTCTACTCTAGAGACTCTAAAGTATACTCGAGTCACTAGAGTAATTTTGGTCACACTGGGAGTGCCATGACTACCAGCCTGTTAATGGACACTGCAAACTTGAACGAAGGCGGCGACGTAAACAACAAGCTCGAAAGACGAAAGACAGAGATTATGAATCACACCCCGGAAGCCATTGGGCAGTTTCCAAGAAGAACGGACGAAGGATTCGAGCAAGAACTTTTCAAGATCATTAATGATGCGATTGCTCTTGGTAGAGATATCAGCAGACAAGTCGCTAGAGTGATTTGGGTGTTTGAGGATGGGAAGTTTGATTCCTGTTCGATAGAATTAGAAGCGGGTGAGGATCCTAAGGCGGGAAATTAGGACGTTCATTAGATTGTTGCTCCAGGGTTGAAGAAGAGAGACAAGTCGACCGGTGAAGACTTCAAGGTGGAGAACATGCTGTATTAGCACGTGATAGCCCCCCTTTGAGACGGTGTTAGAAATCAGCGTGCTCCAGGCCGCAGCGGTGTAGGTTGCAGTGTTAAAAGCCCCCTTGTTAATTATTGTTTTTTTTTGCCCGACCAGAGTGGAGCGCAAAAGTTCCCGCATGCGTCCTCTCCATGTCCGGAGAATGCCACTCGTTTGCATAAGGCTATGCTTCCATGCTCCCTAGTGGTGAGCAGAAATCCCACGCATGATGTGGGCCACCGGTTTGTGCAGATGTTCCGACCTGCAGCTAGCATCCGTCAACATGAGGCTGCGGTAGCATGCGTTAAATGGCACGACCTTCCCCACAGAAGGCACCGGGCGAAGTAACAGCACGGATCGTGCAACTCAACCTCTGCTCATTCACTCCCGCCCTTAGTCTGACTCTCGCAAGTGCAGCGTTGAGACCCGCGATACCCGATGGATTGGGCGGCATCTTGCGAGCACGAGATCGTCCGTCTATATGTGGATGGGGCCAAAACCATACACGAGATGCTCGAATACCTCCAGGAGAAACATGGCATTACCGTCACGCAAGTTTTGCAAGATCTCTGCTGGGCGGGTTATCGCTGACGTCGAACTAGGCCCAAGCAGTTCAAGTCAAAGTTTGGGGGCCTGAAGAACCTGCGCGCCGATGAGTGGAAGGTGGTGATCAGGACGATCCGCAAACGACAAAACCAGGGCAAAGCGTCCGATGTCTACCTCAACGGCCGAAAGCTGAATCCCGAACGCATCATGAGGGAAATTCGACGATATTCCAAGGATTGCAACGATGAGAACCCGGCCGAGAACGGCTCCTTGATAGGTCCGCCATCATCCACGAATTCCTTTTGAGAAAATGTCGTTGCTCACGGTGTCGCAGACCTCGGAGTAGACTCGACCAATCCGCATCGCATAGAAATTCGTACTCCGGCCTCCCCAAAAGTCGATCCGCCATTGCAGGGGAATAGGGATGTTCCACGGAGACTGATCGGGAACTTAGAAAATCGGCCGAGCCAAGATAGAGGCCCTCAAGACTCTCTCACCGAATCGATAGACGCCGGCCGTGTGCTCATTCCAGAGTTCGACCTGGACTTCATGGACCTTGACTTCAGCACCCCCCGAATCCTCGCTAAAGTTCCTCGTTACAGTATCCCAGACTGCCCATCAAGCGCCCAGCACTCCAGCTTCATATCCCTTCCCCTCGGCGCGACTCGGGTCGACGCCACAAAATCTGTGCCGTCAGACCCCTCTCAGCCGAGCTTGCCTTTCCGAAGCCGAACTCCTTCTGTTTCTAATACGTCCACCGCTTTTGTCTCTTCTCTGCCACTATGTGACGTCTATGGTTGGCAAAGTTCGCCATTCATATTTTTCTGGGACTTGCCAGGTATTTATTACTTCTTAAGACGCCTCAACTTTCTCGGCTTATGAGCAACATAGATATCTCCTCGTTCGTCCCGGTCGTGCGAGCCACCAGCACGCTCATTCTCGAGAACGAACTTGGTATTGTGAATTGGGACCGGACATGCAAGAGAGCGCCGCGGGGAACTAAGGGATGGCTCTTGTCACACCTGGTTGACGTGGATCGGAAGCTAGAGGTTCTGCAGCCCGTTGCGGACCTTCTCGAAAAGCTGTTTCGTCGCCTGCAACTGACGGCAGATACGGACAATCAAGTTCTATTCAACAGCGCGGGGCAACAGTCGCTCGGTCAGATGTTTGCAACCGTTGCATACCTCGCATCCAACAACATTGTTAACGATCTTGAAATGAAGTTCTTCCTCACATGGTTGTCCGATATGGGTTTTCTTGGGCAGCTCTTGCGCTTTCTGCAAATGGAGTCAGCTAATGTGTACGCGTTCAGAGCATCACTTTTGCGAGCAAGCGTTAAGAATAGCCTTATGAATAGCCTTATGATACCTTCTCGATCGTACCAGGAAGCCTTCCGCCCCCTCCTTTCTCTGGACTACCACATATGTTCCGGTCGTCTTGGAAGGGAACTACTTCACGAAATTGCAGCCTCCAATATGACAAATTACGCCGAGCTATTGGTGTTTCACGGTGCTGATATCGACTTTGTTCAGTGCCTCAACCATCCCAGGTACCATTTGGGGACCCCACTCTGTCGTGCTATCATTTCCGCTGCCCACGATACGGCCAGGTACCTCATCAGTGCTGGCTGTGATGTCAACAAGCGGTTCAGGACCGCGGTCCATGACAGTGAAGCAACAGCCCTGACAATAGCTATCCAAGAAAAGAATATTACCCTAGTAACAGACTTGCTTAACGCTGGCGCTAAAGTCGACAATGATCTGCGTATCAAAGACTACAGCACTTTAGAGTTTGCGAAGATGACGTCGCCGAGGATTTACAAGCTGCTGCAAGAAAAATTAGGGCTAGGAGAAATCCTAGACGTCTTTCAATTGATTCGGGAGGCCGAAAAGGGCAATCGCCCACTTTCGCGATTCCTTCTCGAGCATAAAATCCTTCATGAGGAGGTTCTTGAGCGGGCCCTATGCCAGGCAGTCAAGTTGGGAAATCGTGGTGCCGTCAGGACATTATTGCAGCGAGGAATAGATCCTGACGCTCGGCGGTCTCGGCTCATCGCCGGCACCATCGAAGACACCCCGCCGATCCTGCTGGCAATCACCACCTCCAACGGTGCTGTAGCTTCGGACCTTTTCTACCTTCTAATGAAGGCTGGAGCTGAGATCGACGACGACATTCTCATGCGAAGCTGTCGTTCAGCAATCGATAAGTGCTACATAAATATCGTGTACATCCTAGCTGGAGCAGGATACAATACATCATTATTTGGGCCGTCTATCTTGGAAGTCCTCGCCAGTCAATGCCAAATCTACATGTCAGGCTTTTTTCTTGACATCGGCGCGCCAATCAACGCCTACGGAGCGAAAGGTCGAAGCTGCCTGCAGGTCGCGGCAGGGGCAGGTCATCTTCTACTCGTGCAGTATCTCATCGATCGGGGAGCAGATGTGAATTTCCCTGCGAGCGATGACGGGGGCCTAACAGCCCTTCAAGGTGCCGCCCAGGGAGGTTATGCAGAGGTGGTGGACTATCTGATCGATACTGGGGCCGACGTTAGAGCTGCTCCCGCAAAGGATAGAGGAGTCACGGTCCTAGAGGCTGCAGCTGCAGCCACAGCCGACGCTAAATTCAAGAGAGGGAAGAGCAGGTCCCGGAGGCATTTTGCTGAAATAGAAAGAGGACTTGATACCACGTTCAAAAGTCTGCTTGCTCTTGGAGCACCGATTAACCGGACCAATGGTACTGGTGGCACTGTTCTCCACGGCTTGCTTCGTAGGTCGCGCACCGAGTGTGTGAAGCTGGCGCTCCAGGCTGGAGCCCAAATCAATGATCGAGAACCTTCCCGCCCGATGAGCACCCCGCTCCAGGTGGCTGGGGCTCAGGGCGAGATAGAAGTCATCCAGCTTCTCCTCGAACATGGTGCCGACGTCAACGCTCCTGCCGGCGCTGAATTCGGCCGCACCACCTTACAAGCAGCCGCCTCGGCCGAAGAACCCGATCCGGATATTATTGATCTTCTCCTACTTTGCGGCGCAGATGTCAACGCGCCGCCTGCAACGAGAGGGGGGGTCACGGCTCTACAAGGCGCGGCAATTCGGGGAGATTTTCAGACCGTCAGGATGCTGCTCGCACACGGAGCCGACGTCAACGCAGCTCCAGCACTGGAAGAAGGCCGAACAGCAATCGAGGGTGCCGCCGAGCACGGGAGGCTGGACATGATGCGGCTGCTCCTCAGCGTCGGCGCGAAGGCGGATCCGGTCTTGGGCTTCTCAAGAGCCATCGAGCTCGGCGAGGAGAATGGACATCTGGTCCTTGCGGATCTACTGCGAGAGCACGAGATAGCTACGGGGTTGTGCAACACGATGGCGGAGTTTCCTGCCCAGCTATGGTTAACTCAGGGCATGGTCAATGATGAAAGCTTGGAGCTTTCCATATGAGTTATAGGCTTGCTGCCGATGGTTTGTGGGATGGAGGCCACCCGTGGTGTCGTGGAAGTCGGATTGTTCAGTCCCAGGAGTCACTAAGTTAATCAGCACAATATGGCGCGAGATGAGGGAAGAGCAAAGACGGCTACGCGTAGAAGCTTGGGGGCTGCACCAGAGAGGAAGCCGGCGCTGGGAATGGAGCAGAATTCGGTTTCCCCACGCTGGCGTACCTATTTCGCCAGCGCCAGGGAGCCGAATTTTGCTCTATTTCCCAACGCCGGCATCACATGCTAACGAGGTTCTGAACGAGGCGCTTTTCCCGGAAGAAATTTCTTAGGATCGCAGGTCTTTTGAAAAAATCGCTTAGGAGAGCATGATTCCCAAGAAGTTTCTCATAGGAACTATGCTCTCTCAAGAGCTGTAACGTTCCAGGAAATTTCTCCCAGGATCTTTCTCCTAAAAGTTTACGGCTCTTGTGAGAACACGGCTCCTGAGACAATTATCTTAGGATAGTATTAGCCCCGGGGTTCTAGGAGTCCTAGGAGAATTCTCCTACAACACCAATGGTCCTGCGGACAGGCTCCGGACAGGGAACTTTGCCCACTGTCAAAGAGAAATTTCCCTGTGCGGTATTATCGCTCAGAGGGCTTGGCTATCTCGATTTAGTGGTGTTTCCCTAGTAAATCAGATTGTGTGCACCTCTTCACCGTAACGCGCTGTCGCACTTTATTACAGATATGCTTTGTGACGGCACGTACGAGCGAATCAAGGAACAATTCAAATCGATGAACCAAGGGTGTTCTAATCTCGTAGTATATTGTCTATATACAAGGACCTAAAGCTGAGGAGAGAAGAAGAGAAAGAGAAGGAGTGATGGCGACTATATATACATCTGGAATGCAGCTAGTGCGGAAAGCTCGAGCAGTCTCGTCTCTCTAGTTATGAGACCCCTTCTAGTCAGGTGTTCTTCGGATCTGTTGAGGAAGAGGTTTCACGTGGTAGTGAGAACTGTCATAAGAAGTCAAGAGCTGGAGAAGCTATATATGTGCCTCGGCGGTCATGTGACATACTTTGCGTGCTTAGCTACAAGTTGCACGCCAAGCTGCATGCACGACCATGTGACCTGCCAAAGCCCTTGGGGAAACTGTTTCGAGACGCTATTTAGGACGCTATTTGGGATGCCATTTGGGGATGCCATTTCGACGCGGGGAGAAAGAAAAGAAACACACGGATAGAGATAAGACTAAAAGATCTAAAGCAAAGTTAAGTAAACTAAGCAGGACCGAAATTTATATCAAATGAAATCGCTATTATAGATGCAAACGTTATAGAACAATATAGATCTAAAAAAGGTTTTTTTTAGAAGGATCCTTGTCGGAGCCAATATAGGACCCGCCCCAGACACAAGACGAGGAAAGCGTAACCGGGCCTTAAGGAAGCCAAAATGAACTCCTACGGATACTAAAATAGCTCTGTAACCCAAGATCAGGCTTACTTAGTGTGTGCTCAGGAATACTCGCCCTCGGCTTAAGCTTCCTCACCCACAGCTCAGGCTAAAGCAGCAACAGCTCAAGTCCAAAGACGGAAATGGAAAATGCTACGAGAACATTCCCATGCGTGCTTCACTGTTATTGATGGAGGAATCGTGCGAGCGTGTGCTTTATGGAGGGATTCGGCACTAGATCGCTTTGTTTCTAAGGTTCATGAGGCAGTCCTCTTTTGCATACTTCTTGTTCACGTTACAATCCTTTGACCATTGCAATATTCATGCCTCAAATCTCGACAATGGCGAGTGCCGTCGTAAGATATCAGTCGTTCTATCAACACCGGCGAATGCGTCTGTTCGACCACTTCTAGGTCAAGAATTAGCTTCATGTTAAGAATTTATTTCTTATGGAAACTGCTCCTGAGCTATGCTTTTGTTAATTTTGCCACTTTGCCTCTCAGATTATGTCCATTCAGCTTCTCATCACCGTTTACCTCTACATTTTCCTCTTGGACATGTGGCAGGTCCTCTACATACACGTCGTACTTATACGTACTGCCCACATGATCGTCCCGCAACTCTTTTTGTCCTTCTCCATAAATCTTCTCACGCGCAGTCAATCCTTCCTTCACTTCTCCAACCTGTGGATAGATTCCCCGTCGCCTCAACTCTGGTACAAGCAGATCAACCACATCCTCAAAAGTCCCCGGCGTCGTCACATACCCGAGATTGAAGCCATCCACATCAGCTTCCCTGACCCACCGCTCCAATTCATCCGCAACTGTCTCCGGCGATCCAACTCCCACTGGCCCTAGTCCACCAATACTCGCCTTCTCAGCCACCACTTCCGGAGTCCAAACAGGAATCGTCTTACTCGTCGTTGTGAACTGATTCAGAGTACTCGTCACCTTATGGGCCTCCAGCGAGTCCTCCGGCGTGATTTCCTTTCCCAGCGGCAGCTTCGAGATATCGATTCCGGTCCAGCCGCTGAAGAGCACAAGTCCCCCTATGGTTGATGCGTACTTCTTTAGCTCCTCGAGTTTTTCTTCTGCTTCGGCATCAGTGCGACCTACGATGGGAGTGAACGTGCAGAAAAATTTGAGTGAGGCGGGATCACGGCCTTCGAGAGCAGCGAGACGACGGATGTTGGCGATTTTGGGAGCGAGGACGGTGGGATCGTGGCCGGTTACGAAGATGGCTTCTGCGTGTTTGGCGGCGAACGCTGATCCAGCGCTATGAGAAGTCAGTGCATTGCTATAAGAGCTGAATAGGAACACTCACGGAGAAGTTCCGGCTTGGAAGAGAAAAGGAGTTCGTTGAGGTGATGGATCAACAATGTGGCGAGACTCTAGATTGAAGTACTCTCCATGATGGTTGATTTGGCGCACGAGATCCGGGTTGATATACGCATCATTCTCAACGTCCTTGATGATTGCATCCTTGCTCCAGGACCCTTCCCAAAGCTTGTACAGGACCCGAAGGTACTCATCAGCTTGGTGATATCTTTTGTCATGGTCGATGGGAGTGTCGATGCCAATGGCTTTGAAGGCACTCTTTTTCCATGAGGTGACGATGTTCCTTGTTAGACAGTCAATCAATTTACTTCTACGAAGAAAATACGAGAAGGCAATATGACTCACCAGCCTATTCGGCCGCCTGTAAGATGGTCGAGTGTAGAGAACCGTTTTGCGAGAAGGAAAGGTGGCTCAAAAGATGTACTCGCAGTGATCCCAAAAGCAAGATTCTTCGTTACTACAACCATTAGCACTCGCATCTTAACTTGGAAACTTGCTTTTACCAGCAGCCATTGCACTAATTGGCTGGAAATACAAGTCAGCTCTCTATTTTGACAAGTGTTCATGAAATTAAGCTCACAATTGTAGGATCCGTCACAGGCCATTGCGCCGCCCTCCGAATACAATTATCCAGCTTTCCTTCATACGTATCATACCCACCATAGGTATCAGCAAGGAACAAGGCATTGATATTTCCTCGCTCTAGGATTTGGGCGAGGTCGGTCCAGTACTTCAGACCTCGCTTCTCGGCTGAGCGATCTTTCGGATTCTTAACTCAACGTCAGCTCCTTCCTCAATGCGCAATTCAACATCATTGAGGATTCACCTTCCACTGCCCTGGACTCAAGTGGCCCACGGTAGACATATCAAAGGCGTTGAGTAGGATTTGCTTCTTTACATGGCCATTTGATGTTCCTATTTTGGGGCTGGTGGCCGTCTCTGTATGCTGTCGCTTTGCTGCTGGCGACGAAGTCGCGTTCGCCTTACGTCGTTTCGTTCCAGCCATTCTGTCGGGTATATTCAATTGAAGATGAGAACATCAATGGATTTTCGAGAAGTCTCGATTTTCAGCCTCGTCGTATAGTGTCCCCTCTCCACGTGGATATGCAGGTTGGCCGATATCTCCCATTTCGCGCGCACGCAATCGAGGCTCTCATTGCGCCATCACCAGCAAAACGTGCCCGCATTTTATCTTGCACTTCCATCCCACTTTCAGTCAATCTAAAGTTCACATATTTTCGATTTTCTTGGCCGACACGGAGATTCAGTACTCTTGGACAGATTAGGTGGGGACAACAGGCATATGAAGATGTCGTTCAGCGAAGCGTCAATTGCGTGCTCGCGACCATCAGGGGCGCCCACATACTCACTGCAGGCCAAGGATAACCACATCCGCAATGTCAGACGGACCCTTTTCTCCTTTAGATCCCGGTAGTGGGGTTCTTGGGATTTTGAGGCGTTGTTATATAATTTCACCTGCAAGCCTCAACTTGATCATCGGACTTTTTTTTTACCTAGGTCAATTGAAGCTTCAGAGCCCAAATCTCCAGGAAGATGACGAAAATTCCAGATAATGAGGACAAGATTGTCTCGGAGATCCGAGGAAGGTCCTCGATAGCAACACCAGACAGCTTGCACAGCAATGAGGCGGCCGATCGCATCGCATTCCTGTCCTCCTTCAGCCCAGAAGAAGACAAAGCTATTAGGAGAAAAGTCGACTTCCGTTTCCTTTGGCTTATTGGACTTATGTAAGTGTCAACTTATCAGAGAAACGTTTCCTATTCCTTATTGTTTCTGGAGTTGTTAGTCTGGACCCTTTGCTCCTGATGCACTCCTGAGACATGCGTATCTGCTCCTAAAACATAAAAAAAAAGGTATACTGACTCCGAGATCTTGGTAGGTATATCATAAAAAACGTGCGTAGCTTCAGCTCTGGCAAATACATTGATACTGATACAACAGCAGATTGATTATACAAATGCAGCCAGCGTGAAGGTCCTTCAAGTTGGCAAGCCTACCAATATTTTGAAGCAACTCCACATGACCGCTGATCAGTACAATTGGGTTCAGTCAATATACTTTGTAAGCATGTTTCTTGTCATAATTTGCATGGCTCTGACGGAGTATAGATCAGTTACATCGTTTTTGAAGTACCCAGCAATCTCCTTCTCAAGAAGGCGACTCCACGTAATTGGCAGTTCCGCATCATTTTCTCCTGGGGAGTGGTTCTTGCCTGTCATGCCGCAGTCAAATCTAAGGAAGGTTTGTACACTGCACGTTTCTTCCTTGGCATGATGGAAGCAGGCATGTTTCCGGGCATAGCTGCACAGCTGTGCAGTTGGTACCGATCCGATGAGATGGGAAAGCCTATCATGTGGATGTTTGGCTTCCAGAATTGTTCTGGGGTTGTGGGTTCTTTGCTGGCATATGGAATCTCATATCTGGACAAGAAAGGCGGGATGAGTGCTTGGCAATGGGTCTACCTCCTAGAAGGAATCTTCACAATCCTCTTCTCATTTGTGGTCTACTTCGTTCTCCCGGATTATCCCAAATCTCCACGCTCAAACAAATGGCTCACACCACGAGAACAAGAATATCTCGAACTGCGGCTCTCCGAAAATGCACCAAAGACAGCGGACCCCGCATTCAGTACATCGGAGATTTTCGCTTCACTACGCAATCCAAGAACCTGGGCATTCATGTTGTCACAAATCCTCATCAACTTTGGAGGCTACGGGCTGAGCTGGCAACTACCCACCGTAACGACAGATCTAGGCTTTGCCGGTCTTCCCCGAAATCAGCTCCTCAATATCCCACCAGCTGCAGCATCCGTGCTAGCTATCATATTCGCCGGCTGGTTCCTCCGCGGTGCCTATCTCACTCGACCAGCGTTCATCATGATCATTTGCGGCGGGGCCCTTACGTTTTTCATCATTCTTGCTGCAACTACGAACAAATACGCTGTTTACATCGCATGTGTCTTCGGAACCATGTTCTACTCTGTGTACTTCATTCCTTTCTGGGCCTGGCGTTCCGGGACCTTGGTTGGCTCAACTGGCACCGCATTCACCCTTGCGTTTCAATCTTGTGTCGGTCAGGTTGGTGGTGTAATTGGGCCGCAGCTGTTTCAGTCCAAGTATGCGTATAACGGATACAAAGTCCCGTTTGCGATCTGTGCTACTGCTATTGGGTGCGGTTGGCTTGCGAGCGCATGGACTTGGTGGTTGACGAGGAATGTGGAGTGGGATGTGAGAAGAATTAGGAGGCTTAGGATTAAGGCGGAAAAGGAAGGAAAGATGTTTGCGGATGATGACGTGAGGGTATTTCAAGAGAGGGACTTCTATTCTGGGGTCAAGAAGAAGCATGATACTGTGGTTGAGTTGTAGAAGTACTGCACAGAAACTCTACATTTGTCAGTACCTAGGCTGTCAATCTAAGCGAGAAGTAATAGGGGCAGTGCGCTCGCTATTCTCTTTAGGCTTCCGTCGCTTAATTTCAGTGTGTGAGACAGACTTTCGGGAGCTGATCCGCTAAATGCCAGCGCCTGGTTCCTACTTCTTGCATAAGATAATAGTCCACGCTGGCAGAAGGTGCATAAGTCCGAGAGAAATCTTTCACAGGTAATTAATAATATCACAGCCAACCCTTTTTTCAAGCGTTGGTATACTTCATAAAATCAGGGTGGAACTCTCGAAAACTTCTATGTTCGTATTTCCCCTGCACCCACTTCATAAATGCTCTCCCACCAAAGACTGAATTTGGTTCAGAGTGGTCTTTGAGGAGCAACCACCACATCCTGAAATGCCTTCGACCCCCCTTTATCACTATCTGGCCTCACCTCGACACTTTCCCTAATAACCTCGTCATCACTCTCCTCAGCGTACTTCTTCTCCTCCCTCCTCGCCAACGGCCTCACCACCACCCACGTAAACAAAATCAACACAAAAGAATTCACCGCACAGAACGTCCACCCCTTCAAAAACCTCGGCGCCTCCACCGTCGGAAACACTAAAATGCCCGTCCACGCCGTCGTACTCTGCGCAAACAGATTAATAAACACCAGAATCACGCTTCGCTCCGCAGCATTATGTCTCAGGATATCGTTCGTCCAGCCATAGAGCACGCTGCTCATTGCTACGGTGGTATACGCGCTGTTGAACGCGAACCATTTCGCGGATTCGGGCACGTTCCAGATGGCCAGGATGGTCATGGCGATGAAGTTCCACACGTGCGCGAAGGTGATGGCGCCGCTAGGACCCCAGATGAGATCGGAGCTGAAGTTTACGAAGAGGACGTAGAGGATTCCGAGGGCCGGGGCTGTGGTACCGAGTTGGTTTACTTTGGGGGTGGAGTAGCGTTTTAGGGACTTGATCCAGAGGAGATAGCCTCCGTAGCCGGTTGAGCCGGCGTTCCAGAAAAAGATATCCCAGAGACAGAGGATGTAGATCTTCCAATCGCTTAGGATGTGACGGATGAGTTGGAGGCGTGTTTGGGTGACGATCTCGTCGGTGTCGGCTTTTCTTTCTTTGAGACGTTTTACGGCGAGCGCGAGGTCGGCATCAGTCAGAAAAAGCTTGTTGGGCTTAGCAGGAGTGCCGGGCCAGATGAATACTCCTGCGATGGCGACAGGGATTGTCATCAAGGCGCTGATGATGAACATCCATCTGTAGGACATTTAGCCTGGGCGACTTTTCAAATGGGGGGCGGGGACGAGATATTACCTCCAACCAGCCATGCCTCTGACACCATCAAGATGAGCAGAAGCTCCACTCTGAATCAACCCTGCAGTGAGAGTTCCAAGCATTTGTCCTACATAGAAAATACCACCTCGTCTCCCCAATTCATCTCCCCGGTACCATGACCCAAGTACGTAATGCACGCCAGGAAAGAAGGCAGCCTCAAAGATTCCCACGAGGAATCGATAAGCTCCAAGCTCCGCGAATCCCTGAGCTCGGAACTGGAGAAGCGTGAAGAGCCCCCATCCGATTTCGAGCGCAGGGATCGTATAGTTCATGGGAAACATGGGGAAGATGAATGTAAATGGTAGTTGGCCAATCACGGCTCCAGCTATGTAGAGGGAGTTGAGGTCGACGAGTTGATTGCTGTTGAATTTAAGATCTTCTCGGAGGCCGGAGACATACGCATTTGCTGTTGGTGTGTTAAGAGAGATATTTTCATAAGGATAGAGTAGCTTCGGAGTTGATTCACTTACTTATATTTGACTGATCGATGTATTTTATCCAGTATGAAATGACGGCGTAAGGGACGATTAGAAGATCAAGCTTTAGGATGAGCTTTCTCTCCTCGGGAGTGTCATCCTTAGCATACCAGTGGTAAAAGGCCCTGCCTTGTCGTTTGGTGTGAAACATGTTGGATGTCGTGGAGAGTGAGATCTAAGAGGCGGGGAAAGAGAAAGGGGGGTTTCAATGGTGAGCAAATGCTCGTTGTCCGGATATATATGCAGATACTCTCCCAATTGACTTTTCATGTGTAAGCTTAAATCTTACCAAGGATATGGTTGGCGTATCCGCCACGACGGGCGACCCAGAGAGCTTCGGCACCCACGTCGGGGCTGGTCTTGATAGGGAAGCTTGTGGGTTGAGTAAACAGAATGATAGACTGATATGAGTGGGGCTGCCAAGTTCCAATTGAACAGTGAACATGGTGAAGTGGTATCTGAAAGTGGCATGAACTGGCTGGATGAGTCGACAAATCGCCGCAAATTGTGGATCATCCTGAAGACGCCATGGTCATTCGCCGCTCTCAATCGGGTCAGTGTTCTGGACGATAGGGTACTGATAGGTTTTGATTATATTTGAACGACATATGCAGGGGAAATACCCAAGAAACGCACTCGCAATTCCTGCAGAGTCTGACCTAAAATTACCCCGCACTGACACCATCGCTTCCCTGGCGAACACCAAAACCACCCACAAGACAGACCAGAACACGACTCCAACACGTACAAAAACTTACGGCGATAAGATAACGAAAAGAAAACCCAATAATAAATACACGATGTTGACATTGAAGTTAGATCCACACGGGCAAGCAACGGCCACGATGAAGATGGCATCATCTCTACCGTTGATGGCGATTCTGATTGTGGACTACCAAGCCGCACGGTGTCACAGACTGACAGTAATTTAATTAGTGGCAAACCTGAGGGTGTGAAAGAAAGTATGAAAGGCAGCGCTTGATTATGCTTCGGTTCAACAACCTTCAGCGAGAATTATGGCTTCGAACGCAAAACAGAGATTAGATAGCATATCTCGCCACTTGACTCCAGGTCACGAGGAGAGTCAAAGACCAAAATTTGAGCTGGAAGACCATCCAGTTGATGCGGTCCGCTCTTTGAAGGTAAGAAAAGATTCATAAGTCGCGTACATCATGGCTGATCTGGTGCATAGGTAGCTGTGATCGGGGCCGGTATCTCAGGAATCACAGCTGGAGTATTGCTTCCAGCAAAAGTACCAGGAATAGACCTGACGATATTTGAGAAGAATGAGGATGTCGTACGTTAACAGCACTCTTACTCTCATCTCGACGGAGGATAACTAACGTTGTGCAGGGAGGAACATGGTTGGAGAATATCTGTTAGTAAATCCTCGTTCGAGTTCTGAAATCTGAGCAACGTCTCACAAACAACAGATCCCGGTGTGCGCTGCGACATCCCAGCAAACGTGTACCAAAGCTCCTTTTCACCCAACACGCAGTGGACAGAGGAATTCGCCCAGGGTCCAGAAATCAGGGCCTACTGGCAGAACGTCGCTGCGAAGCATGACGTGTACAAATACATCCAATTTGGTAGAAAGATACAGCAAGCGCAGTGGGATCCCTCATCAGCAAAATGGGTACTGAAAGTCCAGGACGTGAAAAGTCAAGAGACCGTGGATGTGAGGTTTGATACCTTGATCACGGCAATTGGACGTTTCAATGCTTGGAAACTACCAGATTACCCAGGAATTAACGAGTATGAAGGCCATCTGCGCCACTCATCAAACTGGGATCCGAACTTCGACCCTCGAGGCAAGACCGTAGCCGTGATAGGTAACGGAGCAAGTGGGATACAGGTCGTTCCTGAGCTCCAAAAAGTAGTCAAGCACCTCGACCACTATGCACGGTCCAAAACGTGGATCGCAGGATCATTTGCCGGGCACGAGCGAAAAGCAGAACCTATGCTGTTTGCTGCTGAGCAATTGAAGGAGTTCGAGGATCCGGAGAAGTATTTGAAATATCGTAAGCAGGTCGAAGAGACGTATTGGAGGCGATTCGCGGCGCTGTTTAAGGACTCGAAGGAGAATCAGACGGCGCGGGAGGAGTTCAAGGCGATTATGGGGAAGCGGGTGAGTGAGAAGCCCGAGTTGCTGGATGAGATCGTGCCGGATTTCTCGCCGCATTGTCGACGATTGACGCCGGGACCAGGATATTTGGAAGCGCTGAGTAAGGATAATGTTAGCTTTATTCGGACACCTATAAAGAGGTTTACGAAGGAGGGGATTGAGACTGTGGATGGGGTGCACAGACCTGTTGATGCTGTCATCTGCTCGACTGGTGCGAATATTGACTATGCCACCCCGTTCTCGATAGTTTCGGGAGCTTTGGACTTGGCAAAGGCATGGAAAATAGATGGGGAGTTTGGATTTCCTTATTCCTATCTTGGAGTTGCGACTCCAGGGTTTCCGAACCTCTTCTTTATCCATGGTCCGAATACCTCGGGCGCTTCTGGTACTCTGCCAAACAGCGTGGAGAACCAGGTTACATACATCTCGCGTTTATTGCGTAAAATTAGCGGGGAAGGAATCAGGACCATTGCGCCGAAGAAAGAAGCAGCGGATGATTTTGTTGAGTACTGCGATGCTTTCTTTCCTAAGACTGTACTTAGTGAAAACTGTAGCTCTTGGGCTAATGGTAAGTTATCCATCCGAGCTCAGAAATTGAGACAGCAGGGACTGACATTTTTCGTTAGGAGGAATTCCAGGTGGCCGAATCCATGGCCTTTGGCCTGGAAGTGCAGCACACGTAAATTTCATTCGTCGATCTCCGAGATGGGAGGATTTCGATTATGAGCTGAGATCAGAGAATAGAAGCAAGAATCGTTTTGCGTACTGGGGGAATGGATGGACGTCGAAACAGCTTCAACTCCACTCGGACTTGACGCCGTATTTGAAAGTGCCTGAGAAAGTGGATCTGAAAGATTTGCATGAGAGCTGGTGGAATTTGTAGAGTTGCAAGACATTTTGAGTAGAATAGATATAGAAAGCTTGGACTTACTCGCAATTGTGTTTCGAAAGATTACCAGACGCATGACCGGACATTTAGGCACTTGTCGACCCAACGAAATTATGAAGGCATTATAAGTTGATACATTGATGTCACCGCAGTCAGTTCAGCTCTCGACCCGCTAAGGTCAAGGGTGATGTAATGAAAATTCAATTCTACATAGAATTTTGTATATACGCTCCAAGGTATCCTTCCTACAATGCCATGCAAATGCTGTGCCAACGCCGACCCAATGTACAAAACTGTATACAACCTGACTCTTAATACTGGTTGTACATCCCACCACCACCATAACCGCCGCCGCCGTACGGACCACTACCATATACGCCCATATAATACTCAGCGGCCAGCGTCTCTTCCGACGTTCCCCAAGCCGTGTTTCCCATTGCGATTCCTCCACCGCCTCCTACCCCACCGTATAGCTCATGCCACCTTGGCATATCGAGCCTTTTCGAACTAGTTCCAGCATAGTTCGGGTATCCATTCTCCTTGTGGCCCCAGAACATTCTGTCCTCCCACTCATCAATCAGGTCTGCCATCGTCTGCAGATGCCCAAAAGTTGCGGGTAGAGGTCCCAATGGCCTCCTCAAACTGACATAGCTTGCGAAAACCGCAACTCCGAATGCAAACGCTGTGAAGTAAAATACTTGGGGAGGATACATATTGACTCCCAGTTTAAAATCATTGTTGATGGCCAGACCAAATAACCAATGCACAGCGGCTTTAAAACCAAACAGCATGATAGTTTGCCAGGATGAGAATGCGGCTACAATGCTGTTGTAGCGCGGATCGGTACCCTTGGGCGTGATTGCCATTCGGAAGATTCCTTCGTCGCGGGAGAGGTTGACGAGGAGTTCTGCGCAGTGAAGAGCGAGAGTGAGACCGGCTTGGAAACCGGCGATGAGGAATATAGAGCCCACGTTGCCAACCATGCCGCTGTTGGCCGTCCAGCCTACATTGAGAACCGAAGTGCCATGTGTGCAGCGCGCGGCTTGGCATGATGTGCTGTTGTAGGTTGAGCCGGTGAAGAGGGGGATAAATGTCCAGCTGTCTCCTAGGACACCGTGGGGATTGCCCTTGAGAATCATAACATATATAGTGCCGCCCCAAACTGCACCAAGTGGAACCAGTGCCCAGAGGAGTGTGAGAACCCAGTAGACTTCTGGATGAGCTGTGCACGCTGGGCCTTGCTTTTCTTTGGGTGTAGTGGGGTGAGAATCTTGAGTGATATCGTGGACGGATTTCATGCACCGATCTTTTCGGCGCACGAGGCGGTTCGGGCAGGTCTCGTCGGTGCAGGCGTAGACTGTGTCAAGAGGATTCGAGGACCATGTCGGGATTATCGTCCCCCGCAATGCCCAAGTAGATAGTGCAGCTTGGCCAAGCAAACTGAAGCCAAAGATGATCAGCGCAACTCCCGAGACTTGGATCATGTTTTCGAGCCCGCTATTGCTGTTATCGGTATCGAATGTCTTTCCGAGGGTGGTGTTGTATCCAAGGAAGATGAGAGATGTTGTTGCGTAGGAAAGGATGATGCAAATGAGGAAGGCAATGTTGCAGTACCATGAATTCGGCCTCGACCGCTTGGCACTGGAAAGAAGTCGCAGATTCGAGTTGAATGTGAGTCGGTCTTCGTTTTGGAGAGACCACCGCAGGCTCGTGCTGTGTATATATCCCATGGCCTCATTGAGAAACGTGACGATAACGTTCATGCCTAGGGGCAGGACTTCCTTTGCTGCGTGCGGAATGACAAATCGGGCTCTATTCAATTCTTCGCTGTCCTTGTTGAAGTTGTCGAGGTAGATGCAATAACACCCTCCCGCGATACCCGCAATCCCAGTAATCCATGCCGCACAGAGACCGATCACACAACAAGTGCGGGAGCCCAGCGCCTTGTCGAGCTTGTCGTTATTGTGTGCTGCCATTCTGCAAGTCGCTGCTCTGCAGCATGAAGGTTCTTGGTCGCAGTTCCAAGCTCGTAATTCTGGCGGACGCGATGAGTTGAAGACGACTGGGTGATGCGCGAAGTAAAAAAAAAGCTGAGCGCGAAATCGAGGTCAGGACCTCCGATGTCTCAATGGAGAAACGCCAATCCGCAGCACTCTGCAACGGGGTGCCCCTCTGAGAGCCTCATCCGTTCTGGGCTCGGTCTGCGAAGTGCCTTGCCAACCTCCCCTTCCGCTGTGCATCACTTGATTAGCACATCTCGAGTATTTTTGGCCGCGCTATCCCCTCTGAAGTATTTTGTGTTCATGAGGCGTCAATGAGGCGTCGAGTTGGCATTGTTCAGCCTCGCGCCACCAATATTGTCCCGCATTTGCAGGGATCCCTCAGTCTTTTGGAATGAAAATCCGTGCAATTGATTGGGCGAGAAACGAGCCGAGACACCTGTCACGATCGTGATTTGTTGAGTTGGGGGCTGGTTCGGTGAAGCATATCATGAAGGCTCATCTCCAAACTTGACGGTGTTTCCAAATGTATAAGCCTCTGTGCTTGGCAGCCACGATTGTATATCGTATGCATGGCAAAGGGGCAGCGTTTCATGCGCTTTGTGAGTTGGCAGAGTCGCAGTTACTAGAGATGTAGTCATTGCGACGAGGAGGAGCGGGATAAGAAGTTGAAATCTTCGTAGTTCCGATCAGCACGTGATAGTGTAACCTGCCTGATATATTACAAAACTCATTGCCCTCAGAAGAACAAATATGTGAATTGAGATTCTGACTTTTTAGTTCTGTTACACTTACAACAGATCTTGAAGGACGACAAACTAGTTTGAAAAGGCAAGAGACTTTATCACGTGATATTTCAACCAAGCGTGCTTCCTCTCGATCTACCTACCCAGTAGAGGATTTAGATGGCTGGGATTAGACCTAATACTTTGAAAATTGAACTCGCTTAGATATGGCATTAGAAATGCTTGATGAAGATGTCACAAGGATAGGCAGAAATTATCAGGAAACAGTTGCAGTTGATTATTGCTAGGTCCAGTATACCTACAGCCAGTCCTTGAAAGTTTGAAAGCTCTACTAAGTTTCGATGATTTGGTGTTGCTATAATCTCCATCGTCTGTCATTCTTAGCCTTATTCATCACCTTCACTAGGTAGTCTCGCCCCACCACCAGTCTCGTCATCACCACCAACCTCTTCATCTAGTCCAATTCCAGACTCTCCATCCCAGTAGCTAGTCGTACTCCTTAAATAGGTACCGGTTGAAGCTCGATATAGTCACGTGACACGGTCTTCAAGGCCTCGAGGTGTTAAGGCGTATGCTTAAAAGAATATTGCGGTATAGCGTGCCAATGGATATGAGTTGTACTGTGGATGGAAGTTCGTCGTTTCTGTGTTGAAAGAGTCGACAATGGGAAGAAAGGATAGATGAGTCGCCGTCGCCTGAGGGAAATTGTCTCGTACAGCGTGGCGCAGACGCCAACGATGCAGATCCAGTCTTTTCCGACGCTTTTCACCTTGTACATAGTTAGAGACGGCCTCAAAATTTGTGAATGCAATGTCCGCCCTAGGAGAATCCATCTTTGAGTCTTCGTCGGCCCTAAGGAGCTTTGGAGGGTACTGATGTGCCTCTTAAGAAGATGGCAGGGGTCTAAACTGCATTTTCACCAGACAGATTTGCATTTTGCCATCAGCTCCACGTTCTGTCGACATCATCGAGCAAAGGTGCACGCAACTGGCAATATTCAGATCCAAACTCGAGGCTCTGCCTTTCCGAGATGATTCTCAATCGCAGGACCCGACGTTACTGATACCGCGCTTGTTACTTTCCTATCGAGTCTCCGTCGATATGGTCTCGGTCGCAGATATCATCACATATATTGGCGTACCTCTGGCCATACTAGGTAAGCTTCGTACTATTTGCTTCTGAGAATGAATTTTTCTAATTCGATTATGAAAGGTGTGACACCCATACTATACACGTATGTAAAGACAATTTACATCGGGTATCGGCTCAGACGGACCCTTGCAGCATATGAAATACAGACCTCTGTACACAGCCGATTGCTGTCAGGCATCGTTGAAGTGGAAGTCCCAACATATCAATTATCTCTTTATCCGCGGCATCTCCAAGGCTATTGGATTCACAAAGCACTTGATGGTGCTAAGCACGGCGCCTCGTGGCAAAGTCTCAATTGGATGAGAAGGCCAATCGACGAAAGAACTCTCCAGATTCATTTCTCAGATAGGATCCAGTTGCCTGAAGCATCTATCGCCTTTTTAGATTTGATACATTATCTAGGTGACCTAGGGTTGCATACGAATCCAGATGGCTTCTGGGATCTAGCTCAAAATGGATTGCATGTCTTGCCTGGGACCTGTCTCGTCCGAGAATTCTCTCATGGCCATGTCCCGAAAATGATCCTCGTCGTTGCAAAGCCCACGGCTGCACACCCTGGCTCGTTAATACTGCGCTTCCAGAACATACCTGGAAGAGGCCGGAGGACGAACAGTGACCTGGACTGTTCCTGGATACCGGTCCCACCTTACAGCAATGATGCGCCATCATCTCCAACAGAGAATACTCATTTTAGATCCTCTCATAGCGGAGAAGAGTCTCCACAATCGCCCAACGAGTATTTAAGAGAAGAAGTTGTGCAGTACGTCCGTTTGAGTCACAAAGGAATTGTCGAGAAACGTTTCGCAAACGGACAGAGCATTCCAGTCCTAGCTCTTCCATTCTGGTTCACATACTCATTACTTGGGAGCACTTCTCGAGCTGGGAAAACAGACTATAATGGGCGTCCCTACGGTTGGAAGATCAGGCTCAAGGTGCTCTACTTCTCACGAGAATGCTACCTGCCCCTCACCAATTCAAATACACTTGAAGTACACGAAGAATGGACACGCCTGTTTTTGAAGCTCGTCAGTCCTATCCTTTCAGAAACTATCCCAAATCAGTGGACCGAGAACTCCTCCAAGCACAAACACCCTGTCCTGGCACGAAGATTTGAACTGTTGATTGGGGATGAACTTCGCTTTCGCGCGGCAAGCTTTCGGAGACAGCGAGCTCACGCATTGGAAAACCTTCGTCAAGCAACGGATAAGGGAGAAGAGCTTGGCCAGAGCATACAGATCCCCGCTGAAATCTTTGAAGTCACACTGGAAATATGGTGCATAATTGCAGGCGAGGCTCTCAAAGTCTCATTCTGGCCGCTGAGTGCAGAGCGAATGCCATCAAGTCAAGAGATATGCATCGCAGCCACCACAAATGGTGCTCTTGCCAGCGAAGTCTCGAGCATCTTACTGTTATTGTACAAATGGTTTGAGGACGGGAGTCAGCCTGCGGTGCTAGCAGAATGCCCTACTGCGGAGACAAAGGTTGTATTTCTGTGCGCAATCATCATCTTGGAGTCGATTGCAGAATCTTGTCCGTATTTGGCTGCTCTGGGAGATGTCGAGCATTGCGTCTCCAAGTGGAATCCTGTATATTTGTGCTGACCCTCAGTCGGCTGAGCCGGAAATACTCTACGTTCGAAAAAAGGGAGATAACAACGCAGCGACCTCATCTAAATCATAATGCTGCCATCAGAGACCCAACTTATCTTCAATGTACATCTTGCCAGAAGTTCCCTCCTATGAATCGTGGAAATCTACGACATGGTCGCTGTATCACGTGATATAATATATATCCTACAACCTAGTAATACCTGTATCATATCTCTCCAAGAGGCAATCGTGCTCATTTTCAGCAATTATATATGACATAGCTTTCTCAACTTCCCAATGTCTTTCTGGTACAATATAACTCCTTTCGGCGTTTCCACCTACGTACGCCTTTCGCAGCATCGTGCCTTCCTTTCTGATGGGTCAGCAAGGCAAAACATCTTCGACATTCGATTTCTCTTCTCTTCTTATCCACTCTCCATATACACACACAACTTTTGGCACACTTCAGTACCACACAACCTATCATACATTCCCAGTATCCAATTTTCGGTTTCTCGTTGCGAATCATTGCTATCGCCAAGATCCACGAACTCTTCTCCTCAGCGACCAGCAAAAAGCGCCAGATTTACACTAGTCAGTCACATAGATCAGTGGGGTCATCTGATGGTCATCATAGCGGGGTTATCATACATAAAAGACATCGGTCTCTAATCGACTGAGTAGGCAGGAGATCATACAATCGCTTGCAAAATCGGTTTCGCCCTTTGGCCTTGTAGTGGATGAATAGGAGCCTACTGAGCCAGTTAGTGGCCTCGTCCTTCTCCCACGAAGTCGCCCAGTACGGCGCCGTTATGAGGTGGTCTACGAGCCATTCAGTGCGAGTCTTGCCTCGTAGCTCTCCCCTGACAATCCTCTTCTTCTCATTCCGAATATCTTCAAGTGTCACGTGCGTATGCTCATCGAGTTTTTTCATCGCAAGTAGTATATCTCGTGGTTTCGCGTTGCGGCTAGCCATTGAATTGACCAGCGCCTCTTCCTCGTCGGTACGCTTTCGGAGGGTAGGATGAGTAGAAGGATCGATGGAAGGCTCGTGATTATAGTTGCCGACGAGGATTTTGACCACCCACATACATTCTAGAGTTCTAGTCACAGCAATTGGAACGGACAGTTGGTTTTGCGAGAACCAGCCTTCCTACCTATTTTCGACTTCTCTTCGTCCTCTTCTCTATCAGTAAGCTCATGTGACGAATCTCCACCAATCCCGAGGCTTTTGATAGTCCTAGGTTTACTTCCTTTGTCACAAATGACCCGATTTTTCGAATTGGAGGCGGCTTCTGCTTGTTCGTCTTCGACTTCCTCCTCCTCCGGACTGTCGCATAGCCGGCCCATTGCTGAACAGAGGCTTCTGCAAGTTCAACTGAGTTATATGAGTTCTCTGGAGGCGGTTCAACAGCCATATCGATGGAGAATAGGGTCAATTGCAGTGAGATGTGGTTTGAAGGCGATGTGGAGTTGTTGATGTTGACTATGATGTATATACTCATAAATACGCAAGGCATG
Source organism: Phialocephala sp. D728 (assembly GCA_003988865.1). Taxonomy (NCBI): domain Eukaryota; kingdom Fungi; phylum Ascomycota; class Leotiomycetes; order Helotiales; family Mollisiaceae; genus Phialocephala; species Phialocephala sp. D728. Next base: position 425,552 of record QYAJ01000003.1, on the reverse strand, counting down.
ACCAGATATGCGCACGAATTTGGGGAGGGGTGCGAATACCGAGACTATTAGAAAATGGGCATTTTTACGCGAGTATGGCGTGATCTATGAAGCTATTAGCGTTGGTCAGCCAATCTACTTCCTGACATGGAAAGATGAATCCTTCAGCGTTAGCGTCCTTAAAAGGAGAGATATAATAAGCCCCACCACATCCAACCATGAATCAGAGTATTTTCAACTACATTGTTCAGCAATAGAATAATCCGAAGACTACTTCTCTCAACGCTGTAAATCCGATATTTCATTTTAAATAGCTGCAATATAATCATTCTACCATTTTCGCGAACCGGTCATGTCAACGTGGCAGGACCAGGGCCAGCGGCTGAAAAACTACCTTCGGCCATGGTATATAATTTCGATGGGCATCAGCTGTAAGTTAAGAAAACACGGCCCTTTACACTGTGGAAATTCTCAGCTGCTAACGAAAAGTATAGTCATATACAGCACACGTCCTACGTGGCTCGGAGGTTCAACCAGACCAGAGAACATTAGTGCAAGAGACTACGTAACCGGGCAACTGTTTCAAAAATTGGGTTCGTCTTGAGAAGTTACGTACTTTGACATGTAGTTGATGATAAATCATAGGCAGTGGTTTCAAAGCTTTCGAGGGATCATCAACATCAGTACCATCGCTTGTTGCATCGGCTCATGGCGTAGTGCTTGAAGTAGGACCAGGCGTGGGAAGCCAGCTAGACCGCTTCGACAAATCGAAAATAGACCATATTTATGGCGTGGAGCTTAATCCAGCCTTCGCTTCACCTTTACTTGCTGAAGTAGAAGCGGCCAAGCTGCAAGGCAAGTACACTTTAATCCTTGGAGCAGTGGAGGACGAGAGCCTCTTGGCAAAATATGGCCTGAAAGCGGGGTCGGTGGACTCGATTGTATGTATTGGGACGCTATGCTCGGTCAGCAATCCTGAGCAAACGATGCGTTGGATATACGCACTGCTCAAGCCGGGCGGCGTTTTCATTTTCTGGGAGCATCGCCGCAGCCATGATTTCTTGACGCGACTTGTTCAGGGTACACTCAAGCCACATTCTGTTTACATTACTTGCTGACTTACTTAGAATTCTGGAACCCTCTTTGGCGATTTTTCATGGGGGGTTGTAGTTTTAATCGACCGATGGGAGATATCATACGCAACGCTGGCGATTGGGATCTTCAGGTTTCTGAGATAAAGGTGCAGGATAATCCGACATCAGAGTGGTCGTTGATGCCGAGGGTCGAAGGCAGATTGATCAAGCGAGGGTAGTAGGCCTAACCGACCCATCCATTGCAGCCTAGCGACAAGTCGGAGCTAACATACCATACCTTATGCAGAGATAATCGGAAAGATACAGGATTAATAAAGCACGGATGCGTATCATGAAATTCAGATTGCTCTAAACACAAAATACCTGTGGTTGGCTCGCGACACCGGGACTCGAATTGTTACGGTGGTCACGTGCGCTAGCACTTCATTTAAATAGCTTCTCTCTCGACCCCCTCCTTCCTTAGACGCACCAATACAACAGAACCCCATAGACTGGAACAGGAGACCTGAGACGTCTCTTCTTCCTGCGGCGATGACCACTACACATATTACTAGTGAGAATATTCAAACCTCCACGGGCATTGTTTCCATTCTCTGCGCGCTCTGGCTATGCCGTACCAGTAGCGATCGAAGAAGACAGGCAAAAAAAACCACCTACTGTGTTAATCCCCCTTCTAGTATACCAAGCATCTGACTATAGCTCCTCAATTGAGTACAGTACCTAGTCACGTCCGTCCTATTGATCGACCACGAAACCTTCCTCCAGATCGTCAGCCTCGACTTGGCGCCATCAAAGAGCTGTTCTAGCTCTGAAGTAGTCTTGCTGCAGCCTTCAATGACCATTTTCATCGTTTACAGCCAGTAGTCAGTCAGGTTCACGCTATTGGATTCGAGCGCAATCTGCAGCGAGAGATTGACGGCCGAGAGAGTGTCCACCTCCATCGTGATACCACGAGCCTCGTCCGGGGATCTGGGCGAATGTATTGAGAACGGAGCCGATTCTCATGAGAGCTGCCCCAAGCCCGGCGACCGACGCCAGGATGCCGACGATTTCTGCTGCCATGGTCGGTAACTCGCCACTCTTTAAGACGAGTTGGACCGGTTCAAGTTTGAACCTTTGCGGTTGCGTTGCGGTTGCGTCTCTCGATACCTCCATGAGTCTGATGTCGTCCTCCCTCAGCCGCAGGCTCAAAGGCACAGCCTCAGCCAACAAACGCCACCATTTGATCACGACGTCACGTGGGCGGGGCTACACTCCCGTATTTGCACCACTTGCTGTATACAAGTAATATACGGAAGTACAACGAAGAGTTCCTGGATACGCGCTGTGGCTGGAATGGCGGTGGCGCAACACAGCCACCGCCATTGACATCTCATCTACAGTACTGCCCCTACCAGGCTGGACCCTAAATCAAGAATCATTGTTGTTACCTTGATGCAGAAAACTTCCCAATCCTTTGATCCTAAAGGGTTCTCGACTCGAGACAGAGTTATTGTTATACGGCTTTCTTTCTCGTCCGCCTTAGTCAGATATTGTTCTTTTGCACGCAGACGATTTCACACGTTGTGAGATCGTAGTAGGGAAAGTTGAACATATAATTTCAGGAACAGGTGTCGCATAGTTAAGTTCGTGGAATTACGAAATATTTTTAAAGCAAGAACATAGGCAAAGCAAGAGTGGATAAATTGACGAGAATTCTATGTTTCAGTCAAGCTTGTGAGCACCTCTTTGAGCTTACCAAAGTCAAAGAACCCATAGAGCTGTCTGTTCAAGTAACAAAGACATTTCCGAGAGAAAGCTATTTCCGAAAGAAAGCTATTGTCTCTTTGTTGGGCACCATCTCTCTGTAATAATCAGCACAATCAGCTTATGTATATAATAGAAGATAACTCGCACTCACTTTCCTTACTCACGCTTCACAGCAACCTGCACTCCGCATAGCAGCTTCAGATCGGCTGAATACTCTCGCTTATACTGCCGGCAGTATATACACACAGTCTCTACTACTTAAATTTCCCAGACAGACGTTTCCATCAGGATGGAGAGCTTTTGCTATCATTGTGGGCTGTGGTTCCGTTCCATCGCAGATCGAGAGATACACATCCTTCACTTTTCTAACCTGCCAACATACCCACGCAGAGAACACTTCACCCAGCCTCCTTACCCCAACACACCAGTAGCTCCAAGATTGGTCATGGACCCATCACCTCCACCAACGCCTGCAGTGGAGTCATTCCCACTGTTCCCGAACCCATTCATGGACACTCACACTTATTCGCCACGCAGGTTCCCTCCTCCAGCTCAATACCTTCCAACTGTTCCAACATTTGATAACTGGGCTAAGCATCTGTTGGTAAAAGGTTGCTCGAAGTTGGGCAAGGGATGTCTGGATAACTGTGTTACAGGTCGCGAAGAATTGATGTACGAAATTCATCAATCCCCTCGACTAGAAAAAGTAACTAATGGCAGCGTTGACAGCCACGGTACTAGTTACGTTGCAAGCCGCGCTGGAAGCCGTATCGCAAAGAGAAAGCGGCAATCGCCCCAGAAGAAAAGCAAATGCGAGATCTGCAGGCGCATGTTTATCAACCTCGTCTCTCACGCTCAAACACATGCGAAGGAGGCGAAATGGGCGTGCCCGGTATGCCGAGAATCATTTCCAAGAAAATGGGTTTCCGAGAGACATCAGAGAGATGTTCACGGTAAGTTGAGGTGAGTGGAGAAAAGGCGAGGAAAAGCTGCTGGACAGCTCTCTTTGTCACGTTCCTTGGAAATTTCCTTTATTCCGAAGGTATCTTACTTACGTAAGGTAAATTTTCATCTCGACCCTTTGTTCTCAAAGTCCATGGTAGTGCTCACTGCTCAATCACTTTGCAAGAAAGCGCTTCGAGAATAAGGTGCTACCTTCATAGAATTTCGTACAACATCCAATTTATGATTTACAGAATCATATTATCCTCCTAGACGAAAGTTGATGAAAGTACGTGTTAATTAATATACTATGCTCTGAACTCTAGCACAAACGAACAGAAATCTACAATATCTCAAGAGTCAAATGATAGAGGAGGATTCGGAGACCATGTACTCGTTGTCTCAATAACTACCATGCCTTATTATGTACTGTAATGCACAATTGGGCAGCAAGCAACATTATTACAGACAAGTATAATGTGCGTCCCTACGTGGCGAGACACCCGCTATGCCGAGACAAATGAGGGGTACTTTAATTGTCAGCAACTGGAAAACCTATGCGCATAACGAATATTGCTATAATTCTATAAGAATAATCTATTGTAGCTAATTCTAAGTGTCTATAATCCCTTTTAAACTAAAAATTACGTTTGCATAGTCGCCTTCGCGCCTAATTTGTATAGCGCGTTTTTTCGTAGTATAGTAAACCTCTTCCTCACACTACTAACGCCAAGCCTATTTCACTCCGAATTTTCGTAAAAGGGCATTGTCCAAGCCTTAGAACCCTCCTCTGATGCTAGCTAGGAAGTCATCATTAGCCTTATGCGAGCTGCGGGGAGTAACTTCATGCAGGGTGCTACGCTTATTGGTACCTCCAGGGGAAGCAAATCAACATCAACGTTTCACCGTATGCGCAAAAATTTTCATTAGAGCTTAACATTGCGCATCTCGGATAAGGCTTCAATAAGGCTCCAATAAGGCTTCATCACTGTCATGCCGATCAGCTTGTAAGCAGCAGCGCAGAATGGGTATATAAGCATGGCGTTCCACCGTCTTTTAATGCTACGAATCGCAGCTGCTATTTAAGGCCTTCTGAATCTGATATATCTCTGCTCCCTCTTGCGCTCACAAGCCTCGCAATAAGGTGTTGTCAACAATCACGCCTTCATCATGTCCGCGAAAACCTATGTCTCGGGTGAGTACTTTTCCAACGTTTAATAAGCCGGATTCCCCCCCAACATGCACTGAAAACGGACAGGGACGGTCCTCAAGGTCACGGACTCCACCTCTAATGGCACAGTCTCATACGCCGTCAATCAGAAACAGCACCTGAACACTTTGCCGAAACCAGCCAATAAAAAGCGTCAGGATTTCTATCTCACTCTTACTGACAACTTCAAGGTACTCTCCAAATGTCTTATTTCCCTTAATTTTCAGTTTTTATCATAAGTCTCGGAGCTAATAGCGTTATTCCAGATCAATGGGTACATTGTCACTGACACCTTGGAAATTGGGGTGGAAGTTATTGTTTTCGGCATCAAGCTCGGCAGCTTCTACGGAAATGCCAAAGACAGATTCAATATCTCTATCAACTTGATATTTGCTAGCGGCCATGCAAATTTCTACATCAAAAACGTTATCGAGGAAGAGACGGACTCCGATAGAGACAAAAAGACAGTTACTAAGCATGAGCTTCATGTTTCCTATAAACTGACTCTCATTAGGCAGACTGATCCGCTTGCTGAGGGTGATAAGCTCATTCTTACCCTCTAGGGGGAGAATTGCACTCCGTTTGCCCTCAGGACACAGTGAGAACGAATGCGCTTCAATTAGTGTTAATGAACACTCGTTAGATAGCAATCAATGGCTTTAATCTTTCGTTAGATAACGGTCCCCTCTAATATCCTTTCACATTCCTCTGATTGAATCTTTGAGTGAATAGTAGGGTGACCGAGCAACTATCATCTTTTCTTCGCTACTCAACATGGACGTGTTACCGACGCCAAAGGCACAGCTATCCCCTGTTGATTGAATACTATAATACGCGCCTGGGCCTAGCCAAGAGACAATTTTCCAACGTCATGAGAAGCAAAGATTAGACACGCCATATAACCCGCGAGCGCTTGTTGTAATACAGTCGCGAAGGATAATCGACTCCGAAGACCTTCGCTTCTACGACAACATACCTAAGCAGCTCCCCGGCTTCTTTACTTATCCGTCCATAATGGCGCCCTTTTCGGATAACGGCGCTGCTGTGACGTCTTGCTCGTCCTCTGCGGCCTCAGCTAACAGCAGTGCTTTCAGTTCGTGGCTTATAACCAGTAGCAGCTTGACAGCAGCCTCATACCCGTTCCAAGCTGCGAAGACCAGCAGTGTACCACTATATTTATCCTTCACGTCAATATCAACTTAGCCCGTCGCTGTTGAAGGCAGGAAGGGAAGAGCCTTGCTCTACGGATCTGGGACTACGATGTAAAGGAATCCGTGCAAGGCATAACCATAATAAAAATAGGGTTAGTATTTGTAGAGGTCCTTACCACAGGAAGTAGAGACGTCTGAAGTCTCTGGTTCCTGACTGTAATGGGTTTCTATATTTGGTGCGTCTAAGGAAGGAAGAGAGCTCGCGAGAGCGAAAGCTATTTACATGAAGTGGGGTGCTAGTGCACGTGACTACCACCGTTATAGTATTCGAATAATCTGACTGTATCACTATTAACTGCGATGCCTAAGCAGTTTACAGTTTGTAACATTTAGCGCAAGGTAGCAGGATTGCCTATCACGGTTACGCCAACAAGAAGTCCTCTCTCCGTGCTGCGCAGGCTAGCTCTGTAGGAGCAATAACTTAGTTAATCACATTTATCATGACGGTATAGAACAGAACTTTGAGAATAAAATGCGTATATTCGATCTATCGCTCTCAATTTTAAGCCTCGTAGCCTCCCTACCCACTACCAATAGAAGATTGCTGGCCCCTAATTTCCAGGCTTCGAGAAACACACTCGCCCTGCGCAATCTATTGCGTCCACGACTCAATGTTGCTTCGTCGCTCGAGCTAAACAAGCTGTACATCTAGGATTGAGGTGCATGCTTAGTGCGCCGGTGTCGATTGAGCATATCCTCTCGGTTATACGTCTGGCCGCATTCCGGGCACTCGATCTGCAGTGATTCGTCGTGGATTCTCTTATGACGCGGAAGGTCACGGCGGCGAGCAACCGATACTTTACAGCCAGGGAAGTCGCAAAGGTAAGGACGCGCGAGTTCGACTTGAACGGGGACCTCATTTTGAGCGGGATCGTCGTCTTGGACGGGGAACCTGTCTTGATTGGGATCGTAACCTTGGCCGGGTAGGTCTTGGGCTTCAAGGTGATGTTCAAGTGGATCTCCGATCGTTGCTGTAGGGCAGTCTATTTTCTGGCAGATGGGGCACCCCGACAAGCTGGCGGCGCGCTTGCATTAGCGCAAAAAAAAAACTCACGTGACACCAGCGCTGTAGTCGGAACGGTTGTCGGCATGGTTTGACATGGTAGGGGTGCGTCGATGGATAGGCTCAAGGGGCTTAAGAGAACTGAGCGGACGATAGAATACAGCTTGAGGGTTGAAAATGTAGTATGAACACTCCGATGAGTACACGCAAAGATTCGATAGAGTTGAATAGAAGGTTTATAGAAAGGACGGGGTGGTATGTTGTTCACCCACGCCCAGAGCGGGAGAGCCCAACATCCACACCCAGCGCCCACCACTCACGGGAGCGCCCACCCAGAGTTTCCGGCAGTCGTATCAGCTGATTGGCTGTCGGGCCTGTCGACCGTTGGTCTGCGCCCACCGAGAGAAGCGCCCACCCATACAGTAGGAGCGCGCCCACCACTCACAGGAGCGCCCACCCAGAGTTTCCGGCAGCCGTATCAGCTGATTGGCTGTCGGCCCAATCGATCGTAAGTCTGCGCCCACCCATAAGCACTGCTTATTCAATCAAACTCCTACCTAGCAACCTCTCACGCTTTGCCTGTCCTTTATACAGCACTTCCAAAAAAAAAAAAAAAAAAGACATCGAGTCTCTTTCATTCACTACTAGAAACACGTATCAGTTCAAAAGCTGCCACGATTCCAGGATGGACTTTACTCGACCGGGGTCACCATCCCTGGCAAATCAATGCGGTGTTTGCGGCAAACGACTTACACGAAGGCGAGACCTTAATCGACATAAAAGCACACATACACATTATAGTCGGAGATTTCTCTTTCACTGCAAAGTACCTGATTGCCTTTTCGAGGGAGCGCCTCGAAAAGATGGTCTGCAAAAACATATGCGCAAAGCCCACGGTATGCAAAACACTAAGGGACAAGTTATCCAAGGTGAATTTCAGGTTATGTACAAGCAGTCATTGAAAGAGCAGAGGAGTTCAGCAGAATGCGTTGATTTACTATCGGCGGCGGAGCTTGGAAGCGTGCAGTTAGTACAGCAACTGCTTGAGATTGGAGCCGACACCGCCCAGAAATCGGAAGAGATATTATCCGCGTTAGGTATTGCTGCAGCGGGAGGACACGAGGCCGTCGTACAGCTGCTCCTCGAGAACGGTGCCGACGTCCAGGCGACGGCTTACGGCAAAAAGAAAGCGCTATGGTGGGCCGCGGGGAATGGGCACGAGCCCACCGTGCGGCTGCTCCTCGAGAAGGGCACCAATATCGAGGCGAAGATTAATTACTTCAGCCAGACTACGCTATCGCGGGCTGCGGAGAATGGGCATGAGACCATCGTGCGGCTGCTCCTCGAGAACGGCGCCGATTTCGAGTTGAAGGATCCCTATAATGCGCTATCGTGGGCCGCGAAGAACGGGCACGAGACCATCGTGCGGCTACTTCTCGGGAAGGGCGCTAATGTCCAAGCGAAGACTTATTATGCGCTATCGCGGGCTGCGGAGAACGGGCATGAGACTATCGTGCGGCTGCTCCTCGAGAACGGCGCCGACTTCGAGTTGAAGGATCCCTATAATGCGCTATCGGGGGCCGCGAAGAACGGGCATGAGACCATCGTGCGGCTACTTCTCGAGAAGGGCGCCAATATCGAGGCGAATGGTTACAATAGCGGAGAGACTGCGCTATCGAGGGCTGCGAAGAACGGGCACGAGGCTATCGTGCGGCTGCTTCTCGAGAAGGGCGCCGACGTCCAGGCGAAGGACCGAAGCGGACGGACGGCGCTATGGTGGGCCGCGGGGAATGGGCACGAGCCCATCGTGCGGCTGCTCCTCGAGAAGGGCGCTAATGTCCAAGTGCAGACGAAGGCTTATAAGTTTACTAATAGCCAAACTACGCTATCGCGGGCTGCGAAGAACGGGCATGACACTATCGTGCGGTTACTCCTCGAGAACGGCGCCGACGTCCAGGCGAAAGATCAAAGCGAACGGACGGCGCTATCGTGGGCTGCGGAGAACGGGCACGAGACCACCGTGCGACTGCTCCTCGAGAATGGCGCTGATGTCCAGGTAAAGGTTTATAGCAACCCGACGATGCTATCGCGGGCTGCGGGGAACGGGCACGAGGCCATCGTGCGGCTGCTCCTCGAGAACGGCGCCAACGTCCAGGCGAGAGATCAGAGCGGACGGATAGCGCTATCGCGGGCTGCGGAGAACGGGCACGAGACCACCGTGCGGCTGCTTCTCGAGAAGGGCGCCGACGTCCAGGCGAAGGACCGAAGCGGACGGACGGCGCTATCGTGGGCCGGGAGGAACGGGCACGAGGCCATCGTGCGGCTGCTCATGGAGAAGGGCGCTGACCTCTAGGCGAAGGATCGGGCGGAACGGGCGGCGCTGTCGTGGACGGTGGGATGGGGAACGGGCACGAGGCTGTGGTGCGGCCATTGCAGCCAACGACGTAACAGCGTTCCTATTCATCGGTTTGCGTCGCTCTTTTCTCTCGACCAGCTTGCGCCGTAAGCTAAATCGATGAGCGGTGATCTGCAAGAGACAACATTTAGTTCCATAATCTATATTGACATAGAGAAGCTTTATACCCGAAAATTCGAAGTAGTTAGTAAGTGTCCTAAAACGTGAGAGACAATATAGCTTTAAACTTTTAAACTGATTTATTATTAAAAACAATTAATGGGGAGAGGTCGTTAAGCTAGAATGAGACCATTTTTCTGAATTAGCCAAAAGCAACGAATTATTAATGGTTGTGGCTGTCCCCAAGAGTTGTGGACGTCCGAGATGCAGCTAGGTGCAGGTCGCAAAGCTCCTCCCAGCCTCTCCCGCCAACCAAAGCCGAACGTCGAGGTAAAAACGCTATTTTCTGCACCTACACGCATACGAACACAGCATAGCGTGATAACATTACGCACATGCCCGTGAAATTGTAGAGTTCGAATAGCTCCTCGAATTATGGAAAGCGGCATTGCAATTATCACCCAAGCACCCACGCTGGGAGAGAGGGCTGTCAACAGCTTTTGCAGCTATTGGCCGTTCCCGCACGACGCAACCACCGACTTCACTGGTATGTTTTCCTCCATATCGTTATTTGCAACGATTAATGCGTTGAAGTTTGGACATACTGGTGTGCAGCTGGAACGCAATACGCCGTTGACAAATCTGTCACTCCGAACATAGTATTCTGCCCGTCTTTGGGATTTACCCCAGCATCGGCCTTTATTATGAGTACAGCTCCTGGCCAAACTCGGGATTTGGATACAGGGAAATCTGCTGGCAAGTGCTCAACCGTATCCTTTTCTCATCGAGCATGTATTTAACGTCGTGCAGTGAACAGAGCTCCAAGACCGTGAACAAACAGTTTGATGGCGGCGCGACGACAGATAATTATTGCGAGGGCATAGCAAGAACTAACCTTCCATCTATTATACATGTTATGACTTCCTTTGGGGGAAATAGTGTGCAGTTGTCACTCTGGGGTGACGGCCTGGGTGTACGGCCTCCAGCAGCGGCAATTTCGAGCGCAGCACAAAACACAGCACAGACACAGCACACAATACTAGTCCGACTCCTGCTCAAAGCACCCCAACCTCAGATTCCAACAGACCCAGCTCGGCCGACTCCAGCAGCCAAGCCACCGTCAGCGGCTTGCTCCTCACCACAGTCACCTCTCCCACGAAGATGAGTTCATCCTCAACAATGGCGTTTTTCTCAACATCAACATCTTCTCAACGTCGATATCTTCCTCAATATCGGCGCCTTTGTCGATATCGACACTTTCCTCATCTTCCGGAAGTATGGTGACAACAAATTTGGGATCCATAGCTAGGGGAGGGTCTTTTTTCGGACCCCTCGTTAAAAGTTGATGACTTCTAGTGAGATTAATTTTTGACTACGCCGCGTCGCGTAAATAGGAGTGACCGGACCTAAGCAAACGCAGCGTTGACCACGTGAGCTTCAGGATTGGAACGTGTCGATATGACGGTGGTATAACAATCTGATCCTTAGTAAACAACCTACAAAGAGTACATGCTGACACATTTGCTAAATGTCCAGCAATTCTTGAGATAATTTGATATCAATATCCTCTACAAAAGTTTCGAATATTGAAATTGTGGATAAATAAATGCTCCAAAGAACAAACCAGATTTCTCGATCTCTCGACTTGTTTGAATTAGAGAAATTCTTTAGAATATCTCATAGTGTCAGTGTGTCAAAAAAATACTCTAGTACTCAGAGTAGAGTAGAGTAGAGTTAGAGTACCGTCGAATTCCATTAGAGTAGAGTAGAGTACAGGGCCGGACTCTACTCTACTCTACTCAGTTTTCACGCTGCATAGTGTTTGGGAGATCAAACAACAAAACCGAATTAAACCATATATAGGAATTATTTGAGAAGATAGACAGTGTTCCGGAACAATTATGTTCATTAAATTGTAATTTGAATGTCATAAAGGTGACTGGTCATCCATTTTCATTAGGGATCTAAGTAAACATCCCCCAAAAAGTCCCACATGCTCTCGTTCATCCCTCCATCTCAACATCCTCTCCATCTCCAGCATTGGCACCAATATCTACGTTGCACAGAGAAGCAATTTCTTGCATTGATTGTTGTTCGGGGTCTGCGGCGAACAATAAACGGCCCCAAGTCAACGCATTTAGGACGAACAATTGCTCCTCGGAGCCTTTGCTCCATTGGAGGCACTGTCCGTCCGTCATGTCCTTCCAGGACAGGCGGGCATGTCGACGCTCATCCTGCTTCTTCTTCTTCGAGCCCCGAAGGGTAGAGACGGCAGCGAGCTCGGCAAAGACAGAACCAAACTGTGGAAGCTCGTCTGGGAGGCGGAGAAAGAAAGAAGAACCGGTGATGCCAGCAAGGTCAAGAGTGACGTGACTGCCGGTAATGTCGGCGAATAACGAGGTGTATCGAATGTTGAAGAACTCGACTAACTTTGCCTTCACGAGGGCGGAGTCTCTGAAGTGGATGAAGAGGGGGTGTGATTGAATACGGGCCCAGGTCTCCCGGCGTTCAAAGAGGAGGCAAGCGGCGAGAGATGAAGCCATAGCACCGGCGAACTATAGAAGCCGTTAGCATCTTGTCCGTCACAATGTCCAAAGAATCTCTTCCTGACAAGAACTCGATTGTGAGGAACCCGACTTACGGTGAAGTATTTGCGAGGAATAGGGTTGTAAGTCTCAGAGATACGACTGGCCAGAATATCGGCAATACCAGGTTCCATGCGATCACCGAGATCTCCAGTGGGGCAGTGCCAAGCAGAAGTCTCATCGCTCTCGTTCTCCAACATGGTGCTCAAATCCTTGATTTCAGAAGCGACGACAACTCGAGACTCAGGATCGATGCGACGAAGGATCTCTTCAGCGAAACCGATGAGTAGTTCATGACCTTCTGGCGAGTTGTCCATCCATTCCATGCGTTGATCATAGATGCGCTTGCAAGCTTCCTCCATGGGAATAGGACCGTTGCTGCCGGCGATGTTCGCGAGGGCAATGACACTATTGTCTGTAGTAGAAGAAGCTATGTTAGCTTGATGCGACAGGTGTTGTATTCGAGATGAGATGGAGAAAGTATTGTATCCGCGTTCTAGTTGCGATGGGAATTGGATTGCGGAAAAGAAACCTTTGACGAGATCGAAAGAAAGTTGGCTCTCGTAGCATCTTGACAAGTGAATTTCAGATCGGGGGCTGATCGGGCCGGCGTCGATGCTAATCCGGAATTTAAAGAAGAAAATTGAGATGCCGAAATTGAAGTTCCGAAAGAGGGATGGAGAGAGTTTCCGAGATCCCCTGATCATGCTCTGTATACAGGGAGAGATGCATGTGTAGGTGCGACCACGCAAAAACCTCAACTATAACGACAGGACGATATACCGAGAACCAAATTCGTCTGCAAAGGGGCACGTAACAAAATCAGAGACTTACTCTTGAACGAGCAGTGAGTTCCTTCGTTCTTTTTTGAAGCAGTTCACGTATGCCTTGGAGAAGTGTCCATCAACAACAATACACCTGGAAAAAAGTTGGATTGCCGATATCGAGAGTGCAGCCCGCACAGGGTAGTTGTGATTCATTGCCAATCGTGTATGCTACGGCAAGTTGTAATTGTTTCATATCGGTGAGGTGGGGGTTGAATCTCCACGGGCAGTGCTGGTAAAGGAAGGAAGAGGAACCCGTCGCAGGACATCCTTGTTGTAGACCCTAGCGTATGTAATGAGAATACTCTTCTCGCCAGTTTGGCATCATCCCACCCCGGAATTTAAGGATACAGGAAGGCAGTCGAACCAAGGAGCCATTTTGAAGGTGGCAGTAAACTTTGATGCAGCAAAACGTGAAGTCGAAGAAAAGCTTTGGCAGAAGATAATTGTACTCTCTGTCAGAGAAATGAAGGCAAGAGGTTGTAAGTAGCAATGATGCAAGGGTTACAATTGGGAAAATGTTGGAATGGGTAGGGATTTGCCACCCAAACTTAGCAGAACGTCAAGATGAGGGGTTAAAGAGTCAAGCCAATTGGTCACGAAGATAATGCGTACGAGAATAGCAGATAAGCTAGAAGAACAGAGTATAGGGCAGTAGAGAACATTAAATCGAACGTTCGAAGAAAGTATTGGAACGTCGAAACCATCCGGTATTTGCCAATGATCGCAAAACGAGCAGCACACAAGTAAAGGAGTATGCATGAACAGGCAATGGGATATGGTATTGAGATAACTGTACAAGAGCTTTTCCCCAGAACTGCTGGCTAGTGGTCGAGAGACCTTGGACACTGTAAAACAGAATTCCAGAACACCAAAACATGCGAATCATAACCGTCATAACATTCATACCAAGTATCGAATCGATACTATCCGTATCATATCTATCCCAAGGGATCAAATATGTTTTGAAGCGCCGTTGATCCATGCAAGCATAGCGCTCCCCTTTTTCTTAGGTTCCAGTCCCGTCCAAAACAACAAGATGTACAGAGCCAGCGCCTTGCTCCATGCCCTAAATCTACTCAACAATACTAGACTATTGGTTGACAACGTCTCTGATACTCCATCGCCATTCGTCTCCGCCTCTCTCAAGGCCGGTAGCTACCCATCTTTCACATTTTCTGCGCCACCTCTCTTCTTCTTCTCGTTGCCGCTTCACGAATTCCGGACCAACATCAAACTCTTCACCTACAAGCCAGTCATCTTTTAAGCCACTAGAACCCTCACTCTTCCTGCCCCCGACTTCTTCATTCTCTTTTTCAGGGTTATCCTCAAGGTCAGGAACATCCTTGAAGACATCTTCCTCGTCATCGAATGCGTCAAAACCGTCCATTGTGTCACCGGCATCGCTTTTGCCTTGCGATGGCTGGCTAGGCATCTTGAGCCAACACATGCGTTGAGGATCAAACACCATGCCACCAACAACTTGTACATTTTGTGACGAATTGACATTCTGAATTAGAGCTGGTCGCGGTGTGGTGTTCTCCTTCTCGCGATAAATCTGGTGATCCTTTTCTCGGAAATAATGAGACGGGACAGAGGCGGTGGAAGGAGAGGAAGCAGGTGCGTCAAAGGGGCTCAAATCGTTCTCGTTGCCTTCCCAGCGATATGTATGCGGGTTATAGTACATGCCTTTGACAGCTACACGCTAGTAATTAGTATTTGGTAATGAATAGTGAGAGGTTCAGACCTACATTTTGGGTTGTTCAGGTTCCCTAGCGGCTTGATTAGTTGAGGCTTCTGGGGTGGACCGCGAGCTTTCTTTGGCTTCAGGCCTTGAGCATGGACATTGCTCAAGCCCGTGGTCGCGGCCACTTTAGCCTTCCACTGATTCGTGAGGGCAGCGAGAGGAGCGCCTTGGGCAGATGGAGCACGTTGTGCAAGAGAGTGTTCTCTTGCCATGCGACTTGCATTGGTGTCTCGAGCAAAGCGAGGTAGTTCATCTCTCAATCTCGCAGGAGAGTAAGGAGTAAGGGGAGCTGGTGTGGTCGTTCGCGATGGCAGTGTCTCCTGGTGGATTTTATTTCGCAGGGCTGATTGCTTGGGTGGTCCGCGACCAATAGGCTCTTTGATAAAGCGCTGTTCAACGTCGCGAGAAGTAGGTAAATCATCAAAACCATCTAATTCAAAACCATCTCCAAAGTGCCTACGTCGAACTGGCTTAGTGATTTGTCGCTTGGCCGCAGCGTCCCTGGTTAATGCTTCGGCCCCCCTGGGATTACGCCGCGGGCTTGGCGATCTCATAGTTGACCTTGAAACAGCGCGGGAGGACGGCCGCAGCTCGATACTAGTATTGGAAGATTCGGAGTCATGACGACGGAAATGGCGAGAGGTTTTGATAGTGACATGGTGTGACTGGGAACTTGATGCACCAGCTGGCAGAAAAGGAACAGGGTTCTTTCTCGCGTGCGACATACTCGATTCAGCTCCTGAACGATCACGCTCGATAGGAGTCTTGGGCCGAGACATTGAATTGGGTCTGCTGCTATCCGTACGGGAAGGCGGTCTCTCGTAGCGTGATCCGATTGGCTTCGCTGGCGATTGAGGATATGATCTCATGGTCGGCATCGATCGCTTCAGCTTTAATAGCTGGGCATTGGTCGTTGTCGGTTCATTGCGAAGAGCGGTGATGGAGGGCTTGGATACTAGGTCCCGTCTGCGAGGCGTCGAAGGAGGTAATGAGTGTATTGAGGAAGGTGTAGTAGGTGTCGCTATACTATTGATAGATGATTGAGCCGAGTGGCCCCCAAGCCTTGATTGTGACCTGCGTGCCGTTTTAATGATAGGTCCGCCACTTTCAGAAACAGGTTCGAGAGAAGAAGGTGCACGTTCATGACCAACCAGCGGTCGCGGAAGGCGTGAGGGACCAGGAGCAGCTGGTTTGTTGGTGAAAGTCAACGAAACTGCCGTTTTTGGTCGGGTAGGACTTGTCTGGCGAGTGGTCTTTAACTTGATATTGCGATTGAGAGTGAGTTTGCTAGAATCAAACACATCTCCATCTCCAATCTCAAGACCTGAAAGAAAATCCTCTTTGACTTCTGCTCGTTTGTGGGCTTGCTTTTCTTCGGACTGATGATCTGGTGATCGATCTTGTTGTCTTCTCTTCAGGATATCATCAAATGGAATTGGTCCGGTAGGAAGCACAAGACCGTCAAGGCCTTCATCCTCACTCTCGACAGTCAGCGAGCTGGATACACTGGGACTCAGAGCAGAAGAAGAGCTTCTGTTTGAGGTACGATCTCGTTTTGTACCACCGTGCCTGGTACCTAAACTGCCACCCTCGCCCCATTCGTCAAAGTCGTCTTGCGAACTGGCTGGTGTCCTTGGGATATCCCGACGAGCTGACAATTTGAGAGGTTCACCGTCGGTAGGGAGTTGGAGATCTTGTTCGAAATCATCGTCTGCAGTTGTAGAATTGTCTCCCTTCTGTGGTGTTGGCGGAGTAATAAGAGGTATAAGTTTGGGAACTTGGCGGCTCTTTACAACCTTGATTGTATCACCTCCATCTCCGAAGAAGTCGTCATCGTCCTCATCCCGGAAGCGGTCAAGAAGATTTGAAGATGCCATTTTCGGTTTTAGTTCAGGCCGCGGACTGATGTTGAATTTTGGTGCAGGTTGGAGGTGCTTGACTGGACTTGCGTGCGTTGACGTGGGACCGCTGACTTGTCGCAGCGCATCTGGGAAATTCGAACCGTCCTGTCGCTTGATTTGCAATCCACCTTCCATTGGTAGCTCCAGGTCCCCGTCTTCCCAGTCTTCTTGTATCATTTTCTTGATCTTCCTGCCGCCCAGTCGTTTTATGGTACCACCTAGCAAAGCTGAAGCGGGAACATTTTGTGGTATGGGGATGCCAGCTTTTGTGGCTGTCGCTATGGCATCGATGGTCGAGCGCTCGTCATCTCCAGGTACGTGCACTTGCTTTTCCTCGTCTCCATGGTTAGAATCAAAATCCGACCGGATCGACAACCGCGATGAGATTGAATCTCTATGATGGGAAGCTGATGTTGTTGCTAGTGACGCGCTCCGAAAGGTAAGGTCGTCTCCTCCAATTTCCAAGTCATCGTCGTCCCAATTCTCTATCGGCTCGGGTTCCACCGCCTTGCGCGGTCTCAACGTCAATTGATTCATCTCCTTCGTAATCTCTATAGCTTTTGATGCGTGAATTGATTTGAGCGTTGATGATTTTCGCGATGTGTAATGGATCTTAACAGAACTCAGACACCGTGACGGACATCGATCGCGCACTTATCGAGGCCGTGAAGTCATGGTCGTATGGTCGGCGAATATCGTCAGTATTGTGTCGTAGTCGTACGAAAAGGTCGGTCTCAAGTTGCGGAGCATGCGCTTCGTCGTGACTGTAAGGTGAGTTGTCGTTTGATAGCCCAGTTTTCGAGATCTATTCCTCCACCGGTCGCACTTGCTTCCCGCCTGCCGGGTAAGCTGTCCTGGTGCTGGTCGACAGTATCGCGAGATATTAGTATATTGATCGAAACTTGGTCGTGAGAAGTCGTCGTGGGTTGTGGTCGTATCGATTATCGATTGCTATCGAGATGGCTGGTCATTGTCGTCTTGAGGTGGCTGGTTCTGAAGGCCTTGAGGTTGACACCCGCTAGCGCAAAAGCGGGCAAGCGTATATTCACGAAACTGACGCGTCGATCGCGTTCAACAAACGCTGCCTGATCACCACCAGAGCTATACATTCGATACCGCGGGATATACCAGAATCCTCGCAAAAACTCAAGGGAACCGAATTGGCTTTTTGGCACTCTCGCCTTGCTCATCCTTCATCTGGTAGAGCGTTTCATCGACCTTGTTCCAGCATCCCTAGGCCCAGTCGACCGACATTGCAGCCATGGAACCGGTCATAGTCAGGCTTCCCCGCAGTGACCCTCCCGATGGCGAGTCTGCATTTGTGCTTGTGCACGTCTCCTCCGAGGGCGCTCGACCTCTCGATCTGAAGCTGATTGGAACAGAGAATTCAGCTGTGTTCTCGGCCTCATGTAAGGTAGCCACAGGATCGACCCGGGCCGGGTCCACCCTTGGCCTCCAATTTCATGCGTTAATGGGGGACTAATCAACGTTCGGTGTTATAGTAAAACACAGCCAGATCTTGAAACTTAAAAACAAGAAGTCAACGCTCAATCAGGATCAATGGGAAAATGTATTGTCCGGTATTCTACTTGGGGTTGCACGGAACAAGGAAGAAACTTCCGTAACGGAAGGTGTTGAGGCTGTTGCAAGATTGGAGGACGACGGCTCTTCGATCGCCATTGTGATACGAAAAAAAATTGAGGGCATTGTGGTACGGCAGATACAATTTCATTACGGTTCAACGATCCTAGCTGATGTTCATCTTAGCAACCACTGGGCGCCATCTCACTTCCTGCGAACGAGGACGAAGAAGTGGACATATTCGAATGGTGCGGTCTGGCTGTCAAGGCAAAAGATGCTTCAAGTCATGAATTGGAAGGTCTGAGAGCGAGCCTTGATAAAAAGAACGATCAAATCAGGAAGCTCGAGGGTAGCCTGGCAGAACTTGTGAAACTCAAAAACGACAACGAAACTCAATTACTCGAAAAGTTCTCCCTCCTCTTAAACGAAAAGAAACTCAAGATTCGAGATCAACAACGGTTGCTCGCGTGCGCAAATGTGGACCCTGCGAAGCTTGCTGAAGTTGAGGCAAGTCGGACAGCCGTCAGTTCGCGCTCTCCAGGGCCTTCCAGGAAAAGCAAACGAAAGGCAGACCAGAATAATGACAGTGATGACGCATCGGACGCTGACTTTGAGAAGATGGAAGTTGATGGTGCGCCTGCTGAAGACTCAGAACAGGAACAAGCTCAGACACCAGAAGACTCTACAACCGACGAAGCAGAATCTGATGATGAACCTGCAGTATCGACAACAAGAAGGTCGGGGAACAATACCAAAGGCAAAGAAGTTTCTCAGGATTCAACATCAAAGACAGCAGCAGCACCTGGAGTTCTGCCGCCAAAACGAGAACTGCCTTTCTCAAGAAAGCCAGCTACGGTTTCAGAGCCAGCGCCACCAGCTGCATCCTCGCAGGCTGCTCATCCGGCAGAGGGCTCCGAAACGGAATCCGATGATGAATTATGACTTCACGATAGCAATGAATCTTACCGAATTTTACGAATACACACCATGATTTCCAAATGCAATGATGCCGTGAAGCGCCATATCTACGCAAATCTCCTAATCTATGTTAGGGTGTCAAACTCTTGACCCAACTACATCTCGAGGTCAGATTCTTCTATTTATCTCTCCATCGCCATTGACAATTCTCCTACATGTTGATGCGCTTGAGGTAGGTAAACCTGGAGTCGGTCTAGGAATACATCATGCTAGTCATTCGTTCCTCCTATTTGATAGCCAATGTCTATCGAAACCTAAATGTCCCTTCTGCCCTAGGACATTCCACATCCTCTGCACTGTTCGACGCCTCTTTCCGACTGTCGTCTTTAACCGACATGCTTCTCGGCTTCCTTACAGACTCTAAATCATACTGTTTCTTCTTATACTTTGTAGATCACGCATCTGTCGCGCTGAAGGATGGAAGGAAATCGAACTCTATCTGACAAACTCCCGTACCCGCACAAACCAAGACGCTTCTTCCGCTGCCATAGCATCGATGCTTCCTCCTTCTCCCACCAATCCAACACTCCCCCCATTTGGCCTGGAAGAAGACAAAGAGGGCACTGCGCATCTCTAACCAGGGTGTTCGATAAGAAGGTTCCCTTCATGTATCGACATACCATTAAAGATCGAATGGCCATGGTCAGGGCTTTGCTTGTGTGGAATTGGAAGGATGCGGTGGTATCACAATGCAAGGGCAGTGTTGACAATTTGGATGCTGTAGAATCAGGTTCTCTGGATGATTGTCCTGATCAAGAACATTCTCACATCTTTGATCCTACAGAAGACCCATTACGCAGTACACATCAAAATGCAGTCTATGGGCGGCCCAACGATTGTATATTCCACAATTACGAATTTAACATCATCCATATTAGCACCTTCCTTTGCAAATCCGATCCCGAACGGCCCGGCACTCTCCAGCCCGATCGGGAATCGATTTTTATCGCCATTTGTGGAGGCTACGGGGTTGATCCTGGCAGAGCAGGATATGCAGTATGGTTCGAGCACGGATGTGCGAGTACTGCGAAATTTTTGGTGCAATCAGCTATTTATACTCAGTCTTTCAATGTCCAGGACCTCGTTCCCAAAGAATGCAAGCAAACAGCTCAAGCCGCGACCCTCCATGCAGCCCTCATGGCCATAAATCTCATCACAAATGTTTTAAATCTGCGGTACTGCCTCAAGAGTGTTATTGTCATGACCGACTCGATATATCTAGCAAAAGGAATATCTGCAAACGTGTGGCACTGGAATGAGAACGGCTATCGTGATGCTAGAGGCAAACGAATCGAAAACCGATGGGAATGGCAGGAACTACATGATAATATTCAATGCTTGGAAGATGCCAACGTTGCGGTCAGATTCTGGCTTGTCGATCGGAAGGACATCGAGTGTGCGGAGGCGGCCACAGAAGAGATCCTTGAGCAACTTCAGATCCTGATTCAAATAATATCACCGTCCAGGACAATGGCATGTGCGCCTCCGGCACTAGCATAATCAACAAGGAGGAGGAGGAGCAAATGAGAGAGTTCAGAGATTCGCAGGCTGCGACATGTGGTCCTTTTCAACACAGTGTCGGAGGTTGGTCACGGAACAATTCGCTCTGATAATCTATCTCCGACACCCTATTGCCTATCCTGTCCAGGGGCACGTGCTGCTATCCTGCTGTATGCTTCCAGTCAGAGTCATCGTTAATGAACATAGTATTAACCAAGCTTATCTCGAACGCCTGTTGTAAGGATAGCAAGCAAAGAATAACTTGCAGCAAGTGCATCTAGATGCAAGTATTTGATACCCCCTCAATCATACGTACCCTTGGTCTACCCTTGTTATATAAACTTCGCATTCGCTTTCTACTATCTTCATTGCCATTCTTTTATTTAGAAGTCGCCGACTAGAACTTCAATGTGGTTTCCGCCCATACACCACTCGCCTGGCTAGTGTCAGCAATATCTCCCTCCCAACTTTTCAACATTTACTTACACCGGAATGTATATATGTATCCTATTACTCTTAATATCCTCCCTCACACCCACAAGCAGAAGCTCCACCTCCTCAACACTCATTCCCAACCCCCTCGTCAATACCGCAACCGTAAAACCCTGCAAGCCACTCAGTAAATCCTCCCTATACCACATCCCCAACATCTTCATCTTCTTTCCTTTTGCCCACGTTCCCACGGGCCACTCGTACCTGCGCTCCACAACATCCTCAAACCCCGCTTCCTCGAGATACTCCTTATACCGCTTCACTCTCGTCCAATCTTTTCCTAGCTTTGCAGTTCCGGCCATGATTAGCTCGACCCAGCGCTCGAGCGTAGTGCCAACAATAGTGTCGTCAATGCATCGGAAGGGAACGATGCAGTCTTGCAGTTCGAGGTAGCCGCCTGGACGGAGGAATGTGAAGGCGGATTGGATGACGGGGAGGTGCGACCGGAAACAGGTTGCGAGGGCTCTGCCATGAATGTAGTCGAATTTGTGGGGGAAGAGCCAGGGGTCTTCGGCGTCATCTACTTCGAAGTGGCAGTTTGATGGGGTGCTAGGCGTGTTAGTATCAATGTTGATTGAGCGAGAAAATGGGGAGACAAGTGGTACAATTCTGGTTGGATGGGAGAAAGGTCTGTTCCAATAACGTGGGCTGAGGGGAACTCAGTTGCTAACACCGTGTTAGAGACACAACCGAAGCCGGACGGTGGTGGTGGGACGTACCGAAGTCTATAGCCCATATCCCAGTTCCCGTGGCGATGTCAAGAACGTTGTGTAAACCTCCTGGGAGGTCTTTGATAGGCGCATTGTACAGCTCGCCGGACAAAGTTAAAAGGAAGAGGTGATGTTGTAAATCTGTAAGCATCAATATTTGGTGGTCCTATTCTCCGTTTATTTTGTAGTCTACTTACCTAAACGATCTTGTTCTCTCTTTTCATGGCGCATCAGCAAGATCCTTGTCTCGAACCGACCGAACTCACCTCATCATTTGGTAAGTAGTACTCTGGTCTCCATTAGCACAAGTTGGTTGTTAATGTGAATTGAGGAGAACTCACTTCCGTCTCTATAGCTATGGTACGTTCGTCCATTCTCCTGGATGAACTGATACACACTTGACCTTACCGATGTTGATGTCGTGCTAGAACATTCATCAGTTATCGTCTTCTTATCCATAATGTGTTCCACAATCATACTAGACACTGGTGTCTCCAATCGCTGAATCATCGTCTCGCTCACTGCGACTGTCAACCTACATGCTGTGAACTCTTGTCCTCGAATGAGGGGCAGGAAGACATACAGATAAGCCCGTGAAGCTGGGAGTGTTGGAATTAGCTTGTTCCTCTGAGGGAAGCAATCCTTGGCTCTGGCCGTGATCCGGGCTTGGCGATTGTATTGCTGGATTATCTTCGTCCTTTGGCTCGGCAGGTATGTTGGAGAATCCTGGAGACTCGTTCTCCTGTGGCTTTGTCTCATTCGCTTCTGAAAATGACTGTTTTTTTTTCAAACTAACATTCTCGTGTTCATGATTCATGTCTGCTATTATCAGCCTCTGGCTTGTTTTTGCTTTCTCATGGTGTTCTGAACTAGACTGACCTCCATCTCCTGATGATTCACCCTGAATCTCATCTCTCACGTGAGCTGCATGCGGACTTGCGGCTCCGTCATGCTTGATAGATTCACTCATTCTCGTTAGATCACTATTGCTATGTGATATTTCCTACCATTTTAAAACATCTCCATGTGGTCCATATTATAGTTTTAACGCCTCACAGCGTATTTTGTATTCTTATCTCCGTCTCTCCGCCCGATTCAGCTCGCGGCTCAGCTCCCGGATAAACTCGCCACCCACTCACACTGCATCGCATCGGAGCGGCCCATCTGAACGTCCACCTTCCCGAATTGACAATGGTCTCCGAGCAGCCAATGAGCATTCATTCTCAAATGTTTTTGCCGGAAACACAGAGGGGAGCGAATTGACAATGGGATAGGCTGTGTAACGAGAAGGATCGTTGGACTGGTGGTATACAGAGGATTGGTGTTGCATACGGCTTTGAGGGGGGGTGACGATGAGCCGAGGCAAAAGTCGTCCACGATACGGCACGTGATATTACCCCCCTATTCGCTTTTGAGATCGAGGCGAGGAACGGTCTGAGCCGGGCTCGGGGATTGACGCTCGAAAGATGCATCTCTCACAGCGATTGCTTTCTAAGAATTCGGAGCAAGATCTTTAGATGAGATGCAGGCGTCAGTAATACCACTTGCTCTCACTTCTCTTCCAGTGACATGCGGACTTCTTAGCGAGCAGCTGCCTATCAAAACCATTTCATCTCATTCATCCCATGAGACGAATTCTGCAACAGGCCAAGAACTCACAAGAATAAGACTGTCTTTCTCTACAGGGAGGTTCCATCCACAATTTGAAGATTGGCAAGCCTCGCTGTCATATCCGAAGTTTGAAACCGCACGTGACTTTGACATGTGCATGTCGTCACACTATTTAGCAAAGCCTGACTCTACATAAAGAGCGAAACCTTGAGACGCATATGCTGTGTACTCCCCTTCAACACCAATTTACATCGGTACCACTTGGCAGGGCAAAATATGAGCAATTTAGCTCCACCAAACAACTACGTACCGAGCACCTTCGTTTCCATTGTTACGATCCTTTGTTTCGCCACCGCGTACTACTGGCTTGCCTCGAGTACGTCCAACCTCAGAACCCTCCAGCTCATGGAAAAGGTGAGGGGAACTACTCGACCACAAAACCTCTGACTGCTCTCCAACAACACGTCCTCTTCTGGGACCGTGACTGTGACAACATCATCTATCTCCAAGATGTCTATTGCGGTTTTCGAGATATTGGGCTCTCTATCCTATTCTCACTCACCGTCCTCTTGATCCCTGTTTTCTTTTCTTACCCTACAAGGTTGGGTCACAGTTACGTGCCAGACCCTCTGTTCCGTATCTACGTAGATAGCATTCAAAAAGCCAAACACGGCTCGGACACAGATGCCTACGACCTGAAGGGCAATTTCAGACCTCAATTCTTCGAGGATATGTTTACCGAATTTGTGTCTAACTGGAATAGGAAGTCTGGGTGCTGGAGGTTTGTTACGAATGATTGGAAACAATCGGGTGGCGGCGGATCTGGCAGGTTAGAGTTTTGCCGCTATGGAGTGGTCCACAACGTGGCTATTGCTTCAGCGGGACCGGAGGGTATGGAAGAATGATTTAAGACAATGCTATGATGGGGCTTTTTTTTTTTGGCAACTCAGACAAGAGAGACTAGAAGAGGTACGACCAACGCGTGGTTATGGGTGGAAAGAGTTCTATGAAGATACAGTCGGAAGGCTTCGACACAACCTAAAACACGGTACGCTTAAAAATTAATGATAGACCTTCCATATTTTCTTCATCCTCCTCAAAGGACAACCAGTTAGACCAAGTCTATTATAATCATAATATCCTTTAGTTCTACCTTATCAGCCAAGGATAGAATTACCACAGATCCGAAACTGAAGACAACTTACATCATTAGAATTACCATCTTAATCAGCTTCTGTGTAAGGTACCAACAAGGCCAGACTCTAATCTCATCCTCGCTAGTTCCATTTTAGTCTCCGAACTTGAGCAGCTACTATTTTAACCTAAGCTAAGGGTGAGCATACCTGAGCCGAGGGTAAGCATACTTAAATAAAGCCCGAACATGCCTAAAGAGAGCCTGAGCAGAGCCTCAGCATCCTGAGCACGCCCTAAGTTAGCATGCGCACAAAAATATAAAACCTTGTCTTGCCTCTTATACGCCCCAACTGTAGTTTCCTTACCCGATTTTAGCTAGGAATTTAAAAAAGAGAAATCCTTTAGCTTATTATTATAGAGTAGCCTCCCGTGAAGCTAATTGCTAAAAAGAACACTATTTCACTACGCCCCTTGTCTAGGACATGCACAGCCCAGGAAGAAAAGATTACCAAAGAGCTAACTAACATCTCAGCCGAAAGCGGCTTGAATAAGGTAATTCATATCGCAAGGCTAAAAGCCACTCAGCCACTTAACAAATTCTCGAGGTCACACCCTAACGAAAACTACGTGTACGGCGGTCAGGCAACCCACGAATAGCATCTCAAGCCCTGTAGGTGCCCAACTGGGTGTTCGGGCACGACGCAAATCGTCCAATCGTGCTAAGTTGATTGGACATGTACGACCAACAAGGGGCCGCTTCTACAGGCAACTGCCGTTAAAAGAGCTCTCAACAAGCACCGCCCTTTTGTTTCAAGCAACTTGTGAGGTTAAGCCATCTGCAACTTAACAAGTAAATATTTAAGTGTTTGAGGATTCATCGCAAAGCTTCACTCGCCACATCTGCAAGACATAGTTAGGAACATGAGAAGGTTTCAATACGGTCAAGAGGTCTTTTGCGCTACTGTTTCGCCTCCTATAAGGTCCTCCCATTCTCTGACCAACTTTGCATTCGTCTCTGCCCGTACTTATTTTTCTTCAACAAGGAGCAGCCGCTACCTTCATACTATAGACTTCCATCACACGGTTTACTTCCTCTACTCTACCTTTCACAGAGTATTTTATGTTCTTTACACCGCTTGTTCTGTCGACATACAATGGGTCATCAAACCCACGTCCCGAACTACCAAGGTAAACATGTCCTTTTCCATTCGGTGGCAAGCATGTCTCTTATCCTCGATCGACAGCTTCATTCGATACTTCTATACGGTGCTGGTTTCCTCCTTTTTGAGCTTTGGTCTCCTTCCAGAGTCTCAATCACACCTTCAAATCCTCAAACACCAACCAGCTGATCATAACAATATTTTAACTTCTCTACCACCCCTGCAAACATATCCTCCCTCCACCTCTCCTCCGTCCCACTCTCCGGCACATTATGCAAGCACCACGTGACTGCATCCGCACATTCGGGTCCCGCCTCTTCAACCACGTTTCTCACCCACTGAATCGCGACCGCATAGTTTATCAGTTGAAGACTCTGCTCATCATCCGCGTTCAGATTTCGTCTCATTTTATGATCCTCAATCGCTGTGCCAAAACAGAGCTCTAGAAGCATGATACCAAGATTGCGGATGCTGTCTTGGAAGGTGTAGGTCTTGCTTGTTGAGTTGTTTTGAGCGATTGTGCCGGGTGGACAGTAGAGGACTTTTGAGAGCGAGCGCGAGATGTAGGGTTGTTCGCTCAGTACTTTTGAGGGATCCTGGGCGGAGTGTAGGAAGAGGATATCCTTTTTGCTCCATTTTGAGGTTAGCCAGGGCGTAGGGTGCAGTTGGATGTGAGAAGAGGCTAGAATGAGGGCGATGTGGTAGCGTTGCCGTCTTGAGAGGGTGCTTGTTGATGATTTGCTGAGGATGACTTCGAGTGTGATATATTTTTGAGGCTGGATTTCGGCTTGCAGGGGTTGGACGAGGTATTGATGAGTACCTTTTGTAAGGCAGCCAAAAGGAATTTCAGATTGGGAATTGGCGATTATGGTACATAAGTTGGTAATTTTGGGTGCCGAAGCGGTCTCTGCCGTGGCCGGAGGCGGCGGATCGATGAAAGCGACCTTGGACTTTGCAGGAGTATTAAGAGGTGTCGCCGGAGGGGTTGCAGTAGATACTGAAGCTGTCTGTGATCCGTTATTCTTGTGGTGATGGCTGCGATGGTTATGATGGTAATGGTAGTGGTTTCTATGAGCTTTTTGATGTTTCCACTTTCCGAAGAACGATTTCTGATATCCATGTTGGTCCTCTGTGGCCTTAACATCCTGGATGGCGGCAGGAGTTGACGGTGGAGTCGCGGGAAGCATGCTACTTTTGGCGGGAGCATTCTGAATCGCTGGAACTTTTAGAATGATTGGCATCTGACAACTTCCGCTTTCCAGTAATTCGATGCTTGCATCCTGCCACGTCCAAGGAAACTGGCCGCCTTCCAAATGAGATTTGTACCAGAACACTACCCTAAAATTTATAGTAGATGAGACTCGGTGCTGTAAAAGAAGGTTTGCATGGTGGAAAGCCTGACACTTGCAAGACCACGCCTCAGTGAGCAGATCGAAGACGCTATTTGCGTGGCTCCAGAATTTCCATAAGCCAGAGTTGATGGCAGCGGTCTTCTTTGATGACACACGGGAGCGTCGTAGCGCGGCAAGACGGTCGGAGGAACCTAAAATGTCTCGAAGCCTCGCATTATACATTCCAAACTCTTCAAATAGCTCCTGTCTTGTGGCTTTATTGAATGCCAGCTTGATTCTTTGGGTTTGGTACTCGATATTGGCCATGATGGTCACGTGACTACTGGATTTCGTGCCGTTCGATGCGGTCTTCTCAATCTGCTATCCGCAACAATCAGCCACTTTGTTGTCTATCCTGGAACTGGATAATGCTGGTGCTTGTACGACCACTCAAACCGTTGAGCGATTGCCGATCTAGAAAGACGCTAGAGCTGCGTGGTGATAGCACTCACATATTCTTCAGTGACGCGATTTTGAAAGTGCATCTTGTTCGTTCCGAGGGCATCGTCTAGCCCTTTCACAACCTCTTTCATCTCCTCCATAGTCTCCAAATACGCTGAGTACGTTTTGGGCATCCGTCCCCTCAACATCTCCTCCAAGGCTGGGTCTTGCCATTCTGGACCTCCAGGGCGGTCGAGCAGGCGCTTGAGCTTCTCTTCATCCGCGATCAGAGGAAGGAGCAGTTCCTCAAGGTTCTCTTCGAACGCGACCTTGTGGTAGTTCAGATGGTTCTTACACTTCCTCCACTCAGATTTGACCTTCCACCATCCTTCGAGGACCTCGGCGCTTTCCTTATAGTGCTCGAGCGCTGAAATCATCAGCGGGATGGCGGCGAGCACAAAGCCAGCGATCTCCACTCCAGACATGGTCACTAGAGCTTCGAAAGGAATTAATTCTATCGTTGCCAATGGAGATGTTCCTCACATTGGCGTCCGAGGATGTTCGTTCCGACTCAGCCGCATCAGTCCCACAGGTTGGGGGCTGAAGATGGAGATTGGCGTCTCAAGCGAATGACCTGCATGAAGCGACAGGGAACTCCGAAGCTTAGATGTGTTGCGACTCTCTTTGGATGGTCGGGTGGAGCATGAGCCCTTCACTCCTCTCATATGGCAAGTTTGCAGCCTTCACTATCGCCCATAGCGTCGCGAACTAAGACGTGCGTGGAGCTTTTCGAGCACTTAAATGAGCTCTCACTCAAGCCTGATGAGCAACAAGACGGCACGGCCCCTACCACTGAAGCCGCTGATGGCCTTGGTCGCTTCAGAATCTGGGCTGGAAACATTGGAGCTCTTCAGCGATTCGAATTCAAAAGCTCTTTGGACTATCGACTACGAGATGCAAAGAAGATCGCGATTCAAATTGTTGGCCTACTGGACGATTTGGCCGAGTCTCTTGAGGATGGTGCGTATCATCTCTGAATGAAATTAACAGCACTCATGATGTTAATTTTCTCAGCATCTGCAATCGTCTCCAACGAGAGGGCGAATCGGACAAGCTCCACTTTCGAGATAGACCCCGCTCATGCCGACGATCGCGACGATGAGGGCCTTGAAGAAGGCGAAGAGCTCTCAGAGATTACGGAGATATTCAGCTCCATCACGGAGACTATCAATAGTCTATTCCGATTTTCAATCATTATACGCAACAACACGAACAGGGACCGCTACGCCAAAGCAGCAGCTGCCTCGCTAGCCGACCCGATCCAAGACTGTTTCGACATAAATCATGTCAGAGAGAAATTTCCCACCCTCGAGGCAAAAGGTAAAAGATGGCTTATCAGCCGGCTCGGCAAAGCGATTACTCAGAGGCGCCAGTACTTGAAGTATTGCCGGGAACACAATCAAAAGACTTCAGTTGATTTGATGACTTCGAACTTTGACAGCCTCCCAAAAGATACGGAGGTGATGCCAATGCAGCCAGCAGCAAAAGCACCTACTCTGAGTGGGATGAGTACTCTATCAAAGCCCCCCAGCACACTTGCCCAAACGCAAGCGTCGACTTTAATCTTAAACTCTTCCCAAAATGTGGACGAAGAAGCTCCCGAAGATTCTCAATCCCAGACATCGTATGTGACTTCGAACGAAGAAGATAGCACTAGCAGCGTACTTCACGTCGTCCAGCTGGAAGATGTCTCCAAGGGGCTGGACCACTTCGTATGCCCATATTGCTGGCAAATACAAGCAATTACAACCCAGCGAGCTTGGAAGTAAGCTATCCCTCAACCAAGGCTGAAAATTTGTAAGCTGATATAAATATCTAGAAAACATGTTCTGTCTGATCTCAAGCCCTATGTTTGCACTTACGAAGACTGTGACATGAAGTTATTCAATGATCGGCATACCTGGTTTTCGCACGAGCTCAAAGATCACCGACGAGAATGGTCATGTCGCTTCTGTGCACGGCAACCATTTGATTCCATCTCTAAGTATCAGGATCATTTGAGCAATCAGCATCCGCAAGCGTTCACTCCGGATCAGTTGCCCGCACTCCTCGAAATGAGTCAACACCCTCTGGTTAAAGTATCCCCATCCGATTGCCCCTTTTGCGATGATTGGGAACAACGTCTGAGGTCAATAAACCCGGGTATTCCCCTATCGGATACCCTGGCGGTTACGCAAGTCCAGTTCAAGCATCATCTTGGCGCCCACATGGAACAGCTTGCACTGTTTGCAATTCCGCGTGGCTACACCGAGGCAGGAGACGCAGATTCAGGAAATGCTGCTCCAGGCTCTGATTTGGGCTTGTCATCATTTGATGACGACAGCCCTCTGAGCGCTGCTGCACAGCTAGAAAGTTGCAAAAATTCTTTGTTGAACTTGATCGCTTCGATTGCGAGCGGTACAGTTGAAGAGGCTTTTGTCACACCGCACGCTACTGGATCGCTCGCGAACCTTAGAAGAAAGATAGCGGGATCATTTTCGGATCTTACAGAGATATCACAAAACATTATTGATGGACAATATTCAACAGCCGGGGACGTAAAAGAGGATATCGATAAGATATTTACCGAATTCTACCTTGCCGCTGGTCAGGAAAGCCCTGAGTATACGCAGATCAAAGACTTCCGCACTCACCTTGAGAAACTGTGGCCTGATATCCGCGATGAAAACAGCTCAAAAATAAAGACAAAAGAAGCCCAGTCAGATGGGGACGCCGATAGTTTTTACTGGAAAGAAGCTAGCGAAGGTGGACTCCGCATCCAAGGTATACCACTAAATGAAGATGGCCCCGGAAATGTCGCTACAAGATTCGAACAGATGAGAAAACGGGTTCTAAGCAAAGAAATCCGGATGGCAGATGAACTTATCAGCGAATGTTTCCGTTGTGGTGATGCTTTTAGTGGATCTGGAAGAAAGCACCATTGCCGAACATGCGGCAACATCTTTGATTCTAAATGCACTGTAATCATCCCAGGGGAAAAGTTCGGCGTGGAAGGGCCTTTGAAAGTCTGTAAAATCTGTTTCCATACCATTAATGGTAGCCCTGACAGCAGCTTCTTTGACAATGCAAGCGACGAAGATCCGCAACCGGAAATCACCCTACGAGAGCAATGGCGACAATGGAGAGCGAAGAGCCTCTATGTGAATTTCCTAAATGAAGCTAGTCGCTTAGCTCAGCTAGGCATGTCCGCCATTACAGTATGCTTCAAAACCCCTCTAGTGGTCGAGAGATCGTTCCTTCCAACCGACGGCCTCGAGGAAATATATGCGTATGTGGAATGCCTAGACCTTCTGGACCTTGCCGACAGTAACCGGGCGCTTAAATGTTTTGAAGAACCGTCAGGATATCGCCACAAATATCAATTCACCCTTGTTGATGAAGAAACAGGGCATGTTTACGATCTTGCATCTGGAGGCACGGTGGGTGATAGTATTGGACCTAGTCGAACCCTCCTTGTCCAGAAGGATAATTATACTGCTCCGGCAACGGTACCCTTTCTTGGGGAGTTGCGAATTCTCATCTGCGAGGCGGCTCCTGGAACATTGGAGTATCTGGAAAACCAATTGCATATTCTGAAACTTAGCCCCATCAGAATCTGCTACAATGAATTAGGACAAAGCGAATTTGCAATGGCTTCGAAATTCGACATGATTATTGCGGAAATATTGCTTCCGAGACAAGAAGAGTTCTATATCTTTACACGCAACATCCGAGACACTATGAATGACAACCAGAATACTTCAATCGTTGCTGTCACGGCAAGGCGAAATGAGCTCGCAAGGGTTGGTCTTTTTGACGCTATTCTAAATAACTCTTCGAGTCAAGAAGATCTTTCCAGGATCATATTTCAACTCTGCACCGCTGTGAGAAATTTGGCGAAGTCTATGGAAGCCGCTCTAGGTCATTTCCAAGAGCATTCATCAATGAGTCTTGCTTTCGAATACCTCAGGAGCACCATCTTATGGTGGAGGTCAGCCGAACAGCACTTTCATGATGCGGATCTACCGCTGGCTTTTGAAAGACGAGTTCAAGTATTACTCTCTATTCTCTCCAACGATTTGAGGAAATCGGTACAAACAGCCCAAATGCACATCAATCACGAAGTTCTCCACCACAGATATGTCAATGATGAAACTATGTCTGGAAATCTTGTCGTAGAAATACCACGCGACCGTTTCCTCGCAACTGAGGACAACTATGCTTGGGATATGGAGGAATTATCTGCAGCACTTGCTGCAAACATGGCATGGCGAAATCCTATAACCCGCCAACAGTTTACACGAGATGACGTTTTGGCCCTCTTGAATCATCCTCTTGGTGGTCATCTGAAGATACTGTCCGACGAAGACGGCCGTCCTCTCCCCGAAGCCCATCCACGGCTGGAACAGTTATTAGAATCCAAACGTTTCCTGAAAGCCAAACTTGACATTGCTAGACTACTTGAAGCTATCCAGGCACCCGTAGCCAAAGGAGGTGTCCGGATGCAGAATAGAAGATGGCATTTCCGAGTTCATTACAATTGTTTCAAAGGATCCGACATGACAACGTGGCTAATTGAGAATTTTGAGGACATCAAATCGAGAGAGGAGGCTGTCGAGCTGGGGAATATTTTAATGGTAAAAGATGCGCTAGAGGAAGCCGATAAGAAAAATGGGAAAGAGAAGGATGAAGGAATGGGCATATTCGTCCACGTCGAGAAACGCCATCCTTTCCGTGATGGCCAATACTTTTACCAAGTTGCCGCAGAATTTACAGAACTACGATCCGAGAACCAGAGCGATTGGTCTGCTGGGCGTCGCGATATGAACGACAACCCCAATGACATCAAGGCGGAAGCGGCGAGAAGGCATGTAACGACTTATTCGGATGTAGAGGGGAGAGAGCTATCGAGAGAGCTTGCAGATGTCGGTATAGAGACCGATAGCCCAGAGACATTGGATGCATCCATAATTTCGAGAACGAGTAATGATCCTAACGAGGGCCAGCCTTTCATTCGTCAATCCGCATCAGCCACCGGACGCAAACTTCGAGGAGTTTATTCCAATTTTGGGGTTGAAAAGATTTCTGAAGATACAACTCCTCTCAATGAATCTGGAACAGAACCATTTCCTGCAACAACAGCTGATCCGTCTGCCAAAAGACACCTGGAAGGGGATGATGATTTTAGTCAGGGTCATTCTCACTCGCTAAGACATTATGCGAGAAGGCATAGTCTTGAAGGAGATAGAGCTCCGGGACCAAGTAGCATTACAAGCAACCAACCCCTAGCTAATCCGAGAGTTCTGTATGATAGGAAAGAGCGTGGCCCACCTCCCTCTACTAGAGGATTTGACCGCATTCAACCAAGAGGTGCTGGTGGGGACGAATTTGCTCAAGTCCAGATGCCTATCGTAATAGAACCGGCTCAGCGGCCTGTAAGAGCCGACCCTCTATTTGACCCTAACATTCCGAGAAGGGAGAGTCGCAGAGGTAGACCAGCGTCACTACACTATACCGAGTCGAGACAAGACTCCCAGAGAGACCAGTATTACGAGACACGAGATAACGAAAGGCAGGACAGACCGCACCGTCACGAGCGCTACGACGGTTTAGTTGAGCAGCGAAGTTTTGGCATACGTCCGTCGTATACCTCAGGCGGCCCCGTTGACCCTGAAATGAATCAAGATGTTCGGATCCCTACAGCTAGCACTTCCCCCGACGAGAAAGTGGAAGTAGGCGATCTGAAAGAGCAGCGATTACAAGATGAAGTTGGACCACAGCCGCTAGTCCCCGGAAAAGCAGCACGTATACAACCTAAACTTAGCAAGCCAGAAGGGTTCTTAGACGACGAGTCCAGGGAAAACAGCAGCCATATGCACGTTTTGCCTAGGGCAAAGGCTGAAGCAGAAAGACTGGGAACGAACCCTGATCGGTTAAGCGAGCAAGAATACTACCTTATGCCTGCTTCGACAGGTAGGCGCTATCGCCAGACAGGATACAGTTCAACTCTGGATAATGCAGATATGCGCAATCGAGATGGAGAGAGACGAGCTGTTGGGGATAAACCAGTGAGACACGCAGACACCGTCGCGGATGACTACGGTGACGATGGGTATGGGTATACCAATCCGAGGGATTTAGTCCAGTATGATTTGAACAACCCCCCTGCCCCAAGAAACCGTCAGATATATGCTGGCTCTGAAAGAACAACAGCTCCTAGACGGAGCAGTTTTACAGGCCACGAAGATTCAAACCAAAAAGCCGCATCCCTGCAGAACTACTCCCAATACCACCTGAGGAACAGACCGGTTATTATCGACAGCAACCCCCCGACAGTTTTGTCAAAGATACAGCGCCCGGTCGATCCCGAAAGTCGAAGACTAGTGCCTCACTGGCAATCCGAGCAGCTTGAACCAAAAGAAGATCGGCTTGGGTCTGAAGAACACCAGAAAGCAGGTACCATCGCGACCACATACCGTATCCGAGAGGATACGCCTGAGTTTGCTCAGAGGAGAAACCCACAAGCAGCATTCAACCCCAGAGACACTACGGCCCTCAAAGCACTTAAGGAAGCACTTAACAAGAGCGAGGCCTCTGCTCTGAAGGAACCCGCTCAAAGCTCCCCAAGCCAATCAGCAGATATAAGCACTGATCTCGACGCCTCCCGTTTCCGTGGCCGCGCCGTCGTACCTTCTGAAGAGCGTCATTTGCGTGTTGTCTCTCCACCCCGCGAAAGAATCGAAGAGAAGCCCGTGAAAGGCATCCTACGCCAACCACGTGAGAAGTTCCCCGAAGACCCAACACCCATCCGCGAAGGCGTCGCTCCCTTGAAAGACGCAAAGAAAAATGGCATACCCCCCGACGCGCGCTGGACAAAAATCTCTCGCAAGCTCGTGAATCCCGAGGCACTGGAAGCAGGCAAGGAACGATTTGAGGCCAGGGATGATTTCGTGATTGTCTTGAGAGTCCTAAGTCGGGATGAAGTACAAGGATATAGCGAAGTGACTCAAAGAATTCGAGGTAAGATTTCTTGACATGATGGAGGGGCTCTTTTGACTGATTGTACATGTAGCTGTGAGAGAAGAAATGGAGGACCGAGAGAAAGAAGAACGCCGCCGAGCACGACGCGAACGTCACGAAATGCGCAAGAGGGAATTTGGTGAGCGTGGTGAGCGCGGTGAGCATGGCGAAAGACCTATTGTTATTGATGGACGACTGCTTGATCGAGAGGAGAGCGATTCGGAGGACGCTGCGTGCGAGGGTGAAAGAGATGCAGGAAGGGACAGGGTGAAGAAAGGCGTTGGACCCGCTGTTGAGGAGTCCGCTTATGAAGCAGACCGGGATACAGACATGGAGAGAGGGAAGAAGGATGCTGGGGCGGCTGCTTGATGACCGCCGCTTCATAGTCGGATTGTTGATCGCTAAAAGTATCCCAGCGATTGGGTTGACGCCACTAAAGCCAATGTATCATTTTATTTATGATGCCATTCGAGGTCATGTCTCCTTATATAATTGCATAATCTGGGTGCATCTATGACAATCTATTCAAACATCCACGGCCCACCCCGTATATGCAACAAACAATTCATGCATGCAAACGCGTCCCTCATTATGCCATATCCATCCTACCTTTCCCCCATTTTCCCAATCCGAATCTTCCCGCCCCAAATCTACTCAACGGCCACTCTATGTCTCTTCCTCTTTTGGCTCTAGTTCATAAAACAATATATAAACTTCCATTAACATGCCCAGCACATCACCCGTCTTGCACTCCTTGATCTTCTCATCACTAATTCTCTACTATTTATTACGATTAAGATACATAAACTAATGAAATTGCGATAGATTTAATAGATTTAATTGTATGCAATTAATGGCACTAAAGTATGTAAAATCAGAATTCTAAACCTTAATTAAATTCTATATAAATGGCCAAAACTTATTCAATATTATATATATATTTATTAAAATTTAATAAAAATAAATATCAAAAATGTAACGGAAGTACTCAAGATTAGCAATATCAAAATAGTCTTTTTTATTCTTAAAATAATAGATGTAGAAGAAGGAGGATAGAAACGGATAAATGCTAACTCCTATATCTTTAAGCCGAAACTGGTAACCTTAGCATCGTGATATAATGTAGATTTATTTTTATAGGAGGGTCCTATTTAGGATCCTTGAGGGCTTTTTGAGCTCTTAGGAATAATCGTCAAAACTTGATAAAATCGACATAATATGCTCCAAGCCAACATTCAGGCTCATTGATTAAGTGGGCACTACTCACGGACTGCTCAGGTTGCTCAGGTTGTTCATTGAATTATACTAGAACTAAATCTTCCAATCTACCGGAATTAGGATCCCATTTCTCGCCATCCATAATCCCAAGTACGTGCGCGGGCGCGACGACCTGGTATTGATCTCCATGCATATGCCGTACAATTATAGGAACGTTGACACCCGCAATCAGGGCAATACAGTCTCTGGCTTGAATGCTGTAGGCGCCTTTACCATAATTCCCTGATACTGTCCGAAAAACAGTATGGAAATACGAAGTAGCATTGGCCAGCTCATGGAGCGAGGAGATTTCCGCGTTTTCCGATATACGGTTATATAGAACCATCTCTGGGCAGTTCGTAATTTGGGATATATCGCTATAATGATCAGACCCTTGTTTGCGTAAAGAACGAAATAGATCTAGCCATTGATCGAATGGACGAAGAAAGTCTGGCTTTGAGCTCAGCGTTGTCTGGCCTGTCACTAGGTCGAACAGATATTTGTGTCTTACCGCCGGATTCTCACTATCGGGCTCCATATATTCGATGATCTTGTGCCAGACGCGGATGTTGTAGATGATAAGAAATTGGCGAATATGGCTGGGATTGGCTCTTCGGAGGACTTTCCAATCAGAAGCGATGAGATCTTCTACTTTTGATAGGATGTTATCTTGCTGCAGCGATTCCGTTGTTCTATAACGTCCCAGCAAGCATATGTCGAGTGTTGAGGATATCCTCTCTATTAGCGTACCCTTAGTCCGAATCCCGACATTGTAGGGCGAAATATCCAGGAATTGGAAGCTGGCATTTGATGCCCCACAAGCGTGATGGATGCCTTTAGGTGTGGATGGAGGTAATGGATCCTGCCAGTCTGGGACCCATGATGGCATGTTGTGGTTTTCTCCGCGGCATTGCACCAGAAGGTCCAATGACTGCGCAAAATTTATGACTGCTTTCGCAGTCTCAACAAATATCTCTTCGACTGACTTGCGATAATCGGGCCTTGGAAGCGAGACACCGAAGCTAGTGAGGACGGCTCGCAGTCCGTATATCTTATCTCGTGGCTCCGTAGTCAACAGCGACCTGGTCATAGTAATGAGATTTTCGATATTATCATATTCTCGGGTGACAGTTGGCACTCTTCTTTCGCCTTGTAGAGACACCACATGAGGGAGGAAGCCATTATGTAGGGTTTGATCGAGCTTTGAGACCATAATAGGATCCTCGGAAATAGCTTGCAAATCTGCCCATGACTTTACAAGACCGAAAAACGGGAGCACGGCGCGGCCATAGTAGAAGGTTGCGTGGCGACTCAGAGCAACTTCTTGAATCACCCAAACTCGACAGAACCAAGATACACCATAGAACATATCATCCAAAGCTATGACAGAATTAGTCGTGGCCTACACAGCATCTAACAGAGAAGCGCTACCTTTAGTGTCAACTTTTTGAGCTATACTCAATAGCCGTTCCAGATATCCGGCAGTACTTCTCGAGTTACTTGCACATGCTAAGGCCGAAAGACTCTCGAATGCTGATTCCCAGGAGGGCTCGGCCACAGCGCCTAGCCAAACCAAAACTTGCTCCGCTAAGCTGTAAATCTGCCCCATTATATTGACCTGGTGGTTGCGTTCGTCTATAGCCAAGGGAGATTGATCAATGCAGATAGCATCAATCCACACCAATAACGGCTGTCGGAGGTTTGCTGCCACATGATGGAGCACATCCTCACAGTTAGGAGTGATTCTTAGCACTTTGCCTTCACAGTAAGCTTCTTTCGTTGGATTTTGGCCTTCCCACGCATAAGAGATTGCTTGATATCGTGGAACGCTGTCAAGGAAGACCTCTCGCAAGCTGAAATTCAAAGCGCCCTGCGTTGAGTTGCTCGGCCCAAGCTGGAGCAGCCGGATGCCATTATCGGCCCTGATAGGACGATGTTGAAAAGCTTGATCCATTTGAAGCCGTGAGGAGAGCAAGTGCCATTGATTGCTATCCCTAGAAACGTCACAGCCTTATGCGTCACGACTCTGGCCCGCGTTCTGTGTAACATGTAGTGCGGCTAATAGGGAGGCGGGTTATTTGGCTCTCGCCTAATCTCAAGAATATCCGGAACGTAGCTCGATCACTCGCGAGATTTCTCAAGAACAGCATTGACCGAACTTCAGCGGTGGTGCCATCTGCTCCGAGATTTACAATGTCCTTGCAATGTCCTTGGGGAATATATGGACCCTTAAGTTGTAAGACTAGTTAAGACTGAGGGTATGTTACTGTTGAAGATTTTTGCTTTGAATACTTTATTGTTCGTCTAAGGGAATCGAGAGTTTTCGCCATTGACAGAGTAAATTGCAACTATGTGTCATGGAGACCGTTCTGCTAGACTTTACTGGATTCGAGGCTCTGTGCAATCTCTCTGTCGTGCTTTGCCTGTTGCTATGCGCTATTTAGCAGTCGAGTTTTTCAATCAAGCATACCCACTCCAATTATATTCGAAGGACCACACTTCAAAATCACGAAAGACTTCTATTTAATTTCCAATATAACCTATGAACTTTCTTTCGCGGTCTCGTCATCCTGCTCATTCGGCCTATTAATCTGGAAGGGACACCGAAATTTTAATATAATCAGTAGCAATTTCGTGCCATGTGCAAGGACGACAGATATGAAAGTCCGGTACTGTCCCATAGCGATATTCATTGTTTTGAACTCCTCACTTACAGTTGCATCAACTCCTAAGTTTTGACAAATATACCCGATATGTAACTCGCTCTACACCTAGGTCAAAGTATACAAGCTTCAACTGAATATGCAGCTATTCCAACGCCTCTCCCGCCAATTGATTCGCCTGCTGATTCTGATCTTTCTTCACCAAACAGAAGCTAACCATGACGCCGTACTCCTTCTCCAACAACACGACCCTCTCATGCAGAAACCTGAACGCTCTTCCATTAACCACAGGCCTTCCCTTCCAGTTCTTAAACCCATTGGATACCCACTTCCAGACGAAACCACTCAATCCTTTCTCAAGATACGCCGAATTAGTCTTGATGATCACGTGAGAGAGATCCTCTCCTGCGATGATCAAGTCATGCACCACGTCCAATGCTTTCATCGTAGCATACAGCTCAGCAGACTGACTCGTCTGCATGAATGGTTCGGGAACAACACCATTGCGATTCATATTCAGAGCATAAGCAGAAACGAAGACTCCGTAACTGGCTCGAGCAGCCGGTGATCCGTTTGCATTGCATCGTCCGTGCACAGCAATGACAAGCGACGCTGGATCCGATTCCAATCGTCGAAGATTAGATGATAGATCATTATAGGCTTTTACGCCGTGTTGCTCGATGTTGAATGTTCGTGTTTTCTTAGGTATGGTGACAGGTTGACGTTTGGTGGCTCTCTCTTGTAGTCCGCCGCGGCGTGGGACTTTTCGGCCTCGGGCTCGGCTTCGAATGTGAAGCGTGCGGAGAGCTTGACCGATGTCTCTGCTGTCGAGTTCGTTCGTCATATCGACTTGATTATAAACGGGAGGAACGAGTTGGTAATGAATATGCTGAGATATTTGAAATGTTTGGTGAGATTTGAAGTGAAGTTGGTTTAGGGGTGTTGGCTAGGTACCTAGTGTCCGTTCGCGAAGCTAAACCAGGGTAGCCCCTGAGCCAAAGAGATTTGGAGATATAGATATTTTTTCAGTCATGAAAGAAAAGAGCAGGGAATGGAGGTGCAAAGTAAAGATTCCACAAGAAGTTGCATTCAGCTGAAGGTTTTTGAAGTTTTCCTACCTCGAAATGGGAAGTTTCTATATCACGTGACCCCGCTTTCTTCCCTCCAGCATGCGCATTTAATTGAGGGATCTTGCTCACAGATATTGAAAAGTTCCAGAAACAGAAGCTGTCTTTGTGAAATTTGTCGTATGTCTAGTCTCTTACAGCTAATCGAACATAGACCTAGCAAGATGTTGCACCTCCCAATTTACATCTCTCGGAACTAACCAAAAGTTTACTTCACAGCATCTCACTTGAAACTATTGAACTCTCGCATACAACGACCGAAAAAGCTGTCAGTTATGCAATAGCCTTCTCCTTGAACTTAAATCACCATTTTCCTTCCATTTCCAGATTCTCTCAACCAATCCATCCACCAAATATTCACACTCAGTTATCAGAACTACTCGAGAAATATGACCAAAGTCTGCAGAGCCATGCAACTTCTCGACTTCTTCAAATGTCATCTGGGCAGCGAATAGAGTAGTGAGTTGGTGTGCTTGATAATATTGAGTCGGCAACCGTCCTGCAAGATTGTGAAATGAGTTTTCTGCGAAGAAGACACTCTAGGAGGCTGGTGCCTCGTTCGAGCCCTCTTCCGTGCATACACCGCCGATGCTAATGACTACTGATCTTTCATCTCTCTAGATGCGCATGATCTATAGAGATGAGTCTGTTTATTTGAACTCCTCGGCGGAATGCATCGTGTAGGCATCGCCTGTGATCGAGGGAGTTCATTCTCGGTATGTGTCTGCGTTGGGGGATTGGTAACTCGGAACAAGTGCTTATTACTTCTAAAATTGAATCTTGTGTATCTCGTTTGATAAAATTCATACACTAAATCCACTAAATTGAGAGGAGAAAGGTTTAAGGCTCCTCAATGTAGAACCTACCATTTAAGTACCTCTCTAAACCCTTCCTGTTCGAATAGTTCCAGTGAGGTCTAGAGCGGAAGGTAAGCTAGATCAATCGTGAAAGCTAAGAGATACTATTCAACTTTAATAACCATCCTTTACTCTATCTAGATGGTAAAGCAGAGGGGGTTCATTGCTAACCACAAAGGAAATGCTTCCATTATGACTGCCAATGAATGTTTCAAGCTAGAATCTTCGTATCAAGGCCTTATCTTTAGTTTTGTTTCTTCAAAGCTTTGAATAAAAGATAGATCTTGCCAGCTGAAGGCGAACTCCTAGCTCACGCACTAGAAATTTTCCTCGATGCAGTTTTCTTTGCTACGAGACCTTAATATCGATATCCTCAAGTCTTGCCTGGGACACAAGTACTATCAAATAATTCACATTATGATCTCTGTAAGAATTCGCAACGTTTGAAGAAATTCGTGGTTGAATTCTGCAACAGAGCTGCCTAGTGCTCGCTGCAAGATTTTAGTGCCTGAGCTTAAGGTCCACTCTAATTCAAGCTAGTCAAGATCAAAATCACCAGATCCGGGCGCTAGCATTTCGCACACGTATATAATTTTGATTCTTATACTTTCATTTGTTCACAAGTTGCACCTCAACTGTAGTACCTATACCAGGCTATGATGAGACAATGTCCACACGCGAAACGTATTGAACATGAGTGGACGAGAAAAGTTTGGGAAATTCAGATAGAAAATGAGGATGTGAAGTGGGAGCTGCTTGGTTTCTGTAATAGCGCAATAACCTTTCAAAGAGGAGGCATTGAAGTCAATTTTTAGCAGATCCTAAGGAGTTAGAATGAGGATGTGGACAGGCTTGCGCAGTCGATTTTGCAACAAGGTTAGAATATTCCTCTTGTATCAGGGTTTGAATATCTAGTGAGTGAACAATGATATAGAAGAATAGCTTTGTGGGCTTTTTCGAGGAAGGGAGAATAGAGTTGACAGAGCTGGTCTCGTCAACTTATCAACCCCAAGTATTCGCTCGAAACACCTTTGATAGAATAGCTACAGAATGCATTCTGCAGTGAGTTTCTCTATTCTGCCAGCACTCTAGATCTTCCCTTGCTAAGTTTGGTGATTGTTTATCTTAACATTGGACTAAGTTCTTTCCCCCAATTTCAGCGACGGGGATGGACATTACGTTTTAGAGAGCTTCTTTTCTTTTAAGTGAATCTGAATCAAACGAATAACTTCACTAGGAAAAGCAGTTCACTTTCACTTCATCCTGTCGTTTATTTTGTAATAGCGCGTTTACCTCGAGTATAAAAGTCTCCAATCACACACCAACAACATCCTCATCACCTTCCACGAACAACCCAAACCACAATCATCCACACCATCTACCTGCCCCAGCAGCAAACAAAGATGGCACACACAACTCGCGTCTTCGACCCCTCTGAATACACCTACACCCAAACTGGACTCTCCCTCGTCCTCGACCCCGTGACCAAGATCCATCAATTCGCCTTCCATGACGAGACGTTGGTTGTCGATATCGGGAGCGCGGTTACCGCGGACAAGAATGGGGGGAATATGAGAGTATGGACCCTTTTCATTTCTCCTCTTTCTGGGGACAGAACGTACGTGGTTTGCGGAACTTTGTGGGAGTGGAAAAGTTGGGACTTGGGGTTGGAATTGTGGTTTGTGGGGGATGGGGATGGGGAATGATTCCTGACTCCTGATCCACAATTCCTGATTTCGGCTTTCTACTTCACTAAATGAAAATCTGCAATCTATAACACCCAACTAACAGATATGTGATACATTAGGCAGCATACGCGATCTTCTTCGGTCCCGGATGTCCTTATAACGTGGCAGAGCGACTGCCTGAGAATCTGCCGCAGAATCCACAGGTAAATACCTTCCCCATTTTCAAGCTCACGCTCACACTCACCTTCACCTCCACCTTCACCTTCACCTTCCTTCCTCTCTCCTTCTTACACCTTCACCTCATCTTCAAAACTACACATCACACACAAACCCCCTCACCCTCACCAAAACCACACCAAATCCCAAAAACCAAAATTAACAACACCACCAACGTCCCAACCAGCCCGCCACAATCTTCGCCGCACTCAAAACCCTCCAGCTCATCCCGACAATCATCATCGCCTCCTCCCCCTTCCCCTCTCCCTCTCCATCTCCCCACCTCGCACGTCCAGGTCTCGCCACCCAAACCAAGATCAGAACCATAGTCCTCAAAACCGGTCAATCCCGCGGCCCCGATTTCTACGACCACATCACGTCGACCTGCTGGGAATGGGAAGCTAATGATTGGGAGAGGCTCGGAGACCGATCGATTTTCCCACAGAGGGGAGGGAAACGGGCACATGCGCGAGAACGGGCACGGATTGGTGCTGGTGCAGAAGGTGAGAGGGTGGACAAGGAAGGAGGAGGTGAGATGGGAAAGATGGGAAAAGAAGGAGACGAGAACGGGAAGGGGAAGGGAGAGGAGGGAAATGGGAAGGGGAGGAAAGTAGCGTTCGCGGAACAGTATAAGGAATTGCATGAGTTGTGCGAGAGGATGTTAAAAGGGGGGGTTGTGGTGCAGTTTTGGAAGGTGGAGAGGGGGGAGAATAGAGTTGTTGATGGGATGGCGAGGGGGGTTTTGAGATCCTGAGGATGGGATGGGATGGTGATGGTCAAGCTCAAGGCACGTTACATCGCATCACATCACACCACTGACGTCGATGTAAGCTTGAGAGTTGTGTGCGAGCGGCAGGCACGGAAATTACACTTAAAATTAAACTGTCCCAGTCCTATCCTGCGTATACTGTAGATACAACTCTCGACTCGCTCTCATATCTGTGTACTCGTCCTCAATTCATCTTGTGTGCTTATTTCCATTCCATCCCGGACTATTCCACACGATTCCAATCCAATAAAAAAATTACATCCTGTCTAAATACGCGCCTCGCTTGCTGAAAATATACGAAGGTAGATGATTTGTACGGGTTAACGATTGAGAAACACAGCGCAGAAGCGAAGCAAAGGAGAGCTTAAGCGAGAGTGTAGGGAGCTTGAGCGAGTGGAGGTGGAAGTTGATTGATTAGACGAGACCGAGTGCGAACTGTAGAGTTGTTAGTGTGATGGTGTGGTGGAGAGGAGAGGAAGACGTACCGGAAGCAAGGCATGACAACCAATTTGATTAGCAAGCGGCACGATAGCCGTGAAGTCGGTAATCTGCCACCCTCTCGGCGAGTATGTACCCAGGTAGATCATTCCTATCTCGAATTAGCATCTCCCATTTCTTCTCAACGAAGATCAAACTTACCAGCGATGATTGGAATGATAACCAAGTACATGTACTTGAAATCTTTAAAGATCTTGTCCAGCCCAATTCTGAACCCACTCGCCTCCAACTCCTTGGCCGTTGCTGTCCACTCCATATTGATGCTTAGAAAATGGCAAAGGATGGCGGTGGTGAGATGCAGAGAGATTCCACCGAAGAAGAGCACGAACATGGGCGTCCATTTGGCGGTTTCGACTACGGACCAGAAGAAGACCTTCTGACCGAGGCGATGACGTAACATGGCGAATGCAAGGGGTGACTGTTAGGAGGTAAGTTAGATGGTGCGCTCGGTGGAGGATGGATGGGATATGGTGACATACCAAGACGTTGAAGATGACGGCCATGCCGACGAAGATCTTCCAAGAGGTCAAGTAGAATTGATCGAGGTTGTCGTTATACCAGCCCACCATGAGGTAATTGGCAAGTGCAAGGGGGACAGCACATGCGATGGCGTAATCTGGAGGATTTTCAGTTAGTACACAAGTCACTAGCGTATAGAGATGCAGGAAGAATGTGCTCACAGGTTCCAATATAGGCAAGA
Source organism: Phialocephala sp. D728 (assembly GCA_003988865.1). Taxonomy (NCBI): domain Eukaryota; kingdom Fungi; phylum Ascomycota; class Leotiomycetes; order Helotiales; family Mollisiaceae; genus Phialocephala; species Phialocephala sp. D728. Next base: position 381,020 of record QYAJ01000003.1, on the reverse strand, counting down.
ATGGTAATCTTCGAAGTCATCTTGATGTTGCTGAATAGGAACCTCCAGAAGAGTCGCGTGAATGGACCTTTATACCATCTGCACAATGGGTTGAAGACGAGTTCGTTGCATCCATATGCATATCTGAGTGATCATTTAGTGTTGATCAGAAGAAGTGAGTTGGGGATAATACTTTTCCCATCGAGCAAGCTCATCATAGACGGTCAGAGAAACACCTTCTTTGAAGCCTCCTTCATGGTAAGTAGCCAAGCGGACGATGAAGTTGTTCATTTGAAGCCTGAGGGACATGTCGAAATCCTCAGATACTAAATATTATTAGTTTGAGTACAATCAAAATGTATCCACCGATAAACATACCATGATCTAAGTCAGAGTTAGCAGAGTGCATTGATCTCGAGATTTTCGTACTTACCATCTGACCAGAAGATTGTCTGCCCATCACGTTGATACGAAACACTCTGAACCGCTTTCCAGCGGAGGAAGGCATTGTGTCCGACAAACTACCATCCAGTCAGCCCCTGCAATGGTTAAAGTGAAGAAAGACATACAGGAGCACAATCTCCGTTTCCGACAGCGAATTGAATAGAGACGTAAATCAAGTTGGTGAAGTAAGTAACTTTCTATGGTCAGCAAAATTACATTACAAGGCGCGAAGAATACGTACTGCCGTTCTCGAAAGCGTTGTTGGCGACCTGCATGACTCCCGAAGCATGTTGTATAATCGCAACCTCTGGACTTTCATACATCTCCAATGCACCAAGGACTAAACAATCTTCAGGCTGCAATCAATTAGCTTACATCGACTATGATTCTGGAACGGAGACATACCACTCGGGTGTCACTGTCAATGATCAAGATGATCTCTCCAATTCGCACATTACCACCTGCAATTGTCCGTCCCTCGTCCTCATCGATAATGGTTTGCAAAGCCTTCTGGTAGAGAGTGTTCTCTTCCTCAACAGTGAGATCCTCATCAGACCGACCAGTCTCGTTGCAAAGGACCGAGATAAGACGAAGCAGTTCATCCTCAACTCTGATGGAGAAATCAAGGCAGTAGTTCATGTTGGAAGCCTTCTTGAATTGACCTCTCCGGAAGAAGCCATCTAGATTCTCTTCATGAGTCTTGGCTCGTTGCCACCACTTCTTTTTCTTGTACGAATGTTTAGGTCGAGAGCAGTATCCGATGCCGTGCATTTCGTAATACGTCTTTCGGGCTCTAGATCGTTGGTTAATGATTGCCATCAATCAAGAGATCAACTTGCACTTACTCGGCAAGATCAGATCCGATGGCCTGTAAACCATCTTCGTTGACATAGATAGATGCGGAACCACCTTGAGCTTCGTAGTGTTTGATGGCTTTCAACAAGCTCTCGACCGTTGGCATAATAACTCTGAGCAAGGTGTGAGCTGAGTTCAAACCTCGTGACTTAGGTGTTCGCTTACCCTTTGAGACCTTCTTTGTAGACTGGCATCTGAATCGTGATGTGTGGAAGCTGCAAATCCGGATACCGTCCTCTCTTGGGAGGCTTGGCTGTGAAACATTAGCGAGGTAGGTACAAGTAACCTCCTGACTGTCGCATACCAGAGTAGAATCGCGAATTGCCGCGGACGTAAGTCAATGGACCAAACAATTGGAAGAGCGAACCGGCGATCACGACCATGAAGAACTGCATCTAGATTTAGTTCCGCTTCTCGAGTGGTGTGGTGGAATTTTATACGCACCAATGAGAAAACCGCGAAGACGGGAACGACCGCCACCTGTGGATGGTTGTCAGCAAACCCGCGCACACCTCAGCTGCTCAGCTGAGAATATTTATAAAGGAGCCTCACCAACGCAAACCTGAGCATTCCTTTGTCCCATCGATATTCTTCGATGAGCTTGCGGAAGTTAGCATTTTCATCGAAATTTTGGTATTGTGGTGGTTACCTTGCCAATACAGAGCATTTCCACAAATACGACGAGCGTCATCGCTACACCGACGACGCAGGCGTGGAGAAGCAAAAACGGCCGTTCTGGGGGTGCGGCACCTTCTTTTTCAATATCGAAATGCGCGTCTTTGTTCTCTTCACGCTCAATGGCCGCTGCGATGATACCCATCTTTTCCGACAACTCTGGATCTGAACTCATGGCTGAGTGTCCACCCGGAGTTTGTGCCGCTGGTGGAGTAAACGAATGATAGGGCGATGTTGCTGTCATCGTTCCAATGTGAGAACCCCAGATCTGATCATGATTCAGTCAGAATGCAGGCATCGTATCAATGATCTCGAGACACTTACGATACCAACGAGAATACCCTCAATGTCTGCTCCGTGGGTCAAGATCCCTTCAACAGAATCATTCCACACCAAGACCATTCTTTCCTCGCGCAGAATACAGACATAGGACTTTTTGGTGATGGTTGACTTCCCGGAGGCTAGATGGCGGAGCGATTGAACGATATTGATCTTGAGTCCTCTCGGTGCCACCGAAAGTTCGGTCTGGAAGGGACTGATTTGGTCGAGGAGCGCAGATGTGATTTCGGATGACATCGTAAACGCGCATTTGCAATTGAGGGATTGCAAGACTTTGTAAAGGTCATGATCCGCGGTCGGAGGTTCCGTCGAGTAGTTGCCATCTGGGAGTCGGACTGCAACACCAATCCACGAAGACTCGTTGATCATCCCATCGTCGTCCTCTGGCGTTACCAGCCATTTTGCAGTAGTACACCGCCGGTAGAGGTACTTGGTAACCTGTTTTCACGAACACATCAGCCATTGAGGTCTCAATCATCATGTTGGAAGTTGTTGAAGACCATGCCGACATACCAACAGATGTCTATCATTACTCCCCGTCGACCCTGTGCTAACGATACTTCCTGGCCGATCCATCATGGGTGGTCGAGCGAGAGCCATAGTAGACATCTCACCCCCGGACAAGGACAATGGAGAATGAAAGGCCATGGTCTCTCTACCAAAGAATGAAGTCGGTGAGTACGAAGTTCAAAATCTCAAGTTTTTTTTTGCTAAGAAACCACGAGGATCATATTCAACCGGAGCCCCAAGAATCTCGCCGCAATCAACTCACAAGGAAAACAAATTAAAGACGATATGGAGAAGAGGCTGGAGAGGCTTCCGCGTTTCAATATCGGCCGTGCCAGCTCAGACGGATATGCCTGGGAGGCAATCCACAATCGGGAACCGCAGGCGCGGACGGCTTAGCTGAACGTCTGATCGAGAAGAGCGGGAAGTCGACGAGCTCGAGCCCACCGGTAGAACGAGCGGAGTTTTTGCAAAGATGGACATATACCCAGGGTCGAGATCATGTTCATGGCATGGATGATCTGTCCAGGGAGCCTGGCTTGTGCAGGACCGCCGAGGGTCAACACTACTCCCCCTGCCATATCTAGACGCACGTTTGACAGATTAGGAAAGCGAAGGTCGTATTTGGGGCTTGTCTATGTTGGATTGGGATTGCTTCGAGGCTAGAGGATAAGAATAGCACTGAGGACTGGAGATCTGATCGTCGCCTGCGAAACACCAACTGCAGTCATGGTCACCGCTCTGCAGGCTCGAGTTACAACGACGAGGATGTGTCCAAATTCTAGACCTTTGAGCTATTGCATCTACAGCCTCTGCAACCACGGCGCGAGCCTAATTACGGCCTGGGCGCCACTTGACGGTCGAGTACTGGTTTTTCGAAACGCATGCGCGTGTATCGAAATCAGAGGAGTAGATAAGAATATTGGAAAACAACGGTGCAGAAGACTATGGCCTGCAGGTCGATATTGGGCGCCGCCAGAGCTGTGCTGTCACTAACAGCTTCATGTTCGTTCGGCCGTCGCCCTTCTCACCTCTCCTCACGCTCAGGAGTCAGGCGGCAGGCAACCTTGTCGACATGCCATGAAAACGTGGAGATAACCTCAGTGTCCCTCGTCGTGATCATGGCCCTGGTCCTGGCCGGGATTTCGGGACCCGGGTACGAGGAGCGTTTTGGGCGAAGCAGGGGCGAGAAGAGAAAAGGGCTCAATGGCCTTCAGGAGCGTGGTGAGCGTGGTTCTCGTGTTGTTTGTGGTTAGTCGTTGAGTAATTTTCCGCGCGCTTGGAGGATAAAGATACGTCGGTACAAGCCCATGCGTGACCCATGCCCTCCTAGCGCCCTTCGCCGACCTGCCCCCGTCGCCCATCCGCTTTAGGTCGGTGCACGGGCCACATTGGCCATCTCCCACCCGCTCAGCGTCGCAGCAAAGCCTTCCTCTCACCCTTCCTCTCCTCGCATCGCGGGATCTGACTCCTGAGGCTGTTCATTGCGGTCGATGCAACCACCAACTCTCTCATCCCTTTTCGTCCCAACACAATTACTCCTCCCCGTCGTGCGCTAACTTCCGTATATTGACCCCACTCGCCGATAGTGCCAAGCATGGTGGGGGTTGATTAAGCACAGACTTCCATAGTGTTTTCACGAGCTGATGCGTGTGATAGCACCGGCGCCTTCCCTTTGCAATCAGATCGTCCTTATCACAATATCTTTAGCCTTCTCTCCCATATGCTGTCAGACGGCATGGAAGCCTCCTGGAGATGAAAAGTCTCGTCGCCCAAGTGCCGAGGGAGATCGTCGCGACCTCACCTTCCTGAAGCTTCCTCGAATCCAGAAAGCCGAAGAACGGTGCTGCAGTGTGACGGAGATACCCCCTTCCCAGGTACCAATGAAGCAGTCAGCTCAGCTGGCTCAGCCTTGGAGGCCCTGAGAGTGACCTTCTCCCTTGGATCTCGAATTTTGGGCGTTGCAGGGGCCGTGACATGGGTCCTGGTAACCTTGTTTCCAGGGGCCTCAGGGGGACAATGCAGTGCCAAGGATGCGGCAGTCGGTGGCGCAATATTGTTGCAGCAGAAAGCCGCAACGGATGGAGAGTACAGGCAACGGCATGAGAATTTTCTTATCAGCAATTATCGTTTGTTATCTCTCCTTTCATATGGGTGAAGCTGCTCATAGCTGGATCAAAGTAGGCCTAAAGTGACGTCGAGACAGGCAATTTGTTTCTCCGTCCATTCTGCCTGTTTGCTGGAGTTTCATGAATTGGAGGAGAATTCAATTTGAAGAACCGACACTTTCACGATGTCGTACCAAAGCTCTCTTCTGGTCGCCGAGAACCGTCACGAGATTTCTTCTACACCAGGTGGTGCATCGGCATCTTCAATTGACAGTATGCTCTGTCCTCCAGTATTTGCAACGTTTTCGACTTGCTAATCATGGCCCAGGTGTTGATGATGGCCCACGTCAACGTCGTTTCAAAAGTGCAAGATTGATCGGAGAGTGAGTTTTAACCGGAGACACGCGATCACAGCTGCTGATGAAGTATCCAGATACGAAAAACCATGGATAGATTCATGGACAAAGGGAAAGAATGGAAAGGGGAAGAAACTCTCAGATCGCGCCAAGGACTCTATCATCTTCTGGGCATCCATTCTCTTGGGTTTTGTTCTCGGAGCGATCTTGTGCTACATTTCATATAACTCAGTCTCGAACTTCGATGTATGCTCCCAATTGGTACAATCACGACCATTGTTGACCATCTACAGTATTGTCTTGTATTTGAAGACGACTTCCAAAAGATCGACCCAGATATCTGGGGATATGAAATTCAGAGAGGCGGATTTGGGTATGTCATTATGGAAGGAGCGTGACCACTATCAGGGAAGCAAGTTGACAATCAAAATAGCTCTGGATCTTTTGAATGGACTACGAATGACCCAAGAAATGCCTTCGTCGATGCAGAAGGATTGCACATCATTCCAACATTGACCGTGGACGACACCAACATCACTCAGGCACAGATCTTGGATGGCTATACTTTGAACTTGACGACAATGGGAACGTGTACATCCTCTGATCCATATGCTTCCTGTTCCATTTACAGCAACAAGACATCTGGCGACATTATCAATCCCGTTCGCAGTGCCAGATTGACGACGAAAGGAAAGAAGACGATCAAGTATGGCCGAGTTGAAGTGGTAAGAGACCCCTCTCAAAGGTTTCATAGAGCATCAAAACTGACCATACTATAGGTTGCCAAAATGCCAAGAGGAGACTGGCTCTGGCCTGCAATTTGGTAAGAACACTAGAGAGCATGTTAAACCCAATACTGATCATCAAAGGCTGATGCCAGAGGATTCCGTGTACGGCGACTGGCCCGCAAGTGGCGAAATCGACATCGCAGAATCCAGAGGCAACCAAGGAGATGCCTACGCCGATGTAGGAGGACGCGACAGTCTCATCTCTGCGCTGGTAAGCTCCCTCAATCCAATTGACCAAGAAGGCCCCATTGACTAACTTCACATACAGCATTGGGGGCCCCTCGCCGCCGTCGACGCATTCTGGCGAACAGACGGGAAGCACAATGTCCGCCGAACCGATTACAGCGACCAATACTACACGTACGGGCTAGAGTGGAGCGAGAAGTATCTCTTCACCTACATCAACAGCCGACTTCTGGTACGTATGATCTTTTGTGGAAATTACCCACCTGCAACCCTCCTGCATCCACTACCCAGATCAGATGAGCCGAGCCGAGCCGAACCCAGCTAACATGTGATGACAACTTGCAGCAAGTCGTGTTCGTCTCCTTTGATGAAGGCAGTATGTGGAACAAGGGCAAATTCGGCACAGATATCGTCAACAACTCTGCCCTCCACGACCCGTGGTCCCAAACTGGACGTCCCAATACCCCGTTCGACGAGGCTTTCTACCTGATCCTGAACGTCGCTGTTGGAGGTACCAATGGTTTCTTCCCGTAAGTCCCAAACTAAACTCTCAAGCTCGTATGAGCATCGGCTGCATGTCGATCAGGGCCCGTGCCAATCTGATTTGGAATTTTCTTACTAACAACAAATGCAGGGACCAAATTGGCAACAAACCCTGGGGCGACAAGTCTCTTTCTGCGCAGCGCGAGTTTTGGAACGCGTCAGGTATCTGGTATCCCACGTGGGGCAATGGAACCGAACGCGGACTGAACGTCAAGAGCGTCAAGATGTGGAGTCAGGGCGCTTGTGGCTCTCCTCCCAGTTAAGTCACTCTCAGACGCTTGGCCTCTCCTCAGTTGAAGCGTCTGAAACGCCTCTTCCGAAGTCTGGACACAATTTGTAAAGATACTCTTGCTCTTTTCTCGTATTCCGCTCTCTCTTATTTTTGGTTCGTTGAGACGCTCGAATGACGGCGCGGTGGATAGATTTAGATTGGATAGTGGATTGAAAACACAGGATAAACAGCAAGCAAGGCGTGAATGGAGTGATCAGAGTTCAAATGGAAATGGAAACAAATACATGTATTGGGTTGCAATTGGGCATTTGTAGTACAGTACACGAAGTAATCAATTAATCAATTCATGCCTTCATTCTTGAGAGAACAAAGTCCTGATTCAATTAAAATCCCATATGAATTTCCACTCCCTACCTTCACACCTTCATACTTCCAGAACCCTTCCCAACATCCGATCACAGCCAAAAAGTAATACACCAAACTCCCTCTTTGCCTTTTTTTATTTTTACATCACCAACCCAGATCCACACATACGCACAAGGTACGAGGTAAACATCAACAAATTCTGGGTCTTCCCCGCTCCGACACCTTGCATCTGCAACCCAACCCAATTCGTGCGCTCCCGCGCCCCTCGTACTATACTCGCCTGTCCCCTCGGTCAATACGACGCTGGACAGGGGCAGACAGACAGACCGACAGGAACAGGCACGCCCGCTTCCGAGCTCGACGTTCAGGGGGTGGCACCACACCCTCGCACCGCAACCGCGCCCAAGAACAGGCCAAGGACAGGCCACGAAAAGGGCACGAAAAGGGCCAAGAAAAAGGGCCAGGAAAGGGTCACGATAATTGGGATTGGACTCGCTCGAACCTGGGACTGAGTTGAGTTAGCTCCGAGGTCGCCAGGCCCACAGCCGCAGCCACGGGACCTAAGGCCTCGTATTCCCTCTGCTTGGTGCTGGAGTGTTGTACAGTGCAGTACAGTGTTGTCGATTGAATCTGACTGAGTTCTTCAGCGCTAGGCGCCGTTACCGAGTTACGAGTTACAGTACTCGTGCGAAACGCTATGTTATGCTGTGCTCTGTGTTTAGTGTTTGATGTTTAGGCCCCTCTCCTCTCCTCTCCACTGCATTGCACTGCACTGCAACGCACCGCCTATCGCGAGCCCCGCTCCACCGTCTCGCTCTAAAACATGTTGATTCACTGCTGTGGTATGCTATGCTGTGTTGTCAATTCTCAACATCTTCAGCGCTAGGCTCCCTCCACTAGACGCCGTTGCTTCTGCTTCTGCTTCTGATTCAGATTCAGATTCAGATTCAGGGTCCGGGTCAGAGTCAGTTCAGAGCGCAGACACTTGTCTCAGCCAGTCAGTCAGTCAGTCAGTCCAAAACATACACGGCTGTGCTGGCATGTACCGTGCTGTACTCTGCTGAGCTGAGCTGTGCTGCGCTGTCAATCAAACCATCCAACGATCAATCAGCCCCAATCTACAGCGCTAACCTTAATTCTCCAGCGCGAGAACACCCCTACAGTACATACAGCACAGGACGCACTAGCCGCCGTTCCGCTGTCTCTCCGTCGCGTCGTGTCGGTCTCAGTGCCTATCTTGGCCCCCCTCCCCCTCCACCACCACCACCAGCGCTGTCTCACTCAGTCCAAAACATCCCTATATTGATTCACGGCTGACTCACGGCTGGGCTTTCACCATTCTCGCTCAGTGCGCGTGGAGTAGCTTCCAAGTTGCTACAGTAGCGCCTGGCGGTCCGCGGATAGGCGGCGCGGGTGGAGCGGTCTAATAATGTCTTAGGCGTTGTCTTAGGCGTTGTCTTGTCTTGTCTTGTCTTGCCTTGTCTTGGAGCTCAGTTCAGTGCCTTCGCCGCGCTTCGGGATGGTTCAGCGCCTGCCGTCGGCGAACTTCAAGACACGACCTAAACTGAACTGAACTACACCGAACTAAAACTAAACCATCCCACCAAGCCCGAACATCTTCTATTCCTGTATCAACGCCAAGGAAGGAAAGAAAAGGAAGGGGGGGAAAATCTTTCGACAACAACAACAGCAATCTATTGTCTCAGACGCGTGCGATATCGACCGTCAATTAGCCGATCCGAACAGGAGATCCTAATCTTCCTGCCTCTTCTCTCCTCCCTCTTCTCTCCTCTTCTCTTCCCTTTCCATCTCGATCATCTCATCCCGTATCGTGTCCAGCTCCAGCTGAATGAAAGCGATAAGCAATCAATCAATCAATGCATCGAGAGAAAAAAACGTCCCAAAGCAGCCGTTTTTGCGATTATCGTGAGCGACGAGTCTTGGCGCGATGTGATGTGACCTGATCGACCACAAGCGCAAAGATGCGCACTACTGTATACTACTGTACTGTATGCACAAGTAGGTAAATCTCTCTCTCTCTCTCCAAGGGTCTCCAAGCTTACTCCAAGCTCCGTACTAACCTTAGCTTCCTCTTCTGGAAACATTAACATGAACACTAACGTTCAGGTTCACGCTCACGCTCACGCTAGGTACGCCGGGCACTAGGAAATCCCCTCTTCCACCCCACCCAATTAGTAGCCCTTAGAGTGGAGCGAAAAATATGCTTATTTCCTCTCTACGTCGTCCGGACAGGAGAAGCTCCTACCTATCTCAGGCTCGCGACGACATCCTGCATGCGCTACGCTGTGCACGATGCGACGCGATGCCTAGTCGCATCCTTATTCTGACGTCCCCCGGTTTGGGTGTGTTGCACGACATAACCCTCCTTTCATAACGTGCTCGTGCCTCGTGCCTCGTGACTTGTGCTGTGCTGTGCTGTACCTCCTTCCATTCTTCACTTCCGTTATGCGATGCGATGCCATGCGATGCGATGCAATGCAAACCATAAACGATAAACGGCGAAGCCTGCCTGACCCAACCAACCTAAACCAAGATAACCTCAAGCCGAGGGCTGGCTGGCTGGCTGACTGACTGACCGACCGACCTGTGGCAGCGGCACGTACAGTACATCCCCTCGATCACTGGCTCCATCACATGGCATATCGCACGCACAGCACATGTCACGCAGAAACTCAATTCAATATTCCATACCACTTCCTCCCATTCATCGCCATCGCCATCTCCATCGCTAAAAAGGTACGGTACGGTACGGTACATGTTCCCGCCTATCACCCAATCACCCAGCCGGACCGTCCGCCTCCCAACGCCTAAACATTCCACTCGAGATTCGGCGTTGGCAAGCCACCGCGTCGCATCGTCATATCGCATCTAGATTCAATTCATGACAACAATTTCAAGGAATGATTAACAAGGAATGATTAACAATGAACAATGATTCAATTCACGGCAAATGCTCCTGCTCCTGCTCCTGCTCCTGCTCCTGCTCCTGCTCCTGCTTACCTCGGCCATAACCCTCGGCCCAGTTAGTACCCTGACGAGAACAGAACGGCCTGACAGTCAGACGGCGACTTCCCGCAACCGAATCGGTGAACTTCTCATTCATTCGCTCATTTATTCGTTCGTTCATTCGTTCATTCGTGAATTAATTAATTATTGATTGAATGCATTCATTCATTCATTCATTCGCATTCGGAATCTCAGCCGGAGCCGAATCGAATCTCGTCTCGTCAAATACAGTACTGCACTGTACCTTTCTCACCCGCATGCCGCCGCCACGCATCCACTCCCCACTCGCTCACTCACTCAGGCAGTCCAATCCGTCAATATTCTCCTGCAACCTGCAACCTGCAACCTGCAACCCGCACCCGACCTGCAGCATTGACATCTGCGTACAGGGTGGTTGGTGGTTGGTGGTGGCCCGATGGATGCGCCACGCATATGCAGGCCGACCGAGTTCAGACGAAAAAAGAGAGAGAGAGAGAGAGAGAGACGGCACGCAGATACACATCCACACATCCACACATCCACATCCACCACATCCACACCCGCATCCGGATTCAGATACACGCACGCACGCACGCACGTAAACGCTTCGGAAAGGGCGTCCCTCCTCCCCTCTTTCCATCCCGTGGTCGTGGTTGTGGACTCGTGGCTCATGCCGAGTGAGTTAATCTTGTTCCGAGAGAAGAAGACCAGAAGAAGAAGAGGAATACGACCTAATGCCGCTGTCGCTGCCGCCATCGCTGCCGTCCCTATTAACCTTACCTGACCTGACCTTACCCTGCCGCCCCCGTTTCTCGTGCCGTTACCGTGGGCGTCCGTACCTGAATTTGAATCGGTCTGAATCTATCTGAATCTATCTGAATCTATCTGAATCGGCCTGGATCTGGAAGAAGGCTTCGTTCGTCCGTCCATTCGATCGTTCGTTTGTTCGTTCGTTCCTGAATCCCGGACAGGGGTCAAGATAAGGCATTTACTTCCGTACGGCGTAGAAACTTCCCCATCTCCCCATCCACCACATCGCATGCATTCACGCATGCACGCATACACGCGCAAATCTCCTCCGATACGCCTCTTCCCTCCTGCCTCCTATTCATTCCACAGTACTATGATCACAGAGAGGGGGCCGAAAGTAAGCAAGCAAGCAAGTGTCACGTTTTTTATTTATTTCCGTACTGTACGGTTCATTCCGTGGGATCGGGGTCGTCATGCAGGAAGAATCATTTCACGACCCCCCAACCCCTCCCTCCTCCCTCCTCCCTCCTCCCTCCCCGCCACGAAGAGCAGGGGACAGACAGCATTTACTTATGGACAGGGATTGCTGTGCCTATATTTCCTTCCCTAGCGAGAGTAGACTAGACTAGACTAGGTCCCTCGATACGGTACGGTAGAGGAACTATTGATCGATTTAAGAGACACAACGCACCACGCACCACGCACCACGCACCCTCGCACGCACCCCACAGTCTAAAGAAGAGCTGACATGAGACTGCAGGCCCAGCAGACAGACAGATAGATAGACAGACGGACGGACGGACCAGTAGCCGGGACGCTGGGCGGGACTGGGGGTAAGGGAAGGAATTAAGGAAGGAAGGAAGTAAATGAGGTAAGTGAGCGACACTGTCACTGCCACTGACACTGTCGCAGCGGTGGCAGTGATGGCAGCGATCAATATGGGCTGAAGCTAAAGGCTGGAGGCTGAAGGCTGAATGAGGGAATGAGGGACCCGGACACGTGAGGTGGTGTGGTATAGTGTGTTCTGGACCTTTGTTCTGGACCTTTGTTGCTCTCACTCAGTTCATGTTAGGGTTGACTAGTTAGTTAGTTGATTGATTGCATTGCATTGCAATGCATTGAGGTGCGGACGGACGCGCTCGTAGGCGTTAAAGCTAGAGAGAGAGAGAGAGAGAGAGAGAGAGAGAGAGAGAGATATACGTTCCTCGACCAAGAGAGTTTTCGTTTCTTCTTGCTGCGTTCTTCGTTGTGTTCCGTTCTTTCTTCCTGTTTGTCTGCCCGTCGTCGACGGTGGTACAGTAACGCACGCAGACCTGCTCGATCTGATTGATCATGACGATGATGCCGACACTCGTTCAGTCCGTCAGGGCGGCTCTTGCCCTGCTCACTCTTGTATGTACCGTACCCACCTCCCTACCCACCTACCTATTCCCGCCCCAGTCTTTGTGTACCTATTCCCGCCCATTCCTGCCCGCCCCAGTATTTTTTATTTTATTTTATTTGTGTAACTGTACCTGTACCTGCACCTGCGCGTCGTGGTGGGTGGAGACGTGTGATAGGAAGGAACGAGAAGCTTGGCTGACATTGTGTAAGTTGCCAATTGCGGAGGCCGGGACATTACCATTGCAGAGGAGGGAGAAAGTACGCGCGGTCGTCCAACCAAGAGCCGGATCGTGGAGCTATGTCGGGTGCTATACGTGAGTCTACCTACCTACCTACCGTCTCTTCTCGTCTCTTCTCTTCTCTTCTCTTCTCGTATCGTATCCGCCGTTCCGCGGCATCCGATGCAATCCCGAACGCCTTCTTCATGATGTGCTCGCTGCGTGCTTCGGATTGTTGGGTTGGTTCGGCACCGTTGGATCTCCCATACGCTGGGAAGGAAAACAAAGTTCGGGAGCGCACTGTGGGGATGAGGCTTGCAGAACGAAGGTTTTGTCAGCTGTGGGTTCTTAGCTGTTGGTTCGAGGTGTACCTGCATAGAGGTGCATCGATTTGATATGATTCAACATAGTGCATGTTGTGCTCCGATACGCTATCAGCTTGTTGGTGTCGAGGACTGACATTCAGAATGATAGTGACCAAGTCGGGGCACGTACACTCGCTGTCAACCCTGCTACACCTGGCGGGGTGGGTGCCTTGACAGTGGAGCTCTGTACCTCAACATGTCAAGGCATGGGATATGTCTTTGCCGGAATGGAGTATGCGGGGCAATGCTGTAAGTCTTCGCTATCTTTACAGATTGTGAATCGAGAATCGCTGCTGACCTTGCAGTTTGCGACAATTCTTTCGGCAATGGTGGCGGTCCTGCCCCTGATGGCGCTGCCCAATGTAATATGCCATGCAATGGCAACACTACAGAGACCTGTGGCGGCCCGAACAGACTCAGTCTCTGGGATTACAACAATGCCATTGCCACTGTTGTGACGACGGTGCCTACTTCCACCTCCACCTCATCAACAGCCGCATCAACTGCAAGTGGGGTTCCAGGATGGTCAAGTCTAGGCTGCTACAACGATACCGTTGGTACCCGTACTCTTGCGACTGAGATATACTCCATCCCAGCTGGTTCCATGACCGTTGAGCTATGCATTGCTGCTTGTCAAGCCTCTTCCTTCACCTATGCCGGTCTCGAATACGGTGGAGAGTGCTATTGCGACACCCAGATCGAAAACTACGGCGCTCCAGCCACTTCTGGATGCAATATGGCCTGCAATGGCAACGCTGCCGAGACCTGTGGAGGTCCAGATCGTCTCAATATATACTCTTCGATTGCAATCTCCAGCAAAACCACTTCGGCAACAAGTTCAGCAACAAGTTCAGCTACAAGTTCAGCAACAAGTTCAGTAACTAGTTCAGTAACTAGTTCAGCAACTAGTTCCGCAACTAGTTCCAAGACCGGTTCAACAATAAGTTCTGCAACAAGTTCCAAGACAAGCTCAACAATAAGTTCCAAGACGAGTTCAACAAGTTCAGCAACAGGTTCCAAGACCAGTTCAGTAACAAGTTCCAAGACGAGTTCAACAAGTTCAGCAACAGGTTCCAAGACCAGTTCAGTAACAAGTTCCAAGACGAGTTCAACAAGTTCAACAGGTTCCAAAACAAGCTCTAAGACAAGTTCAGCATCAAGTTCAGCAACTAGTTCACCAACAAGTTCCAAGACAAGCTCCAAGACAAGTTCAACAAGTTCACCAACAAGTTCTAAGACGAGTTCAACAACAAGCTTAGCAACAAGTTCTAAGACAAGCTCACCAACAAGTTCTAAGACGAGTTCAATAACAAGTTCAGCGACCAGTTCCAAGACAAGCTCACCAACAAGTTCCAAGACGAGTTCGACAACGAGTTCGATAACAAGTTCCAAGACGAGTTCGACAACAAGTTCGACAATAAGTTCGACAATAAGTTCCAAGACAAGTTCACCAACTAGTTCAGCAACTAGTTCAGCAACAAGTTCGACAACAAGTTCAACAAGTTCACCAATAAGTTCCACAACAGGAACTTCAACGTCCACTAGCTCAACTTCAGTTTCCACTAGTTTGCCTACTGGTTGGCAGTACGAGGGATGCTGGATCGATCAAGCGTTTGGTCGCATCCTTGCCGCGGAGGCACCTGACAGCAACACCCTCACTATTCAAAGCTGTATTGCCTCGTGTATCGGTCTCGGATATTCCATTGCGGGTATGGAGTACTTCACACAATGCTATTGCGGAAACGCCATGATCAACCAAGCCGCGAAGGCGACAGCTGACACGGATTGCAACACGGCGTGTGCTGGGAATTCGGCCGAGATGTGTGGTGGTGGGAATCGCATGTCGATCTACTCGAATGAGACGACGCTCAAGATCACGCCGGTTCCACATACGCAGTTGACTGGCCTACCTGGCTCGTGGAACTATTCTGGCTGTCTGATGTGAGTACCAAGTTTCCTTGTCTTGGTTGTCAGCGAGGCGACACTAACGTGGAACAATAGTGACGATGCAGTGACGAGGACGTTCCCTTATCAATTGGAGTTCTTGAATAACAATACAGCTACCAACTGTCTCTCACAATGCCAAGCTTTTGGATATGGAGCTGGTGGAATGGAATACGGAGAACAATGCTGTAAGTCATCTCTCTGACCAATAGCTGGAGCTGCTGCTGACAAGGATAGTCTGTGGCGATATTCAAAACGTCATTGATTCCAATGCCACTTTCATGCCCGAGGGTGACTGCAACATGGTCTGTACAGGGAATGACTCGTACATTTGCGGTGGACCAAGCAGAATCTCTTATTACACCTGGACCGGTACTCCGCTCACAAGCTGGGACTTCAAAACGGGTATTGCTGCTGGCGAATACCAATTCCTTATTGGAGGTAAGTGGGCAGTCTTTCTTCAAAGACACGATGTTAATCTAGAACAGGTGTCGTCATCCCTCTCGTTACTCAACCAGCTATCAATGGGAAGATCACGTTTATGGAAAAGGTCAGTGAAATTCTGCAATAGTTCAAGCACTTGCTAATTATTCCACAGTTCGGAACTGAACCCGCCAACAACTCCACTGGAGCATACGAACTCGACCTCAAGCTCCTGAACAACTTCACCGCAGCATGGCGACCAATGCACGTGAAAACAGACATCTTCTGCTCTGCAAGCTTGACCCTCCCAGACAAAGCCGGCAGGCAGATCAACATCGGCGGGTGGGCTAACGATGCAACATACGGCATCCGACTGTACACGCCAGATGGAACTCCTGGAACGTGGGGCGTCAACGATTGGCAAGAGAACGTCCAGGAACTGCACCTCGCAGCCGGTAGATGGTATCCCACCGCGATGACCATGGCCAACGGCTCCATTCTCGTTATGGGCGGAGAAGAAGGTTCCAATGGTGCACCGGTCCCTTCTCTAGAGGTCTTGCCCTTGCCCGCTGGATCAGGGGCTCTGTTCTGCGAGTACCTGAACCGCACTGACCCTTACAATCTCTACCCGTATCTCGCTGTCTTGCCCACTGGTGGCATTTTCGTCGGTTATTACAACGAAGCTCGGATCTTGAACGAAGTCAGTCTGCAGACTCAGAAAGTCCTACCCAATATCCCAGGAGCAGTGAATGATTTCCTTGGTGGAAGAACCTATCCTTTCGAAGGAACAGCCGTCTTGATGCCTCAGCATGCACCGTACGGCGATCCATTAACAGTCATGATCTGCGGTGGATCCGTTCCTGGCCCCGAAATCGCGCTCGACAATTGCGTTTCTCTCCAGCCAGAAGTAACGAACGCGAACTGGACGATCGAGCGAATGGTACGTTCTCTCCCTCTCCCCTCTTTATTTCAACGCCACTTGCTAACAAAGATGAAAAACAGCCATCCAAGCGCGTCATCTCCAGCATCTGTGCCCTTCCCGATGGGACTTACATGATCATGAACGGCGGACAACAAGGCCGCGCAGGTTTCGGTCTCGCCACGCAACCAAACTTGAACGCCGTGCTCTACGACCCCACCAAGCCCGTCAGCAACCGCATGAGCGTCATGGCCAACACGACCGTCATCCGTCTCTATCATTCCGAAGCCGTCCTCTTGCAAGATGGCCGCATCCTCGTCTCCGGTTCTGACCCTGAGGATGTCAGATTCCCTCAGGAATATCGCGTCGAGGTCTTCGTCCCACCTTACCTCTTAACCGGAGCAACACCACCTAGCTACACCATCACCTCCAAAGACATTGCCTACGGCGGAACTACCAAGCTCACGATCACGCTCCCGAGTGGCAATTTCGCAAATCTGAAGATCGCGCTCATGGCTTCGGTCGCGTCCACGCATGGCAATTCCATGGGTCAAAGAACTATCTTCCCGACCTTCAGTTGTTCAGGAAATGTCTGCACGGTTACGGCGCCGCCCAATGCTCATATTTGCCCGCCGGGGTGGCATATGCTTTTCGTGCTTGATAATGGAGTTCCGGGCTACGCGGAGTGGGTAAGGATTGGTGGTGATCCCGCGAAGTTGGGAAATTGGCCACAGTTCCCGGATTTCACGACTCCTGGTGTATGATGGGGCGTTGTTTTTGAACGAGAGGTGTGTCGAGGAGGATAGCCGTGTGTCGGAGTAAGGGTAGAAAATAATTGGTCGTGTTGACTGTTGGTGTTGGTGTTAGTGTTGGTGTGGAGGCCGTTGGCGCATTAGCGTGGCGTTGGCATGATGGGTGTTGTATATGTTCGGTCGGTAGGTAGATAACGTTACTGATAATCCTAATTCCTCGATCAATCCTCGATTGGTCCCAACTCCTCCCTTCTTATTCCCGACACATAACCTCTCCCATCATCGCATTTCCATCTCCACTGAACTCAAATTCTCTTTCCACTCATCCGAATTTCCATCTCCAATCATCGTCATCTGAAAGCGTCGTCGAAATAAAGTTCCCTTCTTCACTAGTGCTCTCGAGTCCTGGCAGAAAACTAGGTCGGATCTAGGAATGACCTCCGCGAACCTTGACCTGGCTCCTGGCTCCTTGGCTCCTGGCTGGCCTCTGAAGCTAGTCGAAGCTAAGAACTTAGCGGAGCGACTTAGATCGACAGGTAGAAGTCGAGACCATGATGTCATACTAAATAGATAGATGAATGAATAAATAAATAAATAAATAAATAGGTCGTAATGTCAATGTCATCGTCGTCCTTGCGAGGTTGCGGAACTGTTATCATATCATAACTTACCGTCGTCGATCTCTCAGTATATACATAGGAAGCGAGGCTCAAGCCTGAGGATCTGATGATTTGAGAGTCCTGTCCTGGATTTATTTGTTCGCAAACACTTCGAACTTGAGCTTGGGCTTGAGCTTGAGCTTGGGTTCGTGCTCGTGGTGGGAAGTGAAGTGAAATGAAGTGAAGTGAGCGGGTTGTCATGGTTGATGTTGAGGGGTGGGATGGTCGTTGTAATGTTGACTCTCCCTCTCCCTCTCGCTCTCTCTCTCTCAGCATGTGTATTAATGAGCCCGGTGCCACAAACGAAGAAGAAAAAATAGCTTGCGGTAGGTAGAAAGAGAAGAAAAGAATAGAAAGCAAAATCTTTATTGCAGCGCCGCTCGCGAAGGTATTTGAGACGTGAGGCTAAAACTCATAAATATCAGGATGGAAAGAAAGGGAGAACAAGAGGTGGACGGTGAGAAACAAAGAAGGAAAGCAGAACGGGAAGGGGAGAGAAGATACATATATGGTTCCCGCTGCTGCTGCTGCTGCCGTGTTGCGGATTCCGGGTTCCGGGGTGGGGATGTGCGGAAATGGGTCGTGATTGGACAGATGCGGAAAGAAGCTGCAGAACGACCATACCTTCCTTATGCATGTATGCGTAGCTCAGCTCAGCTCGGCTCAGGTCTGCTCAGCTGGATGGATCCCGCTCGGATGTGTGCTGCGAAGCTGGGCTTGAGGGATGCATGTTCGGGATGCGTGCTCGGGATGGCGCGGAGCGGGAGAAGATGGGTGGGTGGGTGGTAGGTGGTGGCCTATCGACTTGGATGTCGAAAAACGAGGCGTTAGTGGATAATAAGAGGTCAGGGCTGAGCGGTCAGGAATCAGGAATCCGAATGTAATTTTTGTCGTGGGCTGGTGAGGAAGGAGGGGGGGTTTTTTCTGTGAGGTTGGAGAATGGGAGAGGGAGGAGAATGCATTCTGGACTATCAAGTTGTGAAGGAAACAAGGCTTAGTTTTGTCACTACGGATTTGGATTGTTGGCTATGCATACATACATATATATATATATATATATATATACATACTTTGCGAGCCTAGGATCAAAAGTGTGAGTTTTTGGGCTAATTTCAGGCTTCGGAAACAGAACCCACTCACTTCACTTGAAATCCTCTAAATAACCGCGAAGTATTATTACTTATGCTTCAATCTCATTAATTACAAAGGAGCTGAAGTTATATTTTTGAACAATAATTATCAATAATTTGAAACTTTGTTCTAAAATCTACAAGTCTGAAGTCCCTTTTAGGGCTCGTTAGCGTGTAAATGACCCTGAAAAGCACACACTTTTGATCACAGGTACGTGAGGTCGCTATCGCATGATAGGAAAAAATCTTCAAGTATTCTAATCTGGTTCTAGCCCGTCAAGCCGCGCATAAGCAGATGGTCCCCACTTTGATTTTAATATGGACGCCATGGCGGGCTCCTCCTTTTCGTCTTCTTTATCCCATGGTTGCTTGATCCAAGCAGCCTTCCAGTCTAATACACAGGGCAGGCCACGATCTTCGAGAGGACACCAGAAGCAAACTCCGAATGAAAGCTTGCAGATGTCCTTGAAAGTTGAATAGTTCATCCATAACCGACTCGTCGAGCTATCAGTAGATATTTTGTTCCACATCTGGCCCAAAACACCCCCAGACCTTGGCTTTGGCTTGATTACCTTATAAATCTGCCTTGGTGTTTTATGAGAGGTAAGAAGAAATTCCATGTTGTTGACCTGAAACATCACGTTTTCCGAATCGAGCCCCGGTACACCATAGAGATCTATGAAATATCTGTCAACACTCCTGGTGAACAAACCCGTTTTCTCGCACATGGCACCGTCTGAACAATGAAGTATCACTTTTTCAAGCATTGAATCTATTGGCAGGCCATGCCCACGGTCGTAAAAATTAGGAGCAATAACCCAGGTCCATGTGCCAACTGCTCTACATTCTAGACCGATTATAGACGTTGCGATCTTATCATAAGAGATAGGTAATAGATTGTGATCCAAAGAAGCTTGTATCTTTGACGGAATATCATCGAATCCAAAGGAGTTCAATACGCTGGTGAGCATCTGGTTAAATTCTATATACTGCACCCTTGACGCCATCTCATCTTGATGTTCGTGAAGGTAATGTTCTAACGGAGCTTGCATACTTCGGCAGGTGTCTGTGAGTAGTCCACGGGAGAAGCCAGTTGGCAACAAGATAGACTCAAGCTCCGCAAGCCGAAGACTTTGTCCCGAACATTCGCACAAGCCGCATCTTTGTAAGCTTGATAGACATCGAACAGGCTACTTCGTATGTTCTCTTTGACTCTAAAAAAGGTTGAGGCCACTCAATATCACCTCTCTGTTGAAGAATTTTGCAAGGTGTGGATCCACACAGCTTATTCCACACAGATTGGGAGCCGAATATGGCTCTGGCTTCACATCCAAGGTTCGGAGGCTTTGCGAAGAATCCCACAAGATTACCCCAGTGTATATCATAATTTCCCAGTCGAACCAGAATTTGCCGGGAGAGAACAAGCTCATGAATGGTCCATAGGCGGCTCCAATAGTCCAGATGGGAGAGCTTTAAAATGCAAGCACATGTAGATCTTGTCTCCTTGATGTAGGCAATTGAATTCTCATCATTTTGCTTCGCATATTCTCCGGAAGAAGCCCTGCGACTGTTCTCGGTTGTGGATCCTCCACAATGGGTCTCAATGAATCGTAATGTTGCTTCCACCTCAGCCCCTGTGACTATGGCTATATTGCTGTCTGTCCCCTTGTGGTCGTATCCAATCCCG
The DNA here is from genome assembly GCA_003988865.1 of Phialocephala sp. D728. Classification (NCBI taxonomy): domain Eukaryota; kingdom Fungi; phylum Ascomycota; class Leotiomycetes; order Helotiales; family Mollisiaceae; genus Phialocephala; species Phialocephala sp. D728. The sequence goes on along the minus strand of QYAJ01000003.1, from coordinate 360,406 downwards.
AGCCAAGCAATGACACGACTCGCACGACTATACACTGTTCCCATCTGAGATACCTGTATGATGTTAGCTTATTACATGGATCGGTGCTGCAAGGAAGCATCCTGTACTTTGATTGGCCATGCACATCTCTCATATTAAAAACAAAGAGAAAGTAATACACACCTGATGATTTCTTTTCTTCTCATTTTTTTGATCAATGCACAAAGCATCAATCCAAAGTGTTCTCTCGTTTGTATCTTCTCGCAAATACCATAAAGCCCAATACAAGTTCTCACGAACGGAGACCTCTCTGTCGCCGAGGGCAATTGTGAACTTGGTGGTATTCTCAGGCCCCCATTCGTATGACAAAGCATCATAATGGCATCCATCGCTGTTCAAGTCTCCGAGGTGTAAGTAGCACGTGATCTTCACGTCAGAAGCACGGCGGGGCTGCAGTCGAATAAGCCGGATTTGAGCTGTCGATCTGTCAAGGGGATAATCGGCATAGAGCGCAGAGGATGCTTCTATGATAAACTGCTCTCACTGTTCTCGCGAGTTGACGACGACTTGTGTTGCCTCGCTCTTCAAGAAGGAAGGTGCTGAGGAGCTGAAACTTGAGACTAGGCAGCTGCTCGCTGCTTCAGCTGAGAGATTGCGCATGATTGGACAAAATATTTAAGTTGCATCGCATAATCTTGCAATTACCTCAGCATAAAGTTAGATCGAGAGGCCAATTGTTGGAATGAGAACATTTCTAGCTCAAATGAGTGAGTGCTGAATAGGGGTGGTGACCTGTCCTGGAAATCATTAAAAAAACCAGGGAGATCGCGAATCATAAATGTTTCCGGACGCCGTGCTTCGATTCCGATAATATATTCTATTCAATGTCGTTGCGTTTATTCTCTTTTTGTATCCCAAGTCCGGATTGGCTTGGACAAGAATCGGCAAATTAAGTTCACGGTGTCAGTCTTCTCTTCGGACCGACCCTAGCTCCTCTATCACGAAAAGGAGTTTTTACGCGAAAGAGAAAGTCTGGTTAAATTTCTATCGTGAGCTGAGAGGTTTCGATTTCTATTTAATTATAGCGATGCTAGAATCAAGGTTTTATAGCCTTCTACTGCATTTTCCAAATCTGAAGTGCTGAGATGTTCATGATCAGAATGGGCAACCAGGATGGTCCCGGGACCGTAAAGATACTTCTTGTGATCCCCTTTTAAGCTGGGTATGTCAGTCCCATAATTCATGACTGCTGTTTCAAAACCTGTGGCATATATAAGATGTGTGTTCTGTTATGTGTTTCGAAGTACTTACCTTCTACGTCGTGATCGATTGCGATTGGTCCAATTCCTGGTGTGAACTCGAGCTCAATGTCTGGACAGGCGTCGTATAATGCCGTTTCTATCAATTCCTTGATTTCCTCTGGGCTGCCAGCTGCAATTCTAATTGATACTATCGCGTATGCATCTTCAGCAATGACGTTTCCAGCAACTCCACCCTCTAATTTACCGACATTGATGGTTGTGTTCCCATACTTCTTGCTTGATGGTAGACTAATCCCATCCAGAGCGGCAAGGGCTCGGATCAGCATATGAGTTGCACTCTTACCCAACTCTGGATACCCTGAATGGCCTGCCTTCCCTTTGGCCCTCAGCGTAAAGCCTATCCCTCCTTTGTGGCCACTAGCAAGCTTCAGCTCGGTCGGCTCTCCAAAAATAACAGTTTCCCAAGACAGTCCGAGATTATTGACAACACGCATTCCTTCACCTCCTTTCTCCTCTCCAACAACAAAGAGAAGTCCAACATCGCCTTCGTGGATTTTCGACACCTGTAAGAGTGACTCCACTGCTATGATCTGGGCAGCAACGCTTCCTTTGGCATCAACACTGCCTCTTCCCCAGATTTCGTCACCGCGTCGTTCATAAGGCCAGAAAGGCGGTACAGTGTCGATATGAGAAGTTACGAGGGTTCTTGTCTTTGGAGACTTGCCGGTGTATGCAATGACGTTTTCTCGAGTTTTTGATACCGCTTGAGACTCGACGGTGAAGTTTCTGCTTTCCAGATACTTGATAAGGAAAGCGGAAACGTTTCGTTCGGAACCTGAGATTGATGGGATCTCAACAAGGGATTTGTGTAGACTAAGGACAGATGAAGTGTGAGAGACACCCGGGTCATGAAGCGGCCGTTGAGTGGAAGCTGGAGTTGAAGTGACCCATTGAGCCAAGAACAACACGGCAGCTATCAGGAACAACATCTTGAAGCGTGAAGACGCATTGACGGGCTCAGGGAGATAATTTTTGGAGGCGATACCTATTCTTCAGGCTCGTGTGAGGGGCGATAGGTCACCCCCGAACAACATTTTTCAGAAGTGGGGGAGGGGTCGACAATTATGGCACTAGTAAGGTTACCACTTGGCAGCTGCATACTGATAAGAAAACTGGAGAAAGTTACTTGGCGACAACTTTATGTCAACCGAATAGCGCGAAATGTACCATCTCTTCTGACCTTCTCACCTATCTCTCGGGAGTGGAGAAGGCACCAGAGGTTGCGAGATTGGATGAGAACCCCAAGTCCAAGTTCGGGGAAACTTCCATAAAGAAGAATCTCCGCAAGCTATCGAGTGTATGCAGTTGAAGTCATGTTCCGAAACATTCGTTATCTGCATTCCAAATTCGTCATATTTCACAATGAGAAACTGCGATGGCGAGATCATGCAAATGTGCGTACTAAACTAATGTTTTCTCGTAATTGATTTGATATTACTGGTCCTGAGCGTCTTGCCTGACCGAGTCTCGCGAATTTGCGTGCTTCTTGAATTCGAAATGTTGTATTTCTAACCAACGTTTCAGAAGGTGGCAGCGTGCTGGTGTTTCATACTATATCCCACTTTTGTCACTTGGAGGGGTCTCGAGATTTATGGTGCCCAGCTATCTATCTTTGTAGATCCAAGTAACGACTGAGAGCATCCTGATGCGGTCAATGCTTGCCATTGCATATAAAGCTATGCTCAATGAGGCTGAGAGCAGCATCGCTATCACGGCCAGGAGGTGATGTCGCTTTGGAAGGATGCGATAGCATGTTTATCCAGCGGCCAGGCATACGGATTATAAAATATCCTTGAATAAGCGTCTTACTATCTTCTCACAAACTCTGCGGATGAAGCATTATTTGACACCCTAACAATATTCATCCGCCATGTCCTCGGAGAAGATCGAGAGAGCGCCGAATACAAGCGACGAGAAAACAGCATTGGAAACCGAGACATCTTTTCCCATAACAACCCCTCATCAAAACGATGGCTTGCACTTTGTAACCCGTGGTAAAGTCGTCTCTGACGACGAAGGTTCCGATGAAGCAATTACTGGCTATGATGCAAATCAGATGCGCGCTCGCGCACTGCTTAGCTATGACGAGGAGAAGAAACTTTTTGGAAGAATCGATTGGCATCTCATGCCATTGATGTCTCTGATGTATCTTCTGAAGAACCTTGATGCTGCGAATACTGCCAACGCACGAATCATGGACAAAGGAACCTCGCGGAACATTTTGACACAGCTTCACATGACCTCAAATGACTACAACTTTGTCACTACTCTGTACTATGTAAGCCCATATTGTTCAAATCAGGGCCAGTGAACACTAGCTAACTGTCACGGAGATTCCATACATCATTGCAGAAGCACCATCCAATCTTTTAGTCAAACGTGTCCTTCCCTCAAGATGGCAGTCTAGAATCATGGTAATCTTTGCATGCAATCCACTCGATATCCAGTCTCTGATGCTAATGTCTTTAGGTGACTTGGGGCATAGCCTTGTGCTGTCATGCTGCTGTTAAAAATAAGGAAGGCTTGTTCACGGCTCGTTTCTTCTTAGGCCTTTTTGAAGCTGGGTTATGGCCAGGAATGCTATTGCAGATGTGCTATTGGTACCGTCCGGATGAACTTGCTCGCCGAATTCTGTACGTGACTGTACTCGGCTATTTCAGTACTGTCATCGGTGGAGTGCTCGCCTTCGCATTCAACGGAGTAACTACCGGTGGTCTCTCTGGATGGCAATGGCTATTTCTTACCGAGGGGATTTTCACTATATTCACGGGTGTCCTAGCGTTCTTTTTTATGCCAGACTGTATGCCCCCCTACCCGACTCGCTTATTCTTCGCCAACTTCATGAACAGTCCCGTCCGGTGCATCCTGGCTCACCGAGAACGAAAAAGCTTTCATCCAAGCTAGACTTCCTGGAAACTCGCCTAGGGCTGCTGAAGCCAACTTCAGGTTCCGTGAAATTCTCGATGTCCTCAAGGACAAGAAGATCTGGCTGTTCACGCTTTGCTGGGCTTTCTTCACTGTGAGAAAATATCTAGCTCAATATGCCCTGAAACTCAGAGAGCTCTCTATTACTTTTGAAATACCGTGAATATGCTGACGTGAGTTTTTAGATTGGTACAACAGGACTGACGTTTTACCAACCAACTGTCATCGCAAACCTCGGCTTCACGTAAGTAACTGCGCAACTTGGAGCCATCATTATCTAACAATTCCCCACCTTAGTTCTATCGCTCGTAGCCAGTTACTTAACATTCCATCCGCGGTCGTTTCTGTCATCGTCACGATAATTTTCGGTTTGCTCTCGGATGCAGCCCTGGTGCCACAGCCCCTAATCCCACTGTCGTTTCTCATCACGATCATGGCATGCTACTCCGTCCTGTTCACTTTCCCGAATACTGGTGGAGTGTATGCTGCTACGATTATTGCGACTGGCGTGTCCTCTTCCTGGTAAGAGCTTTTCCAACATCTGAGTTGATTGGCTGCTAACAGTTTCAAAGGTATACTGTCATGTGGCCATGGCGTGTCCAGACTACCGAAAGAGCGACAGGTTCAGCCTTCGCTATTGGCTTTGTGAACTCTTATGGCCAGATTGGGGGAGCGGTTGGTTCGCAGATTTTCAACTCCAAGTACGCTCCGCATTATGCAACGTCATTCGGCGTAGCTATGGGAATGGTCGGACTTGCCATCGTGATGAACCTTGTTACTTGGGGCTTCACATATAAGATTGATAACGAGACAAGGAAGTTGAAGAGAGTGAGATTGCGGGCTGGAAAGACCAATGAGACGGTTTTGGATGATGTTGATATTCATGCTGGTGAAAAATCGTGGATTGGGTCAGAAACGAGTGCTTAGGATAGATGCTGCGTTCTCTGAGGATTTGAAGACTCTAATCTATTATTTCCGATTTCCTTCAGCGCTCAATGGGCATTAATCCCTGCAAAGTTCTTACAATATTGGCTATAAGTTTCAAAGTCGCGACCGAAGGGTAGCGCTTTATACTACATTTATTTTGCAAAAGACAAGCCGTTAGCTCATAGAAAGTGCTTTCACAACACCGAAAAATTACTACACATTTATACCTCAGCTTACTAGAGAGAGAGGAATAAATGAGGGAAACACAGAGGTCGAACGAAAACAGAAACTGAAGACGCAGCACTTTACTATGTAAAGAGTCTCAATGTAGATCTCAACAAGACCCTTTGGCGAAACAGGGTGTGGAAAAAGGAAAGGAAAGCAAGCAACTCTCCATATAATCCTCTTAATCCCCACAAGCAGCGTCTCGTATATGACGATTGATTGGCCTAAATTCGAAAGCTGTAAATCTGTGCTCGCACAATGTACAAAATGCTCTGGAGTCCAGCCACAAGGTAAGGGAAAACATATTTCCCCCCAGAATTTGCTGAATCCCATAATATACTTCTCTAATTATCAGTAGTTTTATTCTGTTGCGACGAAGAAAGACCGCTCTATCTTCCCGGTCAACTTCGTACAGCAAATCTGTTTTGAGAATAGGAAGGTTGGTCGATGGTGTGCGGACAGTATACCAACGAGGACCTTGAGGTCTATGGATCTGCAATTCAACCCTTCCTATATACCGACAACACAGGCCCATCACAGAGCTATCATTTGGCTTTTCAAAGACAGATGGGAATGAATCAACATCCGGCGCAAGAATGCTCGTCGGCCCAGTTTCCAAGGCAAGAAGCGTTTCCCGGACCACAGAAGATAAGTCCTCCTGAAGAAACAATGGGGCGCTTCTTCTGTATTTGATTAGTTTATGATGATAAGGCTGCAAGTGATGTTCAAGAAGCGCCGCACATATAGCAGATGTTGACATTGAATAGTTGAGAAGAGATTTCTCATTCTGAAGATGGGGGTGGCTGAGGCGAAACGCGGCACTTGCCCATTCGTCAAAACCGTCTTGTAGATTTTATACAAGAAAGAAGGACAAGACAGCAAATAGCAAGCAATAAAGACAGAATTCAAGGACACAAAACAGTCTTTCAGTCAAATTTGTAAAAAAACCACGAAGTGGATAGCCACATAGCACGTGACCTACTTCTCATCGCAGCCAACCAGACCAACATCGCCTTCCAGAAGGGAGATTGGAGATTTTAAAGCCCAGTACGCAACTCGCAAGCAAGGCCATACATTCAAAGTCCGGATGGAAGAAGAATTGCACACCCAGAATTACACCCAGATTACTTACTATCTAGGTATCTTTACTTTTACTTCCATTCGCCTTTTCGCCATCACCTTTGCTTTTCTCCTTTTTCGCCTTAGGATTGATACCCTTCCGCTTCAGCATCTTTTTCCTCGCCCTCTCCATATACTCTTTATCTTCTTCCTCGTCCCATCCACCAAACTCATCTTCCTTCTCCTCCTCGTCCGTCTCGGGAATGGGCTTCTTATCAACATCCAACTCATCTTCTTCTTTCTTGACATTGCCGTTCATGCCACCAGTAGAGCCTTTCGGCGAAGGAGCAAACTTCTTGAATTTCGAGACGAAGAATCCGTCCACGTTGTAGGCATGGGGATAATACCGCCTCGTCATCTTCATGCTTGGGCTGAACGACTTTCCCATGTATGCTGTGAAGCCCTCTTTTCCGAACACCAATCCTGTTTCCACGAGCTTGACATTCGGTCTCTTGGTCAACGCATATTGTACTACTTGCTCATTCTCCTCGACTGTGACTGAACAAGTAGAATACACGATATATCCTCCAGTGTTGCTTGCATAATCCACTGAATCAATAGCTGACAACAACAGCTGCTTCTGCAAATGAGGCAGCATCAAAAAGTCTCTTTCCGTCTTGTTCGTTTTAACACTAGGATCCTTGGCAATAACGCCCGTTCCGGAACACGGTGCATCAAGGAGCACTCGGTCAAAACCACCAATGACCTTTGGAAACTCCCTCGCATCGTAATTACACACAATGACGTTCTTTGCTCCAAGACGATGAATATTACCAATTAAACCTTTGGTACGAGCTTTGTTACTATCGTTGGCAAAGATACAGCCTGTATTCTTCATGAGGGCTGCAATGTGAGTTGTCTTACCACCGGGAGCGGCTGCCATATCGAGGACTCGCTCATTTTCTTGTGGTGCTAAAGCCATGACAGGGAGGAATGAGGATGCGGCTTGTAGGATGTAATGGCCTGCTAGGTATTCTGGTGTGGCACCAAGTGGGACTGCGGACTCGAAGATTTGGAGACCAATTTTTGACCATTTGCCTACAGGCTCCAAGGTCACCCCACGATTGATGAGGGATTGGGCGAGGTCCCGACGATGGGTGCGAAGAGTGTTTGTACGAATTACAACAGGGCGGTGGGTTTCATTGGCTTCAAAAAAGGCAAATGCTTCCTTTGGAGGGAAGAGGTTGAAGAGTTTTTCTGCGAGGTAAGGAGAGTATCCATAGTATGCACATATATCCTTGATCAATTGTGCTGTATATTCTGCTCTCGATCGTCCTTCTTCTGAGAGGTTGGAGAAATCGTCTAGTACTCGGACCGTATCGTTGATTCGTGTTCGCAGAAGCTGCAGATCTGGTGCCAATAAAGCATTCGTCTTGATGCCGTCGCCTTCTTCGTCCGAATCCTCGAGGATGTGTGGTCGGTCTCCAGCAATATTCGTCTGCAGCGCTGCTTCTTCCAATTCTGCCTGAGCATCTGCTGCTTCCTCTGCCATCTGCTCATCTAATTTCCTCGTCAGACCAGCAATGTTGGCTGCAGTGAGTTTTTCCTCCGCATCAGACTCATCCTCGTCTTCTGAGAACATGGCTTTGTGCTGATGATCATCGTCGGAATCATAAACCTCACTACCACTCTCCAAGAAGTCATCTCCCAATCCACCAGCCCCCTCTTCCTCACTCTCGCCAGACAGCTCGAATTCATCGCCCATAAGTTTCGCTTCCTCGTCGCTGTCAAGGCCCTCGTCTGACTCCGGTAATGGTATTTTCTCGGGCTTCGTGCTTTTTTTCATTGGTGTCGGCGGAAGAGCATTCGTGAAAGGCTTCTTCTTTTTCTCAATTCCCTTCATGGCACCCTTCTTCCCGTTCTCCTTCTTTTCCTTCGGTCCAGAGCCATTCGGTTTTCTCTTCTTCAAATACTGTTGGCTCTCTGCTCTCGATTCCGCAACGCTCATCCCAGCTTTTCTCTTCAGGTTCGTGAAGTGCGCTTCATCGAGGGGTTCGGGTTGCCCCTGCTTCTTCCCTAATCTGCGGCCGACTCCCATCTTGTGTCAATTTTCTCAGCCAAATTCGAATTGAGGCCGGAAGGAGGGGTAATTGAAGAAAATCCAGAGATGAAATGTGAAGACCTGGGGGACGAACTTTTTTTCTGGCAGTTTGCGATAATGCGATAAGCTTAGCGATTACTAGTCGCACACCATGCTAACCCTGTATCCGCAGGCTTGGCGGCGATTCTGAATAGCCTCGTCAGTTCAAGCTCACTTCGTGCGCCGGTTGAATTGTCCATAAAACGGTTTGTTGGTTCCAGATTAAACTGCACACGGATTTCAAGATGACAGAACTGTCATTCGCCAAAACGTTCCTCACAACTCTCGACTCGAGACCGAGCAAGATAACAGCGGACCATGTCGAGGATCCAAAGTCATATCCTGCGCGGGGCGCTGTATGTTTCTCTCCCTCTCATATTCTAGTTCTCCATGGCCCTCCTTCAGTATATGCTGACACCAGCTAGTATATCCTCCCCAAATTGCCTCGCCCCATGGCCAAGCGCCAAAAAACCTCCTCGCTCCCCGGCACCGAACCCTCGTTGACCGTCGTTCTAAAATCCGCCCGCAACCCTCCCCTTGACATCTCTCTCTCCTCCCAGCCCCTCTCGACCTCAATTCTCTCTCTAAAAGAATCTATTTCCTCACAAACCTCTATTCCGACTTCGAAAATCAAGTTACTGTATAACAAGAAACCGGTTCCTGATTCCAAAGTTTTGAAGGATTTGGTTGGAGGAGGCGAAGGGAAGGGGAAGGTCGAGTTCGGAATCATGGTTATAGGTGGAGCGGCAGCGCTGAAGAGGGCGGATGAGGAGGTCGAGCCGAAGGTTATTGGGGAGGGAGTGATTGGTGGGGAAAAGGAGGTGTTAAAGACAGAGGAGTTTTGGGGAGATTTGAAGGGATTCTTGGTTCAGAGGTTGAAGGATGAGGAATTGGGGGAGAGAGTTTGTGGTGTTTTTAGGAAGGCTTTGGATGGGGACAAATGAGGCTAGATGAGGGGCTGGCACATCGTACTGTGAAAGACGATGGGAGTAAATAGTGATATATTCGCAGAATGGAGGCAGGAATGGCGTAGAGCAAGGCGTTTCGGGATGGGCAAACCCAGGGATATCGCATCACAATGCAAGAGATCAGACATGGAAAAAGAAGAGAAGAGAATGCTCGCTAGGAAAGAGATATCAAGGCTAGCTTTTGAAGTCTTATATCCCAGTTCAAAGCACGTGCAAGAGAATTCCACCATCTTTCATATCCTCTGTTTCCTATTGCAGTCACAGAAGAAGAGAAAAGAACCCGCCTCCCGCAGAGCAGAAACAATCGAATCGCCCTACTATGCATGTCAAGTTCATTACAGGCAAATGAGCGCAGCATACCCGCACCAAGGAAACACAGCTCCTGCTTTGCATCCCTGGCTCTCGTATATCATGTCTATCATCGTAATGGGAAGGTCTTAGTGCGAGCCTTTGGAAAATTTGCTGAGGATGGTGTGGTATTCGATGTCATCTTCATCGTTGGCTTGGACTTCAGCGGCGATACCGTTCAGAGCGCGCTTCAAGGCATCCTTGGATGAGGCGTAGGTCATTTTGGGCTATACGAATGTTAACTTCGGAACATGAAGTATGATAATAACGCTTACGCCAATGGCAGCATCATCTGGAGACCATGCGATGAAGGTGATCTTGTTTCTGGGGCATGATTAGACCTGATCCTGTGAATATTATAGAGCAATATTACCGTGTTCCCTCCCCGGAATCGTACTCGAAGTCATAGACAGCGTATCTTGGCCCCTTGCCTTCCTTCCCCTATATGGGGTGTCAATAAAGACCCCAATCTCGTTCAAGCCAAGCCATACCTGCTTGGTTTTGGTCTTTGCGTTGACAAGCTTCTCCCGGAAGTTATCCCAGTCCTTGTCGCTGCCTGTCTCCTCGACGACAACGGTGCCGAAGTCGTCTGACAACTTGTAGATAATGTACTTGATCGACTTTCCGAGCTTCAGCTCGTTGAATTTGGAGACGCACTCAGCGTCTACCTGAACACTGTTCGCATCGTCATATCAGCATGATATCCAGAACATTGCATTCAATCGTTGTATATGGGTGTCTTGGAAGGATAGTGGAGGTCGAGGGCGGCTGCAGGAAGGATTGCATTCTCGAGAAAGAGGGGTGGAGGGGTTATGAGGGTAGGACTGACCCTGATTGAGACTATGGTCGCGGTACAGATCAGCATACATTGTCACACGGACCGTGCCATGAGGATGACTTACCATGATGCCGATGAACTTTGTGCGAAAAGCAGAGCTGAATCGTTGAGTCTGTCTGTCAACTATGCTGTCAGCGTTTTATCAGGCGCCTAACGATGGGAAAGAATGATTATAAGTAGTTGCGCAGACTGGAAGAGGACGTACAGGTATGAGAAGGAGGTCGATTCAAGTATCGCAATTGTCAAATGAAGGATTGAAGTGAGAAATTTGGGCACGAGTGTTTATCGTTGTATTTGTTACCCTCGTTGCTTTGAGAACAAGCCGCAGTGCAAGGTTGGTGGGGTGGATTTGACACGTGACTAACCTGATGTGGATGGTGCTCAGATCAAGGTGCGTCAGCTTCTGTTTTGAGGGATTGAAAATAGAACAGGCAGAAGAATTTATTCAAACGTTGGGTCTTGATTTAGAATGCAAGCCTGGGAGAAATATTGCTACCTGAAATCCGACTATATCAGCAACTTCGGAACGTTGTCGTATCACTTTTACTCAGCCTCCAGTCGGCCTGTTGCTAGGCGCCACGCAATTATGAATATTTTGTCTTGTTTTTGGCTTATTAGTTTACATGATCCCCTTTTCTTGTGACACCAATTCGCTCTGCAATGCCAAATATAAGACAATGAATGAAGAGGACTGAGTGGCGTGTGGTATTATACAACATTTGAAAACAGTCGTGTAGTATCATTCCAGAAGCTCAGGATGCCACCGTCATGAGCCGGACCGGGGCGGGTATTTTACATTTCGCCGTTCATTTTTCACATCATTCCGCCCATACCGCCCATTCCTAGAATATATTTAGTATTTTATGTATTAAGAGACAGGGGAAATACTAACCACCCATGCCACCCATGCCACCAGCGGGTGGGCCCTTCTCCTCTGGTGCCTCAACAATCGCAACCTCAGTCGTGCCAAGTAACGAGGCAACACCGCTGGCATCAACCAAGCCAGTGCGAACGACCTTGAATGGATCAACGATACCGGCAACGATCATATCAACGTACTCGCCTTTGGAGCTGTCGTAACCCTTGTTGAAGTCGGATCCGAACTCATCCATAAGCTTGCCAACAACGACTGAGCCCTCAGTACCAGCATTCTCAATGATCGTACGAGCAGGCTTGGTGATAGCGCTTTTGATGATGCTGACGCCAAGCTGCTGGTCGAAATTTGCTGGCTTGAGACCGTTCAAGGCTTGGCTTGCTGCCTTGAGAAGAGCAGTTCCACCACCTGGAAGGATCCCCTCCTCAACAGCGGCACGAGTGGCGTTGAGAGCATCAACGAATCGATCCTTCTTCTCACCGACCTCGACCTCAGACGAACCACCGACCTTGATGACCGCAACACCACCGGAGAGCTTAGCAAGACGCTCTTGAAGCTTCTCCTTCTCGTAGTCAGATGTGGTTGGGTCAGTCATAACACCACGGATTTGCTCGCATCGTTGGCTGATAGCATCCTTGCTTCCGTCACCGTTCAAGATAATGGTGTCTTCCTTGGTAATGGTGATTGAACCAGTTGATCCGAACATATCCGGGGTAGCCTTCTCAAGCTTGATATCAAGCTCGTCGGTGAAAACAGTAGCGTTCGTGAGGACACCGAGATCTCCCAGGATAGACTTGCGGTTGTCACCAAAACCAGGAGCCTTGACAGCCGCAACTTGAAGTTGGCCACGGAGCTTGTTCAAGATGCAGACAGCCAATGCCTCACCATCAATGTCCTCAGCAATGATGACCAAAGGTCGGCGGAGTTGTGTGGAAGCCTCGAGAGCTGGGATGATGTCCTGGACGGCCGAAATCTTCTTCTCAGAGAGGAGGATCAGGGGCTTCTCGAACTCAACCTTTTGTGCCTTGGTATCGGTGATGAAATATGGTGAGACGAATCCGCGGTCGAATCGCATGCCCTCGGTGACATCGAGCTCATCCTCCATGGTCTTACCCTCCTTGACAGTAATCACACCCTCCTTGCCAACCTTCTCCATGGCACTTGCGATCAACTTGCCAATGTGGGTATCACCGTTCGCTGAGATGGTGGCAACTTGTGCGATCTCCTCGCTGGTAGTGATATCGCGCTTGTTCTTTTGCAAGAACTCGACAACAGCATCGACAGCAGCTTGTGTACCTCTGCGAAGATCCATAGGATTGCATCCGGCAGCAACGTTCTTGACAGTTTCGGAGAAGATAGCGCGTGCCAGAACAGTGGCAGTTGTAGTTCCATCACCAGCAGTCTCGTTTGTCTTTGATGCAACATCTTGGATTAATCGAGCGCCAAGGTTTTCGAATTTGTCCTTGAGAGAGATGGCTCGGGCGACAGTAACACCATCTGAGAATCGTTAGAGCTGCTGATTAAGTATATAAGGTAGATATTAACCTTTGGTGATCTTCGGTGATCCATAACTTGACTCAATCAGGACGTTACGACCCTTTGGTCCTAAAGTGGTGGCAACCGCCTTCGCCAAAGTCTCAACACCAGCAAGGAGAGAAGCCCGAGCTTCAACACCAAACTTGAGCTCCTGATCATGCCATATGTTAGCTTCGATTCCTGTATTCTAGGCCGATAGATTCGCCTGGAGAGATGTTTTGCTGGTCCTCGACGTACCTTGTGTGCGAATCGCAACTGCTGCGCATTGAAGCCAGCAGAAGCAATGGGACGAAGCTTCGAGGACCTGGCAACGGCCGAGGTTCGGGATGTTAATGCTCGCTGCATTTCGGAGGATGTATAAAGAGCGTCGCTGGTATGAACGTACAATTACAGAAGAGAAGCAAGGCCGCGAGAGGTGGCCGAGAACTGGAATGTACGGAGTAATTTGTAGGGAGAATGGAGAAAGTTGGCCTGTAAACTTTCTCCAGAAAAAAAAAGATGGAGAACGAAGGCTCTCGAAAAGCGCTCTAAAATGGCGTCGGCCTTGAACATTTTCCGCTCCGTCCACACCCGAAAAACAGCCCTCACCCTTCCCTCTTTTTTCCTCTGAGCTCTGCCACTTCTGGGTATCATAAATGTTGCTTCATCATCTAGGATTGATGTCTTTCGCAATCTCCAACAATAACTGTCTTGTGTACCTTCTGTGCAGTAGCAAACACTCCAAGACTCCAATGTCTACATCAAGATCAGATTTCCAACTTTATACGAAAACACTCGGATTTGAAGGAACATTTAAGATCAGGCGATCTAGCACAATGTTGAAAGCTTCCATTGATGGTCTTTGGTTGTGTACCTGCTCTACGTAGCCCTGCTTGTCCTCCTCCGTTAAAAGCCCCTTTTCCGGGTAAACTTCGGCGACTTTTAGAGCATGACTACGAACCTAGTGTATGCTACACTGCTTGTCTTGAACCAGAAGATAACCTATAGTTAGCAACTTCCTGGACAAACGTTTGGTTGTTGCCGAAGAGACTCTCATTATGTCTCCTTGTTCGCAGTACTTTGCTTTAATTTTCAAACTCTATAGTTAAACAACTCCTTAACCATCACGTGTGATTCACATAGTCCGTACTACAACAAGGACTCTTGTGCATGCTGGTTCAAATTCCCTGACAACTTTCTTGATTTGATTCCTCTATAAATTGCGGATGTTCCTGATATGTACTGAAATCTCCGATCTGCACTTCAATGTCACTTGCAGGTAGTCAAACTGCCTTTTTACACTATTTGTTAGAGCAAGAAAGAGCATCACTTGAACTTAATTTCAATGAGAGATTATGAAAAGTGCATTGCGTCCACGGTACAGAAAGAGAGTAGACTCCATCCCACTAAGGTGTCCACGCTGCTCGGGATCAGATTGACAAACACCTTCATCGATAATGTAACTCGCTACGTACATGTGTCAACCTAATCTTAGACCTAATATCTGAAATAAGGGCTTCAAGTCAGATTTGTGTTACTTTTGGTAAACACAGGCTCATGCCTCCGCCAAAAAAACTGAGGACATGAGAAGTCTGCCCCACTTGCACTTGCGTGGGCATCTCCATTTCAATCTCTGCATGAAGATGTATCTAGTAATCGAACGAAAATTATTAACGCTACCGGCGTTCAATGAGACCAACATCCATAATACATAGCTTGGAAGTCGCAGATAGGCTTGAAATGGTTCATCGCGTCATTAAATCAACCAGGCTAGTGTCATGGAAGGGGAAATGCTTAGTCGTAGTATCCTGCGACGAGATTGGCCGACGGGATGTGGAGACCCGCCCACGCCCTGATTTGAGAATATTCCCCTCAGCAAATTTTCTGTCTTCCCCAATCTCACCTTCAACAATCAATCAATAGAATGGCCTTTTTACGTGCAATTCTCGTTGAACGTTGTTAAATATCACACAGCCGCCTCAACCTTCTTCATATGTTCTTAGCCTATCCCTTTTTTACGCGACCTTCACAACAAACACATCAGCCAAGATGAATGTCCACTACGTCGTGAGATCTTAGAGATCTATTCTTGGTGAAGTCGTACCTCTGAGGATCCCAGAGATTCTTCATTCGTGCTCACCTTCCGCACATGTGATACTCGCTACTATAATCAAGTCGCAGATGACCCATACTAAGTAAGTCAATACTTCCCACTGCACCACCCTTAATCATTGCATCCAAAGCTCCAAATAGCACACGGATAATTCATTAAAGGGCGTCAGGATATACGCTAACTCGTCTAGTGGATATCATAGCTTCGGCAGAATCTTCCAGTCGGTTGATGCCTCCAGGACCCCAAGGTGCTCATCGAAACGCTCTCATGATTTTAATATGCAGACAGTTCTCTGAATCTGTTTTGCATATCAATTCTGCGTAGCAATGGAATATCTGTACGGTGTCGCCTCAAGCTTGCTCAAATTGCTGAACATCGACTAAAAAAGGTCTGCTGCATATTTCTGGATGAGGATAAGGGCGCGGAGAGCCAGGGTGGAAGTGGTGGTGGATCCCAAGAGTGCTACACGTATAGTTCCCTCAACCCATAAGAATATATAGTCGCTAACAAATTGGGTATAGAGTTGGCCCTTATGGGCTAGCCCTCCTCGTGGCAATTCTGTTATGATGATGGGCGAGAACAGTGTTCTGCTGAACACTGTCTTCTCAGACTCAATTTAGCCCTCTGAGGCTCAACCAAATACTTCGTATAGCTATGCACTCCATCACGAGGATAATTCAATTCCTCAACTATGTGAAGGGAGTCATCATCCAAATGGGCTGCAAGTACAAGTATAACACTTGGTATGATTGGAAGAGCCGACGTCGAAGGATCAAAAAGCAACGTCGCTATGAATACTTGGCTGCCCTTGGACAACGCCGTCCAATTGTCTCTTGGTCTCAACCATAGCCTGTTGAACTGGTATCGTCGTGCATACGGCACTAACCTCAGTTCTGAGCTACATTGGTGATAGAGGAGCTCTCCGAAATGTTCAAGACTTCGGGTATGTTTCAAGACCTCATGCATATCTTTACTCTTTCTTCTAACAGTTTTCTTCAACAGAGATGACAATCTTCCGGCATATATTCTTCAAGACCCGAGGGACTCCAGAAGGCAGGCAAGGACGATAACTTCAACAACATCTGCGGAAAATTGTCGATTCCCTGACCCATCCAGTGAAGGGTGTCCAGCTCCTCAGAAGGAAAGACCCGGTCAGACCAGTGCCTGCAAAAATATATGGCCTTACATTCTACCTGTTGGTGGCGATATTCTTTGTTAGCGCCCTGCTCTTGGCAACTTCTTCAGGGATTTTGAGAATAATTGCAATGGCCGTTGACATCCATGTCAGGTGGCAGATGGATTCTGAAGTCCGCATCTTGCAAACCCTCTCGACTACATCGGTCGAAATCAAGAACCCTAAAGAGGGGGTTTCAATCTCTCCGCCTGATCCTCACGAGTCATGCTAACCACAATGACTACACCACAGCCTCCCACGATTCAGATTTATGGATATTATGCGACGAACTGAAGCTCTACTTCTTCATCCTAATCGTTTCCGTTCGGTCTGCGAAGCCCGATTCTTGAGGAGGAGTATACGATCCATTCTATTATTATGAATCGCTAAGCAACCCTGCTGATGGCGTAGCAAGATACCAGTTATACCCGCTTGCTACTGAGTCTTTCGAAGATGTCAGGTACTTGGCTAGTCGTCCTGACAGAAAGGTGCGGACTCGCCGACGACACCAAGGCGTTCAGACATATGAGTACTGATATTACTCGCGAGGCTGAGCCTAATCTGGTTTCTGCAGATAGAAAGGTGTGTTTAGTCCATGTAGGAGGGAATGCTGCCGCCGGTAATCTATACTCTACTTTAGATAGAGTAGATGTATTGTAGATAACAATAGACTGATCAAACCTCAGCCGCTTCGGCGTGCATCATCGTGAAGTCAAAACAGGTAGCTCTTGAAAGCAGGACCTAAGTGCAGGAAGCTGACTAAGTGCAGGAAGCTGACTAAGTTCCAGAAACTAGTATCATCCTCTCACAAACAATTCTGCTCCAAAGCATTCCCTGGCAAGCTTCTTCCTGTCTCAATAGTAAGCGGCTGCTCTTCAACCAACATCAAAACTCGGTTTTACCTCTTACCGAGACCGAATCAGGTACTGCTCCCTTACTCAACACTTGTCCAAGCTGATCTTCAGATCAAAAAAATGAAGTGGTCTGTGCATTTTTGTGCCAACGTGTACGCACCAATGCTAGATGCTGCCAATCAATTTCTTGGGCAGGCAAAGAGAATAACAGCATCTAACAAAATAGTTCAGGCTGAAGACGAATTGAGGCCGTCCGCTACGCACTTCTGCTTCTGGCAACAAGAACTTTCTTGATAACACACCATCAACACGCTAATGAGGAAGTAACGACCCTGTTAGTGGATCGCGATTTCCCTAAAGACAACAGTCTAAGACCCTCATCACAAATGCCGAAGTTTATCCGGATCTCGCTCTACTAAGCGACGCTCACCGCCGCTCGATGTCCGACAGCTTTATGAGTATGTTGATTCCTTTGTGCAATGATGGAGTGATCATCCCCATTCATCTTTGCCTGAAAACTGAGTCTGAAGATGCCTGTACCAGCCTTTGGCCTTGCGAGCGACCTCGAACTTCCTAGGGCCCGAGTCTATCCGTCAAGATGAAGCTGGCGAGAATAATTCGAACTACAATGGGCGAGCTCGAACACCATTGCGAGTTGAAGTCATGAGAAACGATGCTGTGATGCAACAAATCTTTGGAAGCTAGGTCGACAACGGCTCCCCAAACGCTTGAGCAAGTTGAGGACAAAACCACCTAGGACATAAGACAAAGATTACCAAGGACAGTTTGAAGAAAACGATCACGGAGCTTGATTGTGTGAGCTAGAAAGAGAATTTTTGGTCTGGGCTACTTTGGAAACTTGATGTTGAGACCTCTCGAAGCCTTTAAGCCATACACCTAGAAGTGCAAGTCTTCCGTGGATAATTTCGACCTTCCTTGCCAGAGGCCTACTTCGAAGATCAGCACGGGGCGTGGTATCTGATGAGCGTATATTGAGGCACTTCAGCTTCCTATCCTGCAGTACTTCGCGGAGAGAGAGAGAGACGACGGCTTTAACATAAAGGAAGACGAGGACTCTCTCGCTTGAGCAGACGCCTAGCATCATGCTAGCATTGAAGAGAGGCTATAATGGGATGGGGTGGAAATTCTTCCTCTGGCATTGTCGTTGTTTCATATTGACACGATTTACCCCGCATTTGAGTTCAAGAGCATGCATTCCTTGCAGTGCTTCATTCTGCAAACTCCCTCACCGAACGTGGACACAACTCACGGGGCACGGGGGCTTCATGTAATTGAAATTCAATTTATTGGTACGTAGTTTCCTTGTGCTGTCTAGAGTAAAGAGAAACCTTTTGCTGAGTCATGGTGCAGTTCACTATTGAGAAATCCACTGTGCGGTAATCAAGCTCTCCCAGATATTTCCCTCCGATCAAGTACCGACCACGAAAAGACCTTCGCGATGAGGATCCATGAGAATACCACCACCCATGTGTCTGAAAATGCTACGAAAACCGAGCCATCCTCCGAGAACCTGCATCTGCTCATGAGAAATTCCATTTTTGTTACCATTGAAAAGAACCCAGATTGAAAAGAAGCCCCATCGATCCAATCCTGCCGCAAACTCAAGAATACTTTCGCCAAGGTGACGTTCAGCAAATAAGAGCAAACGATTTGGAAAGGTCAATAAGGAAGAGAAGAGAAATTTTTCGCCACCTTTACGTCAACCATGCTATGAGAACTTGGATGCGACGAATCTTGGAGAAAAACAAATCAAAATCCGGTGTACGGATATGGAGAACCATGCCCAGGAGTGCCGAGACCAGCCTGGTTGTTCTCGCCACCTTGATCAACACCAAAGACATCATCCTCGGGGTTAGGATAGACGGGAATCTGGCTCTGGCGTCCGGAAGAACCATCTGGTGCATTGCTCTGGCTGCCATAGTCAGGCTCGGCAGGAGCATCAGCTTCACCCTCATTGTTATTGTTTTGGCCAAAGCGACGGGGAGATGGCAATCCATCATACTGCTGCTCAGGGATGTACATGTGGTAAGCAGTTCCATGGCCGATGTAGCCATTGCCATAAACATTATCATACATCTGGGTAGAGGGACCAACGGGACCAGTATTGGCGAAAGCAGCAGAGCCAACCGGAGTGTAGTTGTTCTATAAACTTCTGTTAGCTATCTGCTCGATGTTATTGACAGCAAAGTCGACTCTACTTACGACGTATTGGTGGGGAGAGGGTATTGGAGTTGGACTAGTGAACAAGCGAGCAGCAGGCTGACTCTGCAATGTGTGGTTCATCATGGTGGTTAGCGAATCAGAGGAATGAATACTGGCCATCAACTCAGGATCAATGTTGGCAGGAGTGGGTGATGGAGGTGTCTCGTCGTCTTCATCATCAGCCTCGTTCTTAAAGGCCTTGGCTCTTGAACCTTGGTGCTTTATGCCATTGATACGTGGGTCGCAACCACTCATCACTGCATTGCTGAACTGGCGGATGGTACCATGCTCTTCCGGACCCAAGTAGCTAGCATTTTCGAAGGACGCAGTATCGAAGGGAGAACGTTGACGGGATACCGGCTGGAAGCCTTGGTGACGGTCATTGCGGTTGGTATGACGATTGACAACCATGCTCGGAGTTCGAGGAGAAGCAGCTTCGGAATTCTCTGAAGAGGTGTTGATAGCACGAGTAGTTAGCTGGGTTGGTCTGCGGCCTCTCTTTCTCTTGGAACCCTCTGGCTCGTAATCTCCATCTGGATCAAGCTCCTCTGGCTCAGCCTCTTCATCATCGTTATCAGCGACAAATCTCTTAGCACGAGACTTGCGTGGGGTAGCACGTTGACGGATCATATCACCACCTCCAGGTGGAATGCGAACGCGGTGTCCACCTGGTGCTGGGGTTGGTGTACTTGCTGCAATGGTGGCCTCGCTATCGCCATTCTGGGAAGTCGGTGAGTCGCCCTCAACACGACGGTATTTGCCTGAACCACGAACGATGCCAGGAGTCGGCATGTTATACTTTTCATTCTCATACTTTTCAGTCCAGAGAAGAATTCGGGCCGCCCTAGGATCATTCTGGCTCAAATCACGAACATAACCACGCACCCTAGGATCAACCTTAACAGTTCTCTTGCCTAAAGCGGGTGGAATCATGTGACCCTCTTGAATCAAAACATCACGAAGCTTGTTCAGCATTTGGACTGCCGAAGGGCCGCTCGAGCCTGGATTAAGGCGATGTACGATGAGGTCCCACGGGATACGATAACCCTCCTTGTGGCACTCAAACTGCAAGCAAAGCAGCAACTTCTCCATCATGCGAGGACCTAGGTACCATCAGCCTGACATAAAAGGCAGTCAAAGAATATAAAGTCTTGGAGATAGGTACTTACGGTGCCAGTTGACTAGATGACGGCCAATAAATCGGCCATTAGGATCGACAATCTCCGAGGAACGCTTCGTGCGTGCCTTTTCCATATCGTTCCATGCCGTAGGCATTTCAGGATTGTCAGGGTTGATACGAAGCATCTTTCCATCACAATCCATCCAGAACTTTCCCTTGTTTGCCTTGGACAAAACAGTGGCTGGGGGGTTGCGTGAACTGACAAGACCAGAACGGACAGCGCGCTCCTCATCGTAGGGCGTGTCATCGGTGATGTTATCATCGCAGTCAGCATCATCTTCGTGAGTAAGTTGACCGCGACTGTAGCCCTCATCGTCATCGTCGGTAACATATCCCATCTCAATGTGGTAATCACGAACGCTCTGGAAGGGCAGGGCGGGATCGGGTGCGGGAGTAGGACCAGGAGTCTTAAGCTTATGAAGATCTCGAGCATACAAGACTTAAGTTTATCAGCCCATGGTCTCGATCTATGTTGACGTCACTTACCCTTTTGGCCGGACTTAGTGACCTTTGATGGTGTGACCTTGGACGAGGCAGCCTTGGATGGGGTAACCTTGGATGGGGTCTTCTTTGTTGGAGTTGATGGGGCCGTCTTGGCCGGAGCCAGCTTGGGCTGCTTACCGCCCTTTTGCGGGGTGGTTCTGCCCTTGGGCTTGGTGGGTGCCATATCGAAGGTTCGAAACCCGGTGTATGCCTTCTTGTTGAGTAGTATGGAAAGTGCCGAGATTTCAAGGAACCTGTGATGATGGACGACAGTTAGCCATGTAACTTGTCAAGTCGATGGGTAAAGGATAAAGATCGCCGAAAGAGAGTAAGACTGGACTAAGATTATTATGCAAGACTTGAGGAAGAAGCAGGGAAGCTCCCGAATCGAGGGCTGTAAATCGAGGCAAGAGATTTCATGTGAGGGCGAAGTATTTGGAGGTGAGTCAATTGACCAGAGCCGTCAAAGGACGCTCAAGATGCAATAGAGAACAATCGTCGCAACGCACCCTCAAAGCTATCCGATCTGTGTGTGGCCTGGCTCTGGAGAAAGAAGTTGCACTTGTATGGAGAGAAGTCATAAGGAGCAGTGATGTGTGTTGATGTGATTGGTGTTCGGGTGCAAAGATGCGCGTAGGTCCAGGAGAGCCTCAACGGGATTGCAGCAACGACCACGAGCAATTCATTCTCAGAGCACCTCGAATTCAGAGATCTGAAACTTGCTTGAGTATGTCGAGTGATGATTGATAGGATTGGGTTTGGGCAGGAGTGTGTATGCTGTGCTGCGTTGGCCACCGAGTGTCGCACCGGCGGTGACGACCACAATCTCCAACAGCAACCCTGCAAGTGACTGAAGGAAAGGCGATAACTTACTCGGATTATGGTGCGCAGTGATAGAGGGACTCTATGTGCTCGAAGTTGAAGTTATTTGGAGTTGTGGTGGCAGTGGAAGGAAGCGGAAGTGAGGTTGTTGATCGAAAGTGGAGGCGCGCTCGCGAGCCTTTTAAACTCGAGATCGCACACAAGGCTGAGCTCTGCAACGCTACTAAGCTAAAACGAGTAAGGGAGTCAACAGAACCAATCGGGAGGCTTTGTTCTCTCCTCTGACGAGATTCTCTGGAAGGGCATCAGCCTAGTTGGTCGATCTGAGAGCTTGAAGGGCTTTCCGGGACAGGAAATTGGGTCTCGAGGTCTCGCAACGGCCCAGCAATAGGACATGAAGGTTTGGGGTATTTCATGAGGCACAAGCATGAGTTACTAGGTGTCAAGGACTGTAACGGAGAATGGCAGCCTGGCTACTTAACGTAAATACGCCTTGAAGGGATTCGAGGATCCTCAACGCTTCTGGCCCCCTTCTGGATGCTACTGGACAATGACACGGATCGTAATGTCACGGCAGGTGAAGGCACAGAATCTTAAACTGTGAGCCGCTTCATTGTCCCTTGGCAGAGTCTTCTCTTTTCTTGGCCATTGAGGAGAATCTGCTACAAATCGTACCGATGCTATCAGAAGAACCTCGAATCATATCAAAGAATGATGGGAGAGGCTCATGAGCCTTTATACCCGATTCTATATATGCGCGTTGAAGTCCACAGCTCTATATCTAAAGAGATGCATCTAGGAATTGCGCCAAAAACTCCATTTCAATACAATCCACCCCGCAGGATCTCGTGGAACTTCGACTCCGTCTCAAACAATTATCTCAAAGCATGCCCAAAGGCCATCAGCATTTCCGTAGCCAAGGCGGACTCCACCAACATCCAGGTCCCAAACCTTCAGCGGGGTCCCCACTTTGCTCCAATTGTATGTTTCCTATTAAGAGGGCAAAAAACAGGAAGAGCGTACATCTCGAAATTTGTTTTCAACAAGAAGTTCAAAGCAGTTCAAAGCAGGCTTGCGAACTGAAACCCGTTCATGTAGCCCCTCTGCCAGGGCCTGACAATCCACAGTTCCTTTTCACGCCGAAATCCTCCTGCTGCGCCTTTCGTAGTGCTCAAGATGCCTGAGACCTAATTCAACCGTTTGTGCTTCTCTGTCAATGGCATGGAACTTTCTTGTGGGCTTTGATAATGGGGCATTCTTAGAATCGTCTGAATGGTGGACAGCAGATTTTGTGATCGCTCTTTCTAGTACTGTTGAAAGGATCAGTAACAGGATCAGTAAACTGGTCTTCACGACCTTCCGCTCGTCCAACCTACAAATGTTTCACGTCTGGACTCATGGACTCGCTACAACTATTGGCGCTGGTTCTCGAACGACAAACTTCATACTGAGGAAGCTAGAGCAACATGGGATCGTCAAGCCATTACTCCCTATCTCTTAAGAATAGAAGTGATTCAAATGAATCAGGGACAGGGAAGCAAGTTACTTGGTGTGTGTATCTTCCAGATCCGATGTAGCTGTGGTAAAGCCCAGCATTCACGCCTTTTTTTGTACCCGGATTTCTCTGGGTTATTGCGGAATCCTCGGCCGGGTCAAAAGCCAAGGTTGTTTTGGAATTGTTGAATCGCCAGTCACGTGAATGCCCCCTTTTCATCCAGAAACTAGAAGACTTAGGCAAGAGGTCACATTCGACGACAATAAGTCAAGTCGAAGCAAAGACTTCTATTGGTAGTTCAAGGCAAAGATGTCTATCTGCTGTAGCAACGCATCTGATGCTGCCCTCGATGCTGCCCTCACGAGGTACCGTTAAGCCATGAAAAGGAAAAAAACCTAACCAACGTCGGACCGACATATTGGAAGTACCTCAAATCCCCTGATCCCATATAAACTCGAGTCTCTGCCAGAGAGATCTCTTCCATTATGTCTACTCGACAATGACTGGACTGTCGGAGCGGCCCTGATCATCGGCTTGGTATGGCATCAAAGGCTGATAATGCAGTCCCTGGTTCTCGCTCCTCGGGATACCACCCATTCCGCCAGCATGATATGATGTAGAGAAGTCATACGGCTGCTGAGTCTGCAGGCCGTACGCAGAGGTCATGGGGGAAGCATAAGGGGCAGAGCCACTATACTCACTGCTACCATAGCTATTGTCCGCACTCATACTCGAACCACCATATGTAGACGGAGCCTCGTAATACTGCATGAGGTTCGCAGCTTGGTCAATGCTCAGTTGGCCTTGCTGCATCGATTGTCCCTCTGCTTCCTCCTTGACGATAAAGTGTTCCTTCATGTTGACGGGGTCGGGCTTGATACTGCCGAATGTCTCTTCGTCGTCGACGGGCGTGGTATCTTCGAGGAAGGCATCGGCTTTGCGCTTCTTGGAGGAAGTGGAGGGCGGTGTAGAAGATTCACGGCGCTCGGCTTTCATGTTACGAGCTGGGGCAGGCTTAATAGTTGCGGCGTTAGGAGCGATGCCGTGGGCTCTCATCATGCGTTCATAACGCTTCGCACTGTTCATTCCAAATGTTAGCTGTGTTTCAAGGACGGGATTTGAAGCTGAAGAGAAGGATAGAAAACTTACGCTGCACCCTTGCTGACGATCTTGCATTCTCTGGCAACTTGACCAAAGTCGACCTGTTGCTGTCAGCTGTATCCAGAGCTACTCTTGCTCTACGAACCTTGCCATTGTTGCTGTAGCGGATGCAACTGATGAGAAACTTGAATTGCTCTTCATTCGAAGCTGGAGCCATGATGCTGATGACGATGCTTATGTATCTCAATCGCTTGAAGAGTATCCTCGATTTGAAAGTTAATCTGGT
Source organism: Phialocephala sp. D728 (assembly GCA_003988865.1). NCBI lineage: Eukaryota > Fungi > Ascomycota > Leotiomycetes > Helotiales > Mollisiaceae > Phialocephala > Phialocephala sp. D728. The sequence goes on along the minus strand of QYAJ01000003.1, from coordinate 335,555 downwards.
CTTGAAGTCCAAACTATTAGGTGGAGTTGACAGACAGAAGTAGTGTCGAGATGAATAGAGTCGCTGATGGAGGTATCGCTGACAAGATGAATTGAGATCTGGAGAGAGGAAACGTCTGGGATTTAAGGATCATCAGACCACTTTTGAGGACTTCACTACGTTGTTGTCATTCGGAGTCTACGTGCAGATCTAGGGCAGCTGCCCGTGAAAAGTTCTTCAAAGGCGGTCTTCATTGCGTTGCTATAGTGGCTCAGTACAAAGAGTGCTGCGCTCAGCTGCATGAAAGACTACCTCATCCCATTTTGTCCCAGTATCAAAGCATCACTTCCGAAGAAGTACTCCGATCCGCATAAAAAGCCGCTTGCGAATCCTAGAAACAAGAGAACTTTAGTAAGAGAGACGGTTGCTACCTAGGCTGAATGAAAGTTAGCATCAATCTTAGTTAGGTATGGGCTGCGATCGACTTACCCTCAACCATCTCGGAATCCTCAAGATCAGTGAGCTCGGACTCATCAGTTTGTTCGTCTCTCTCATCCTCGGCAGTAGCCATAGGAACCACGTCGGCTGGGGCTTCTTCTCCGTCGCTCGTGTCCGCAACAAGCTCATCGGACTTAGTTGCCTTCTTGCCCTTGCCCTTACCCTTGCCCTTAGCCTTGGCCTTAGTAGCAGCAGGAACAGTTAAGGTGGCCTTCGGCTTGGCGACCGTCTTCTTCGGTCCAGCCTTGACCATACTCTTCTTTGCAGGGGTAGCCGATGCCTTCTTAGCTGGAGTCTTCTTGGTCGGGGTCTTCTTGGTAGGGGCGGGTGTATCTTCGGCATCAGCATCCTCGCCAGCTTCGTCGTTTCCCTCCTCGCCATCGCCAGCATCAGTGCCACGGAGCTTCGCGAAGAGCTTCTTAACCGCAGCTCGGCAGTTCTTGCCGTACTTCACATTCATTTTCTTAGCCAAGGCATTGTAGTCGATCTGAATGAGTAAAGCAGGTTAGCACATGAGGCTTGGAACAGTATTGCAATTTAAGCTCGGGGGAAAGATAGCGAACTTACATCTGGGATATCACTCATCATACCAAGGACCTCCGTCAAGAGTAAAGTCTCCTTAGGATTAAGGACAGTAGTAGGAGCAGGACCGGATCCACCAGGTGTAGCCGGAGCTGTAGCATCGGCCACCGATGAAGAAGCAGCAGTGTCGAGCTTCTTGGGACCCATTGTTTCTGAAGTCTTAAAAGTTTTCAGCTCATGAAAAATAATAATTCGTTATGTAGACCTGCTAGGTGCAGAAGCTGACAGGAGTGGTATGGGTATGGGTTGGGCAGGTATAGAAGAGAAAGAAGGAAGACTTACTGATTAGATGAATTATGTGAGACCTCTTAAGAAGCAAGTGCTCAAGAAAGTCGGAGTGAGCCGCGAGTGTTGTAGTAACGGATCTGTTAAGGATTAGATGAGCGCTGCGCGCGCCAACAAGACCCAAGACTTGAAAGACTTACCGATGGATTACTTAAGCTGTCACAAAGCAAGTGCTTAAGAAGCTAGAGAAGTGGAAGTCTTGTGCGGAGATAGTGGTTTTTCGGGGCTAGGGCTGTGGGGTATGTTGCGAAGAGTCGAAGGCAGATCTGCTCGAGAGTCAGGCTTGCGATGCGCGCATCAACAAGACTTAGCAGCTTACCACTTCCTAAAGAGGAAGCTGTTGACCAAGAACTAAGCAAGCCTTAAAAAGACTTGATAGCTATTGAAGTGTATGTATTAGGCGCCGCGAAGCAAGAAGGTGTAGTGGGGAGAGAAATTCTTGTTGTTGCGGAGAAGAAAGTTAGCAGCTGAGGAAGCGAGGCTGGCTTTTTGTAGAGCTTCCAGTCGCAGCCAGACCCGCTAGCCCCAAATAAGAATCAGCCAGTGACGCAGTGGCCTGATTGGCTGGTGGGTCGCTCGATTGGCTGCTGCTTGCTTTCAGGAGCTGTTTTGAAGCTCGGCTTGCTGCAGGTTCGAGTTTGGCAGACTTTGCAACAAGTCCGCCTTGATGCGCGCTCCAGAAATTGAAGCCCCATGCTTCTTCCAGTAAGTACTTTTTCCTCGGGAAGATTTGATTGTATTATTAAGGAAGCTAATACATAGATATTATTGTCAGTTCCTTCGAATCAATGATTAAAGACCCCGTTGCGCGTAGCGGAGGAGAATAATAGGGGGCCGGCGAACCTGTAAATACGAATACGAATACTACCAGAAGGCCTCGCTCATTCCTTCTATGGTCTGAACTTGATCTGAAACGTCGTAACAAGATTTTATATTTCTCTATATATCCTAAACCGGAGCCTTCAGGCTTCAGTGATTCTCTTCCCGCATACGAAGTATTCAAGAATGAAACAGCTGAATACCTACCATTCTTCCTCCCTTTCCGCACCACCCATGTCCACGCCCTCCCCTCACCCAGCCCATAAACCTGAAGGAAGACTTTACTCCTTAGGAATAGCTACTCCATTGTGCTTAATACTAAGATCTTAAAAGAGGCAGAATCCTAGAATTTGGGGAGGTTCAAGAAGAAGTGTAATCTTTCAGCACTTCTAGAAGCCGCATCCTTTTCTTTCTCTGGTGAGTTCTTTAAGTGCTTCGAATCCTTGAAGTATTGTCATCTAATATCTACCACTAGTTGTACCTTTCCAATTCCTCATTTCATTCGCTCATATCATTATGCCACGGCCTACATTAAATCTTCCTCCTGACACATTCTCCGTTCTTATTCTTGCTTGTTAGATACCTTCTGCACATCGTATTAGCAATAATCAGATCTCTAGTTTGACGGAATAGTTGGTTTTCAGGACCGACGGCGAGGAGAGACGCGTAGAAGAAGGGAAATGTTCCGCCTTGGGCAAATACTTGCTAGTCTACGTTCAAGGATAAGAAGAGCACTTCGGGGAGAGCGAGGAGGATGCTCGTGTGGGTGACTTGATGGAGATCGAGGACGTCCTGTGCAATCGCAATTGCGGCTGAGGAGGCAGGGAAAGGGAAGTTAGGCATACGATCTAAAGAATACAGTTGCTAAATACGATACAAAGGGAGAGCAGCATATCGTTCTTCTTCTCCTATACCGTGGACTGGGGCAAGACTATATGATATATTCGAAGAAGTGTACTTGAGCGGTACATAGCTATCGAGGGGTCCACGTTGTCTCTACAAGTCCTAAGGGAGCCCAGCACGAGACCCAATACGCAACACCGTCATGGCCATCCTGCAACAATATCACTGTCGTCCCATCAGCACTGCCATGCTATCTATGCATGCCAATTGTGGTGGATTCAGCTGCGTTATCCTTTATTCTATTGTTATATGCTCTAGATGCCTGACGACCTGGACTTTGGACGATTAAAGGAGGTCTTTGCATGTTTTCGGATCAGAACAGCCATATTCTACGTCTGAACCTGTTCCAGTAAGAATAAATGGACGATAATATCTCTACCAGACATTACTAACCTCAAATCTATGATATCTAGAAGGCGGAGGACGCTATGGTGGAGAATATACAGGGAGGGAGATAATGGAAAGTTGCAACAACAAGCACAAATATGGATATTCCGCTACGACGAGACCCTCACCGACATTAGAAGATGCTCTGGAACTCCTCTAAATGCTCGAACATGAAATATAAAGCTTAGATATGGGAATATTTGAACGCCACAGAGCGACAGGGTCTTGGCAGTCAGGGCAAACACAAAACAAGCGCAGAATCACGGTTCCTCCTTCCAATCGTTGATAATATTCTGCGCAGTGGACTAGATACATGCATGGCAACGCCGTCTCTCAGTCCGTCGTATTAGGTCGGAGTTGTTCTTTGCGCCGAGGGAGACTGGCCTTTCCTTCCATTTTCTTGGAAGCCAGGGGATGCACTCCATTCACGTAACGCCAATTCTATGCTTGGCTGCTTCCATTAGCCAATATCTGACAAGTTGTGCCGGCTCTAGGCCTCTGAAATTTGAGGGTGTTCGGCGACCGCTGTCCCATGATGAGTTTGGGCAGAGGTAGATAGATACTTGCTACAACTATGAGTCGAAGGCCCTGGAGAGAGGACTGCCTGGTCTTTTCTATGACGGAATAGATTGTGAGAAGATTAATGCATCTTATTGGGCAGACGCCACAAGGTAGAAACAGCAGTTCTTGGTAGACACGCATTAATTCTAAATTCTCTAAAGCTTCCGAAGAAGAATATCTTGACCCACATTTCTGTATCAAAATATTGCACGCTTTCCAAAGATTCAACACTGTTTCCCAATGACCACCAAGCTCTCCTAGAAAGATATCTCCCCTTGGTGCTACTGGGGTATTTCTAATATGCTGACTTGTATTGGGCTTTGAAGGCCAACGATCGAGGAATAATGATGGTCAGTGCTAGATCTATGGGCAAAGAAAAAGTTCTCCGTATTGCTTACACTGTCGGCAGAACGCTAGCCAACCGAGATTCGAAGCCAAATAACTGAGTCCCTGCCTCCGAAAATATCGAAGATCTAGTAGCAAAGTTCCAAGCAATCAATCCAATCGTTCTCTCTCGACCACAAGACAAAGAGTCTTAAGACATCTCGAATCCCCTCCACCAACAATTTCGATCTAGCATAACATCTGCCTCTCTTTAATTTGTGCAACGGCTTCCAACTCTGGCGTGCCGGGACCCAACACCCAACACCCAACCACTGAGCTACGGCTTCCGATTGCTCGGAGCGCTCCTTCCATAACAGCTTTGGGTTTTGATTCTGGTTGAACAAGGAGGGCGTGTGGAAGATTGTTAAGATACAATCAAGATCACTGAGGGTTGTCATAACGAATATAAGAACGAGAGTTGGGATGCAACAGCACGAGCAAGAAGAGTTGGAAATTTTGGGTCATACTTATGGACTTTAGGGGAGTTTGGAAGAGTCTCCATTCTTTAAAGTCTCGTAGAGCTTTAGCCAAGGCCTCAAGTCAGTATCTACTTCCTGGAAGACTGCTGCTCCGAACTGGACAAGGGGTTTGGGCCGAACTGCGGTATTGGCTTGAAGCTGCATTGGATTTGTTGGCTTCGTGAGAGCTTTGCTCTGTGATGAAGCTTCCCTCTTCCTGCAGAGCCTAAGTCTGCCATACACGATTTTATCACTTAGCTTCTAGATCGTTTCTTATGACCAGAGAGATGGTTCCTCGCGATAGAGACGATTCATGGCCGAAGAACCAGAGACAAGTGTCGCAAACGTATCCGAGATTAAATTTCTGCATGCTCAGACGATCAAGACTAGTGTTCTTATGCAATGTAATGCTGACCATCAGGTTTAGGGTATTCGAGAAATTTAATGCTATGCAGACATCTTTTATTTCCGGTCTCAACCTTGTGGCGACCTCAACTCGAGGGTGACCTGGTTTCTTTGCACCAGTGCTACTCGGATAAGTTTCTGCTTGACTGAAGTTTGGTTACTCATAACTGACTTGCTACATCCGTTCTCGAGAGCCCTTTGTCTCCAGGCATTCTATCGTATTTGCTTTACTTCAATGGTATATTTCTCCTAATGTTTGTATGCTTATGAAAGTGGCGTTGAGTAACATCTCTTCCAAAAGTAGACGATTGTTTGGTGTCAAGAAGCTGCAGCACTTATTGTCATGCAACAAGAAAGAAGTGTTTATAGTACATCCTTCGCATTAAAAAGGAGTCAAGCGAAACTAGGCCGCTGAGAAAGTGTGCATCCTCGCGTAGAAAAGGCTTTAAATGAGACCAGATTGTCCGATATATGTATTTCCTCGATTTGAAGTTTGAAGAAGAGCCAGGCGAGACAGTATCTCGAAGGAGTGTGCTGTTTTGGTAAAAGAAAAGGAGGGATTAGCGGAGCTTGAACTGATAGGAATGGGCCTTCCTCTACTACCAATTGCGAAACCAAACTCCCAGAGGGCATGCTTTGTGCTTCCTCAGATTGAAAAGAGGCTAGACGAGGCTAGACTGTCGGTGAACATTTCTTATACTTTATTGCAAGAAGACAATAGTATCAAATATGTGTACTTCCCCCTGTTGAAGAGGCATGAAGTGAGACTGAGCTGTCATGGATGTATGGTTCTTCCTTGGGTGAGAAACGGGAGAAGAGAGACCAAAATATTTATGGCAGCATTCTAATCATGCACATATATTTCCCGATGCACCAAAGCACAACGCTGCTGCATGATCATGCTGCATCTAGGCATCGCGCTTGATCTCAAGACTAGTAGTCGAGAAAGAAAGGAAATCTAGGTTATCTAGTTGCATTGATATTTATGCTCTGCTGCTGCTTCAGAGTCTGTACGGAATAAGTTAGAGGATACCTACCAATCCGATATACTTGGAGTAGCAGCTGTCCTTTCTTGCTCGCAGAAGAAGTGCCACAGTTGTGTGTGCTTTGTATGGTGGAAATTGGAGGTTGCTGCTCAAAATGAAATAATTGTCATTATTTTCAGAGACAGAACCAGCCTAGTAAAATACTAGCAATAATGAAACGAGAAAGCTCAAAGCTTGAGCAGAGTAGCTGTCTTTGGAACAAAGAGGAAATTGACTCTACGTGATGCTTTGCAAAGCATTCACGAAGTTAGGTTATGTCAAAGTGAGGTACTTTTGATCACAGAGGTAGGCATGTGTTTCTTTGACAGCTAGATGATGCTGAGCGACTTTCCCATAGCAGTCACAGAGCTTTCCTCATCGAAAAAGCAATTCCTTCCTGAGAAGTATTGATCGAAGATGTAAATCTTCAAGCCTGCTGGAGATAAGAAAAAGCTAGACCGATTTTTGTCTTTGGATACTCGAGGAAGCATGCCTCGTATGCAAATGGCTAGAGGTTACGTCATAATGTTTCGGGGCAGCAGTTAGAACTTCAAGGATTTACAAAGGCATCACATGACGTGGAAAAGAAACTTTATTATATGAAGTCAAAGATTTTATGATGCAATTCTGTATTTTATGTGCTATTATCGCTCTATGAGACCCTTGCTTGGTATAAGGTTGAATATCAAAGATCAACAACAAGGTACCCGCAGAGAGAGCCTCCACATTCACTGAATCATGATCGCAGCCGCAGATCAGTGATATCCACCATGATGACAAAAGGAAATGAGTTATGCACAGTCTCTCTACCGATTCCATGATGGAAAGAATCTGCCTTGATCCTCGTCGCCGAAAACAGCAACCCGTCTCAGCCCGGAAACAAATGCAAGAACCCTCATCAATCATGAGCGGGATCAATGAAACTATCTATTCCTCATCCTCAGCACCCTCAGCTTCATCTTCCTCCTCGGCAGTAACCTCGGCAGGCTTTACAGCGAAGTCATCACCGCTTTGATCCTCGGCCTCAGCCTCGGCATCAGCCATCTCAGTATCAGTCTCAGCAACTTTCTTCTTGGCAGCAGCCTTCTTTGGCTTGGTTGGTGTGTCAGAAGCTGTAGCCTTGGCCTTGCTCTTAGTAGCGCTGCCAGACTTGGTGACCTTGTCCTTGTTGGCCGAAGTCTTGGGGGTTCGGGGGGTCTTCTGGGTCTTCACAGCCTTGGGAGTAGCAGAAGCGTCGTCACCAACAGCCTCGCCACCCTTCTTTGCGGCCGAAGAGTTGATAGCAAGATCGTACTTCTTTCTGATGGCGCCGATGCGGTTGGTAGCGGAGCGATGGTTGGTGTATCCAAACTTAGCAGCGATCTTGGCAACATCAACCTACGAGGGAAAATGTCAGTGTGTGTTGATGTACGATATAAAATGTTGAAGATGTATGATATATGGAGAGAAGAAAGTGTTTGGTGGAAATTTTGAAGGTGATCTTGAAAAATAGCGCATGAGGGAAGCTGAAAGTGATCGCGTGCCATGAAGCAAGTACAAAAGCTTCCAGATTGAAGGATAGATGGCTTCAAGTGGACTTGGTGATGCCCAGGAGCGAAAGAGGTATCATTTAAGAGATATTGAGGAAGGATTTGACATACAGTGAGGGTACCATCCTTGATGCAGGCCATGATGAAGTCGATATCACCCTGGGGCATGTCCTTGAAGACATTGCTGGAAGCCTTCTCCTGGTCAGCAGCGCTGGCCTCGGCTGGGCTATTCTTGACCGGAGTTTGCATCTCGGTGTCAGACATGATGTATGGGTAGTCGGGGTTGGTATTGACGGCAAGTGTTGATGTCTCGATCTGTGATGTATGGAGTCAGCAAAATGTGTTCCGAGGAAGATTTGACTGATGCGTGATAAAGAATGATACTTACTTGATGGTGTCCTGGTGGACTTTCAATGCAAGATTGATGGGTGCGATGAGATATTGCTGCGAAGTTGTGGTTGATGTTTTATTGTGTTGTGTGGAAGAGGCGAGGTGTGGGAGGTGCGAGCAGAATCTTTTATATTTTCGGGCCGGCACTAAGAATGGGGCAGAACCATACACATCATGCCATTGGCTACTATCAGTGTGTCATTCACTTTTGTGCATGAGGTGAAGAGACGGAGACCGCGTTCTCTCCTGCCCATAATGGGAGAAGGCTCGGGTCAAGTTCTATATTTTGAAAGATCTCTACTTGGCATCTTCATCAATGTTCTGGAAAGCAAACAAAATTGTTTTTTGTTGTCTGTGTTTTCAAGCTCTTTGATGCTATGTCTCGGCTCTGATTCTGTGCATGGTGTACAGCTATCGAACCTCGCATGCCGTGGATCTGGTCATCCTTACCTTCTAGATATCTTCAAAGCTACATAGGCCGCTACAGCACTTGTCAGCCGGGGAGATCGCCGGAAGTTTTTAAGGAACCAAGTGATGTGGTTGTGGAATTAATGATGATAATTATGCATGTGTACAACAGTCCTTACTCTCTCCACAGAGTTCGTTAAGAACAGCGTCGACTGTCCGAAGCCTGATTCTCAATTACTGCTTATTCTTTGGTATGGAACATTCGCTGGCTTCGAATCGGTAATTCGTTGAACATACTCGAATGGAGACCTGCGGAGCCTCCGAAGCCGTTACTTTCCAAAACCTTCTAACTTGCCAGCCCTTGATACAACCGAGATGCTGGGACTATAAATCGATTTTATATTTGCTTTGCTGGAGCAATCTTCATCGGAGGAAGGGTTTCCACAGCTTGTTTGCTCTTTGAAATCTCTTGGCCATCACTTCGCGGTAAATTGTTTCCTTTATCTCTAAGGCGGTGAATATGTCATAGCATAGGGAGCTTCGGAGGCTCTGTCTGGCACTGCTGTATGTAATCTGCGAAGCGTCAGTCTGTATTTACAGTATCAAGGAGTATTCTTCCTAGAGATTGAACACCTTATTTTTTGACATTGTGGTCGGAGGGTAACTTGACTTCTTCGACCCATAGAAAGCTCATTTGCAAGCTCGAAGAAGAGCTGCCTCGGCCGAGATGAGATCACAATTCAAGTTTCTCGGGCTTCGAAGGCCGGTCATAAACTCTGCTGTAGATCGTCCTAAAGGTTTTCGGTCTGATCATTGACGAATCAGAGGCGCGCGGGTAATCCAGGGGCGCACGTGGCCAGCTTTGTGTCAACGGAGATACCTTGCAGACTCAGCATCCATAACTCTACTGTCTGAATGCTTCTGGTCTAATCATTGACAAATCAAAGTCACACGCACGCGTATTTCAGGGGCACACGTGATCGCCTTTGTGTCAAGCGAGATGCTTTATAAAGCCAGCATCTATATGAATCATCCAAATACTTTTAGTCCAATCATTAACGATTCAAAGTCGAGCGGGTGTTTCAAGGGTGTTCATGACTGCCCCTGTGTCAAGGGAGATGCTTTGTTGGAGCTAACTTGCATAACTCTACCTTCGTATTGTGAATCATCTAACAGCTTTTTAGAATAGTTATTGTCGAATCAAAGTCGCACGCGAGCGTGTTTCAGGGGCACACGTGACCGAATCAGTGTCAAGCGAAATGCTTTTCAAAGCTAGCATCCGTAGCCCTCTTGTGAATCGTCCGAAAGCTTTTGGGTCTAACAGCTGGCGAATCAGATTTGCGCGCGTATTTCAGAAGCGCACGTGATCAGTTCGGTATCGACCGAGATACTTTGTTAAGTAAAGCCAGCATTTTGAGATCTGTTCGCGACTTTCTGTAATGATGGATAACAGTAAAGGAACTTCTCGTAACTGGGCGGTCCTTTGGTTGCTCTAGCATTGTTGAAAAGCTCAGAATCACGATGCAGCTTGCAATCCCTTTATACTTGCCTCGGATTCTCGGAAGCTTGTTGACTTCGACGTGCCCCGATAGTACCGAATCACTCACTTCCAATATATCAAAACCAAAGAATTCCTTCAGGAAGCAAATTGTCCATTGGCTATTTGCTAGGTATTTTGTCCATTCGGCATGCATGTTCTTCCCATTTTACCTGTGTCTAGGACCTGCCCGTCTAAGCTGATCCAGGTGCGAAAAGAAACCATAGAATAGCCTTCGAGAGCATGCATGTAATTCCCAGTTTCCATCATGGTGAGTGGCCTGCACTACCAAACAGACCCAAGCATGAAAAGAAACCTTATAATATCCACCGAGAACATATGTGCCATCCTTCCCAACCGCGCAGAAGTTCCGTATATCTTTTTGTGTTAACTCGATCGAGAAACCCTGTATTGAAGGAATGGATTAGCTGTGAAAGATGATGGTAATAGGACCTAAAAGACTCACACATATGAGAGCTTGAACTAAAAACCAAGGGGTGGTCGTGCTAGGTTATCACTAGTGTATTACTAGACGAAGAGGTCGTCGTCGTCGTCGTCATCCTTGTGGGCTTCATTGGGATTCTCTTCAATCTCACTCGCGTATTCGAGAAGTGCCCTCTCACGCTCGAGTGCCTTCTTCGCAACAACAGCCTGGGCCATGCCTTCTTGCTTTTGTTTGACCGTTGGACGGCCCCGGCCCTTGTGAACCCTCGAAGGAGTAATGTTTGTTCCGCTACCCACACCTGACTTCTTATTGGCACCACCATTGGCTGGAGAAGTTGCTTCCTGGTTGAGGCCGAGCACTTTTCTAATTTGTATGTATCTCGATTGGGCGACGCGCTTACTCGCGTAACCAGACTTCTCTGCCACCAAGCTCCAATCCACCTATGGGCAATGAGTCAGTCATATAGAGATGTGGCAAAGTGATGTTGGAACTAAATTCATAGAATATAAAAGTGATAATCAACAGCCACAACTCAGACTTTTTGGCAAAAGATCTAAGGACTGATAAAGTTGTTTGGGAGAGGAATTATTCAGAGCGAATCTGTATTAGAATATTACTTACCTTCAATTCTCCCTTCACTGACAACAGCATGTTAAGAAATAACATCCCCTCCTTGGCTGTTGGGAGACGGGATACTTGGGTCTCCTTATTATCCGACATATTTAAGGTAATTCTTGGCTGATGAATGTGTGTATCTCGAAAGAAGGCTTACGATCTCAGGTTATCTGTCTGGAACGAAACGTTAGTCAAGGCAATGTGCAAGAATAAAGTGGGTTGGGTAAACGTACAACCGGAAAGAGCCAAAACTTGTGTCGAGATTGAGAGAAAGAAGAGGAGAGCGAGATCGAAGTTGTCCTTTTATGGTGTGTCAAGTATTTTCGAGGGCGTTACCGAGGCGCTAGTACTAGGATTGTGGGCTCGTACTTGGACCAGATCAAATGCATCATACTTGTCTAATATGGTGTCGTTACGTCAAGGTCCGGAAGGTTCTACACATAAACTTAAAGTAATCACTAGCATGTTGAGGCCATCACTTAGTGGCTTAGGCGATATTAAGCGAGCTGGATTTTGTTACTTATAAGGAACGAACTAAAAGTGACATCATGTTGTAAAAAGTTTCATATATAGACTTCAAGCAACCATTAGTATGTTAAGGCCATTCAGACTCAGGGGCGTTCTCGAGATTACGCGAGCGTCGCTTCGTTGTTTACAAAGGACGGACGAAAGGTGAGCTTCATTTTGTTCACAAGGTACAGATGGAAGAGCGATATCGCGGCTCAGAAGGCTTTACATATGGACTTCAAGGAACCACTAGTGCATTGAGGCTATCCGGCATTCAGGGGCTTTCGCGAGCTTACTCGAGCTGAGCTTCGTTGTTTATAAAGAACGGACCAAAGAGTGAGCTTGATACTTGTCAAACATAGTGTCATTACATTATATTCCAAAATGTTTTATACATATAGATTTCAAGCAATCACTAGTATATTGAGGCCATTTAATACTTAAGGACTTTCGCAAGATTACACAGGCTGAGCTTTAGTTCGTTATTCTCAAGGAATTGAAGCAAGAGTGAGCTAAGCTTTGCTTTATTTGTTACAAAGATGGGAAGAAATTTGGGCTAAGCTTCGTTCTTCAGCTCTCCTCGATATGCCATCAATTCCTAGACTTAAACTCTTATTCGGATCTCTTTCTATCTGCGTAGTTTATAATGCCATGCTATCTTGCATCCCAGAGCTATGCCCCATTGTAAGGAATGAGCAGAGTAAAGCAAGTTTAATAGTCTACTTTCTTTTGCTTTTGGGATGAAAGGGTGAGCTCGCTTTATTATTTATATGAAATAAACAAAAGAGTATATTTTGCTTTGCTATTCACAGAAGATAAACAAAAGAGCAAGGTTTATTTAGTTTACAAAAACTAGATAAAAAGGTGAGCTTCATTTTTTTTTACAAGAAATAAACAAAAAGATGAACTTCACTTTGTTCTTTATAAGGAATAGATGGAGAATCATTGAGCTGAGCTTCGTTATCCCTAAGGAATGGATGAATAAGTAAATGAAAGGTATTCGCTTTTAGCAAATTATATTACCAAAGCACTAACATTAGCATTGTAGTCTCACTTTTAGACCAAAATTAATGTATTATATTATATAGAGATTGCTGCGTAAAGTCGTGGAGTCACAATACGTAAGGGACTATAATATGGAAGAATCTATAAAGGACATGAGTTTCTCACCACCTTCTTTAAACTCCTAAAGGAGAATGTTGGCACATGTTATATTACAAAGATCATCAAGTGACTTATAAGACTTGCGAGCTGAAAATTGCAATGATGCAAATGAAGTGGGTTCTTTGCTATTAAATTAGTCTGATGGAGTTTAGAGGCTCTTAAGATTCGACTATAAACAGTCTGCATCATGATCTTCATCTATTAGATCTAAGAATCATAAGGCTACGCCCTCTACCAACCTACCCTTAGCCCTTCCCTCAACCTTCATTAAAAACTTCCTTGATGCGACTTGTTTGTTAGCTACATGCACTTCTATATCAGCCTTCCATCCCACACCCTTCAACTTCGCAACCTGCAAAAGCGAGACATAGCTTCCATCTACCCCGGCTCCCTTGTTTCGAAGTTTCGCTGATTGCAAGTTAGGCAAAAGTGATAAAGAGCTAGAATCGTTAATGCTCATGAGCTTCTTGAAGATCTGGGAGAATCGAATCTAAGCTACAGCAGCTATACTGTATCCTATCTTAGTAGCAACTGAAGACTAGCTGATTTATTTTTGTTAACTATTGAAGATGAGAGGATTTGAATAGAAGAACGTACATCTGGCTTTGTTTTATGTTTGCAAAGATGGCTTTGAAGAACAGAAGTGGATTTAGTGTGAGTTTTCTAGTGGAAGGGCTTTTGAAGACAGAATTAGACGAAATCGTTGAGAGATTGTGCAATTCGGCACGGTAGGCTGCTAGATGCCAGACGAGATATTGCCTCAATAGTTTTTGCTTGGATGATGAAGGACGAGGATGTATTGAGAGATGAAAATCGTGAGACTCAAAATAGCATTAGAGAAACATTTATGTTCACTAAATCTCGAATTTTCCCTTCTGAAGTGTCACAAACTCTTTGGCCAGATTGCTCTTGAAAGCTACAAGAAAAAGCTAAACACCCTGATCTACAACGTGGTAATTACGCTTACCAAGACAGGGGCCGTCTTGGCGGGCTACATTAGCATCTTTTAAACAGCAACACCTTAAATAAAAAAAGTCACAAAAATTACCAATAGAAGATAATCACGGCTCTCCCATTTCCAAGGACCAGGTCTCGCGATTATTATGCAGCGGAAAGCTTAGTACCTGCATCCGCGCCCGCAATGCCACATGCACCTCTAGGTGGATCTCCGGAGACTCCGTCAGGGCACTAGATACTTGGGGATGCGATTCTTATCTCTTGTAGGAAACACCAATGGGGTGTATAGGATTTGACTGTAGAGAGAACACCCTAGTGTTAATTCTGTGGAAAATTTAGAGAGTAGCTATTTCTCACGATGTTTTTTCTTTCTCTCCCCAAGGCGTTCGGTTGGCGCAACCTGATATATTTTCTGCCGAGTCTGCAACAGCTCATCGGTCCGTTGTGGCGTTGTGAGTAAGCCGAGAGAGAGGCTTCGGTACCGGTCTCACAAACGAAATGTTTGCTTTTCTAACAACGCAACAGAGAATTGATCTATCATAATCCGATAAGGCAGCGCCTCCGAAGGGCAAACATCACAATTTACACATACCCTGACGGATCATGGACACTTTGAAGGAGGCAGAAAAGCCAGTGGATTGAAACGACGCGAGAATTCATTGCCCTATTCCTACTAAACCTCATTGAGAAATGTCTCATTAGAAAGCCATCATTCAGTACTCGTCATCTTCCACCAACTCAAAATCGAGATCGTCCTTCGTGCCATACTCAGACTTGACATATCCCTCCTCAGACTTGAAGCCAGCATGGTTGCGACTTTTCTTGGCCATGCCAGGAGAAGAGTTTTTATCTTTGCCTGACCCCACTTTAGGAGTGCGAATGGTAGAAGTTGCCGTACGCTTCCGCTTGAGAGAGGAATTCAGTGTAATCGGATTCTCGGACGTAATATCCCCGTCCGCATCCCGCATCGCCGATCCGACGTTGGCTGGCTGCAGACCTGCAGCGGCCTCCAACTTCTTCTTGACTTGGCCGTATCGTGTTTGCGTCACATTGATGGACTTGTAGCCCATTTCCGCAGTGACGGCTTGCCAATCAATCTAGTGGGTCTCAGCAGGTGAACAGAGGAGAGGGAGGGAGTGGCATTACGAACATCTGGCTTGGTGACCATGTGTCGGAAGATAGATGTCAAGAAGGCGGCATCTTTATCAGAGGCTGTGACTGCGTTGACCATTTTGGAGGTGGGAGGTTGATGTTAGGCAGATTTCTGTTTCTGGAACTGGTGACCGATAGGCAGTGTTGCGAGTAGTTTTTCTGTATATAAGGAAACGCCTTGCTCCGTGGTATCGTGTAGGCTTTTTGAAACGGCTGTAAGTTCAATTCACTCTCTCAAAATACGGCGTAGTATATTCTTAGACGGATACCACTGGCCGTTATATTACTATACGGGCACGTGATTAGAAAATAGGGGGGTTGGCCCTCAGCCTCCCTTATTTTGCCCCTAGCCTCCCTTATTTTATTGCCGACAAAGTCTCCAGCGACAATTTAATAGTAATTATAATAGCGCTATTAACGGCATTTCCAAGTTCTTAGACTTCTAATATAATAAAAGTTTTATAAAAATATACCTTTGAATTTTCATACTTCCATTACTTAATACAATACTAATGCTTGCAACATTTCTTCCTTTATTGAATACATTGTGAATTCAAACATGGGTCGACATGTGAGTATGTACCCTTCGAAGACTGCAACTTTTGGCAGGGGTCCTGCTTTTTTTTCGTAGAACATGGGAACCTGGCCGTAATCAACAGATGCCAGAAATTTCACGTCCCGTTGATAAAGGGGCTTACCAAAACGCCACTAAATCACTCAGACAAGGAAGGCCCGTATCATTTCTCCAAATCAAAATACAGATCGATTTTTAAGACTTTGCACTAAGACTTCTTATCGTTGTGATGTTAGAGCGAAATACTAGCATCCATAGCAAACGGCCAAATCTCCACTTTTTTGAGGATTCTGGATGGCGAGAGGATATGGCATTTATGAGAGCAGGACCCCAATTTCGCAAGCATCATAAGATGCTCCAATACGCTTTCTCTCTAACTAGCGTCGGTTATTACCAAGATGGACAGGAAGTATTGACATGGGGACTGCTTGGGCAAGTTTTTCGGAAGCCGAAGGACTAGAGACTCTATCTTCGAATTGCTAATGAAAATGATCCCTATCTTATTCTCGCAGACAAGATTGCTTAGGAATTCAGAAATGAGGACCACCACGTGCAACAGGCGTGAATTTCTTCTCGACGCTCTGCTGGTGACACTCTTTCATGATCTTAACTTTGCTTGTAGCAGTTAGCAGCTCGTCACGGATTTCAACAACGGCCCCTCTAATGACATAATCTTTCTCTCACAGAATGCTGGAAGAAGGGAAGTCTGCCCTTGCGACGCTACCGAAATAATTGAAGATGAGATTAAAGGAGTTGCTGCTATTATCATATACGCTGCAGGGGCGGATACAACATTGGCCACACTTATCTTCATTGTGATTTGCACGGTGTTAAATCCGGAGGTATAAGAGAGCCCGCAAAGAATTCCATAATTTGATAGGGAGAGACCATCTAATGCGTTTATCTGATCAAGTCAACTTGCTAGAAATCGAGTGAATCTTCTATGAGATACTCAGGCAAGTACATGCTTTTCGCTTCACATTTGTGAGGCGTTACGCTGTTTTCTCGCTGGTTAGAGTTCTCAATATAGATAGCACTGCGGTGCTCGTCTTGGAGTCTCTCACAAGTTTAATAAAGGCAATATCTATAAGAAGATATTCGTCCCAAAATAGTAGCTCTACACTATGTTATATCATGCTCTCTATCTGCTGATAGCTTCCAGCTCACTGGCTATGGCAGATCTCTACGCAACTATTTATGGTCCTAATTTGTATGCCAATCCCGAAAATTTTGTTCCCGAACGATATCTCCCTGTGTCCAAAAATAGACCTAGTGAGCTATTTCCTGTTAAAAACTTCAATTTCGGTCGCCGATCAGTTTCCTCGCTATTGCTCAACCCGATCATTAATCGGCATAGATGCTTGAAAAGATGAATGATAGAGTGTGCTCCGGTCAATATCTCGCAACAACAAGCGTGTGAATTTCCATTGCGACTGCGCTGGCTACGTTGAAGTTCAAGAAAACTTTGTATGATCAACGCAAGGAAGTTACACCGGATCCGAAGATCGATCTTAGGCGTAGTACCGAGTATTACGAAACAACCTTAACAAGGTTGAATTAGCTCGGATTATTCACCGGCCAAGGGTTTGTCGGGTAAGTGGGTCCGGGTTGAGGCTCAAAAACCGCAAATGATCGAATTATCAGGTTACCGCCATACAACCCGAGCCCTTCTCTTAAAGCTGGGTATTCATTCAGTTGACTTGTGCCGACTTGATAATTGATTGAAGGAGTCCACGCTTTTTACCGTCGCAAGACTGCCGAAGATGATGACTGCGCTTGAAAGGTATGCTACTTGTGGCTTTCTAAGTTTCTCAGGTCGTGAAGATGATTTGGTAGACTAACTCTGTTGCGCGAACTAGCCAACCCGAAGAGTTCGCCTGTGTGATCGAGTCACGAGCTGAACGGGCTGTTAAGCTTATTTTTGAAGCAAAATGGAGGGAGTGATGTAAATTTCCAGAGAAAATATCATTATTTCTGTCAGATAGGAAGGACGAGCTGGCTCGTAGAGCGGGACGACGGCACCAAGACGGCTCGGAGTTTAATATTATAATCACTTGAGTTCTTTCCGCTTGATTTATCTTCAATATTATCCAGATAACGGCAAATATGTAAGCTTGATATTCTTGTATATGGTGAGATTCGTGCTTATGCTATCGAAGATATAAAGTGAAGTGTTTGAGGTAAAATGCTCTTTGTTATTAACGGCCGTACAACATTTACGGCTTACCCGGCAAGCACATAATTGATTTGCTGTGGAAGAAGGTATAGAAGCCATAGAAGAGCATACCAGAATTCAAGTTTTACCCGCTACTTGGTAACATGGGTAAATAGTTGTTCCACGGCTCCGTAGAATTTTGGTGGGACAAGCAAGGGTACAGATATTTATCCTTCGGAACATATTCGTCCCAAGCACCAGTGGGACGGAAAAAGCGTGGCATTCTTATCTTAGCAAACTGCCGACAGTCGGTTTGTTGAGGCGACGCGTAAATCATTTAATATGCATAATTGAATTATCGCGAATGCATGTTCTTAGGTGCTCCGTCGCGCTGGTATATGTATATGTTTCAATTCCAATACCTGTCAACCCACGGTCCCTCAAAAAAGTACGTCTTTAAAATGCTCTTTTTCCACTCACTAAGTTTGTTTCTTTCAACTACTGTCGCTTTCGCGGCGAGATTTCCTCTCCATGGCCTTGCCCGCCGAGCAACTTCGCCTATGATCCCAGAGCGAGAGCTATCAGCGGCATCTATAGTCTGCGGATCAGTTGGCACCGATAAAGAGAAGCCAGCGGCATACTCTGGACCCAAGGCAACTTCAGTCTCAGATTGCTTGTCGCAATGTGCAGGAAGCAATGGCTGCCAGAGTGTTGCGTATCGCCAGTCTACCGGTGTTTGTCTGATGTACAAGGCGCCCGTCTCCGGCAATATCAACTATGATAATAGCAAGGCCTACGAATTTTACGATCTTTCATGTCCTCAAGGAGCAGGAACAGCAACAGGAACAGGAACTGGCATTACATCGGTCGTGACGGTCACAGCATCCCTGGCCACGATAATCGTTTCATCGACGGTAGTCATTACAGTCACGCCTCCTCCCCCCACGACTTCGACCAGCACTTCTACTTTTACATCAACGATTGTTGTCACAGTCTCCCAAGGGGTGCCCAGCAGCTCAGCAAACACGCCTACGACCATCTACATAACTATAACCCCGACGGCAACCAGCATACCTAACTCACCAACCTCTACTCCGTCAGCTTCCACTCCATCAGCATCCACCCTCTCAACTTCCATTCTCTCAACTTCCACTCTCTCAACCATTGCTACATCAACAATTCCCATATCCACAGCCCCCACATCAACAACCCCCACTTCAATCTCGTCAGTGATTGCATCACCATCACCCTCTCCTGGCGCGCTGTCCTGCGACGTTAGTGGCTGGTCCGCATCAAACACATCATTCTTCGACAGCACAGGAAGCCTTGGGAATCAGGTCGCATGTGAACTAGCTTGCCGGGTTGTAAACTGTGGGTGTTACGGTTTCAGCAACACGACCTGTCTTGCGTATGCTGGGAGCGTGGCTCAAAGTGTCGTGCTAGATTCGGGTAGCGCCTTTCGGTTCTTTGACGCTGGATGTAATCGTACGACAAGTCATAAGTGAATGACTAGTTGTGTCACCAGCCTCAATTTGAATCTTAGGAGGGGGCAGAATGGGTATAGGCTTGGGTTTGTTGTTGTTGTTTCGAGTCGAGGCTGGCGCTGTAATCGCGATAGATAGGTTGATGTATGATACTTAGTTTTCCAGGCTTTGTAAGAATTTTTTTAAGCAGTTTTCATTTAATTCGTAGATAAAATAAAATAATTTTTTGGCTGATCGATCTTAACGAGCATTATCTTGAATGAAGGGGTATAAAGGAGTTAATGGATGTATAAGGATGTTTTGCCTAACTTCCAACTTCCAAGTTGGCCATGAGCCTTGGGTTTAGGAAGCATATGATCATGAACAGTGACTTTTGTTATTCTTCAGCTAGGAGGATTATGAGCTAGCGGATATAGCTAATGGCTTCGCCCTACAATTAAGCCAAAAGCTCACTTGATTCTTAACCAAGGTAAGAATCAATTAATCCTGCTTATAAATGCACAGCTGGCAGAAGCGGTGAAGCTCCCCAGCTAAGCTAAGCTATTCACGTGAACGTGAAATAACACTTCCGGCTAGCCTCCTCACACTTTCGAAGCTGTACACAATGCAAAGCAGAACAGTTTCCCGCTCTATTGTAGACCAGCAGGCCAGTGGTCGACGCGACGATAGTAAAGTCATTGCGAACTAAGCTGCTAGAGCTACGACCAGCAGGCTTTATCCACTAGGAGCTTGGCAGATTAACATGAGTTGCGATGTGCCCAAGATG
Organism: Phialocephala sp. D728; assembly: GCA_003988865.1. Lineage (NCBI taxonomy): Eukaryota > Fungi > Ascomycota > Leotiomycetes > Helotiales > Mollisiaceae > Phialocephala > Phialocephala sp. D728. Next base: position 315,586 of record QYAJ01000003.1, on the reverse strand, counting down.
CGTGCCACGCAATAAATAGGAAGATAAAATGAGTGCTAACGGATACTCAGAACAGTGATGAGATACAATAAGGATAGAATGACTGGCTCATTTAAGCTGTTCCCATGGTTGTTCATCGGGGAATCCTTGATTCTGGTGGTCTTCCGATTTTAATTGCTTAGTGAACATTTCAATTATTTCTGGGTCGACATCCGACCTGACAAAGGCGGAGAATAGGCTCCTCTGAAAAGCTGCAGATATTTGGTAGCGCATATGGGTCTGCCAGGCCAAATGGAGGAACGCAACTCTTGCATCCGCACCATGCATCGTGCGAGATATGCCCAAAAGAGATGTATGCCAACCTTCGGCCACGACAGGCCGGCCATCACTTGAACATCACGACCCACAATGGAAGTCCTTCTCGATATTCGCAATTCGAAGCGAATATTATGCCACGACTCATTGGGAAGTTGGTTGTGGGTACCAAATCACAGGCAGATGATAGGAGAGGCAGCTTCCCAGAGGGCATCTCATCTAGTAGGTATATTTAGTTCAGTTGGCATCCAACACTTGCCGCTTTCCGAGATATCGCCTTCCCCATATGGCCAAATCTTGAATAGCGGTCGAACCAAGTATCGGGTCGGGACGGTGTTGGTGGGCTCTGTTCTAGAATTGCGTTAGCAAGGGCAACTCGAGTCTCAAGTGGACGTGGAAAAATCGGACCTACACACATGCATAATAGGTCTGCAATCCAGGGAATGAAGACAAGGCTGAGATGTTGTTGGCCTTGCGCCAGATGTATGGTTGAAGTTCTGGCGTTTACTGGTCGCTGCGCCGTCGGAAACTTCAGTGCGAAGACATCCCGAAGTCAGCACGGCCTGAAATTTCGCCTTACCCGGCCAATCATCAGCACTTGACGCCCCACACGTGACTCAATCTGCGTCCTATTAATGTCTTCATTCTGCCCCTTTTCTTGTTCGTTCCTTTCTTTCTTTCTCGAAGACGTATCGCACCTCTACACACTCAAGCCACCTTCTCATATGGTTATGATCGTATCAGCATCTGCTCTCATAGCCACGACGGAAAGTTTCTCCATTTACCGCCTTCGGCCGCCTGCCCTTTGGCAACCTATCATGATTGGTCTTTGGCCAGTAGCCACCTGATTCACGGTAAAATGCCTTTCCCGCGGACGGCCAGCTTCGGTTTCTTGAACCGTCCCCATAGGAAAGCACACCTTCCTATTTCATCCGCCATGAGAGTCTCGCAACTCATTGCGATGTATGCAGTGCATATGAGGATACCACCATCACTCTTCATCTGCTAGAGAAAGAAGTTACTTTCTTATCGCAATACAGGGTTCTCTATTTGATACTCCAGGAGACCAGTCGCGAATTCTTCTGGATTGCCTTCCAGAAGCCTTCCATCTCTATAATCCTTGTTGATAGTTTCCAATCATCAGGTTAAAGAGCGACGATAAGACCACGGGACATGGTGCTATATTGAGCATTGCCCCAAAGCCCAGGATCCAAGACTCTGCCAAGATGGAGAGGATTTTGGGCCTCGTTGTCTCAACCAGAAGAGGAAGCTCACGACCCTGATCGTCGTGCGATCAGTTGCGTTCTAGTCTATACCTATCTGGCGACGGCGATGGTTGTTGGCTGCACGATGAATATCGCATTGGAGACAACGCAGGACCCTGCCTGGTTGCATCGAAGCCCAAATAGTTGCCACTGATAAGGTACCGTGCTTGATTTGAGGGGGGGCGGTTCTGGCTGTAAACGTCATTCTGGATTGGAATTTATCCGGGGCAACAATATGGTTTATGTAATGGCCTTATATATCACCCGGAACTCCATCTGAGAAAGATCTCAGTATCCAGTTCGTGCGACAGCGCTTTCTTGAAGAGATTGCTGAAATGGAGAAAACCACAGCTTCCACGCCGGATGAGATTCAATCCTCCGCCTCATCAGACTCTTTACCCCATAATCTTTCGGAGAAGAAGGGACATGGTGTTGAGATTGAAGCAGTCGAGCCTGATTTCGACGATCTCTCGACCGACAAGATCTACGTTCCCGATGAAAGTGATGAATTCATCGACCCTCGTCTGAAAGACTATCCAATTCCTCTCGTGGCGTAAGGTTCTTCGTACATTTTAGATAGACTAGCAATACTGATACTTGTGCAGGAAAACTGTTGATCTTCATAATGATCCCACGTAAGTCCTCACTACCCACCAAAAAGAAGCTACATCCTGACAAAAGACAGGGAACCGATTCTCACCTTTCGATTCTGGTTCTTGTCTACCTTCTGGGTTGTTGTTGGCTGCGGCATTTCGTCCTTCTATTATTTTAAACCGTACTATATGTACTTGACGAGCTATGCCATCCAATTGCTTTCCTGGGGAATGGGCTCCTTCATGGCGAACCGACTTCCGAAACGTACGTTCTCCATATTTGGCTATAAATGGTCTTTCAATCCAGGCCCATGGAACGCAAAGGAACACGCCCTCATCGTTGTGGCATATTGGGGATCTGTAAGCGACGATGTCTTATGTTGATAGGTAGCTTTGCTGACTATCTCAGTGTTACACAGCATACGGCCTCGGCCCTCTGTCTGCCATGGAGCTCTACTACGGCAAGAAGATGAACGCTGGATGGGGCATTCTTTTCTTGATCACGACACAGATGATCGGATATGGTTTTGCAGGACTTTTCCGTGATATCCTAGTCCGACCACCAAAGATTTACTATCCTGGAGTATTACCGAATGTCGCCTTGTTCAACGCTATGCATAAGAATCCTTCGGTGACGAAGAAGTCTCTGAAATTCTTCTCATACGTGGCCGTTGCCGCATTTGTTTGGGAGTGGTTCCCTCAACTAATTTTCCCTCTTTTAAGCTCGCTCCCGTTGCTTTGCTACTTTGGTCATGGAAACTGGATTGCATACATCCTGGGTTCTGGATCCTATGGATTCGTAAGTGCCCACATATCTATACTAGAACATTCGCTTATCATCGACAGGGACTTCTTGATATTAGTCTGGACTGGAACTACATTGCCTTCTGGTCCCCTTTATATACCCCACTCTGGGCAAACGCCAATCAATTCATCGGTGCCATGGCCCTCTGTTGGTTTATCTACCCTCTCATGTACTTCACCAACACCTTGAATGCCAAGACTTATGCTCCAATGAGTTCCGGTACGTTCGATGACACAGGCGCCACCTACAACATCTCTCGAATCTTGAACGCAGACCACACCTTGAACCAAGCAGCCATGGATGCCTACTCTAAACCTCAATGGTCAGTGTCGTACGCTATGTACTTCTTCTGCGGCTTTGCGGCTTCTACTGGCGCCATGCTCTATGCTTGTCTTTACTATGGCCCACAAGCTTGGCGAGGTATTAAAGAAGGATGGTTCAACAAGCGCGAGACATACAATGACCCCTACCTTCTGTTGATGGATCAATTCAAGCGCGTCCCTCACTGGTGGTATGCTGCTCTTCTCCTCATCTGTGCAGCACTGTCCATCGGACAACTATACGGAGCTGAGATGGAATTGCCATGGTGGTGAGTTCTTTCCCTCCCTTAACATCAACTGCAACGCACCTGACACGGCTTTCAGGGGATTCATCATCATCTCTGTCATCGCTTGGATCTTCACTTTCCCCAATGGTATCCTCTGGGGTATCGCTAACATGCAAGTCGGAATGGCTTTCCTTAGCGAAGTGATCGCTGGTGCTATGTTCCCCGGCAAGCCTCTCGCTGTTCTGACCTGCATGGTCTACGGTCGCCAAATTCTCGAACAGAACTTGAACTTAATCTCAGATTACAAGTTTGGATTCTACATGAAGATTCCTGAGACGGAGATGTTCATCGGTCAGGTCTATGGCACCTTGCTTGGACCATTCATCAACTACGGCATGATGCGTAAGTAGTCCACCACGCCACACCACGCCACACCACACCACACCAGTCCTCATCCCCTTCACAATGCAAACGACCAATTCTAACATTCCTAACAGGATATATCATCGACAAAGAAGGCCCCAAACTGACCGGCGAAGTCGTCTCCTCGGCCTGGAACGCGCTTAAAACCAAGAACTTCTACTCGCAATCCGTACTCTGGGGTGTCCTCGGCCCCAAAGCTTTCTTCGGGTCCGGCTCGCAGTACTCCTGGCTCTACTACGCCTTCATCGTCGGTCCCGGTTGCGTGCTTCTCACGTGGCTGGTGCACAAGTGGAAGCCGGAATGGAAGTTGGAGGAGAGGTTCAACCCCGTCCTGATCTTGTCGGGCGGGACGTATTTCCCTGTCTATCAGAGCGCGAATATTTTGACGAGTGCTGCGTTTAGCACTTTTTTGTAAGCTCCCCTCCTGCCTTCCTTCCCCCACTCTCTTCCGCTCCCTCTCTTCTACCCTCTGCCGCCATCCTCCCCTCTCCTCTACGTAGAAGCATTCTGACAATATCTCTCTCCTAGCATGGGCTACATCTACCGCTACCACCCCGTCTGGTTCCGCAAATACAACTACCTCCTAGGCGTCGGACTCGACTGCGGCACCCAACTCATGCAGACAGTCATGGTGTTCGGGATCAATCTGCCCAACGCGGCGTTCCCTGTTTGGTGGGGGAATAATCCCGTTGCGGTCGATCGATGCTTTCCTCCTTCTTCGCTACCGATGGCCGCTCAGCCTTAGATCTGATCTCCTCTGGGATGAGGAGTAGTTTTTTTTCTTGGTACGGTGTAGAAAGAGAATGGTTGATGTAGTTGAGCTTGAGTTTGAGGAAGTAGGTTTGAGGCCGGGTTTTGGAGCGATACAGCTGTGGATGGAGAGGAGAGATTAGATCAGATCACGGCATCGTGTCCTGATTCCGATGAATTAGAGCGATGAATTATATATCTAACATTTCCTGCTTATTGCCCAAGTTGCAGTTACAGTTCGAGGCATTATCTTTGTCTATTTGTATTTCTTCTCTTCATCCCTATTTTTTCTTCTTTTTCTTCTTTTCTTAAATTTCGCAACCAACTTCCTCGGTGTCTCACTCATGATTCAATTAAGTCAAGCACGCTGAATTTTCAGGGTTTCAGCGCTATGGTTTTAGCGCATTTTGGGCTGCGAGTCGCTAAACTCTTGACGGGGGTAAGCTGAGCTGAAAGCACTACAGTAATTTCGTTACAATCTATGAGGTTGAAGTGTATCACATATAGATTGCAAAATTACCAAGTCCAAATCATCTAAGATGTAACATCTACAGATCGCTCATCTGATCTGCAAATTCGGGCTGTCAAGTATGTATCTCCATTCTCTAGAGACGAGACAGATTATCTACCCTGTCGTCACAAGCATTGCCAAAGGAAATTAATCATTGGGTTTTATCTCAATATCCATAATCCACCCAGACATTTCCCATTCCCACCCCATTCCCACCACTAACGCCATCATCCTAAAACCAGTCAGCGAGAACCAAAGTCCAAGATCAAGAGCAAAACTCACATCCTCACCCACTCAAGAACCCATCCCAAGCCCAATATCCTGCTCAGATATAAAGCCTATCACACCAAGCATCAGCAACAACTCAACATTTATTCACAAAAGAGAAGGAAGGGACGTACTCATCCCTCTCAACATCAATAACTTCCCCTTCCTTCTCCCTCTTAAACCTGTACGCTTGCTGAAACTCACCCTCTTCCTTCTTCATCTTCCGCTTCTTGCTTGGCGTCTCAAACTCTAACTCTTCATCATCATCAGAGAATGAACTGGTATTATAGTGCGAGGCGCCATTGCCGTTCTGCTTGGTGCTGGAGGCGTTGGTGGAAGGAGCAGAGCGCTTTCGGGGTGTGGAGTTCTTAGTGGTGGGAGGGGTGGGTTGACCGTTGGATTTGGAGGGGGTCTTGGACTTGGATTCCTTGCGGATCTTTTGGAAGTGTTGGCTAGGGACGGATGGATCAGTGAGTGTTTTGCGATGGGGGTGAGTGAGTGAGTGAGTGAATGGACGATTGTGGCGTGTGATGTGATGTGATAGCAAGAATGAGGGGTGACAGAGGAAATAGGTGGCAAGAGGAAAAGGTGCTAGCGCATTCGCTAATATTAAAGGGGAAGAGACGCAAGAAGGGTCACATGACCGTCAAGATAAATAAAAGGGCTGTGGAGGGAATAATGAATGGAATGAAAGGCGAATGAAAATGAAGGGGAGGAGTTTGACGTACCGGCAGGCCTCATGCGTGAAAGTATAACCTTTATCTTGCATCTTCTGCGCAATCTTTGGCCAGATGACTGACTTCAAGGCACCCTCATCGATGATTGCAAGAAGAAGATCTCGATCGGCTTTGTGATCCCATTGAGAAGGCATCTTGATCGGTGATGATTGATGGTTGGTAGGTGTAAGAGAAAGGCGGGGACGTGAGGCGCTTGTTGCTTGTCGGTTGAGGTGGTTGAGGAAGTGAAGTTTGTTGTTCTTGTCAATTGTTGACTGTTTCTTATTTGCCAATTAGGGTGGTGTGAGTGGATTGAAGTAGTCGCGGATGGTGGTTGTTATTTGGTGGGTAGTAGGTAATTATGAGAAAGACCTGATCTAGGATGGGGAGAAGATCAGCACAGATATCCCAGCCTTGTCGATGCAGAGGAGAACTGGAAGTGGGTTGGAGGTGGATGGTGGATTGGGAAAGACGTGATTGTGGATGGCTGGTCATTGTCTGTAGTGAAATGGCTGCGCTGAGAAAGGGTTGCGCAAGGATAGAGAAAGGATGAGTCCGACTGTCCCAGCCTTGTCAAAGTTGAGCAGATGGCCCTACCTGCAGTTAAGTGGGTGGTAAGGTGTGCGTTGCTGATGGCTGGTTGTGGTAAGAGAACGTTGTACAAGGATGGAGAGAGGATGAGCTAAGGTATCCCAGCCTTGCAATAGTTGGAGAGGCGACCTGATTTTGCTTACAGTACCTGTGGTAAGAAAGGTCGAGCTTGGATGGATAGAGGACGAGTTTGGATCTCTCGGCTTTGTGGACGTAGGAAGCGGCCTGATTCCTGTGGACTTTCGCGCAGATTGGTCAAAGATGGAAGGAAGATGAATTGTGATGTTCCAGTCTTGCAATAGCTATGCAAAAGCTCGAGGAGCTTAGTTGAAGTGCTTATGGGTGGTTGGTTGAGAAGAGGTTGTGAAAAGTGGATGGAGTGAAGATGGAGCGAAGATGACCTCAGATATTCCCGCTTTGCAGAGGCTGGGGAAAACGGTCTGACCTCGGGGCACTAGTATTTACTCGAAGTCACTTTTAACTAAGAACTAAGCCAGTCGATACTTCCCAACTCTGTTTCTTTCACCTTTGTTAATAAGAGGGCGGGGAAGAGTCAGATCATCAAAGATCTTGATACTACCCTGGTGACTTAATCCATCCACGCAGCAATAACCTATCATTTCCCCACCACTTCCTATCTCAATTTGATCACTCAACAATGAGTCACAGTACCCCGCCATTGCACCAGCCCGTTGCATTGTTGCATGCGTTCTTTTTGGTGGTTTATTTTGCCCTCCACATTATCACACCAACCCCAGCCACCTCTCCCGGTTCCCCGGATTGCAAGGGCGGACTCATCGGAAGCTGGCCGCATCCAGGGCAGCCGAGCAGCGGCCGAGCAGCAGCCATGATAGCGGGAACTCCCAGCGCGCCCTCAGCCTACTACGTAGAAAGGCACCGATATGCAACGAGATGCAGCTCGACGCAGGTCCCTGTCGTGCTCTTCGGTGTGGTTTTCTTCCAAATGTTCGCCGCTTTGACGTTGGATTGCTGCCGTATCAGCGCATTTCCAGGCACGCATCCCTGCTAGCAGCATGCACGCTCTCTACACGGAACGCGCGACGGTCAACGACATCGAACCAACGTGCAGCCACGGCTCGCCGAAGAAACTCTCACCTGGCATCGTTGCGCCTCTCAACCACAACTCCCCTCTCTTTATGTCGATTTCCCAGGCAGCAGCGACAACGTCATGCCTCTCACCGGCACTTTCAACGCGATAAAGCGGCCCGAGCAACAATCGCCCTTTATCCTGTGCCACTGGCCTGCATGCTCTTGTCATCCCCTGCAGCAGTTCACACAAAAGAAGTCCAGAAGTTCCCGATCAACTAGCCTTCTTGCATGAGAAAGAAGTCTTTGTGACTGGCACTGAGGAGCTCCTTGTGTAAGGCTCTAATCCACAAGTCCCTTATGCACGCTCCCCCAGCCATTCTCAACGCAAGTGCTGTGAGAGCGGGACATATTTCTACTTGGTCCCCTCACCGATATTCACAGCATCTTCTTGAGCATTGCACACCGCCAGTTTGATTTTATTGAGCAATTCGTGCAAGTTGTGCATTGGGATCAAGATTCAGCAATTCATTCCGCACTGCACTGCTCGTCGGCAGAGTTTGGTTGTTCCTGTTCAGCAAAGAAGTACTGAGGTTCTCGCACTTCTCGAACTCGAAGGTTGGACTCGGCAGCCTCGAATCCCTTTTCACAGATCTCAGATATCGTTCCTACCTTCAAGCTGGCGAGCCTCCGCAAGACCCGAACCATGCCGAGCGAGTCTGCCATTGCAGAATTGCTGTATGCGATACTCAAGCAAAAATGTCTCAAAGATGTACGTTCACAACTTTTCACATCAGTTTTCCGCACATACCATCCCCGCATGTTTTTCACACCTAAACTGCAGCACCACTTTCCTGATTCGCCACCCAGCCTCCTTGGGCATCTTTACCACACCTTCTTCTCATGCACATCCAAGCTAACCAATCACTTTACAGATCAACTGGGACAAAGTCGCCTCGGACCCGATCCACGATAAGCCCATCACCAACGGTCACGCAGCACGAATGCGCTACTCCCGATTCAAGAAACAGATGGACCGTCGCAACAACGATACTCCTAGCACCAACACACCGAAACGGACTCGCGTAGAGAAGAACCGTTCTCCGGCAAAGATTAAACGAGGCAGTGGAAGTAGAGCCATAAAGTCAGAAGTTGGTACTGGTGAGGGAAGCGAGAGAGAGGGAACTGCGGACAGTACGGCTGATATGAGCATGCTGGGAATGGACATGAATGATATGGTGCGATTTAAGAAAGAGCCGGGATCAGGTCGCGTTCGAAATCAGATGGGAGAAGGAAGCGAGAGTGGGAATGGGAATGGGATGTTGATGACGCCGCTCCCTTCTACGCCAAGATACTGCATTGAGGACCGCTCGCAATCACCCTCCCCATCTCTCATCCACAACCAAGCCCAAGCTAAAGCTAAAGCTAAAGAACAAGGCGAGGAACAAAGTTTCGCCACGAACGGAATGGATGAATTCGTCGGCAGCTTCGGGATCGGAAGCGAGGGTGTAGGAGATGGGTTGTTTGGAGAGGTGATTGGAGGACATGCTGCGGAGGTTTATGGCATGGGTATGCATGGTGGGTTGGGAGTGGGCATGGGGATGGATAATAGCTTTGAGAGTCTTTGGGATCCGACTCAGAGTATGAATTCCCAATCGCAGTCGCAGTCTCAGTCTCAGGGTCCGAGTCAAAGCCAGGTTGGGAGGGAAGGTGAGGGAGTTTTGGTAAAGACTGAGCCGAGGTGGGAGGAGGCTTATCGTCATGTCTAATTGTCAGTAAGTTGTCAGTAAGTGCGTTTGATGGAGTTGAGAGGTGGATGCAGTACATAGATTGATATAGATGGATGACTTTATGAGGTGGCGTAGTCTCTTGGCGTTTGGGAGGGAGAAATTTGTTTGGCCGCTTGGTTGGCTGATACCAGAATGATAGGCAAACACTGATACTACGTGAGTTTTCAAGTACATAGGACTTGGCTCTTTTCCATATGTGTCAGATTCGAAGTTTGTACTTCTGGTTGGTTGCAGACACGAAATCCTGAAGTCATTCAGCCCGCACGTGAATTTGAAACCACGTGCTTTGATCAAGGGCCTTAATTTTAACCGTAAAGAAGAGTTGGGCTTATTACAAGAGACAACACTTCTTCATACTACTTCTTCATATCTTTTTCTCCGTCCTAGTATGATCTACAATCCATTAGACCCGAAAAGTCGATGTTCCAAGTCACATGATTTCACAGTCCTTTAACATGAGAGCTAGAGCCTGCAGCGGTAGAGCTTTCTTTAGCACGTGCATGTCTCGTGAGTGTTGGGACATGCAGCTCTGTTCCCCGAGACGTGTGTAAGAGGTAACTGACTCGGATTTTCTGGGGAACAGGACAAACTAGAAAAAGATATTTTCATGAAATCGAAAACGTTGACATTCGTGAAACCGAAAAATCTCGTTAAGCATTTGTCACCCGATTGGACCGACTGCTGTTTGGAAGGTGACTGCTGGGCGACATCTTACCACTAGATTCACTACTTTCTTCAAAACTTCCGAGACTAACCGTAGAAATACCTAAGCTTCCTGAGCTGATCAAAAGTGTGCATATGTATTCACAGAAATCGAACGCGCTCTTCTTCGAGCCTGATACGACAACATCAACTGTACAACAGCGCAACAAGACGCAAAAAGCATCGTATGGTCTGGTCCAATCCGTGCAAAATATATTTGGCGTTCATGTTGGCTCGAACTACTTGTCGGAAAAGGGAGAGAAGGTTCCCTGGGTAGATCTACAAATCCTTTCTGACGGACTGCGATTCGTCGGGTCATACGAGAACTTCCGGAGAGTCGAACTCGGCATTTACCAACCGCTCTCCGGGGTTATGAGCCTTCCTTTGGAACTTCAGCTTCAAACAATCGAATCCATGGGGCGCAAAGAGGCTGATCAGGTGATCCGCCAAGCATTTCCGCACCTCGCATCTCTATATATCCGGACCATGCCAGGCCGCTTCTGCAGATGGTTCTTCGACTTATGCTCAAGAGAGAACCTGCGATATATTGGTACGCACTGCCTTCACGTGGATACTCCGGGCCTAGACTCAAGAACTTGTCATATACATCGGCTCCGATCTCACGATCTGCACCCTACGTTTTCATTCTTATCTCAAAAGAACTTAGCGACCTACGAGCCTCATGCACCAAGCTTAGAAGCGGCACAAAGTCGCCTCGCTGCCGCCATACATGCTTCTTTCTTCCTGTATAAGAAGTTAAAATGGAAAGACAGGGGTCTATAGATGGACTCATCTCAACCTTGGGAGCTTGACCCATCAGACTCTGAATCAGACATAAGTCCAGATATTGGCCGGGCTCCGCCATCGACGATGTCTTGGTTTGACCAACTACCTGTCCTGATGAATTTAGATTCGCAGGTCGTGCGAAGCAATACTAACCCCATGGAAACAGAGGTTGTGGAATCGGCTGTTTTACTGTTTACAGGCGAAATGGTTTCCATCTGGCACGAAATGGAGGTCTTCATGCGACCGCGAGTAATCCAGCTCTACAGGCAGCTCAGAGACCGTCGGGGTAGAAACAAGGGCATACCGTTAATCCCATTCGGAAAGATCTGCATGAGAGGAGATGAAATTCTTGAAATTGCAGAAACCCAGTGGAGGAGGCACAGGGAGGAGATGTTTTGGGAAGCGTGGCATGAACCTGCCTCCATATCCCTTTGACGAGGGCGTTGTTCCGCCGTCGAGTGAATATCCATACCACCTAGATCACTTCATTCTCGAGAATCTTGAGAGCGAGATCAAGCTTTGGCAAAGGCAGCACAAAGCTAACATGTTTGCTGTGCCTCTTTTCGTAAAGCCGGAGATATTGTCAGATTCATGACTCAAGAATGCACCTCAGAATGCATGGGTCTCGACCCCTATCTTTAAGCGACACCCTTCGACGCTCGCTACACCACCACTCTTAGCACCGGCGATCGAAAAAGTATTGCATATTCCTACCATTAAATTGAATTGATTCCTCTTCATTTTTTAATCACAGTGCATATCTTCATAAGTCTTCGTTCCGTGCCTTTCACTTTGTTCTCGCATTCACGCGCATTCCTCGTCTAGATGCGGCGATTTTTCATCTCCGCGTTCATCGCAATATCGCTTTTAACTACTATCCTATACTAAGAACGATACAATATCGACTGTGACTCCGGAGGAGTTAGCGAAGATGTAAAATTTCGCATTAAAACCAAATCTGCTGGGTGCACGCAAGTTCTGCATCATTTTTAAATCTTTCTCTTCCTGCTCGGCCTATCTTTCGATTCTGCTCTACCCGTTGATTAAAATATCATCTAAATCTAGGATACTTTTCTGAGAAAATCAACCCGTCACTATATCCATCATGACGTCCGAAATAGACATGGGAGGCGTAGAGTCCATGCGCATGATGGCCAGCTTCGCCGGCGCATTCACCGGCGCATTCACCAAAGCGCTCGAAGGAATGACCACCACGACTACTGACACAGATACCGAGCAGACTCCCCGGAAGACAAATAAAGAAGAAACAAAGCCAGTCTATGCCGTGCCGGTTCAAAACTCGAGGAAGACGAAACCGGCGTAGTCGAGATTCCAGTCACGAACATGGAGCGAAACCATATGACGGAACCAAAAATCAAGCGCGAATACATTTCCGACTCTTCATCACCGGAGCCAGAACCAAAAAGGAGGATAGAGACGCTGGAGGAAAATCACTCAAGAAAGAAGAGACTGCATTCCAGAAATGCGAACACTAGTACCAGTACCAGCACCAGCAACAGCCCTTCGAAACCCCTCAATTCCAGTCCTTCGAAACCAACAATCGTACCAAGCAAGAGAAAATATTTATACAAAGCGACAATACCTGGCAAAAGACGATCCCAGGTAGAGCTGCATGGTCAGATGACGGTGGTGATGATCTCTCGGATCCGAATTGGACCCCGCCTATCCAACGGAGGGGACTAGATGGGAAATTCCTTTTCAACGGACGGACGGGATGTGCGAAATTATCGCAGAAAAAAAAGGGCGCCACCTCAGAAATCTCAACGGAAGACTGCAAGTACTCACCAGGGCGCTAGTAACCCAGAGCTAAATCGGGGAGAGCAACAAAGTGTAAATACAAATGCTACCAACAAGACCGCCGAGAAGCAAACTGCATGTGTGTCTTCCGCCACTCCTTCAGAAAACACCAAACGGCAAGAAGGCGTCCCAGACATGATTCGCGCCGTACAGAGAACACCAACCGTGATACCCGAGTCCCTATTCAAAGCAGAAGAGGACATCCAACGCTGACTATTTGCTATGCACGGCTACAACTATGCGCCTCAGAATCGGATCTTTGGATCCGACTGGAAGAACTTGCTTTCCAATTCTGATGAATTTTCTGATTTCGATGAGGAGAAATCATGACAAAGCAAGGGAGATTGAGAAAGCGAGATATGAAGCGCAGAATAAGGAGATTATAGAGAGGGCTATTAGGAAACTGCCTGTGGCTGATGCTGGAGATGTGGAATCGGGCAATGGGGTGGGAAAGGGGGAGAAGAAGAAGGATTATATTCCGTGGTAGCCGAATAGCAAAGCGGGAAAGGAGAAGCAGGTACTGCCTTGTCCTCAACTTGAGAGAGTATTTTGGGATTCAGAGGAATCCGGATCAAGCGATTCTGAATCAGAGAAAGTAATAGGCGAACAAAATAAGGCAGTAAAGTCTGTATGACTGCTGAAGGCGCACGAGTCGAACGTTATGACTGTAAGAATAGGAGTTAGAGCGAACAAGACGTAGAAATAAGAAAGAATGAGAGAGTTTACTGTGCGACTAACGAAGAACTCAAAATCGCGGGGCAAGAATGCGAGGCTCATATTTATCAATTTGCCGAGGAAGAGCGGCCAAAGAAAAAAATATCTGGAAAGAGGTTTACGAGTGGGCTGAGAAAAATAGTGAGTTTTCCGTTTTTAATGTATAACTTTTGAAAGTTAACTGCGTAATATTGACAAGAGAGAATAGAGACCCAAAACGATAGCTTTTATGAAGTATACTTTCCCCGCGAAGGGTCCGAGAAGAAGTATATCGGAGAGTATCGTTTTGCTTTGTGTCTCATGTTGTGCAACATCTGATTATCATACGCCAATCCTGACATGAAGAAAATCTGGTTCTGTTTGGAAAGGTGAGCTGGGCTGCTTTATCGGCAATATTAGGTGAGTTAAGGTGAGTAAGGTGAGGCGAAGGAGGAGGCAGGTGAGCAATGGTGAACAGCCCGTACCATTAGGCCAGGGACCTGTTTCGACTCCTCGGCTACAATTGCTATCACCGGCTAAAATTAGAAAATGGTTCACTGGGAGCCGATTTTTGATCTCTCTTACCTAGTTGCACGTGACTGGTAGTTCAGCCTCTAGTTTAGCGAACATTACCTGAAATCGCCCTATTTCCTCAATTTCCTCAATACCAGAGCCTGATCAAGGCCTTACATCTTCTCCCAGATTCCACTTTCCGTTTGCGACCTTGCCCTTTGTCAATCGATTTGTGCATCAGCAAAATGTGGCTTCTCGATGTTAAAACACTTGAATTGATTGAATTCGTTGGTGACAACATCCCTGTCTATGCTATCCTCTCGCACGCATGGGATTCGGAAGAGGTGTCTTTCGTCGAGATGAAGAAGCCAAAGCACCGAGAGAATGCTAAACGCAAGGCTGGCTTCCACAAGATCGAGAGATGTTGCGCCCAAGCCCAGAGAGATGCATACGCATGGATATGGGTTGATTCCTGCTGCATTGATAAACGCAGTAGCGCTGAGCTCTCAGAGGCTATAAACTCCATGTTCCAGTGGTACAGACTTGCCGATCGCTGTTACGTCTATCTTTCGGACATCCCTAGTGGCAGCGAGGCCATTCCGATGCTCAGTAAAAGTCGATGGTTTACACGGGGCTGGACCCTCCAAGAATTGCTAGCGCCTTATAAAATTGTTTTCTTCGCGCAAGATTGGGTTGCCATCGGCTACAAGGCAAACCAGAGAAGACACAAAACCCGGCCGATCTCCAGTGTTAGGGGCGCTGAGGTCGATGACCTTCTTTCTTGCGTCAACCTTGTGGATGAATTATCGACAATAACAAACATCCCAGCAGATTTTTTGGTAGGGAAGAAAAGTCTTGGACAAGCATGTGTAGCACAACGCATGTTCTGGGCCTCTCGCCGGGAAACGACAAGAGCAGAAGATCGTGCTTACAGTCTGATGGGCTTGTTTGATATCAGTATGCCTGTCCTCTATGGAGAAGGCTTGGAGCAAGCCTTTACAAGGCTGCAACGCGAGATAATGAGCAAGACTCCCGATCAGAGCATCCTTCTATGGTACCGTGCAGATGCCACTTCTTACCGCCTGCTAGCAGAGTCACCTGATTGTTTCCAGAATTCAGGGGCGGTGATGCAACCAGGGCAAAGAGGATCATTGTCACTGGAGGGAGCGACGAATTGGTCCTCGTTTTCCATGACGAATCTTGGACTACGGATTACATTGCTAGTAAGGAATATGAGAGGTAGTGGTAACTTCGACCACGGAGACAGCACAGAGGCTATGTTACATTGCGTTATCAACGACGATGACGGGATTCCACGGAAGATTAGTCTCAATCTCCTTTTTCTCAATAACGACTTAGAAGGATGCCCCATCTTCATGTGTTATAGACCTTGCAAGTGGACCTTTAGTACAGGAGAGGGGCGTCCCATGCGTATATTTCTGTGTGGAAATGATTACATCTCTGGTCTGGCGAAAGAGAAAATCGTCAGGCCGATCGGCATCCAGGAGCCCAAAAGCGTTATGTCTCAAGTTCTAGGTATACTTGCCAATGAGGCTGGTGTCAGCCATGATGAACTTGTCGATAAAATGACTTTCACTGCGTTTGGTGTCGATTCGCTTATGTGGCTTAGCTTTAGGGGTAGGATTCGGGAGGAGGTGGGTTTGGAGATCCACATCAGTGCCTTTATCGACTACCCAACTATTGGAACTTTCAAAGGTTATCTTGCTCAGTATGAGACTCTAAGTCGCAAGGAGATCTTTAGCTCAATCGCCATAACTTCTGTCGAGGAGAGTGAGGATGGCTCGGCTGAAGGGTAATCTTCCAGCAACGAGGATCTTGAGGACTTTATTCGGTCTACCATCCCATATGAGATGGGTGTAAGCGTCGGGGAGATTATCGCTGCTCCTTGTTTGACAGATGTGGGTATGGACTCTCTCACGAGCTTGCCTATTGGAGCTTTGCGAGAAAAGACTAGTTTTACCATCACGTCTGACCTTGCAGAGCCTCGTAAGGCTATCAGCGACCGTCTTAAGGAGAACCTCGTCCCCATTCTCCCTAACCAGCCAAAGGTAGTCTTTCTGTTCACTAGTGAAGGCCCTCATTATGCCGGACTCAGCAGGGAGTTATATGCCCATTACTCCTTGTTCCACGAGAGCATTAATGAGTTCAACTATCTCGCTCAGATCCATGGCTTCCCTCCACTCTTGCCTCTGATCGACGGTAGTTGGCCCCACATGTACAAGCTGTCGCCTGTAGTGGTCCAACTCGGCCTCGCCTGTTTCGAAATGGCTCTGGCGAGACTTTGGGCATCATGGGGCATCAAACCAGCTGTTGTTCTTGGCCACAGCCTTGGAGAATATGCCGCTCTCAATTTTGCTGGTGTTCTATCTGCCAGCGACACCATCTACCTGGTTGGAGCTCGCGCTCAGCTCCTCGTCGATAGGTGCGCCGCTGGTACCCACGCCATGCTTGCTACCACGCTCTCGGCGTAAACCGTCATGGAGGTTCTCGGAGATAAGTTCCAGGGCGTGAATATTGCTTGCATAAACAGGCCGGGCGAGACTATTCTCAGCGGCGAGGCTGGTCAAATGACTGAGATTGCTGAGCAGCTTTTTGCTGCCGGGTTCAAATGCACTCGGCTCAATGTGCCTTTTGCTCTCCACTCGGCTCAGGTCGAGCCCATCCTGGACGACTTTGAGAAGCTTGCGGGCTCAGTCCAGTTCAATGCTCCCAAGATCTCCATCATCTCATCTCTCCTTGGCAAGCTTGTTGAGGGAGAGTCCATTAAACCGGCTTACCTTCGTAACCACGCTCGTGAGGCTGTTGACTTCCTTGGCGGTCTTATTTCTGCGCAGCGGGCTGGTATTATCGATGAGAAGACTGTCTGGATCGAGGTTGGCGGTTGCTGTCAGTGGAAGTGGGATTTGAGGGCATGTGCCACACCACCAAAAAAAGCGCTTCTACTAATGTTTATTAACCAACTCCACTTATAATACACCCTAAATCTCGTTTTTATAGATGTAAAGATAGAGACGGTCAAATTACACATTATTAGCTTATATGATAGGGATAATTGCATTATAATCAGGTGCGTAGGTGCCCCAAATTGGTGGGGTGGCCTGTGCCCTCAAATCGGCAACTTCCCACTCCCACTGACAGGTTGGCCCTCACCCTGTCTGTGCTAGCATGGTTAAGGCTGCTTTTGGCACGACAACTATTGCCGTGCCCACGGTTCGCCGCAATGAGGCGTGCTACAATACTTTTACTAATAGTCTCTGCACTTTGCACACCTCGGGCTTGAACATTGGTCATGTTAACTTGCCGTTGTATACGTAGAGAAGCCAGAGGAGCACTATTAGTTCTGCCGAATGGGACGGTAATGGAAGTAAAGCAGCGATGTGTCACGTGCTTGGTGACTTGCTGTACACGTAAAGGGAGGTGAGGATTGGCGCGGAATAACAAAGGCAATAAGGAGTGCTGTTGCGTAGCCGCATCCGGTCATCGCTAACCATGAGTCTTTTGCAATTACATCAATGCGAACAAAATGTAAAATAAACCCTTTGTTAGCTTACGAGACTCTTTCAGGCAGCCGAGAACAAAGTGTGAGATATCAATGCACACTCTCCAGCAATAGATCCTCCTGTCACTTGGGCCGAACAAGGCGAGAAACCTCAGCTTCGTCTCTACCCAATTATGGTTATCAAATCGCTCGAGGGGAATTTGAAACCGTCACCATGGCTTCCATTCTGGCAAGAAGCAATCAAAAGTTGTGGGATGCCATCTCCTCGATTGGTTTCGGCAAACATGATGAAATCCCGGATCTGACCTTTGGCCTAGAAATCGAGTTGGACTTTGCTGTTAGGAAGTCTGTGTACAATGAGTGGCTCGAAAATACTGGCAACCATGCGACATCAGGTGTACTAGCAACTTTGGCAAGAGAGGACGTTGAGAGGGCTGAAACGGAGAATCCTGCGCCTCTTCCTCTCACGCCTGATAGTCCCAACAGGGCAAATCTCTCTCAGTCAGGAGAGCCCTTGCCTCCACTACCACTGAGTCCCACGGCATCAGAAACATCCCAGAACTCTCGCTCGACCTCATCGCAGGACGATAAAGGACGTCTAAAACTGCTAGGATACTTGTGCGCTTATCTCAATCGTCAAACCCGAGATTGCCCAGAAGAGGCTTCTCTTCTTGGAGAAATCATATACGACGCTCCAAAAGAAGCATCAAGTGCCTCATGGCACATCACACAAGATGACAGCGTTATGCCTAGCAGAAGCGAGACACTGGCCCCGAGACTGAATATAACCGAAGAAAGAGCTAAGGAATATCGAATTGTGGGCGCCGAGATTGTATCGGCTGTCCTGAATTTTGATGACATGCGAACCTGGCATGCACAGCTGCGACAGTTGAGCAATGATTTAGCCTTCGACTCTAACTTGAACCAGGGGGCGTGGCTCAATGAAATAACTCACCTGCATGCACATTTTGGTATACGAGGTAAGACGATCTCACTGGACGTCGCGAAGAATGTATGCGTATTGTACGGCCTGTTCGAGAATGAAATCGAGTCCTGGTTGCCAGTTTCCCAGCGCGACAGCATGTGGTGTTATCGATTGAGAAGAGGCATGGAGAAGGAAAGGCTTGCTTACACAGATGATCACACAGATGTGCAATTGTTGCCTGGAAAGAGATATACACCGAGCGAATACGCAGACATAATATATGCTACGAACAATCTCCAAGAGCTGAAAACGGAACTTTGTGGATGGACGGTAGGTGAATGGGTGGGGCAAGTCGGGGCGTATGGTGCCATCGGCAACCCGTCGCTGACACTTGGGCCAACGGCGAGGACTCTTGGCGTTAGAGAATGGGTAGCTGTTAATCTATCCTTGGAGAGACTTAACAAGCCATTCACCATTGAGTTCCGTCACCATCATGGAACTCTAGATCCCGAGTCCATTACCTGGTGGTAAGTCTGAAAAAATTCTCCTTCTTTGTTTCTAGAGTTGGGATTGAGATATTAGGCGGGGACACGCATCCTTACCCTGCGAACACGTCAATCTTACTAAAAGCCCGAACACTAATTCAGGATTGTCATAAATAGGGTGCGGTTCTTGGGCAAGCTGGTCCGCTTCGCATATCATCTCGCGCAGAACAATGTGAGAATACAACACGCTGGACTGTTCAACGAAGATAGCTTTGTCGACGAGTTGCCTAACCGAAGCATCTTTGAGCTAATCGGATTTCCAGATGAGGGAATTGCCCACTTCCAAAGAATGCGCGATTCGTATCTCAAGGAAGGGCATCCAGACCGCGCATTGGCTCTGGTACATCAGAGCAAGATGACCGTAGAGGCAGCTATCATCAGCGAAAGGATCAGAAGAAGGAAGCTTGGAGAGCGCACTGGGAAAGAGATGGATGACAACTATACGAGGGAACAACTTGGCCGGACGGACGGAAATAACCAGAGTTTAGGGCAAGAACCAACTTCAGATGGATCTCAAGATGGAAATCTAGAATCGAGTTCAGGGTTTGAGCGAACTAGGTCCGAAGAAAGTGGATCCGAGGACAGTGGATCCGAGGAAACCGGGTCCGACGAAAGTGGGTCCAGTGTAGAATTACCAGGCGAGGAAGCCATCAGGCCAGTTCCGTTGCGAGGTCAAGCGCTGGTCGATCGCATGACAAGACTTGCATTATCGGTTCGCTACGGTGGGCAAGACGACGGAAGACAAGCAGTCACTGACGCCCATGCCGAAGGAAATGGCCTAAATTACCAAACGGAGGAAGGATTCGAGAGACTTCTTGCAAGGGTTGGTCGCTCTGGAACCGGAATATTAGAGGTGTGGTTAGATGCGATGTGTGTTGTCAAAATGGAAAAATTGAAAAGAGAAGGAGGCAAGGTGGAGAAATTGGAGCATTGGGAATTAGTATATTTGGGGTATCTGAGAGCGCGAATCCAAATTCTAAAGAAGGAGGCACTAGATCTGCTAGATGAGGAAGTAGCGAGCTAGCCAGCTACTTAGCGGAGCCCGCAATTAGGCTGACTAAATGGGGACTATCTTGGGAATAAAGCAAAGTGCGAGGTACTGTCTACTGTCTTTTCTAATGCTTTTCATGTTGATAGGACAAATAGCGCTTGCTTGTAAATTAAAGTTAAATTGGGTTTTCTTAATTCGCGAGAAGCAAGACACGGACGTCTATACGACGACCCACTAGAGGCTGATACCCTTCGAAAACTCCACCATATCACAGGATAGCAACACTCGTTAAGCTGACGTGAATTCAGAGCCATAGCAGGACAGCCTCTACTAATGGTTGGTCCGATCAAATAATAATGATCTCTCTCTAAAAATCCAATGCAGAAAAAGCTGATGTCACCGAAGCAAGAACTCGAAGCAAGAAGATCACACTTGTGAACGGATCCCACTCGAGAAGATCGTAGAAAGGCTGGGCTGGAGCACCTTCACTCTTTCCAATCAAAAGCAACCACAAGATGTCAGGATCTCGCATTCTTGCATGTGCTGAACTACCTGCTCAACCAAGATGCATTGAATACCTCACCCATCCCTTCCGAACCGAGCCCGACGCCAATCAAGTCAACGCAAAACTCTCACTGCACCACGCCACGCTCTATAAACGCCTGGCTGTGCAATCTGATCTGTGGCAAATGCTATTTTGTTTTGTTTCACTCTATGCCATATCATGTGACTTTTCGCCCATCTAACCGTCTCCCACCACCGCCCTCCTTAGGATCGGGCTTCTTCTCCGTCTCAACCGCCTTCTCCTTATCGCTATCTCCCTTCCGTTTCACGCCTCCCCTCAATGTTTGCCCTTGGCCTGCGAAATGTGGTTGCGCAGCCTCAGCATTCTCTTTATCCTTGTCTGCTTGCGTCTTCACTGGCTTGATCTCGTATCCGAAGAACAGCTTGTTGGGTGGCAATCTCAGCGGCTGGGGACCATTTGTTCTTCTGATCACAGTCGGCGTGGGGGTATTGGTGCTGGCGCCTGCTACTGGAGTTGAAGGCTTAGGAGTCGGTGCTTTCCCGCCTTTCTTAGAAGAGAGCTTCTGGCCGCCAAGAAGGAAATTCGAGGACACGGCTTTGGCACCTGCGAGAGCTGCGTTGGAAGAGGGTGCGATAGCATCGTAGTTTATAGCTTGTGCCATAGTCCCTTGACTATGGAGCATTCCGCCAGCTGGAAGGCCAGGCATGGATCTTGGTGTCGATGTACCGCTTGACGCTCGAGTCTTTGGAGGATCGACGTATCCGATAGGTGCTTCGAAGTCGACCTTGACATCTGTCTCTAGCATACTGACACCCATCTTTTCGCTTGAAGGTTGGACTTCTAGAACTGCAACATCGTAGACTGTATCGTTGTATTTGAAGGAGAAGATGTCGCCTTTTGTGACAGTGGCGAACTGACGGAAAGCTTTCTCGAGCACAGCTTTTGGATCGCTGATTTCGAGGAAGTTGACATTTTGGGCTTGAAGTTTGACAAGAGATGCGGGTGGCAGGTCTGTGGATTTGATTTGGACAATATCACCAGTGTCGAGAAGGAGGGTTTGCATCATCTGTTCTGCATTAGCATGTTACCTGAACAGGCGGACAGAGCAAGCATACCCAGTGGGGCAAATAGATCTTCCCTTCCTCTGCAATGAACTCAAGAACACCACAGTGCGAAGTTCTGTCGTCTCGGCCATTGATGAGCTCAAACAGCATGGGGTATGTGATATGTAGTCGTGTGAGCTTCTCTAGGGCCGAAGCAGGCATGATAATCTTTCCACCATAGTTCAGGTCTTCTCGTTCCGGACCAGGAAGCATGACAGTGGGATAGCAGCGGTAGTATTCATCGAAGCGCTTGGGAGGACCGCGCATGCCACCACGCTGGAGCATATTGTACATTGCGACAGGATCATCTCCCTCGAAGTAGTTGTTGCCAAACTGGCCTGGTCAACGTCTATGTAAATAAGAAGATCGAGAGATATTTACCATCTTGACTTGAGTATCTTGAAAAAGTAGCAAAGAAGAAGTTGAGGAATATGTTCAAAGATCCAGGAAATGTGTGATCCAAAAGAAGCTCGATAGCACGCGGGTCGCGATAGATGACGTTTCGGCTGTGCCTGGCGGGCAATCTAAACTCCGAAGTTCTACCCCAATCTCGATTGCATTCACCACCAAAAGACAATAAATACGATCATTTCAATTCACGACTTTATGACATTCTAAATCACAAACATGTCCTCCCGCTATTCAGCAGCACGTCCAAAGCGTGCAGGCGAGCAATTCGCTCGCACGCATCACGGAGAATCAGAAGACGGCCCCTCCACCAAGAAACCAAAATTCGATATCCGTAATCCTTCAGCTCTTGCGCCCGATGCGCCAGAAGAAGATGCAGTGTTGGAGGCAGATGTTATTGGAGCCGGAGCGGCTACTAAGCGTGGTGCCGTAAACTTAGATGGATACGACAGTGATTCGGACAATGAAGGTTTTGATGCCAGGGCGGAAGAGAGGGCCAAGGGCAGGAAGGGAGAGGTCAACATTGAGAATGCTTTCAAGTATGAAGAAGGCGGGGAGGGAGGGGCGAATGGGAAAAGTGAAATGGAGGAAGATGCCGATATGTTTGCAGATTTAGACGAGGAAAATGGAGATGGAGATGAGGATGAAAGTGTGCCTACGAAGGGAAAAAGGGGGAAGGCTGTAAGGTTTATGGAGGCAGATGAGATCGAGGGGCAAGTGAATAGCAGTAAGAGTGGTGGGCATGTTTCTTCGAATTTTGCACTGGACCCGAAAGGCAAGCTCTCGACCCATGCTATGGATGACCGGGAGAGTAGCGATGACGAGGAAGAAGCAGCTTTGGCGGCGTTGGAGGAAGACGTGGATGAGGAGGTTGGTGCTGGTGGTTTGAAAAGGAATGCACCGAAGGTCGATGCCTTCAATATGAAGGCAGAGCAGGAAGAAGGAAGATTCGACGAAGCCGGGAACTTTGTGAGGAAAGCAGCGGATCCGGATGCGAAGCACGATTCCTGGCTAGAAGGAATAGGGAAGAAGGACATGAAGAAAGCGGCAGAGGCACACGAGAAGAGAGAAGCAGAATTACGGCAGAAGAGACTTGCTGACGATGCACTGCTCTTGCCGGATATCCTGCGAACGCTTATCATACGACTAGAAAAGGGAGAAACAGTTCTGGAAGCACTTGCGAGGCTAGGCAAGGGCCAAACAAAAACGAAGAAGGTCCCCAAATGGAAGCTAAAGAAGCAGAGGCAGAATAGCAATGATGCTATGGATGTCGACACATCGAAACCAGCCGAAGACCCAGAACAAGTCAAGATCAGAAAGGCTGTCGACGCTATCACTGGTGCAGCCGATCAGCTACTCACGAGAGGCCAGACTGAGATCTACGAGCAGGAGAGAGAGATGCTTATTCGGCAATATCGACGAGAATCTGGTGAGGAGTGGGTAGAGCCACCAGCAGAAGAGCCCGAAGCAGGACCTGATGGATCAAGACCTGTCAAGATGTGGGAATACAGATGGATCGATGGTCGAGATGGCGCTGCTAAGCAAGGTCCATATGACGGCGCAACAATGGTGGCCTGGCAGGATGCTGGCTATTTCGGCGAGGGAGTGGAATTCCGAAAAGCAGGCGAGGAAAGTCCTTGGAGCAGAATCGTAGACTTTGTATGAGTAGGATCAAGATACCCCAAAAATGTAAAATCACATGGCATAAATGCTCGAAGCTTATCCTCATCCATTCGTCCTTCGTTAAATTGGTCAGAATGCCGCTTGCGCCACTTGCTACTTTTACAGCTATCTTAATTTTTGTTCCATCACACACTCCCTAAACGCCTGAAATCCATCTATGAAAGCTCCATCGCATCACCATGACCGTTAGTCACAGCAAAGCTCACCTCACCAGCCTCTCCAATTAATCTCTTTTCGAAATCTGAGACAAATTTCACGCTTCTGCCAGAGTCATAAAAGAGCTGGAAACTCCTCTGTACGTCCTCGATGGAAACTTGCTTGGCTTTCCTCTTGGCAGCAATCAACTGTGATGTTGTGATTAGATTGCTCGCATATCGGAGGCCCGTCTCTTGGCCAATCTTAGTTAAGAGTGCCAATGCATCTGGTGTGACATCCACTTCCTCTTCTTGAGCACGAATAGATAAAATTTGCTGGATTTCCTCCTTCTGGTAGGCATGAGTGCTGACAATGACCACCCGGTCTAAGAAATCGAGTGGCAGACCGTGCGGACTTCGGTAATTTGTGCCTCGAATACGGGAGTTGCCTCTGTTGCTTGCCATGATAACAATAGGCGCAAGCTCATCCTCGAGAGCTCGGTTGATGTAAGAGAAACATTCTATGTCAAGCATGTGAACTTCATCGATGAAAAGAACGCCAGGCACAATCTCAGCCTTGCCTTCCTCTTTCCATTCCGCCACCTTGGTATTAATTTGGTCTCGAACCTCACTTCTGATCTCTCCGGTATCTCCAGAGAATAGTGCAAGGAAGCCTTGTGTTCTCGAGTTGATCACATCAATCTCGTGAAGACTGACCGTATGCACCACCTCCTTGCGCTTCTGCAAGTCGCCATCAGGACATTGCAAAAACTTGGTGTCTACACCCATAGCGTCGTAGTCGCGCGATTTCGTAAAAGATCTGCCCAGCTTGGTGATCTTTCCCGATGATTTATCGATTGAAATAATGTCTCCAGCCATCACGCGCTCTTTCGTCATCGCATCGATCATTTTGGTGCCCATGTCGTAAACTGACTCCATGTCCGTTGTCTTGATCGTCAGTTTGCCTTGCTTCGTTCCACCAGTCACACTTCTATCTGTTTGTATCTCAACAACCTCTCCCTCGATCATCTCGCTCTCTTCCTTGATTCGCACACCGATGGATTTGCGGAATGCTTGCTCTAGAGCTTCTGTCTTGGACATTTCCAGGGAGAAGATTTCGGATGAAGCAAGCATTGTGAAAGGGACATCCACGCCTAATGCTTGTGACATGCCCATCGCTATTGCAGTCTTTCCAGTACTGTTTAATCGTCAGCCTCGACTCTTCATGATGTCTGTGAGAGACGTGCCTTGGAGGTCCAGCAATCAACACTGCTCGTCCCGCGATCTTTCCTTCCTTCACCATCTGCAAGATGATCGCAGCAGCCTTTCGCGCCTTCTCTTGTCCAACTAATCCTTGTGAAGAAGCACGCGGTTCAAGGGTATCTGGGTCGACTCCTAGTCCTCTGATGTGCGAATGCGCCGCAATCAGATTGAGTCCCCGGAGCTCTTTGCTCTCGGAGACTGTTTGAATTGCCTTTTGACTGGATTAGAGGGCATAATCTTGCGCTACACAGGGCCAGCAACTTACAGCAGCCATATTTGAGAGCTTTGCAGTATTCTAGAGAAGCGTGATGAATAGAGACGCGCAAATCACGAAGTCGCACTGGTTTTGGTTTGGAAAGCCAAGCTTCAAAAGATTTAATTTATGATGGGGTGGGGGCAATGAATGTAGCTGTGCATGTATCACTCCTCGAACCAATGGTCGCACTCTATTTAAAGTTCTGGTAGCGCCTGCCAACGCAACAGGGGTATCCACATAAATATTGACCTTCATTTATCCAGAGTTTCTAAAGTTTCTGCGACCTCCTATGATGCATCGCTTTACCGCCAACGCGTGGTGATGATGTGAATCCATCGACTGCACCATTTCTCCCCCAACGCAATACCTTCCTCTCATTGCACATAACCCTTCTTTCTGTACGCTGAAGAGCATTGCAGCAGAATTTTATCCGCGGCATCATTTCCAGTTGTTGTCGATTCTCGACAGCGCCAACGGTTCAGACGAAACAAGCCCACCCCCCACCAAAAGCCCTTGCGAAGTGTACATTATCTTCATTCCCCCTGCTGATAATGCGAACGTTTCGTCTGCGAGGAGGATTGGCTGCTGGTAGAAGGCGGAAAACTTGATAAAGGGTAAGTTCTGTTGCGACAATTCTCAATGTCCCTGGTCGTGGTAGACATTTAAGAGTGAACTCGCTCAATGCGCTGCCTATGTGCGCTATGCAAGCTGCATCTAATATAGAGGCAGATGTCGACCTTCCCAAAACCTACAGTATTCACCTTCGCTCTTTACTTTACGCTAACAGATCGTGTTGCACAGACAACTGAAGTCTCCTTCATGACTTCCAAAAAGTCCAAGAAAAGAAAGTTCACGCCTCGAGACTTCCTTGGCTCTTCACCCCCGAAAATTGCCAACGATATGTCCTTGTCACACTTTGCCTCATCTCCCCCCTCTGGTCCACGGGCAGAGCAGATTCATATCAGAGGGAGCGCGAGTAGCTCTACCCCCGCACGCGGTCCACGACGAGACACGCGGGATGACTCACGAGAACGGATACAACGGAGGTCAAGATCTCCATATCGTGACAGCAGTCCGCCGCGCCGAGAGAAAAGAAGTCGAAGCAGGGACGAGAGACGGTACGAAAACAACTACAGACCAAATTACGATTCGCGCTCGCCGGTTAGTTCAAGGCCACCTTTTGAACAGAGACGCTCACACGATTTGTATACACCGGCCAAATCGCGGCCACTATTGGAAAAGCGAGGTCAGTAGCGCCGTTTCCCCTAAGTCTTTTAAATACTACCTAGCGTGATGACTCATCTACCCCCCATCATTACAAATCAAATCCACCTTGAAGTTATTCACATCCTCATTTTTTAAATCCAGCATATAAATTCTCACTAATGAAACACAAAGGTCCGAACAACAATTATAGCCCTCTTGGAGGAAATGCAACACTTCCGGAGTCAAATCGACCACAAGCTTCACGAGCGGACCTCAAAGATCAAGTCTCTGAGTCTCCAAAAACGAAGCTGACTTCCTCAGGCAATGATCCTCAGAAAGCATCAGAGAGCACTACTATGGATACGGTCAGCCTTCAAGCACGAACTCACCAAGCGCATGTCTCTGATCCTATTCAAATCCTTGCACAAAACAAATTAAAAGAGGATGTTGCCAAAGAGCTAGGTGATAAACTATTCAACTTGCTTGACGACTACGCAGATCTGTCGTCATTAAAGGCTCAGCAGAATGTGGAAAAGCAGAAGATGAAGCGAAGGCAGTCAGAGTTTGAGAAATGCAAACCACATCACGAGAAATTTCCTTCTACCAAAGATTCCCAAACTACTGCTAAAACAGACGCAGAAAAATCATGGAAGTTGGTTTCAGAGAAGATCAGGCAAAAGAAAATCTCCCTTGCCGAGAGCGTTAAGGATGCAGCTGCATCTATCGTTCCCACCATCCTTGCTGGCGGTCGTGGCACTAGGGATTCATCAAAAGATGAAGAACGCTTTGCAAGATTGGAAAAGACCTGTGATGGCTATGCGAGATTGTATGAGGAACAAAAGAAGCTGTCAGATGAACTGCAAAATATAAAACAGCAGTTGGAGGAAAGGTGTAAAAAGATCGAGAAGGAGCTCGAAACCAAGCATTCGCAGCAGGCGAAGAATCAAGAAGACCAAGAGTCTGCTTGGAGAGAAGAGATCAATAATTTTAAGTCTCAAAGCAAACTTGACGTGGATAAGCTTTCCGAGCAAATTACTGGAGCCGAATCAACGATCCGAGATAGCGTCTCTCAGCAAATTACTGGAATCCAATCAAGTCTACAGTCACTCAAAACCGACATCTCTGGAATTAAGACGGACGCTGCCAGTTTAAAACAAGCCAAGGACAAGGATAAGACCGATGTCAGTCAGAAGTTGGCAGCTGTTGAGCTCCTTGCGAAACGGGTCCCTGAGATCACTGGGTTGCAATCACGCTTGACAAGATTGGAGTCATCTTCTGTTTCACAAGAAATTTTGGAGGCCAGCGTGAATAACGCCAACAACAAATACGTTAAGGCCGGTGAAGACTTCAATATCGTCATCGAAAGCCTAAAGAAACAATCTAAAAGCCAAGACGCCCTCGCTGCGAGGATTACTAAGCTAGAGTCTACGTCCATTGGCGTTGAAAAAATTGAGAAAGGAAAGCTTGACCCCCTTGTTGAAAAGGTCAAAAAGCTAGAGTCACTAATAAAGGTACCAAAGCCTGTGGGCAAACCGGATGACTCGGAGCTTATAAGGCTGCATATTGACCCATTCAAGCAAGACCTGTCGAAGTTGACTGCAGTTGTTGACGGACTGAGTGCCTCTCCCGGCTCGTTCAAAAACTTTGATATAGCCTCATTTGGTAGACGTTTGGAAGCTGTTGAGCAACGAGCAGCTGTTCAAACACCAGCAACAGCATCCCACCATGGACAAGATCTCGACCCTATCAATAAGAGACTTGCAGTCCTGGAGAAGGAGACCGGCTCTGATCTAGCATTAATCGACAGACGTTTGAGCGCTGTTGAGCAAAGACCAGCTGTTCAAGCACCGACTGCAGCGCCCCAAGCTGTCCCAGCGTCGTCAGATATAGCATCTAAGCTTACGAAATTTGAGAATGGCTTGGAAGAACTTCGCGATGGCTTTCACGAATTGGCAGACATTACAGGAGATATCGTGAATAAAGCAGTCGACGATAAAGCAGAGTCCCTCGAACGCATACAGAAGGCTAATTTCGATAATTTACGAGGCGCCTTCGATACTCTTAAGCGAGATCACGATAACCTTGTTCAAGAGATGAAGCAAGCAATTGCAGATGTACCCGGCAGAGTGACCAACGGTGCGGCACTTTCTGCTATTCAAGCGATTGATTCTCGAGGTATCTTTGCGCGCTCGGACCGGCTTAATCAGATGCAAACAACGTTGGACGGCGTCAACGCCACTGTTGACGGCCACGACGCCGCTATAGGCAATCTGCAATCCAGGGTAGACAACATCAACACATCTGATCTCCACAAATCAATTACCTACTCGGTTTTGGAAAGTGTACCGAATTTGATGAACGTTGAGGTCAGAATGAATGGATTCCAATTGGAATTGGAAACAGCGCTCTCGGTGCTTCATTCTGTGGGACCAAGGATGGCCGAGTTGGAGACGACAGTAAATGGTTCAACCAAGCGTGTGCAAAGCATGCGCAGCGAAATAGACAAGTTAGCCGTGGACGTCTCGGCATGCCAAACTGCTCAGAAGAAGGCGGGCCAAGAATTCAACGAACTTAAAACCTCCACTTACAAAGATCGAGAGTACCTAGCGGACCAATTCGCAAAAGTCGACGGGGAGATTGCCGAGGTTAGAGATAATATCGACAAAGTCGAAAAGGCAATTGCTGTGAAAGCCCAGAAGGAGAATACCATACAACCTCCTGCGGCAGCTCGACCTCAATCTTTCACTCGACAGGGTTCACCGACGGGATCATTCTCAAGCGCAAATAGAGGTCCTTCTGGTGCCCGACCACACCCCAGGTCAGGTAGCGTCACTACTACTCGACGTCCCTCATCCGTTACCAGCGACCGACCTCCTAGTGACCGCTCCGTCAGTGATAGCAAGAAGCGTCCCTACAAACAAACCAATGGCAGCTTTAACCACAAGCTGAACGGCGCCGGCCTTGGCAGCCCCCCAGCAAAGAGAGCCCGTCGGACAATGGATCTCGGAGGTGATGACCCCGAAAAGGACCCAGACTTTGATCCCGATGATGGAAATCTAGTCGAGCCAAGGATCAGCGATAGCGAATCGGATGAGTGAGTACCGAAATGGCTCCTGATTCCCTCTTGGTAGGTATGTTACTGATCTTGAAGGCCGGCTCCGCGGTGGGGGGATGTCATAGATCTCGTTAGCGATAGCGAGTGATGTTCTCGCTGCTTTGCCTGGGTCTTCTTCGCCTGTGCTGCGCTTAGCTGGCGTTGTGGCGGCGGTTCGCTGCTAGTGGGTTTAGAGTTTGAAGAGTACATACATCCTTCCTACTGCTTAGAGCACACATATTTCCTGACGAACCTTTTTTGTTGCTTGCGATTACGCAGTCAGGCGGATACAAATATTTCTTTTCTTTTGTTAATGGAATGCCTGAAATGGATTCAGAGAAATAAGACTTGGGTGGATTACTCTAGTTTGCATAGCGTTGACGTTTGCGTTGCTATTTTCTGCTTTGCTTTTCTGGTTGGCGGGTGGTCTCATTCATCTGAAATGTCTCATCTCGACGCATCGTTGGAGAAGAGGTCCTTGCTTTTCGTGACATCTCTGGGTCGGATGAGAATGGATGCGATGGACTTGAGATAAGAGGATGGAAGAATACATGCAAAGGAATCAGCGCACTGAGTGTTAATGGAACAAGTGGAGGAACGTCAGTGCATAATGAACAGAAAACAAAATGGTACTGAGAGAAGGAGAGAGAAGACGGGATATCACTAGCTGCCAGCCAGTCCACTAGTATCTACGCCCAGGATCAACTTAGCCAGGACTGAAATGAGATGAAGTGGATTGGAGCTGGCTATGTGTTTAGAGGTGAATTGATACCAATCGTAAATACATTGTGACATAATACATATTATGAAACCATTATGATTTCCGCTATAATCTACGCCGAAACTAGTCTTCTCTAAAGTCCACTTCCGTCTTTAGACCTGAGCAGTCACTACTCTAGCTCAAGCTGAGCCCTAAGCCCTAAGCCCTAAACACGCTAACAAGCCATCTAGATTATATTCATTAGGTACCTAAGGAGATCCTCCTTAGTTGAAAGCGCGAGCTTTATATACGTTCGCTTAGAGTACACGCAAAGCGTTGTCCACGCGATCCTTATACCATCCACGGCTACCTATATAATTCTGAAGAAGACCTTATCTATTGTTAATACAAACTTTCATTTCGAATACCTGTAGTAATATTCTGTTGTTTAAAATGGCTGCACGTTAATATCAGCGGTAGAAATTGGAGAGCGTTTCAGGTGGCTCAAGTTGTTTTGGTGTGGTCACGTGATATCACTACTTATCTGGGCTTCGTCTTCATTCATATATCTTCATCACCCACAACCGCGTTCTATCGTAACATGACTTTTCTTTTGCTGGCTGTTTCGCGCACTGCCCCTGCCGCTAGCAGCCGCTGCCTCCCTTCAATTAGTTTCCCACCCCCTGAGCCGTTGGAGCCGTTGGAGCGACGCTCGCTCGCGGCTGCGAGGAGGCAGCGGCGGCCATCCGCTGGATTTTCTTCTCTTCTTGTCTTGCATCAGTATTAGGGCGAGCACAGCCTGACCAACCACGCCAAGGGAAGTCAGTCTCGAGGCCCCACGTGTGCTGTCACTATCACCTGTGGCTGCAGGTATGGCTCCCGGTGTACGTTTTAGGTTCTAGCGACACACAGCGTGGCACTGATCAACTGGCCCTGAGCAGAACGGCACGGCCTCAATAATGTGCACCTGCCAAGGTCCGCTCGGCGATGACCTTCTGCTTGGTCGAAACGAAATTTACTTCAACCTCTAAACCTTAGGTAGGCATACATATATTTTGCGGCTGAGCGAAAGAACTGGGCGCACAGGGAGAGGGTTTCTTATAATGCGCGATTCCATGGATGCCGATCTCTGTGTTGCAATTATCATTGCTGTAGCGATCTGAATAGAGTATAGAATCGCACGCCCCCGCGAATTTTGACACGGCGTCGCGATTCGGCCGCGTGTAAGGAGGAAGGATGGCTTCCATCGAAGAGGCAAAGGAGCTGATTCAGCAAATCCGTCGCGATCTGACAGTCGATGGACCTGTCGGAGAGCCTCGACCCATCCTGGCAATCCTGGAGAGGGCACTCGCTCCCTACTCCGACCAGCTGTACGAGAAGTCGACTCACTTTCTCCTCGAGCTCATCCAAAATGCGGACGACAACTCTTACACGTCCAAAAACCCGACCCTTAACTTCACATACTGTAAAGGTCGCCTTCGCGTAGACTGTAACGAAGTTGGATTTTCTCTTGGGAACGTTCGCGCGATATGCGATGTCGGCAACAGCACGAAGTCGGGCATTGGGCACTCGACGGGCTACATCGGCGAGAAGGGCATCGGGTTCAAGTCTGTCTTCCGCGTGGCCAATGTCGTCTTCATCTCTTCTCGCCATTTCTCCTTCAAGTTCGACCGTACGGAGACCATTGGCATGATTGCACCGATTTGGGAGGAGTTTCCAGAAAAGAAGTCCCCGGGTCACACTTCCTTCTATCTTCAACTGCTCGGAGACCCCACCGAGAGTGAAGTAGTTGCGGAGATACAGACTCTAGACCCTCGAATGCTCATCTTCCTTCGCCAGCTGAGAGAAATCAACCTTTCCATCACTTGTGCTGATGGCAAGACGCGGACGCAAAATCTTCGTCGGGTGGATAGAAAGGATAATGGTATCCAAATCACTACCCTACACTACGATGCCGTGAGCTGGGATTTCATTGTGAAGAGCCACCTCGTCAGTAATATGCCGGACGAACCAAAACGATCCGGTTGCTCAGTGTCCGAGATATTGATCGCCTTCCCAATTTCGAATTACAAGAGCGGGCCTCAGAAGGGCTCACAAAGCGTGTACGCATTTCTTCCCATTCGAGACTATGGCTTTCACTTCCTTCTTCAAGGAGATTTTCTGCTCACTGCCAATCGAGAGGGCATCGATAACTCGCTCCGATGGAATTGTGCCATCCGCAATGTAGCAGTAGATGCATTCGTCAACGCCCTCGATCTCTTGATTTCTGGAGATCTCAAGCACTACTGGCCACAGTATCTCCCCATCGGAAAGGTGGATCCGTTTTTCACGGACCTTAAAGACGGTATATTAAGGAAACTAAAGGGGAAAGCGATCATCGAGTCCTGCGCTGGCGGTATGGCGAAGCCTTCCGATCTATTTTACCCTCCGCCGGGCTCGTTTAGGGATGATACCCGCGCTCCATTTACTATGACTGCGTCTACCAAGTCAAAATTCTTGTCGGCGAAATATCCCGACTGGGCAATTAACCCACTTCTTGCGCTAGGCGTCAAGGAAATGACTGAGCGGGACTTTCTGAACGAATTGAACCAAATGATTCTGAAGGAGCCGAAGATATTCCAAGAGAAACCTAAGAGCTGGCACTCCCAGCTGGCAAAGTCCCTCCTGCCGCTTGCTACCATGAAGGAGCATCGGAATGTGCTGTTGGAGATGAAATTGATTCCCTTGCGTGATGTCCAGATGCAGAGCGGCGAATGGGTTGCAGCGCAGAACCGAACAATCTTCTTCTCGAGCAAGATAAACAACAACCGCATCCCGTCTACTGTGCCGGTGGACATTGTTAGCCCCGATGCGGACGCTGATGTTGATCGACGCAGCTTGTTCACGCAACTGGGCGTCAAGCCATGCGAAGATGTGGAAATCTGCAAAACCATTGTCCGCATGCATGCGGAGTCGAAGTTTGCCCCACACACGTTCACGGCCGAGGAGCTGCTTTCACATGCCGTCTTCCTCTACAAAGCTTCGTGGCAACCACCTGACAATACCGAGCTATGGTTCGCCACTGCCACGGAGAAGCGATGCAAGGGCTCTGAGCTGTACATCCGGACTGAGTTCAAGCCGAAGTCCGCAGCAGGGAAGGTCAACGAGCAGTTGAAAGCAAAGTTTCCGTTTATGCACGAGATATATCTCACTGCTCTCCCTAAGGATACTAGATGGCTTACCTGGTTGTGTCGGTCATTCAATGTATCGACCATTCCTCGCATTGCCACAAAACCGTTAGCCTCTTCTCCCGACTCATTCCAGTTGTCGCCAGAGTTCAAATACATATTTGGCTGCTGTGAGTCAAGAGATGTTCTCGAAGTTATCCGAGAGAACTGGGACTATTACGCTAGCTGGATAGAAGAGAGTAGCTCTGGAAAGGACTCAGCTGAATGTATTGCCTCCAAGAGCCAGATGAAAGCTGCTATTGGGTCTATTCCCGTCAGCTGGCGTAGAGGCACGGCAGCCCTGAAAGACACTGTTCTGCCCGCTCTTGACCCGATTGTGGATGAGAGTCCTTGCGTTCGCAGCCTCACAATCCGTGATCCTTTACTACGTCAGTGGCGAGTTCTGCGCCGCTTTGGAGTGAAAGTGAAAAAGGATATCGGCTACTATATGCGCTGCCTTGAAGCTATTCAGGGATCCGATGCCCCAAAACAAACCATCGCACATATATACGAGAAGATCCAGAATGAATACAGCAATAATGAGCAGTTAATTTGGTAATGTTGGACTTCACTTCTGAATTTGCGTCGCTAACCCTTCCTTCCACAGGGAAAGATTCCGCGAGTTCAACCTGATCTACACTTGCGCTGGCTCGAAGGACCCGAAGGCCAAAATACAATGGTTTAGCACGAAAGAGTGCATCCAGCGCTCCTTCGACCTCGAATTCGAGTATCCACAGGCCACCAACCTTTTCCACTTCCTCCTCTCCGTCGGCAAAGGCGAGATTGGCGAGCTCATCGCGGGGGCGATGATGATCACGTCGGCCA
The DNA here is from genome assembly GCA_003988865.1 of Phialocephala sp. D728. Classification (NCBI taxonomy): domain Eukaryota; kingdom Fungi; phylum Ascomycota; class Leotiomycetes; order Helotiales; family Mollisiaceae; genus Phialocephala; species Phialocephala sp. D728. The sequence continues at coordinate 281,090 of QYAJ01000003.1, read as the reverse complement.
GCAGGCTCGGCCAGATCGCCGAGCACTTTGCGAGAATCAGTCGCGCGCTGAAGGGCATGAATCCCAAGAAGGCCGCGCAGGCCATCAAGCCGCTCGCCCAGCGACCCTTGTTCCCCATCATTCAGAAAGAGGGAGAAGCAGAGTTCGACGTCCTTGCGCCGATCGGGACCAGCAAAGACTGGTTGGTGGCGGACTCGCCGCCCATGCGCGATAGCTTTCGCGGCAAGGTGGGCCTGCTGGCGTTTGAGGTGTCGGATTTGGAGATGATGGAGGACCTGTTAACGGCGCTGCACCTGAACGCGAGGAAGCTGACGATATTAGTGAAGATGGAAACAAAGCCGAAGGGGACGATAAGCTTGGACACAGAGTATACGAGATTGCTACAAGCAAAATCTCCTTTCATCATTGCGTAAGTGATAAGCAATTCGTATTGCTATATTTGCGAGTCCGCGAGCGAGTCCAAGACCAGAAGATGTTCGTTATTTAACGTAGAGGCGGCTTACATGGCTTTCGCTAATTTGGTTTCGTCCATTTCTTAGGCTTATTCCTAAGCTACATGCTGAAAGAAATGCTATCGCCGCTCGAATGAAGCGAGTTACAGTCCGCGTAGCCGCCAGGATCGAGCAGAACTTTGTCCTGAAACTCGGCAGCACCACGCACGTCGGTCGCAATCAAAACGGCGAGGTCGCTTCCCAGCTAACGTCAGATCGTTTGCAGATCTTCATGACGGAGGACGTTGTTGAGGATCCCTGCCCATCCGACGAGCTGGTTGAGCTCATCGCTGAGCATTGCAAAATCGAAGAAAAGCGTCGGCATGTTCTCCACACAACGCTGACTCAGAGAAGCAGAAAGAAACTTCTTGCCTATTTCAAGAAATGCGGAATCTACGTTGACTATACGAATGTTGAAAGTACGGATTTTGCCCTTTTTTTTCCTGATATATATCTCGTGTGTCACATATCCTTATTGAAGGCTGACTTTGAGCCGACAGAGGATCTCGACTCGGACGAGCTCGAGAAAAGATATGTTGCGCTCTCGGGAGACATAGAAACTGACGCCTCTCCATTTTCACCGGGAGATCTCGATGATGACCCTAGTATCGATGGTTTAGACGCTGGATTGAAGCGCGTATTATGGACTACTGCATCCACACTTCGCAGCGGCGGGTGGTGTGTTGACAAGACCACATCGAACAACTTAACGACTCGAGTCGATCTCGTCCAAAAAGAAAGCGGGAAAATGAATGAAAGCGGTGGCTTAAACCCACCGCAGGAAAGTTATGTCGTTGTCACGCGCACAACGCCGCAGGATATTTTGTACCTGGGTGAGCTGTTGGTCAGTGAGCGATGCATTGTGTAGTGGGCGCTTTTACTAATGCGCTTGTTTAGACTTCGATGCTTTTCCACCATTATTTTGGTACGGCGTACAAGCCGGAAGTGCATTGGACAAGTCAGCTCCGCTACAGGACAGGCCAATATGATACCGACAAGATATCGGCGGCCAAGTTCTCGACAGAGGAGTCCTCTTTTACCATTTCAGATGAAACAGCTGTGCTCAAAGTTACGGAGTTTCTCATTCACCACAATTTCCTTCCGGCAACTTCGTGGAAGGGAAAGCGTCATATATATCATTTTGAGGTTGCGGCTACTCTTGGTGAGAGCACGGGACCGTTCTCGTGGAGTACTTCGCAACTGGAAAGAGTTAGTCACTTTTCTTCAATTGTCTTTCTGCTCTTGTTGAATAATAGAATACTCACCCGGAACCTGTAGATGCGAAAGTACCGAATCAACGAGCAACTCAAGGATGACCCCAAGCACGTGCTCGTTCTCGTGCGAATCTGCAAAATCTACTCCGATCCCGACTTTGATCTCTTTATCGATCCCTGGCAGTTGTATTCATCTGACAGATTCGATATCTCTCCTGCTTGGAGCATGGTGGCAACCATTAGCAATCTGGAGCCACCGAAGGCGCCCGAAAAGGAGTCAGCAAAAAGTCTCGGAGGATATGGGTCTTCTGCGTCGCGACCTGCATTCTCGCAGCCATCGACGCCTTACATGCCGAACCCGTATGGGTCGTATGGGCAAAACCAGAACCCCTACTACAGATACCAGGGAGGTGTAGCCATGCCCTATCCAGAAATGCTGCCACGGCCCATGAATCTATTCCAGGGAGCTACAGACACGGCGAATCAGTATGGTTGGCATCCTCCATATGCAAACGAACTTAACAACGGAGGGCGGCCACCTACAGTCTACCCCTCCTACCAGACACCATCTTATTATACATCGATACTTCTGGATCCGTTGTCCACGAGAACAAATCCACCTGTATTGGACCAATCAAATCCCCACCTATCACCAGCTTGGAACTCTTCCAATAACTCCGGATGGGGTGGGATGAACCCGCAAGCACAACATTTTGGCATGCCAACTTACCCAAGCCCCAGGACAGGTCTTGTAAGACTTTCACCGTCACCGCCTTATCAATCAGAGAATTCGAAACAGAGCTGTGGTCCTGCTTCTAGCAACGATTCTTTCCTAAAACCGCTCCATGTCACTGGTCTAAAAGCCGGACCGGGCGTGCCTCCAAGCATATATACCTACAAAAATCTAGCGGAAGGGCATATCCGGCTTCTTAGTCTGCTTCCTGGAGAGGACGATGGCGAACTTCGCGGTATGGTATATCATGTGCCGGTTCGCGGGGCAGGCATGTACAGGGCGGTCTCGTACGTGTGGGGTAAGGTGGAATGGACGCACTCTATGTGGACTCCGGAGGGGACGGTTCCGATGACAAAGTCGCTTCACTCGGCTCTCCGGTGGTTGCGCAACAGTAAGGAGCCTATGGTGCTGTGGGCGGATGCCGTCTGCATCAACCAGAGCGACGGGGTCGACAAGGCCACACAGATCCGCCTACTCCCCCTCATCTTCGAGCTGGCCACCTGCGTTCTCGCATACCTCGGGGACAGCACGCACAGCGACGCTGCCTTGGAAACGCTCATGCAGATCCAGGCCAAGGAGGCTCTTCGCGGCCGAAGAGGCCCTTGGCCAAAGGAATTACCCGAAGTTCCTCTGTCATGGAATGGCGACGCAATACCTTTGGCAAGCGATCCCATATGGAACGACATAGGTGCGCTGTTTGAGCGGCCATGGTTCCATAGAGCTTGGATCCTCCAGGAAGTCGTCGCAGCAACGAGCGTCCGCATCATCTGCGGCAGATGGGTGGTGGACTGGAATGACCTCTTCCACGCGATGGAGGTGGTTTGCAGGGAGGCAAGCACGTCGGACAGCTTCTCTTCGATGCTCTCGACATGGGCGCCTTTCATGACTCTTGCCAGGCACCGCGAACTCCAGGCCACTGGGCAGCGTATGCCTCTGATCGAGTTGCTCGAGTCGTTCCGCTATGCTGAATCCACACTCCAGCGCGACCGGTTCTTCTCCCTGCTCGGGTTTGCAGAAGATGGCGACTGCTCGGGCTTCGAAGTCGACTACCAAGGCCGCTTCGAAGATATCGTGCGCAAGTACGCCGCCACCTTCATTGAGCGAGGCATGGGCATGCAGTTGCTGCACCGGGCGGGCCTCGACTCCTCCTCTTTTGACAACAACAATGACCGGTTCCCATCCTGGATCCCGGACTGGACGGTCCTCAAGCAGAGCAGCCTGTGCTCTCTCTCCGAGCGAGGCCCGCCGCTAGCTGCTGCGGGCGCAACGCGGTCTGATGTACGGTACAACGCCGACTCCGCGGACGAGCTGCTGGTGGGAGGGGCGGTAGTGGACGAGATCTGCTCTATCAGCAAGACGGCCAATACGCCAGACCAGCTGCGGGCATACCTGAAGGAGATTGACGCGGCGGTCGACGCGCTCCCATCGTATCCCGTCCACGAGCGCGACCGTGAGAGCCGCTTCGACGTTAAGTGGAAAGTAGCCATCGCCGGCACCTGGCACCCGCGAAAGGTCGCGTCCGGAGATATCGACATGCGCTCCTCGTACATGGCGCTGAAGGGGTACTACGCCGAGGTTCTGAAGGCCAAGAACCACCAGCAGCAGCAGAAGCAAGTTTTACAGTCTAACACTAACAAGAGCAACGTCGGAGCCAAGCCGCAAAGGAAAGCGAACGGGAGTGCCGCCCCCACCCCCGGTGGCATGATGGGAAAAGATGTTATTGAGGAGCTGTGGATTCGCGCGCAGAACTACGTCCTGGCAATGCAGGAGGACTTGTCTGGATGGAAGTTCGTCGTGACGCGGAGAGGCTTTGTCGGGGTGGCACCGCCGGCGGTGCAGGAAGGCGATGCGGTAGCTATCTTTGACGGAGGTGCGGTCCCATTCCTGCTTCGACCGAGTACCAAGAAGTGTGAGGCGTTTCGCTTGATTGGGGAGTGTTATGTGCATGGGATTATGAACGGCGAGGCGAAGACGCTATGTCCTGATGCAAAACACACTGTTCTGCGACTGCACTAATAAGATAAAGTAGGTTGTAGTATATAGCGACGTCTTTGTCTTTGGCTCATGATTGTGATGTGAGACTTCGGGTGAATGAATGGTACGATAGAAAAAATTCCGTATCTGTATTTGTATTGCTTACACAGAGGTCATAACTTTCTACCTTGAGAACAGGTATAGATAGATGCTCATATACCAGGTTATTGAGTAGCAAGGCCGTGGTATAATGCGCTGCAATATTGACTATAAATAAAATGCATTAAAGGAAGCATTGCAACTATGTAGTAGCTCCCACTGTCTAAACTACCTCTTCCTCCCAAAGAGAAAGTATTCTCAGAACGTCGCGCGGTCACCTAGTTGGCTGGCGAGTGATGGTTCGAATTTTTGACGCCTCGACTATAATTCCTACCCATTGCTAAACCTAGCAAATAGTCTAAAAATTGTTTGCGGCCCCATATTTGAACTGCCCCATTCCGGATCTCAGCGATGGCATACCGCGATCCACGAACCCCGAACTTAATATATTTGCCCAATATCATAGCGGGGTGCTAACCTCGTAATGAGCCCACTCACTCGAGGCTGTACTACAACCTGAAATATGCGACTCCCTAGCAATCTGCTTTGTAGCACAACAAACTTAACCACTTCGTAATACACTGTATATCTTGTCATCACATACACAGAAGCATTTCCTGGTCTTCTATCAATACTCTAAGGACCCTTGCGCAGTCGGTTTCGGATCCCTTTTGGGCTAGCCACGCTTGATTAGTTTCCGCCTCTTACTGTAATTTACCGAACATCACCAACTCAATGTTATCGTGCCCATTATATTGTTGAGCATCTATCCAACTTCTCTAAGCAGCTCGCACATAGCTACCCCGCTATATTAAGCCACGAATTATCTTGTATAATTATCAAAGAAAGCACAAGAGGCTGCACTTCAAATTGATATATGATCACTCACACATAGGGGACGTAGCCGGATCGATTTGGTGGGCTCCATTCCAAAACTTGCTTCGGAACGGCGATAGCGCATCTACTTCGTCTTTCGTAGAGTTAACCGAACATGAGCTACGGCAATCGAGGAACTACGTACAGCGCTTTCTAAATTGTGTCCATGAAGTTTTAGAGGTTCCCGTTGGACTAGTATGGCAGAAGAAATGAAGGCTCTATGTTACGAAAATAGGTCTGATCCGGACTTGGTGAGCCACACTCAACGGAAGGCGACTTTATATGTGTGTTGAAAGGCTGTTTCCGCCCGATCTTGGTTAAGAGCAAGACCGGGCCTCACTTGGAAGACTCGAAGAATGTGATCAGAGGCGTTTCACATGGTTGCGCATATTTGCATGGCTATATGTTTGGCAGAGCAGTTGAAGAGATGAGGACTGGGTTGCTCAAACCCTGTATAATTGAATTGAAGTAAGGAAGAGTAAAATTTCACAAGCAATAACTTAAGTTATGACTGCAATTTTATAGATCAGAAACTATTTTTGATTTATTCTTCGCAAATAGGAACCTGTGGTCTTCCTGGCGCTCTCTTCTGCTAATCTTACGTTCGAATACTCCCTGGTCCTCCAACCACATAACGCGCTTTCGTACCTAAACCTACTGCAATTATATTTCTTAGCCTTCATAAAAGCCAGCTAAAGTTGAAAAAATAAAGACAGTTTTTTTTTTGCTGTTTCCATGCTTTTATTCTTACATGTACATTGTAATACTGCCAATTAAAGGCCTTGGTATTGTTTCCCCAGCGAAGAGTCTGACTAGGAGACCAACTCCCAACGCCTGCAATGCAGCCCGTACTTGCTTGCTTTTTCGTTTGTTTTTCATATCACGAAAAAAAGGAAATCTAATCATACAACACTTCAACTCACGGAGAGAGAATCAGAAGGCAGCGCCACCAACACCCTCGCCAGCAAGCATTCTCACATGTCTTTCACTAAGTTCCGTCCGCAGAGCCATACCCGAAGCCTCTCTGCTTAATTTATCCCAGCCCTTGAGTCCCTGCTTCAGCGTTTCTTGCTTCGCATAATGCTTCTCTCGCAGAACCTGCTCTTCTTCCTCAAGTTTCTTCAGTCTTGTTGAGATATCGTTGGGTATGCCTGAAGCTGTAGGATCGATTCTACCGCCTGGGAGGATTGGTGGAATGCCTGCCATAGCTGGATGTGGTCGAGGTCCAGAATTGATGTTCAATTGGGTGCCTCGACCATAAACGCTAGATGAATGCTGCAATGAAGGACGAGAAGGAACACCGGCTCGAGGACCAGTAGGGATGCCGCCAGATGGACCAGTGGGGATAGTTGGTGAAGGACCGGATGAGATGGAAGGAGATGAAGGAGTCAAGCGACTGACTGGAGTTGTGGCTTTTGTGGATGTGTCTTGTGCTACTGGACGGGTTAGTGGAGCTGCACCCCAGGATGATGTGTCAGGACGAGTTGCTCGGTCATGGCCGAATGAACCTCTGCCACCTCTCATGCTGTAAGAGCCACGTGTGGGGGGTACATAGCCACGTGGTCCTGCAGGTGGCACAACAGGACCATTATTGTCGGATCTACTATATGCCGATGCAGGACCTGAAGGAGCGCGGGATACAATAGGTGCTGTGAAGTTTCGGCTACTGCTTGGTCCAGTGGGTGGTCCGGTGGGCGGTCCAGTCGGTGCTCGAAAGCCAGCTGGCCCTCGGGGTGGTGAACGGGGTACTGTTGTTGGACGCACAGGCGAGCGCTCTCGGGGTGTGGATCTAGCAGAGTCTCGCTCCCGGAAGGCAAGCTGTGTTACTGGTGAACGTTCTTGAGTGGGTGGCGAGCGGGGTCGTGTATCGCGGACATTAGGTTGTGTAAGTTGGAGACGATCGGGATGGACAGGCGGTGATGAGCGACGAGAAGTATTCCCAGAAGTGCGACCAGAAGATCGCTCGGAGTCACGAGCTGGTGGAGAAGGAGATCGAACTCTCCAATTCGAAGAGCTTGGGCCAGTAGGTGCACGTTCTTCTCGACGGTCTGGACTCCTAGAACGTGCACGAGCACCTCGCGGCCCTAGGGAGGTTAGTAGGCGAGCGGTGGAAGTGTTCATGAGCGGCGTGAGTTGCAGTATGGATTTTCTGTCAAAGGAGATGATAAAGTAAGAATGCAGACTTTCTGGTGTGCTTACCTGCTGGTGGTGACCTTCTAGGAAGTGGCGATCTTGCACGCGTCGGACGTTCGCGGTCAAAAGGTGACCTCGATCGCCTCCTACAGATCGCGTCAGTGAGAGCGAGCAAGCAGAACGAGCTTCATGACATACCTCGGTGGTGATCTAGCTCTACGATCTTCGTCTCTTCTTGGAGAAAACCTCCTCGGGCTTCTTACGCGTGGTGGTGACCTCGCCCTGGACCGCCAGTTGTCCCTGAACGGTGAGCGCTCTCTTCGTGGAGGAGTCCTGGATCGATGACGCGGGGATCTATTCCGAACGCCTGGGTGCCAGCTATCGCTTGCTGGAGGTGATCTTGCCCGGTCTCTGCGTGGGGACCTATTTCTGTCGCCTCTGAAGGAATCAATCCTTGGTGGTGATCGAGGGGATCGCGGCCGGGCTGTGGGACGGTATGATTCGCCGGCGCCCATCTTGGTGACCTCTCCCTCTCCTCTATTTGAAATGGTGTTAGCTCTTGCGCGTAAAATTGAGACTCTGGATTGAATGGTGATTCCTCGAAGCTCCGCTTGAACTTCTGCGCGGCGTTCAATGGTGAATTCTTTGGGTGCTCTGGCCTTGGTGCTAAGACCCTTCGGCTTGGCGAAGAATTCGGCCGAGAAACTAGAACAAGCGGAGTCAATGTCCCAGGGTCTTCTGAGAGCTGGATAGTCATTTGGCCCAAAGACAACGATCCTGGAGTACTCGTTAAGTTTCCCAAAGGTACTCCATGCGCCTGGCCTTGATATCCATCAACAGCTCGCCCAATGGATCGTATGCTCTTGTGCGGAGACTGGTGGGAATCGAAACGATCAATTCCCATAACAGCAAGGAGGCCCGCAGGACCCTGGGCGTTGCTCGTCCGTCGCAGCTCGGGATAATCAGCCAAGTAATCTCTTGCCCAATCCATATCTGTATATATCTCTGATTTGGGTGGAAGGCTTGGTATCCAGGCGGGTTGATTTGCCCTTCGAGCCAACTTTTTCCATGCGGTGACATATTGAACGACCCAAGATATTCTCCCATCACGGTCTAGACCTTCAAAGAAGCGATACCACTCTTCTTTTTGTTCCGGGGTGAGTGACATCCATTGAAGTAGTGGCCCGTGACTCGGCATAAGAAGATCGCAGGGCAGGATTGGAGCAGAATAGGGAGATTGGGCGTAGGCCACAGACCTGGTGACATCTCCTCTATCTGGGCCCCCGCCTCGAGGTATTCCTCGTCCTCGTCCTCTCCCTCTGCCTCTGCCACGCCCCCGGCCTTGATATGTCGCTCTCTCCCTTGACTCCATTGTCCGATGCCGTCAGGACTTTGCGAAAGGATATTCGAGGTTTGGACAGTCTCTCGGGACACGGCAAATGTCGGGATGAACTAATGATATACCAATAAAGAATGTAAAACGAACCTTCGATCACGATCTCGTCCGCGATAGCTATCTCTGCTTCTGCTCCTCTCTCTTCGATCGCGGTCGCGGTCTCGGTCTCTGTCTCGAGACCGATCCCTCCTGTCTCTATCCATCTTGCCTGAACCTTATTTCTCACTAGTATTGTTTGTAGACGTTGTGGTGTTAGGTGCGATCTAAGGGATGGTGTCTGGTAGGTCGAAGTTGCTGATTATGGAAAGTCGGTGAGATATGATATTTTGATGTTGCCGAGTGCCTGCTTGTATAAATTTTGGGAGAGAGCAATGTTGAACGCGGCCGCTAGCAAAACTGGACCCCTAACTACGGGTGCTTAGTAAGTTGGAGACTTTGCCCCTCTCATGCAACGGCTTGCTTGAAAGGTCCATATGAAACAAGAACACCAAATATCTGAAATACTATATTTCCATCGCAACCAGAAATCAACATTGAATCTGCAGAGCAGTGATTTGAAGTTAAGAAAGGAGGACAAGAAAAATGTTCTCAAGAAACATACACCTCGACTACCTGAGAAATACAATCACAAATGTGCCTTTTTGATTCTGATATTACACTTTCTGAAGTACAGTCTGATCTTCCCAATGCCACCAAAACGCCATATGTGATGCTCCATCTTTCCGCCCTAGAATCTGTATGATCTTTCCCTCTTCTCGCCTCGCTTTTCCTCATCACGCTTCTGCCGCTTCCGACTTTCTTGCGCAATCATATCACTCAGGTCCTCGTCAAAAGCCCATGCACCTTTCTCCTCTTTCTTCTGCTGCTCAAATCTGCGCTTCACTTCTTCCTTGCTAATACCATCCTCAGACAGGAGAGAATCGGGATCCAGAGCCACGTCAACATCTCCTGGCTTCTTCCGCTTCCTGCTCTCATCTTCCTGTCCCAAGATTGGTAGATGTGCATTCTGAGCACCACGAACATCGTAAGCTCGCTCACCGCCGAAGAAGCCTTCTGCCCGGATCTGGCGTTCCGGAATTACCGTGTATGCCGACCTCGGGTGTGATGATTCCTCAGTCTCGGTGCCTCGTTTGTGCTTTCTGAGGTCGAAATCGCCACCGACACTCATATCGCCAGGATACTCGGATGGAACAGTGGACGCCATTCCACCGGGAGTTTCTAGACCACTGGGTGTCTGAAGGCCGGCACCAATATCCTCTTCATCGCCCTCTTCTTCTTCATCTTCACTCTCTTCCTCTTCAGACTCTTCTTCTGGTGCCTGTAACTCTCCCCACAACGTTCGCTCAATTGGTTCGCCAGGTTGGTTATTTACTTGAGGCTGCAGCACACCAAAGATATCTCCACCATAGAGGGGCCTATTGAACTCATCGACAGGAGGTTTTCCGTATCCACCAGGATGAAAGCCCCAGGCACCGCCGGGTGGAGGAGGAGCATTTAATCCAGGAATCTTCAGAGACGGGTAGGAGGGTGGAGGACCAAATCGCTGTTGATTGATCAACCATGGAGGTGGAGCTCCCGGTGGGATGTTAAGAGCCTCCTTCAACTCTTCGCTCAGCTCACCAGGACGGAGATGTCGAAGATTCGTTTCGTATTCTTTGCCTTCGTAGTAAACCTCACCATAGCGCGTTAGCTCAGGCTTGGTCTGGAACCTGAAGAATGCTTCATACAGCTTCTGATAATCAATATCCAGCTTTCCCATCTTCGGCTGAACCCTCTCACGCTGCTTCTGCTTCAAGCTGGCCGAATCTTGTTTTTCCAACACAGCATCACGCATCTCGGCAATGCCCGTCTCCTGGATAAATTTCGGGAGTGCGAATGGAGGCTTCTCAACACCTCGCTTCGAAGATAGATATTCGCGCTTTAGTGACCAATGACTTGGTACTGGAACAACATTTCGATATGACTTGATCTGGACTAGCAATTGTGGATCTGAAGCAGAAGTGTCTGTCCATTCCACGAGCTCTGGCTTCTGGACCAAAGCCTTCAATTCAGCCACAGACAGTTTGTCCCGCTCCTTTCGTTTCTTCTTGGATAACTTTGGCTCTTTGTCGGCTTCTTCATCCTCGTCCGGAATCTCGTCATCATCATCGTAGAATACCTCGCCCTTATCTCCTCCGTTTGCCTCCTTTGCAGCCTCGTTTTCTTCAGCAGTTGCGCCAAATCGCTCCATGATGCCCTTGAACATCTCATAATTTGGATCATCTTCGCTGATCTCGAGTGTGGAGATGTCAGATTGTAATGTATCTTCTTCCTCTTCTGCCGTCTGGACTGGCTCTGGTTCGGGGACCGATTCTGGGGCCTGTTCTGCCTCAGGCGTAGGAGTAATCTGCACAGCATAAGTATCTGCGCACATGTGGAAACTTAGCTCTGAACTAACCTGCGCTGCCTTCTTTTGCTCCTTCTTTTTCGCGCGCCTCATCTGGTTCTTTGTTGGTTTCGGCGCCATGTTGACGGCTGAGGGCATATCGCCCAGATCTCTTGGATTATTGGGACTTTAAAACAAGCAGCGCATGGAGCTTAAATCGAATGGTATCCTTTCACCGCGTCTCGGAGCTGAAAGTCATAGGTCAAATCTTGCGTTGAAGTCGAGACGTTCTATTAAAAGTTGCGGAAGAAGCTCCAATCCAAGTCGCGATTTTAGTGCCGTTCGGCAAATGCCGTCGATTTTTCTGTCCCAGGGACCTCGTATCGAATTTAGTAAATGTATTGCGAATACTCTCACCACATTTCGACAATCTTAGTGAACGTGTGCATAATAATACCAGCAGCGCGATATGCAGCGACAAAGATGAGATTGCCTCCTGGCTGCTGAATCACTTGACTGTATCACAATGCCTCACTCAACTCGAGCGTCTTCTCAGACTCGGGTCCAGAGCTTCAAATTCCCGGGTGACAACAAGACGGTTCTGCGAACTTCAATGGAGCAATTCCCAGACCTTGTCGAGTCTCTAGATGGGTCATCACCATATACACAACCAAGTCCGACTATAGCAAATGGCTATACAGTGAGCCCAGTATCGGCAGAGAGATGGCAACCGAGAAGAGACAGCCAGCTAAAGGGGGCTTCATGGGCGAATGGAACGGCAAGCACAGGAGGGAGACATGGCAGACAAAAGAGTTTGAGCGAGGCCCTCAGGACAATAAGGACGAGAAGAGGGAGTGTTAGTGCGAATGTGCATGAAATTGGAGATGCATTGAAGGCGCCGGTCTCACCCATGTTAATTGTTTGTAATTCCTCCAAACAACCAAATGTCAATGCTGATGTTTGCTGTAGACCCTTTGTATTATATGGTACACTTCAAGCGCTCTCACAAACACTTCCTCAAAATCTATCCTGAATGCCTTCCCAAAACCAGCAACCCTCACCTTAATACAATTCGCCTTCGTCGCCTTCTTCTGTGTCCTCTTCTCTTGGTTATCAACCATATTTCCAGCTCTGCCGAGAAACATAAACGCACTTCGACACGGAATCCGCTACCCTACAAGGGAAGTCATAATGACTACACTTCCTTTGGCTGTCTTTCAGATTGGAGGTCATTTACTTTCGGCCACGGCAACCACCAAGATCCCTGTGTCCCTCGTCCACACCATCAAGGGCCTCTCCCCGCTCTTCACTGTACTAGCTTACCGCCTCATATTCGATATCCGCTACCCAGTCGCCACCTATATCTCTCTGATTCCGCTCACACTGGGTGTAATGCTCGCATGCTCCGCCGAGTTCAGGGGAAATCTTGTCGGTATACTCTGTGCTTTGCTAGCAGCACTGATCTTTGTCACGCAAAACATATTCTCCAAAAGGCTATTCAACGAAGCAGCACTAGCCGAAGCCTCCGGCCTCCAATCTCGGAGACTCGACAAACTTAACCTCCTCTGCTACTCCTCGGGTCTAGCCTTCCTCCTCACAGCTCCCTACTGGTTTTGGTCCGAGGGCTTTACTCTCCTGGGCGACTTCCTACACGATGGCTCTCTCGATCTCGCAAAAGGGAAACCTTCAATGCCAGCATTCGATCATGGCCGTCTAGCTCTAGAATTCGTGTTCAATGGCACTTTCCACTTCGGACAAAACATCATCGCCTTCGTTCTTCTATCTATGGTCTCGCCAGTCACTTACTCCGTTGCTTCACTCATCAAGCGAGTCTTCGTGGTCGTGATTGCTATTATCTGGTTCCAAAATCAAACAACCAAGATCCAAGGTCTTGGTATAGCTCTCACCTTTTTCGGACTCTATCTCTATGACCGTGCTAAAGAGGGCAATAAAGCGGATCGTAAAGCAAAGATGATGGATATCAAGGAAGAATCTATCTTACCACTATCCAACGTTCCTGGAAACGTGGATAGGAATGCTCCACCTAGATACGAATCCCCTGTTCGTGGGTACACGAATGGCTATGCCTTACCTACCATGAATGGAGGTGAAGGGGACAAGAAGAGCGATGATCCAGGTCCGCCACGAGGCAGCAGAGCAAGGGGAGCGAGTAACGCTGCTTGGCTACCACCTGGAACGAGACAAGAAGAGACGTGGAGACCGAGAGAGTTAGGTGTAGCGCTCAACACGAATGGCGGGGTAGGGTTGGGACTGTCTGTACAGTGATGTAATGGTTTGTTTTGTTTTGGGCTGGAATTATGGATGAGCGACTGTCATGATAGATAGATCGTTGCCCTGGTGTTTTGGGCATCATTTGATTTGGATTGTTTTGTAATTATAGAAATTCAAGATCCGTGGTCTTGCTTGTTCATCGATTGGTCTCAATGAGTCTTTGTGTGGTTGTACTATGTTTATCGATGTTTCATCTGAGCTCAAGCAAGGCGTTATTTTTGTTTCACACTTTAATGGAGGTGAACAATCTTCAGTCCTGACCCAATCTACAGCCCATTGCACAAGAGGAATGGAGATTCGTTGAACATCGCAGCTACCGATGTCGAGCTCAGTTATCGTCACTAAGCTCAATTCTTAAACTTTATTGCACGTCAAGCTAGTCGAATACCCCTCCTGTTTTCAACCTCGAGCTCTTTGTTGCAAGTCGCAAAGCGCCAATGTCCGGCGAAGTTCCCAATATTGCACCAACTTCCGAGTTTTGTTGCATGTCGCAGGATCCAAGGCCGTCCCCGACATTTTGTCTACTTCTGAACTTTTCTTGCATATCGCAAGTGGCCGGCGTTGTCCATCTCGCGCGGCTTTAGGGCTACTCTCATTTTAGGAGGGCTCTGTTGCCCGTCGAGCATTGCAAATTTCCCTGCCGTTCTTGACTTTGGGGGTTTCCTCATTCAAGGCTAGACTTCATCCAATGTCCGACTCGGTTTCCAACATTAGAGCATTCTTGAACATTGCTGCATATCGCAAGATGCTGACGACTCTGGCCCCGCCGGACTTTCGTCCTAAACCAGTTACAAGGGTATGGAGACGAGAAGAGATTTGTTGCAAGACGTGGCTTCAAGTTCTAGGGCAGTGGAGGGATTTCTTTGAGATCTCTACTGTACGGTTCCTCCGTGTCGGGATTCTGCCAGCCTTTTCAAGTTGCTTTATGATATTCAGATAGCAATGAATATCGTGAACTTTTTTATTTCTAATACACTGAATGCAATGCTGCTGATTGGATCTATCTGACTCCTACCAGCCAAATGTGGTTTTTGAGTTTTGGTTTTGATACATCTACAGAATGCTATGAGTGCTTTCTCATGCCTGCAATGAGACCTTTTTTTTATGCAAAGTAAGTAACGCAGAAGACTCTAGACCCAGGCCACTAGTCAAATCATCCATGATACAATTCTCTATTCCATTTTCGTTTTCGGTCAGTAATCTTCATAATTATACAATGCCGGATATTCATTCTACGCATGAAAACCGAGGGCAGAGCGACGCATACTCAAACAAACCTTGAAAACATTTACAAGAACACAAGATCCATTTCACTTACTCACTCGACCCTACCAAGCATAACCATCATCTTCTCCATCCTCTCCATCCCAGTCCTCATCCCCACTTCTCTCTTCGTCCAGGAAGTCGGCTTCTGTAACCTGAGTCTCCGTCGGCCTCAAATTATCAATTCTCACTTCCACGACATCACACATGCCCTGAATGATCTCTTTCTGTTCGCCTTTACTCTTGCTCTTGACAAGTGGTACGTCGTCGTCGGATCTTTCAGAATCACTTTCAGCAGGCGTGGACACAATAGGACTGTCTGCACCAGCTGTTTGTTTGAGGATATCTAGTTCGCGAGCGAGACGAGTACGGCGAATGGCCTCGCGGGCTGGGATGAGAGGCCTAGAAGTCTCAGGTTCAAATTCAGTTCCGGAAGATGATTCGGCATATTTGCCTGTCTCAAGATTGCGTGTACTGGTGCGTGTTGAGCGACGAGTGGGTGGTGATGCGGCTTGGGACTCATGAGAACGTGAGGATCGAAGAGGAATGACCACCGAGTCTGAAGCATCTTTGCTGATTGTTGATTGCAGAGATGAGCGCTTGGATTTTCTCGCTGCCCTCGCATCTTCTGTAGTCTCCTTCAGCTCGTCGTCCAGTAGCAAGGATGGCTTTAGTCCAGAAGTTGGTTGCCGGACACTGACAATTGGCAGCGGTGGCTCGGAGACACGCTTGAAAACATGACTTAATGAACCCACCCACTTGTCCCTGAATGTGGCGCGATCCCTCCAGGCAATATTTAAGATCGCCTGAATCGTCAATTTCCGAAGATCGGGCAGATTGCCAGCGCTGTCGAGCAGACTTTGAAAGAACATCTCTGCTGCTTCGGTCTCCCATTTCCGTAGCTGAATGAGCTCAATGGTTTGAAGTGCCGCTGGCCAGACAGGAACCTGGTCAGGTAATAAGAGCTGCTCATATTGCGGTTCTGAGTCACGATATGTGGCGTGGAGGTTGTAGTATGTGAGATTCATGCGAAAGACTTGCAGATCGGGGCAGGCCACACCGAGCGTAGGCAAGAAAGAGAGACTCAAAGATTGGTTGTGATTGAGTGTGAGGCATCGAAGTTGTCGGCCGTGAGTGAGAAGAAACGTCGTAAAGTCGTCAGCAATGACCTCCCAGCAGTTGATCAACTCCAAATGTCGGAGATTTGTAGGCAGCAGCGGCAGTAGCTTCGCGTTGACTAGTGTCGACGACTCGAAGGTTAGATGCTCAAGATTTGGAAGTGCTTCGATGGCCTTGGCAAGGATATTCTCGTGCTTCGGGTCTTCTTCATCTTTCTTGGGATCTGGTACCTGATAATTGACGAATGCGATCTTTCGCAATGAGGTGAAAAATGGCTTCATGTGTAACTCTGGGAGCATCTCGATGGGCCACTTCTTCCCAGCCAGCCTCGACGACCATCGCCAGCTCCTTAACTTGCAAACACTTGTCTTGTCGCCCCGCTCCGGATCAGCATTAAGATCGACATATTCTAGAGCTTTGAAGATCTGGTCAGGATATGTCCATTTAATCGTAGTGTCCAAGTCTCGGTAAGGTGACATGTCCTTCTGGTGGTAGAACTCCAAATCAACCAGACGTGGCAGATCTTTAATGAGACCATGCAGATCAAGGTGACCGCTGCCTGGAAGAGAATAGGCAGCAACCTGTTTAACTTCGATCTGCAGCGATTCTACCTTCTGCCTGTATTTGTATGCCATTGGTATGGGGTCGGCCTTCAGCAGGTCCACCAATCTGTGGGCCTGTACCATAGGGACGAGAGGTGGAGACGAATATAGGACTGTAAATGCGGGTTCCGCAAAGGAACGGCACATAAAGGCAACATTGAGAAGCCATCCACTCGATGGAAGAGGCTGAAATGTGTGCTCATCATAGAGAGGGTATGAAGCATACTGGAATATCTGGACGAACACATGGTACGGGAGTGTTTGCCACGGTGGAATGACTCCAGACCCCTTGATATGCTCGATTGTATGATCCGCAACTGCCTTCGGGGAGGTCGGCCTCGATGACTTGCGACGTTTTGGTGTGGATTTATGGTCAGAGTCATCGGGATAGTACTTTCGTTTCTGCTTCTGAGGTGTAGGATTTCTTCGAGGTCTGGAGGTTCGTGATCGAGGAGTAGGACGAGATTGCTCCGATTCGGATGCTACAGCTTCGTAGTATGCCTCAAGCTCGCTATCGGAAGAGTCTTCGGCGTAGGATATTGTAGCTTTTGCTCGTGTCGCTCGAGGTGGCGTCCTCAGTCGTCGCAAAATTGCAGCAGCCATTGTGAATGAGGGGCCACCCACAGCAAACTGCTTCATGCAATCGTAGAACTGTGATAATATGCTTAGCGACCAAGTTTTGCGAATGCACCAGTCCGCGACGGTGTTCTTGTTGCTGTTCTGGTGTTTGTGGTCTGTTTGTTGGCTGCACGAGATGTAATGAAGTCACTACGGACAAGAAGAAGGGTGAAATCAGGTCGTTTTAGATTCTAGCCCGACCCACCGCAGGCACCCACTAGGCTAATCATGTGTAGAAAGTGCACCTAGGAATGAGTTTTGGGCCATGTTGGTTGAAGACATAAATTTTTTATTTATTGTATGGAAGTCAGCAGAAGGCTACCATCTCAGAAAGTCCCAGCCCTATGCACTACCTGCAGTCCCATGTAGATGCGGCCGCTAGTCGATTGCACCCGTGGCAGGCACTACAGTAATGAGCCTAACCCATCTCAGGACATCTAGTGGTCGCTTCCTTCCTAGCCGCGCTCCGTAAATAATAGAAAACAATGCGACTCCAACATCAACACTGGTCCGACATGGCTTGATAGTCTTGCATCTCGACAACGAGGGACGACGTGTCGATAGTGGAGGTTTATTTGATGATAGCATTCATTTACTCGCTCACACTCCTTTGGCTTCACATTTCTTTCGCCTACAATACATTCACCTACTTGCGTTCTCCAGACGCGTCCCCGCCTTTGATCCGCTCAGCTTCCAGTTGCGACCCGGCCTTCTGGTTGCCGCCACATTCCATCTAGCCTTGCTATTGTCACTTTGTATCCGGAACTCAACATTCACTCACTCACCTATGGGCGCAAACGGTCTGGTGCAGGCTCGTTTAGCCTAAGAAATGAGAGATGTCAGTCGACAAGTGTAGAGGTGAAGGAGAAGCCGGGCTATCAATCCACGCTCACATTCACTCCTCTATCAGGAAAACTTTTTTGAGGAGGAACGTTCGCAAATTTTTACACTCTCAAACAATGGGCTCAACAATTTCCTCGATCACCTCGTCCATGGGCGCAAAGCCTCGAGACGACCTGATGGCTCTCGATGACGACGAAGATGAAGACCCGAGACCTGCAAAGCGGAGAAAAGTCACCCAGTTCGAGTCCAGGGGCATCACGGCTCAGAACGGCGACGATTCTAGTCTACGTCAGCCACTAGGTCAGGTGATGAGCAATCAACGAGGTCGCTCCTCGAAGCCCGAACTGGTACAGCCGTCCGATTTCTATGGCAGTGCAAAACGCGGAAATCTGGCTCCCCCGCTACCGACAAAACCTATACCGGTGACGGATACCAACAAGTTTAGCATCAACGACATTATCCCCAAGGCACTAGCCAACTTTACAGAGTCTTTGCGTGTGGATGTTCTCGAGATCAATCCATCCAGCGACATCGACAGTGAGATTCTTGATCTTTCTCCACATGGCCGACAGTCAATCGACATCTCATGTAGGGTTGCGACTTCGATATTCTACTATGCACACAATGAAGACAAGGAAGGTGGAGGACAGGACTTCAGCGAGCTTTGCAGGCTCGTCAGCCCCTGCATTTTGCGTGTCAGCGTCGCCGAAGATGGAGAAATATCAAGACAGTTTGTCAAGCTGAAACCTTTCTATTTCTTACCTGAGCATTTCTACGTCAGACGGAAAGTCAGGAAACCAAATGGACAATGGGGTGGCTACGAAAACTCTTTCGGATTGGCCGAGAAGTACAGGCTATCGATATTCATTGAATCAATGGATTTCCACAAAGACTGGCCTCCTCTAGATATCCCCGCAGACTCGGGCGTCATCTCGCAAGGTTTGGATGAAGGTCGATTCATGAAAGATGACTTTCACTTATACTGCAGAATCAATCCGCTTTCGGATCCCGAAAGGCAACGCAGAAGTCCTCTTCAACTGTGCCACAAGAATTGTCACAGGGATATCAAACGATCTTTGCCGTATACATTGAACCTTCAGGTCCGATGGGCTATCCCAAATCACCTGACATCTATGGTCCTCGAGGAACCGAAGAGTGAGTCGCCCCGTACGATTAGGCCCGCAGCCTCGGCTCCCGTTCTCAATGAGCCCACCAGCCCGATTCCTCGCAAGCGGGAAGACGTTTCGGCGGAAAACAGCCCAGCAAATAGCCGTGCTCAAAGGCATCGCACAGATGTTCAGACATATAACTTGAAAACTTTAAGCACCTTAGCCCAAGGCAAATCTCCAAGGAAGCGCAAACCTAAAGAGCCGAGATCTGCATCCGAGCAGAGAAGGGACGACGGCTTGACCGTGACTTATAGCTTTGGCAAAGCCGATGCCGCAGATGCAGGCGTAAGGCAGCAGACTACGATCTCGGGTTTGGCATGCCCATTTTGCAATAGTCAAAATAGCTTGGTGGAAGAGCTAAGATTGCATTTACACACCGATCACGGTGCTTTCAAATTTCATCTACGGCGAAATCCACCACGCGTCCAATTCTTCATTGAGTTGGCCAAGTCTCGCTCCGGCCCTATGGTAGAGATTGATCGGTCAAAAACTTTTCAATTAGCCAAGCCTCGGAGCCTTTTCGATCTAGACAAGTACCTGTCTGGAGATGACAGCTGGACCAAGGCCCGCCATGGACCTCAGCACAACATATGGCCCGACCATTTACTGGATCGCGCTCACGAGTCATCCTTGTCATCGTCTCCTCATGGATCTCGCTACAGTTCTCCCAACACATCCAACGGCACGGATGATGTTATGGATTTCGAGATGTACGAAGGAAAACCCCCTCTGCGCCCACGAAAGGTCTTCTATGTTCCCCAAACAGCTAAACCTCTGTACGATGCCATCACAAAGCGAGTGCTTCAGCCTGGCGAAGAAATCCCCGGAAGTGACGATGAGAAGGATGAAGGTTGGCTACACCAAAAGCAACGAGATCTTATCAATGACTTCACGGATGTGACAGCTGAGGAAAAGGATTATATCAATGAGTGGAATCCATTCATTGTCGAACAGCACTTGACAAGTGATAAATACCTCGCTGAAGCGATTGTGCGCTTCATAGAGGCGAAGAAGGGCTGGTTTGCGGAGCAAAAAAGCAGAAAGAAGGAGTTCGTGAAGCACATGGAAACATTTATATTGAGAGGTGTCGTGGAGGAAAAATACCTTCACAGGTGCATCGAAATTCTAAGAGCAGCAGAGAAGGCTAAGGAATCGCGAGAGCAGGAGGACGTTGTCATGGAGGACGTTGAAGTGGAGAAGCCTGTATCAAAGAAACGGGGCCTCTTCATTTGTGTTTGTGGAAGCTTTACACAACCTCCGAACCGTATCGTCTGTCAGGGCCCAGTAAGCCGATAACAACCCTTTTCTCAAGAAAGCCACTAACGAAGCTCCAGCAATGTCCAGCACGATTCTTTTGCCGTGAATGCGCAAAGAAATATAGACGGCCGGTTGTAAATCCCTGGAAATGCAATGAGTGTTTTTCTGGTGCGAATGCATAATCGGGAAAGGTCATTAGCATGGAGTTGGAGGATAACTTGGCATTGTAACACATAATCTTGTATTGTACAAAAGGGCATGGGATGGGAAGAGCATTACTTTACATACCCACGGGCATATTGCAATGAGCTTCTGATAAGCGGCAAACATATCAGAAGCAACGGTACAGATCAAACTCAGATGCCGATATCAGTAAAGTAGGGTGGTAGGATTCAGGATCAAGACGATGATTGCTGGTAGATGATATTGGAACATAGTCCAATGAATGAGGACATAAGTAAGACGAGTGCTTTGAATTCAAGTATGCTTTTGAAATGACAGAGCTAGGGCCTCTCCTATTTACATCCGCTTGTTTACAGAGCGGAAACTGTTAATAAGATTGTCTCTCCAGTATCCCTGGCTGAAGCCGGAGGAGTTTCACTAGCAAAACTCTCATTCAGATGCATTTGAGGAACTGCGCCACAGCTCGATCAGTGGACTAACCTTAAGTACTAGCAGCATCCCTTCATCTCAAGGCAAAGGTTGAATGAAGCTTATCTGCTCCTCACCCCCACGAACTCCCATTCTCGGAGAAAAATCTTCTACCCCACCAATGCGCCTCGAGCACCGAGCACAGCCTCCGTCTCATCCAAACAGTCTTCGCCACGCCCTGCCCTCTGATATCACGTGATGTTCATCGCAAGATCTTCATCTGGCGTCCGATTCGACGCCTTACATGCTGCGCCCCTCTTCAGCCTCGTAGACTTGGCTCTGGACGCCGTCGACTGGGGGGACGGAGCTTTATTTGGACATTTCTGCATTGAAAAGTTCGGATCGAAAAAGATGAGAGCGTGTGGATGATTGTGGGTGGAGCAGCAAGCATGATCGCGCTTCCATTGTGACTGCCCTCCGTCCTGCCGCATCAACGTGTTCACGGCGTCTATTTCCTCGTGCTCTGGCCTCTGACCACGAAACTGGGTTCTCACGCTTCACGCTCACGCTCACGCTCACGCCCACGCTGTGTCTGCACGACGGAGGGAAGCCAACCGCCCGGACTGCCAGGAACTCGCTATCAGGCCGGCGTAGGCGTAACCGACCAGCATAGGCGTGACGCACATCCCAGCCCGGTCGCGCAAGAACCCAGCCAAGTCGAATCTCACCCAACTGCACTGCACGCAGACACGGCATATCCACCCTCACCACCACGCCCACGCCCGCATCGCGACCACCACGACGAAAATCGCCGCTGCATTGAGCATCGCCATTGATGAGGAGGAGGGCCGTTGCAATTGGGTTTGCGCTGTCGTCTATGCGGTCGCGCTTCCATTCGGGAGGGGAGGAGTGAATCCATTGCGACAATGGTTACCGGTAGCCCTTGATCTGGAGACAATAGCTACCACCACAATACCAGCATTACCATTGCCTCGACCACGACGAAACCAAGTGCGCGCCGCTTGAAGCTCTCTTTCTAGATGTACGATCTTTTTTTTTCTCTCCTCGCGTCGAGCATTCCAAACAAACTTCTTCGAGATGGATCCTCTCTTGAGGACTCTGTGGGAGAACGGAGACAGAACAAGATGGATAGTGGAAGCTAACAGAAAAACAGATGGAAATGGAGGCCAAGCAAACCAAGACTAGCTCTGCTGTGCGTGAGAAAGGCATAGAATCTGCCGACAAGCAGATCGCGATGCTAAAGGACCGCCTACTACCTTATGTACGTCTCTTCCCCCTCCCTTGTCTTCCCTGCTCATAAGTCTCCAAGGATCCCCATATCATCACTGTGCCCACGAAATACCCCTACCTTGGTGGCTTCGACTATGAACATAAAGGCACACCGTTCGAGGACTACGAAGTCAAGCACCTTCAGTATGTGACGCTGGTCGGCGAGACTGACCGAGGAACCGCCAGGCCGTGGCCAGCTGCTGAATGGCAGGATGCCATCGAAGCCCGGTCTCCTGCAAGTCTGGCTGTGCGCAGCAATACGACCACTCCGAACGCAGCGAAAGAATCGAAAATTCCCTCCAAGAAGATATCGATCGCCGATTACAAGAATATGAAGAAGACTGGTGTCAAGTCCTCTCCCAATCCTGTGGGAGTCTCTAGTAAGCCTACGTACTCGAGAAACACAAGTGCTATATTCGGTGGTGAGCCTCTGAGTCGGGATCCTTCTTTTGAGGGAGTTCCGGAAGTCAAGCCGAATGGCGCAACCACATCAGTACATTCGGTCAACATTGACATTGGAGCTATAAAGGCCGTTGAGAAGTGAGTTTCCCATATAATTGCATATTATAACATACTAATGCACAATTCTTAGACCTGCTGTGCAAGCTGCCGTCCTATCTTATGCAAAGGCGCATGTAGCCGCAACCACCAACGGTCATACCCAGCGCACTCCGAACCAGGCCCGGCCAAAAGAACCCACAAAACACACACAAAACACCCAACATCCTCGACAACCTGCAGAACATATCAAGCATGGCTTGCCTCCTCGACCTCATTCTCCACCTCGTAAAGCAGATCCTACATACAACCTTCCTGATCCGAAGCAACAGAAGCGACCCCTGGAGTCAGCTGATGCAACACCATCTGAGAAGCGATCAAAGATAGAACACTCAAGAACTCCTTCGAATTCACAGAATCATCTCCCGCGCAAGCCTAACACCCCGTCTGATCCAAGACCATCACCTCTCAAGTCTCAAGGTGTTCCCCATACACAAGCGCACTCTTCACCTCAAATCAAGAAGACTCCCGGAACAAAACCACCACCCAAGGAAGCTTCTAAACCTACCGAGAAGCCTTTGGACCTTCCACCACTCTTATCACCACTCCCTGCTGATCTTAGTAGCAGTCCAGCACCAGGATTTGCCAGCAAGAAGACCGAAGGCAAGAAGTCTGCACAGGGTACTCCATCAAAATATGGCCTTGGTGCAGATACTATTGTTGTTAAGAAGTCGGGAGCCTCACCACTCGCAGAGATCCCGCGCCCCTCGAGGGCAGCTTCAGAACCCTTCGATCTCCCACCTCTACTATCACCAACTCTTCCCGATATTGTCGAGCAAGAACTCCTTCGATTGCAACAGAAGTCCGCCGCTCTAAATAACGAAGCTCGTCTCAACAGCGTTGAAGCTCGTCATGAGAAAGCTCGTCGACCTGATACTCCCGGCGTTGCTCGGAAGACCATTGTACCAAAAGTTGGACATCCGCCAAAGAAGATCCACGCCGAATCGAGCAAGGCCCATGCAGAGAATTCCACTCTCATTGTGAAGCTCAAATACAAGAAACGAAGATCCAATGATATCCAGCGCATTCTGGGTATTCGAGCGAAGCCAAGTCAGGATTTCTTGCGACTTGAGAAGGAGCGCATAGCTGGTCAGAAGTCTCGTCCTCAATATGATGAAGATACCATGGAAGTTGATGACACTGGTTCAAGCAGTGCTCCTAAGGTTGCCCCGCCAGCTTCAAAGAAGCGTCCAAGTGAAGCTGTCGAATCTCGTGCCGAGCCAGCTCCTAAGCGCACCAAAGGTCCTGAGAGCATTGACGTTGCCAAATCCAAGACGACTCTTGAGCCAGCCTTCAAGTCCCCCGCTTTCTCCCAACCAAGCCAGAAGAATCTACTTTCCACGCCAAAGAAGGGAGATGCTATGAAGAGTGCCACCATGCGCAAAGTCAACTCCAGCGACGGCCATGCACATACCCCCCAAACCAGCACAAGCACTCCTGCCTCTGCTGAGAAGCCTCGCGTCAATGGCATCCCTTACAATGACCCAAAGAAGGAGCTCGGTACCTTCTTGAAGCGTAAAATGGACACAATCCTTCATCTCAAAGACGGTCTTCGCGACACCGTCGACGAAACTCAACGCAAATTAGGCATGTCCGTTGCACTGGAGTGCGTCGCAGTCTACATGGTTGCCTTCGCCGCGTCTGATCGAGCCACCAAGCGTCGTTCATTCAGGGACTGGGAAAGCGTTGTCCAGCTCTGGGAATTCATCAACGGTCTCGCCAAAAATACTCCGCTCCAAGCTATGAGTTGGGAGCTGGGCGCTCTTTGCAGAGAGGAGCTAGGAAGAGCGTATAGCGAGCGCCTGGCGGAGAAGTTCGACCCCGAAACAGTAAGGCTGTTGCTTGCTAATTCGGCGAAGAAGGATCGCGCTTGGTATTCTGCTCATCATCCTGCTCTTAGCTCGGCATCGGTCCTAGGTGTCAAAGATTTAGAAATTGAAACTACGATGGGTCCTTGGACGCAAGCAAATGAGGCGAGAGACTACGCGTTTGAAGTTCTGGACAAGTTTGCGAGTAGGGAGAAGACGGGATGGAGACCTACGGAGACGATTCCTGTTACAGTGGAGAAGGGGGGGAGGGATCTGGGGAAGAAGAAGGAGGATTTGGTTAATGTTCCACCACCTGAGAGAGACTATACTGAGAGGAGACTTGCGGATGTAGAAAGATGAGATGAGACGGATGTATGATGAGATGGTGTTCGGCGTTCTTTCGGATAGCATGACATGGGACTGGATGGGTTTATGATATGATGCGATGCGATGCACGATACCCGCTCTCTTTGAGCTATGATTGGCTGGCTGGATAGTCTTGCTAGTTTGCTTTGAGGAGGTTGGCTAGAGGCTAGATAAAGCTGGATGAACCGAGCTTGTACATTAAGTGCTGGAGAGAGATCCTATTGTGGCAGAAAGTAAATGAAATTAACTTGCTCCCGTAGCCCCATCCATTTCTCCTCATTTAGTAATGTGAGCAGTCAGTGGTGGAAGGAGTGGGAGGCTGTCGTGGTTGCTGTTTTTGGGATGGGTTTAGCGCTCGTACTTCGCCACGCGAGGGCGACCTCCCGATCGTGGTTCTTCTTTCATCCCCGTTAATCATTCTACCGTCTTTCGATTTCTGACCTTCTGCCTTCCTTCGCTTCCAAAGTTTTCAAGTTATGATTATGTCTAAATTTATTAGCAGCCTTCTCGCCGTGCAAGGCTGCGGGGTCATCACGCACAGCGATGACTTTGCAATGATTGGATTGGTGAGCTGCAAAGCCACGACACATCCGTGCCGACCCAGTTCTGCATCTTTCACTATCCCACTTTCCCACATCATCTCGCTCAAAGTCTACGATGGAGGCTCTCGTGGAATACAACGCGGCTCAAACATTTCAATATCAGCCTATCACAGAACCGGATAGCATTCGTCTTCTCATCGTCCACCCGGCTGAGCATGAGACGGCGGAAATTCGCTGCAGCCTTGTGCACACAACACTCTCAAAGTGCGAGTACGAAGTCATCGATCATTACACGGCCCTGTCGTACGTCTGGGGAGATGCGAGCACCCTGAAAGCCATCTGGGTTAATTGTTGTCCAATGAGAATCACGACGAACCTATACGAGGCTCTTCTACACATGAGAGATACAACACGGGAACTACGCGTTTGGGCTGATGCAATTTGTATCAACCAAAGAGATGAGGATGAGAAAAATCGCCAAGTGAGCATGATGGGGAAGATATATTCCATAGCGGATCACACTATTATCTTCCTCGGGATACCTGAGGACAACAGCTGGCCCTCGAACGCTCGGGGCGGCCTTATAAATTTAACACATGCTAGAGATATTCTACTAAGGCCATGGTTCAGACGCGTATGGACTTTTCAGGAACTAGTATTCTCGAAAGATCCATGGGTTCAATATGGTCAACGACGGTGGAAATGGGACCACCTCATATCCTTTTTCATCAAGAATAAGAATGACCTTTCTAACTACAACGCCAACTTACACGATTCACCAACAACCTCCTTGATTCAGACGGCAGAGCAAGCACGAACCAGTTCTCTAATGGATTATAGTTTTCACAGTTGCGTGAAACTCGCCATTGGGATGCACGATGCTCGACGGCAGCATATCGAGAATAACGGAAGAGGCGTTGACATGATGGCCCTCGTACCATCTCGGAGAGGCCTTGGAGTCACTGATCCTAGAGATATAATCTTTGCGCACACAGGTTTCGCATCTGATGGCGACGCACAGCTACTGCAAGTTGACTATTCCAAAAATTGCGAAGATGTCTATACAGATTTTGCCCTCCATCAAGTTGGTAAAGATAATACCTCTCGGCTCCTGTTCCATATCCATGAACTAAATAACTCGCTCCACCAGAGAAACCTCCCGTCGTGGGTACCAGACTGGAGGATGGGCAGTTCAGAAAATGCACAACCATACCTGTCTGGACAGATCCTTGAACCCGCTCATTTAAGGACAAAGTACCGAGAACAACACCTCGGTCTTACTTGCGCTTGTGTCCATGAGCCACCTACATTGTTATTGCTTGGCTGCTGCCAAGAAGAAAAAGTCGTCAAATATAGCGTTCTTCTCTCGTATGAGGAAATATCTTCACGGGATATGACCAGATTATCCAACAAATTCACAAGGATGAGAGACCACATTTCTTCGATACTCAATAACCTCTACCCTCTACCCGATCTGGATGAAAAAGCGTACACTGAAGCGTACATGGAATTTTACAATGCTTGGCGAAAGGTTATACAAGATGATGAGATTTTACCCGACTTGATCAAAGATCCTATCGATTTCACTAGATCAGATTTCCGCAGTTTGTCAGAAGGTAGTTTTCCAACGTTCCTTCACGAAGTAGACTCTACATTTAGCAAATCGCATTTACTGCCTGCAAGAGACTCAATTGCGGATTGCCTAGTTGCGGCTTTCGACCCTGACTTCAACAGATCATTCCTTGAAGGAAGACGTCTTGCGCGATTTTCGAATGGGGACCTTGCTCTTGTGCCGGCAACTGTTCAACTTGGAGACTTGGCAACCTATACCCAGGACCGTCTAGGTTACTGGTTTCGAGAGCCGATCTTGTTACGACATTGTTCTCGAGAACCCCGCTCACCATCAGATGTTGAGGTGAGGTCGAGCTTCCACAAGATGAGGTCGACCTTTCACGAGTTCGTAGATCTTTTACCATCTGATGAGGAGAGTATTTCTGATGAAGAGAGTATGTTGCCTGCACCGGGCCTTGATACCTCCACAGCTCCGGTAGAGCATTGTACAATTGTTGGACCCACGTTCGTGCATGGATTGGAGTTTCTGGAGGCGACGTCAAGTAAGAGAATATGTGAGATGGGAGATAGTAAGAAGCAGATACCAAAAACTATCTATGCCATTCATTAAGGGGTCAACTGGCTTTCATAATAACAAGAGAGAATCAAACGAGATGCGATGCGAGAACGAGCGTGGATATCCCGTTCCCACATGAAAATGATACAATTGCGGTTCGAGCGCTCATCGCGGATTTTATCATGAAGGCGTTGTAGATTTGTCCAACTACCTCTTTTTGAGACGGTGGGATAGATGGTGTACTTTCACTTGTAGTTTGAGAGGTAGAGATATGGGGCGCGATGTTGGGAGATGTGGTGATGTGATGAAAGAAGGGAGATGGAAGGGTTCTCGTTTGAAAATGGTCGTGAGCATGAAGTTTGGGAGATAATTGTCCCGACTAAGTACCTACGTACGTACTTGCTCTACTCTTATGATCAAGGTGAAGAATGTTAAAGCTGATGATGAGAATGAGGCGAGAGAAGTGAGAAGTGAGATCTTAGCTCGAGCTGGTGAAGGTTTGCATGGAAATATGTTGTTTTATGTTTGTTTTATGTTTGAAGGAGATAGAAGGTCGGAGAGTTGGAGAGGGTTTGGATGTCCGTGTCCGTGGAGAAAGAGCGCCGTGGAGAAGGGCATCCTTATTCCTGTGATTTCTAAATCAATATCAAGCAACTTAGATTTTTCTTATAATGTTTCGGTGGGGGATATTGCTTATTTTCGCGCTCTTAGTGCGAACATAACATAAATATAGCTCCGTTTGCAAACTTAGAGATGCGAAGGAGAGGGAAGTCAGCTTGAGTTGGCTCGGGTCAGATTCATTTTTAAGAGCACGTGGATGTTCGAATGGAAACACGGCCTCTACTTCCTCGACGAGTTTGGATTCAATATCAACCAACCAAAAGTGTCCGTACGAGGTTTCTTGGTAGTTTGTTGCTACTTTATTGCCTACCTAGCTAAGTAGAATTGGAGCTAAAATATCACGTGGAATAATACTGCTGCGCCTGCAACTTTATAGACCCTGAGGGGATGGGAATCGGGTTAGGCGAGAGGCTAAAGAGGTCTACCTAGGAACGAGAAATTTATGTTTCAAAGAAAGACTCACGGAGATATTATATATCATAGGGGCTTCAACCGCATGCAGACCTACCTTTCCAAGTATGCCTAAGATACACGAAGGTCACTTGAAATTCATCATCATTCCACTTCTCAATAATTGTACCTACACTATCTTATCCTATCTTCTCCCATCCTCACCCTTGCATCTCCACCGGTCTCGACCTCCCATCCACCTCCACCACTTGGCCCCGTGATCCTGGTCCCAATCCTGATCCAAGTCCTGGTTCCGAAGGCGCCTCAACCATTGTATTCCCATGTTTGCCATCCCTATGCCCAGGCTGCTCAAGCTCAGCGCGCGCCGGGTCTTGTCTCCGCCGTCGACGGAAGAAAAAGAACCCTATACCAGCTAGCACGAGCAGCGCACCAAGCGCAACACCAATCCCAATCCCCGCCTTCGCGCCGGTCGATAGCCCGCTCGTTGCCGCTGCGGTGTTCGTGCTCGAGCTTGTATTAGTCGCCGTATTTTGCGAATTCGTCGCAGTGGTAGCAGGAGTGGAGGAAGGCGTAGATGAAGGATTGGAGCTTGTGGTAGAAGCAGCAGCGAAGTTATAGCCCTCGACGGGGACGGCGATCATGAGCCCGGAGGCCGAAAACACAGTTGTGGCGAGTGGGTAGCTGTTTGATGTAGGGGAGGCGTAGACTAATGTATACCCGGAGGGGATTATGGATGTGCAGACGCCGTCGACGCCGCCATTATAGGAGAGACTGCGAATGTAGGAGTAGGAACTGTTTGGGGGGAGAGGGGTTAGTTTGGTTTAGTTGAGTTGAGTTGTGGGAAAGACTGGCTGGCTGGCTGGCTGGCTGGCTGGCTTTGATGGACTGGAATGCGAATTGGGGGAGTGAGGAAGAAAGATTGGAGGGCACGCACGTAGGACAACATATGATAGATGTGCTAGTACCATCGACGGAGATGGTACTAAACGTCGTATATGCTGCCGGACAGACAATCGGGCCAATGCTCCAGCTGGTGATGGTATTCAAGACGGTCGAGCCGCCGTCCCACCACTGCGTAGCTTCAGGAGGAAGACAGGTCAATGTATTCGCAACTGATTGTCCGTATGCGGGATCATATATGTAGGGCCATTGGCCACTTGAGGTCAGGAGACCAACCCGTACCCACGCTTCAGAGTTGCAGGCGGATTGGGAGGTCCATGCTGTGGTCAGGGGAAGCCAGGATGTCCAGATCCCGTTGTTTAGCTGTGCTGGATGTGTTGTTGTTGCAGTTGATGCCAATGCTGCCATCTTAAACGCAGGTTACAAGAGCAATGTGCTCTCGATGATAATATACAGTGCTTCATCATGAGACAAAGAAAGTTGAGGATGTGGTTGTCAATCCTTCGAGGCGGCAAGAGAAGGCTGCGCCGCACGGCGCTTCAGTAGCTTATTTAAGGTTAGGTTGACTTCGTAGGATTCAGGAGGTCTCAGCCAACAGACCCCGTCGCGAAATATTTTTGTTTTTCCTCTTTTGTCCCCCCCCTTCTATCCCGCAAAAACAAAAACACTCAAAACTGCACGCCAGTACATAACGCTCCATCAACCACCATATTACTCCCACTTACGAAACCGGCCCTCTCGCTGCTTAACCATACAACCGTATCAGCAACCTCGCTCGCTTTTCCCATTCGTCCCATTGGATTCTTTCCCAACTGATTGTTGAAAAGATCGGGATTATTCTTCTCAATGCTTCCCCAGACTCCGTCTTCGATATAGATATTCCCCGGACTTACAGTATTAGCTCGAATCCCTTTCGATGCCAACGTATGAGCGAGTTGAGACGTGTAGTGGATGAGCGCAGCCTTGAAAGCACCATAGGGTGACGGAGCCGTAAAATCCACGTCTCGACCCGAGACGGAGGAGATGGTTATTATATTCCCTTTAGACTTCTCAAGATGAGGGAGCGCGGCGTTGATTAGAGTAACGGTGCCCAGCATGTCTGTTTGATAGGCTTTTTGCCAGGCTGCGGGATCGTTGGTTACGGAGATCGAAGAGACGTTTGAGACGACGACGTCGATGCGCTTCTCTTCAGCAAAAATTGAGGCAATCCATGCTTCGACCTCGGAGGGGATGGAGACGTCGACTTGGCGTGGGTGAGCACGAGATGTTGAGCCGGTTGCTGTTTCTTGCATATAGCCTTGCACATCTCGAGAGCACCAGTGAACGATTGCTCCTTCTTCGAGACTAGTCTGAGGTCAGCCTTTAATCCATAGGTATCGCGGCTTTGCGAGACTTGGTAGACGCACAATCCTTGACAGATGGCTCGTCCTATGCCTTTCGATCCCCCTGGTGAGGTTAGTAACGAACCGCACGCAATGAGGGGTAGATATTTACCAACCTGTGATAACGACAACTTTCCCCTCCAGACCCAGCTTCATCTTGAGATCTCAGCTAATAAGATCGAATATCAGTAACAATAATAAATTAAATTAAAGAGATCGATTTCATGTCAAAATATTGACTATAAAAGTTGTAGAGCGATAGTAGCTTATCTATTGTGGACAATAGTGGGGTGACTGACGTCGAGAAATCGACATCTTCAACGACTTCAACAAATCAAGTGTAAAGACTAGCTATGCATTAGTCGGGGGTTTGAACGACGCAACTGGGTCTGATGGGCATATGATATTCAATATAAGCACCATGTTCTTAATATATTGTATCCAGTACGTTCATCTTAGTTAAGGTCAGCGCTGTTGGGTGTATCCCGATAATGTATAGTTAAGCGAACACTAACGTACGTAAGAATGATACTGTTTTTGTCCTCGAGCATTTTGAATCAATATATAATCTAAATAGACTTTTCTCCACTAGATCCGCGGCAGCTTTTGCGGCTTTTGCCGCAATCGCTTAGCTCCACAAAGTTTTGGTAAATACCTATGAGTTGGAAAATAGTATTTCAACGTATATAGATTCTAGATTCTGGATTCTAAAAGTATTTAGCTAAAAAGCAACGAGTAGATACCAACCATCTATACCTGGTAGATGGTATGTAACATTACACTCTTCTCCTTCTCCTCCTCTCCCCTCTCAATAGCTATTATCAAAAGTAGTGTCGCAGTTTTGCTACTTTTCGTCAGCAAGCTAATATTGGAGTAGAGAGAAAGTCATGAGATTGAAAGTAGGGAAGCGTACAGAAAGGCAAGGTTGACACCAGGCCCCAGAGATCCATACTGGGTTCATGCATCCGTGCACAAAGTAACAGTTGCAGCGGTATTCTTCGTATGATTTCCAGGTATTGTTGCTCATTTTCGTTGTTTTTAGGGGTGTGGGTTGGGTTGGGAGTGGGTCGAACTTTGTTGTTAGTTGTGAAGTGTTATTCTGTAAGTTTATGGGGGAGAGAAGAGATTATGAAGTTTTGAAGAAATGGGAGAGAACAGATGTGAATAAGAGGATATTTTGCGATATATTCAGAGAGTGTGACATCAGGTAGTTAAAGCACTTGAATTTATGATTTTGTAATTGCATTCAAATCTCTGAATTCGAAAAAGTTTTCCATTCCATTCCATTCCAACTCTAACGCTAAGAATCACTGTCCATACTGCGGTACAAAAGGTTGTGACGGATATTTAGCCCCAGCATACTGGCTCTCATGCTCAGGGTACTGGTATTCCGGATGTGGATCATAATGCGTACTCTCCGGCGCCGTCAACTCCACACGATCATCCTACCATCCCTTAGTCACCGTTTAACAGACCCAACTTCCAAGAATCAAGAACTCACCTCCTGCTGTAGCCCTGTCCCATACGCCTTCGTCGCCGTATATCCACTACCCGAGCCACGATTCCTAGCTCCAGCAACAGCCGCAATAATCCCTTTCACCACATCCGAGATATTCAACGCTTGGCCGATAGCTCCCAAGCCCAGGAATCCGCCGCTATAACCGCCGTGTCCGAGAGCGACGGCCGAAGCGCCTTTCCGGAAATTGTACTCGCTTGTTCTATATACGTATAGGAACAGGCCGGAGAAGAGGACCATTTCAAACGACACGACCATGTTTGGGATAGCGATCGTGAGATCTTTGTATGTTAGTTTTGATGAGGGGTGCAGGTCACTTGATGAGGTGAGGAAGGAGAAGATTAGCTGGAGAAGAAAGGTTAGTATCGGAGTCAAGACATGTGACAAGGTGGGTAAAGACGAACAGTTTGTAACCAAGTGATGCCCACGATAATCTTGAATGCTATAAGCTTGGCCATCGGTTTTCGCTGTCCCACTCGCGTCTTCATGACCTTGTAAAAACGAAGGACGGACATGATGGCCAGCCCCGTCGTGATGGCGGTGATGATGGAAACCCATATACTGGCGAAATAGAGCTTCTTGGAGGTGGCGCAGTAGGTGCCTGTTGCTTCGGTGATTTCGGTCAGGATGAAGACGAGGAATTCGACGACGGGGAATTGGAAGATACAGATTGCATTTTTCTAGGATTTGCTGTTAGGAGTGTAGAGGGGAACTGGGAGAGATTCCTTACCCTGTATGCTCCAATTGTTCCAGAGTTCTCAAAAAACGCTTGTCGCTCGTCGTCATTCTCTTGAACGTAGGCTAACAGAAGGAGGAAGAAGGCAGAAAGTGCGAAAGATTCATAGAGAGCGTCAAGCGGCTGGAGATATATTGAGGCGTCGTTAAAAGCCACAGACAAGAAAGCCGAGACAGCGAAAACAGGGACGATGAAAATTATTCGCATAACTCTGGTCTAGGTTAATTTTTTGCAATGTGCATAGGGATGAGTACGTGGATACTGCTTTTGTTCTTTAGGTACTGCATAGTGAGTCGCATGACGGAAGATGAGATAAAAGCATAGGAGACAAGAAATGGCCGTACAGGCTCCCGATGCTAGCACTGCGACTTGGTGGAAACTGAGTGAACCGGCAAAAGGTTCCTGTGCTAGACCAAGGGGGGTCAATATTTTCACGTGATATAATCTGGCCGGGAGAGACTCACGTGGATCCGCCAAACTTTTGTTAGGGCATGTGTGATTAGAATCTTTATGATCAAAGATTCCCATCTTGGTAGTGAATGCTGCAAAAGTGTATAGAGTTGGAGACTAAAGAAGTGTATAGAGATGGAGAGCCAAGAAAGAAACATTTGGACAGCAACTTCGCTCTTTATGTATTTGGTCTATGTGCGCAGCATACACGCAGTCAGCTACGCATCCATCACCTGAAGGGGTTGATGAAACGTGACGATAATGGTCTCGGAATAATGAAGCGCCACAGACAACCAGGGTTGTAGGGCTCTGTGCCAATCGTACAGGTGGGATACGCATGTTTAATTCGCTCAGGCCTGTTGAGACCTGCTGCGCCATATGTGACAACCAGCAAACGTTGAGCATTTGTGAAGTAAAATTAGGGTAGGCGATGCGGCTGTCTAAATCTGTGCGAGATCTCCACGGCACAACGGCGCAGTGACTAAACATTCCTTGACTAAGCTCGATTCGACGCTCGCATTCGTTCCCAACGCGGTAAGTGTTTAGTAGCTGAGTTGAGGTGTCACAAACATTTGTATCGCAGGCACAGGCCTACGGATAAGCAAATGCTGGAGCGAATCGCTTCTCACCCAGCGATCGAATGGCAAAGATCGTAGGGCCGGGATAGGGCTGAAAGCGTAGTTGGCTCTTCCGCCTCCAAGATCGCAAATTTGCACCTTACGAAAACACGGAGTCCCACTTTCGATGACGACGCCTCAGCTAGACATGCAAAGTCGCAGATATTTTCTTCAAATGTTGATGTGATGCTGAGCTGGATATCTGCATTGACTTTTCATCTTCTTGATTTTGGTGAACCTGGCACGCATGTTTCTCAAAGGTTAATGTTGGAGTCGGATTTTTGAATTGGATCCCTGTCTCTTAAATATTGGATCCTGGGTACGACATCGACCTACTCTTTTCAATCTCTCTCATCTCATTTGTACTTGCGTGCTTCTGCGTTATTGTGGTAGAAGCCACTCTAGAGAGAGATGCCTGGATGCCTGAAATGTAAATTTGACGCCTCCACGTGCTGCCTTAGGCAGCCACACAGACCTCTCAGTCAGAGTATTAAGTGGCCGATTTTCGAACGCGAGAATAACAAAATCCAAAGTACTGCACACTTTATTTCTCAAAATATTACGACCCAAAAATTAAATAGTCCTACAGAATTCCTCTAAAATATGTAGTCATCTCGTATATATAATACCTTTATATTATTTATTAATTTTGTATTAGCAATATCGCGGATTTATCACATCTGCGTATCTCGCCAAAACCGGCTACTTAATACTCCGACTGAGAGACAGAGTAAGGGAATATAAAAAAGAAAAAAAAAAACTACTCTTTCTACTTTCGTCTCAAGCAGGAGGTTTCCTTCACGACTTCGCCAAGTCCCTCGTCCATTTGCTCCACTGTCGCTCCTCATACTATATCCTCATCTATATACATTAGTGACGCGATCAACAAATACCCGACCTTTCGTTCTCTCAGAAACAAAGACCTACGGCACGCTTCGTTAAAGGCAGTTTGTCTCCGTTATACGACCCCTAAAAGCTGATTTTGGGTTTCTAACAACATGGCCGTCGAGGCTCGTGGCAAACGATCGATTTCTTTTCACGACGACCCGGATGGCGGGATCTGCTGGCATGGCCAGCTTTCTTCCTTGACAACAAAACCTACCAGCGATCAAGCAGAGTCGTCGTCTGAATTGAAATTCGTCGGCGTAGAGTCCGACAAGACATGATAGGATAGTCAGGGTCAGGCCTAGGGTTTCAAGGCAACTCTCGTCCACTATGTCACCGGAAGAACGGCAATGGGAACGAAGATGACCTTGTTTGCACAATGTCCCATTTCATGCAACGTTGAAGGATATTGGTATGGTGCTTTGATTTTGTATGTCTTCGACATTCTACGCTGCAGCTCGCAAGGGATGCTGACGTCGGAAAATTGCCCCTGTCTTCACCGCCTATTTGAGACATTGATCACGTGCGCATCCCTTGGCAAGCCGAATAAAATGAACGCAACTTGACTCACGAACTTCTCCTTTCTTCCTTAACCAACAATCATGATACAACCACAGCTTTTCAGTCGTCTGCGACTGGCAATCTCAAGCAGTAGCATGTCGCAAGACGTCTTCTGTCCATTGAAATATAGCCCCAATGACGGGGTGTTCGGGAGTTAAGTCTCTTGAGCTCCTCGCCGTTAGTGGTTGTATATTACAGCTCCCACCTCGGCCAACGCTTCATCGCGTTCCGATCGATCCCAATCGATAATTTTGTTCTTTCTATTTAAATCTGTGGTGTGCAGGAGGGCGTAGGACTCTCACGGAGAGAGAAGAGGTCAATCACGATTGACAAACAAGCTTCGAGACGTAAGGCTAGAAGCTGGACAACAGCACAGAAGAGTAAGACTTTTGAGCCATATCAACAGAATTTTACTGACTTCTGCAGCTGAACTAAACCTAGAATAATAATATAATAAGACGATAGCCCAGACCAACTTCAAAATGTCGATCAACAACCTTTCCATAGAACTTCTTCAGAAGATCTACGACTACTCCGAGCTCCAAGATCTCCTCAGCCTAGCTCGAACATCGAGAAGGAATTACCGCGCCTTTCTCGGCCGTCGAATGCACCACCTCGAACAAGGACTTCACAATTCATACAGTCCACTGCCCTCACTCCTCAAACTTGTCCTCAGCAATGAACCCGACAAGAGCCGCAAGCCCATAGGCACCGAAATCCGCATCAACATGGTTCTCGACCGTATAATTCAAGCAGGCGACAAACCCAAATTGACACTCGAACACATGAAGAAGATGGTTCGATATGGAAAGATTGCAGATCGCTGGACAGAACTCTATCCACGCCTCCGGTGGCGGTTCGGATCTGACAACAGACGATTACTTCATCAACATGAGAAGGAGCGTCTGCGCAGAGCAATCTACCATCATTGGACCTACACAACACTCTTCCACTCTCGTGTCTTCACCCAATACTCACCCGATCCTCCTTCGCCAGCAACCCTCGATGATCCTCGCCACCGGCTTCTTCGCACCTACTCAACAATCGAACATGTCCAATTATCCGAATTTCTAGCACATGTCGAATTGCTTGTAGAGCTCGACCTCTATCCATCCAACTCTATCGTCCAAGAGCATTATTCGCACTCCCTTCCTCCTCGTGCACTCGCCAAAATCGCTTGGGGAGAAGGAAATGAATACCGGCGCCTGGTCCGCGATATTATGAAGCTGTCTCCAGCAGACCTTCTCCACCTCGTCGAGAACACAACAACCAAGACAGAGCGTTTCGACTTTTTATACGCGAAGGAAGCTTGTTTTGGTGATGTTCCTGCTACGCTGAATTATGCTCTGTCGACGGTTTCGGTGGAGCGTGCTAGGCATTGTTGGGGCCTGGAAGGGTCGGTGTTGAAGATGCTGGTACCAAATCTTCAGTTTGCCAGCTTGCGACCCAGTGTGCCAGAGCCGGACTCAGACTTCTCGGATGATAATTTGGTGTTTGGGGTTGTAGATGTGCAAGGCAGGGGGGATTTCAAGACGCTGGAGGTTCACATTGCTGGTGACGCTGTTGAGACGGGAGAGTGGGAAAAGTTCTGTGGTCATATTGGAATAGCGCAAAATTCTGTGGTCGAAGAGACGGATGAGGAGGAATGAGCTGAAGCTCAGTCTTATTTTATTTTTGCATATGGTGGTGTCCGATATGAGCAATAGCGTATTTTAGTTCAGTATATTATGGTTCTTGGATTGTCTGATTCATTTACAAATTGTTGTACTTGGTCTAGTACGCAAGCTCATCCATTGCTCGAACTTGACCTGACAATGCTCGACATGGGGCAAGGTTGAAGATACAAAGTGTAGATGGTAAGGAGATTCAACATCTTATAAAAGACGACAGCAAGTGCTAGACTTCTACGAGGATAATTAGATCCCAGTCTTATTTTCATTTGAAACGGGCGTAGGTCATCCTCATGTCAATCTTCTTGTGCATTGCTACTTGCAAAATCCGGAATATTGCCATTTTAACCTAACATTCCCTTTTACATCGCATTTTTTCTCACTCATATTATGCGGCCAGAAATTCCTCTACCGCGTTTTGTTGCATATCGCATTTTTACGTCGCCGATTGTCTTCGGCGGTCGGCGACCAAGAACGGTCAACGCAGCCAATGCCATCATTCAAAGCCCTTCACTGGCTTTTCGTCCCAAGTCAAATTAGTCTTTGCTATTTCATCCCACCTTATCCCAAATCTTTTGTTGCACATCGCACTCTTCACTGTGGACACAATACGGCAAAGGTGGTCCCTCGTCCTCGTCCTCGTCAAAGTTCTGTTGCACATCGTAACCGGACATAAGAAACCAGACATTCTAATACCATTCAAAAAATATTGACATTCGAACAGCCAGGAAATATTCATCTCACGTTGACATCTAATCTTTTCGTCTGATCTTTTGGCGACCTTTTTTGTTGCATGTCGCACCTTTACAAAGAGGCCTCCCACGGTACACGCGGTCCTTCGTGCTTCGTGCTTCGTGCTTCGTCCGAGCGAGCATGGGTTGCTCGACTGGGGTTTTCATAAACGGCGAGTCAAAGTTCTCATTACTGTTCATAAGCAGTTAATAGGTTTCATCTCAAGTCCTTAATGCTCAATGCTTTCGTTTAATTTTGGGGCAAGTTTTGTTGCGCGTCGCACTTTTTAAACGGGCACGCAAAAGTGAGCGTAACCGTTCGTGGTTTGCCTTTCTTCTCAGCTCTCCACCTTTGGTTATAAGTGGCAGGGCCGAATTCTTCATATATACTTTAGCACTCAAGCAGCTGATAAGCTTCCGTTCCTCGTCATCTATACTGAATCTTGTCGAGTTACTCTGCAGTTGTCGTTGCCAACTCGTATTCGAGTAGCAAAAGATGGAACGACACCGTCGTTGAAACTCGACTCGCCTTCGGCGCTGACTCGCTCAACCTCCAATCTATGTCTTTATCTGCAGAACCTGCGTGGATGTCAGGACGGCCGGGTGAAATGCCTTTTTCAAAATTCTCGATAACGGATAAAGTGCTAGTTCCTTTCACTCGACGAGAGTTTGGTTTATATATCGATCTTGACTCGGAAGCAACTAGTACTCGGCGCGGCCTGAGTATGAAAGACAATTTATTATTCGGGGTGAGACTTCAAAACAGTGAAAGGTTCTTCATCAACCTGATTTTTCAACCTTATATAAAGGTTAATAAGTTTTTTTCTCTTTCAAACAATACAAACTCACCGCCACTTATGAGCTCTACATTCTCGAAGATTTGGACATTGTATGCGAGTCTGCATCACCAAACTCGAACTCATTATAACTGCGCCTTCTCTATACACTCAAGCTTTGTTGCATGCTGTTTTTCGTCATCGAGAGATGAGATAGTGGTGAGGAAGTTTTAGTTCTTGTTGTCAAGTAATATTAGACGTGCACATATTTTTTCATTATTTGGAAAAGTCAGACAAGTTTAAGTGTCGCCCCTCGACAACCTGGGACGGCATGACAGTGATGGTGATTATATGAATGCGGCTTTCCTCATTAATGGCAAGGAGGCCATGCCACTTCGTGGTCTCTTGTTTTGCTTTCATTCTACGAGCTGAGTGGCTTGCTAGTCTCTGAAGGGGAGCTCTTTTTATATCTCGAGTCTAATAGACGAATGGCCATACCACGGGCTGTAAAATCTATGGTGTGTGTGTGGGTAAAGTGTATATGATGATGATGATCCTGACTAGCGGTAAGTGAGGATATATATACGCAGTGTTTATCACGTGACCGTGACAGGCCAAGTCATAATCCTCAACTTCACTCTATCAAGGTTGAAGAATTCTTTCGATTATTAAAGCAAATGAATATTTGCCTTTGCTATGGATTGCTAAGTCGTTATTCACTTGAATCTCCTTGCAAGCAATTAGATTACGTTTCTGCCATTTTGAACGAATCGCGAGT
Source organism: Phialocephala sp. D728 (assembly GCA_003988865.1). NCBI lineage: Eukaryota > Fungi > Ascomycota > Leotiomycetes > Helotiales > Mollisiaceae > Phialocephala > Phialocephala sp. D728. The sequence goes on along the minus strand of QYAJ01000003.1, from coordinate 241,329 downwards.
CTGAGTTAAGACTCTAGGTGTTTATATATATATATATATATATACTTAGCTCTCGAAACTTTTGCTCCTCAAACTCGACTTTGTCTCCAAGGTCACATGTGTTCTCTTCTAGCCTCAATAAGTACAAGTAAAAAAATCTTGAACATAATCACAATGCACTAATAGTTCCCTCGCAATTGATTTTATGCAACTTGATGCTCACAAACGAGGCCACTATCGGCTGGGGCAGATACATTCGTCGGATCCCCCCACAGACATTGACAACCAAATGCGCAACGACAGCTACGGGAACATCTGATGAATATAATCTGGGCCTTTCCCAATTCCCTAATATACATGCTTATAGCCCGACTTTACAGTAGCCTCGCAAATCTAGTGTTAGTTCACTCGATTAATTAAGGTCTTCCGCAGTCACACGTTTTTGAGCACCGGGCCTGATGGTATGAACTCGGTTTGTCAGCTAAAGCAACGCAGAAATGCTACCTAGGCTGTATCAGCAAGCAGACCGCCTGCCCGCAAATCTGATGTGCTGTGCTATATGCCTGTAACTCGTACATATACAAATTTCCGTCGCCGGCTATCTATCCCCGCAAGATCCTTTTATCAATCAACTCGCAATAATTGGCATCCTCGAACTAACTGATCCCATCGCCATCTCCGTATCCCCGTCCTCACCCCTCTCAATCCCAAGTCCTTTAGTATTCCCACCTAAACCATCACCCACACCTTCGCCTTCGTCCTCCGTCTCATCTGGATCCCAGTTCTCCTGTTCCCACTCCTGCACCTTCATCTGTATCCACTTTCGACTCTCCACTTCATATCTCCTTAACATCCTACCCACGCCATTCCCACCATCGCCTTCGATATCAGCCTTCTCTACTCTACCAAAACGATTCTTGTTCACTTTGCGTATCTGGTCGGCATCTGTGAAGCAGAGATGGTCAGGTGAGACGTATATTAGAGAGTTTGTGCGGTACCAGGACGAGAGGGAGGGGTCTGTTTCGGATTTCACGGTGCGGAGGGAGCCGGAGACGAAGGAGAGGATGGAGGGGATTTTGTGGCGTGCTGAATCTGGTACAACGGTTAGCAGGTCGAACAAAGGTGGGAGGTAGGGTTGGAATCTTGCCTCGTGATGTGAGGAGTTGTTTGATACCCATATATGCGTCCCCGACACCGAGGAGAGTAACGCTTGCATTGGGCAATAGCTCCAGATAATTATCCCATATGTAGCACAGCAAGTCTTTTGTTTGGTTTTGGAGGAGGATTTCGGATGCTTTGGGGAGGTATGAATCGAGCCCACTTCCAAATTCAACTCCCTTGGAAACTTGCTGTGGGAAATTAACGTCGACTATGCCAAAGCCGTTTTCAATAGCCCAGGCGATGTATGACTTAAGATCATCGGCCTTTCTGTATTAGCATTGTGTCTTTTTTTGGGTTATGCAGTGGACTTACAACATAGGCGTTGTGAGGATAAATAGTGTTGTCGTAAAGATCTGGTTGCGCCATAACATCCGGTCTGTCGATGTCAGCGAGGCCAAACATGTGGAAGGCTTCAACTTACGGATCATGAATGACCATAATGACTTTCCTCGCCTTATTCAATTCAGGCGTAGCTAGGACCTGGTTCTTGAATACTTCTGTCAAACCCCTGCGGATAATCTTCAAAGGTATCATGTTGTATTCCTCACTCAGGAAGCCCTTCTGTGCTCTTCGGATAACTTCGCTCATTCGTTCTGTTCCCCGTGCTTGGATATCAGGTTGTGATATTACGCCTGGTCGCATGCACTCCCAATAGTTTGCTTGTATGCGCTTGACCTGATTGAGAGTGTCGGCGGAAACTCGATTTAGCGGTGGAATGACGATCCTCTCGGGTGGCTCTCCCATCAAGGTCTTTGCGACAGCCAAGGCAGATCGTGAGATAGCTCGCAAATTATATCCACCTTCGAGACATACAGCCACCTTGCCGTTAGCTAAAGACATGAGCATATGCGTCATGTGAGAATAGCAAGCAGGTGAAACGAAGCATCCCCCAAGCTCATCCCCAGCGGCAGCGTCAAAACCAGCTGATATGATGACGAGATCTGGATCATATTCGCGTGCGATAGGCATCACTATCTGTTGGAAAGCGGCCATGTATTCTCCATCACCGACGCCTTGGTCTGCCCAGCCGATATTGACATTGCGTCCCACACCTTTTCCAACCCCACATTTATCAAGCCCACCATCTGGCAATTCCGGATCTTCTGGCTGACCTGGGTAGAACACTCCATTTTGATACACATGGAGCGAGATGTACAAGACATTCGGCTCCTCATAGAACATATTTTGGATACCATTTCCATGATGAACATCCCAGTCGAGGATCAAGACCTTGCGGCACAACTCCGGAAACTCGGTCATGCAGACTTTTGCTGCGATAGGAACGTTGTTGAATATGCAGAAGCCAAGAGACTCGTTATGCTCGGCGTGATGTCCCGGAGGGCGAATGACTGCGACGGCGTTCTTGACAGTTCCGGAGACGACGTTTCTGCAGGTCTCGATGGCACCACCAGCTGATATCAAGGCCGCCTCATATGTAAGATTGCCAACGTAGAGTGACTTGCGACCCATGTCGAAGTCGGTGGTAAGTTGTCGTAATTGTGCAGATGTCATCTTACTCAACGAATGGACCCAATCGAAATGTTCCGCGGTGTGGACAGTACAGATCTCTGATTCGGTAGCCTTCCGCGCATCGATGCGGTACATGTATTGGTGCGGCGATACTTTTAGGATTTCGAGGAGCTCAGCCGTAGTGCCGTGATAGATCAAACCAGCATCTCTGAATTCCTTCATAATGGACTCTATTCGACGAGGATCTTCGGGGTGATGAGGGGATGCGGAAAAGTCTGCGTTTGCGTGTAATTTCATCCGCACATCGTAGCAGCATCCCGTCGGGAGGTATGCTTTTCTTGGTTGCGCGATATCAGCCTTGAATGAGGATTCTATGGAGTCTTCTCGCGAGGCAGGTTCGGTAGAATCGGGAAGATCGAGGTCGTCCATTTTGTGCAGTACTCGAGGGTCTAAGAAGCCGTTTGTTGAATGTCCGTTACTGATTGGGACTTCACTGCTCTGCATCACTGTGTCCATCTGCACAGTGGTGACCGATGTTGATGCAGCAGTCATGGTGAATGTCTCAAGGTCGGAACTGAAGAGGAGTTGAATAACTGTGAAAATGTCAGTTCCATACCGGTACAATGCTGCAAAGTTACAAAATACACCCAGCCTCCATGAGCATAGAGCCAAATGTAAAAAGCAAGAACCAAAAACAGCAGGAACGTAGCGAGTCCTGCATATTCACTGTCCCAAGCAGCGTCAGACATTGTTCAGGAGGGAATCCTGATTGTAAAGTCGGGTTTGAAGACAACAAGAAGACCTTTGAAAAGCAGAAAGGGAAGTCTGTCCGTTGTTGCAAAATTCTAAGGCGTGTTTTCGTTGTAACGTTTAGGTACGTTGTAACGTTTAGGTACGCTGCCCATCGTGGCCTTGCGGCCTCGAGGCACTAGCCCAGGCTGGCGACAACATCTCCCTGATCTGAAAACAGTGCCAGACGGACATATCTCCTCCAAAATCTCTGTCTTAATAACGGACAGGAACAAAAAGCGTTGAATTCCAGTGTGAAGCCCAGATCCATTGTCACATGACATCTCAATCTCTGTCTTTGCGCCAAGTTGTCCTGCAGCCAGAATCTCACTAGAGACATCTTCCACACTCTTTCGCACATTCCTAATCATCTTAAGCACCAAAACAACGTCGAACAATGAGTATCGCAAGCGTGCATCCCTTTCGCGTGAACAAGGAAGTTTGTTGACTTACCGAAGACGAAGGCGTATGGCACCTCGCCCCAAAACCTTTCGTCCGATGTCCTGTTCCTGGGTAAGTTGCCCACTATATCCTATCTTAGTTCATGAAAGCAGAAAACGCATATTATACACCGCGCTGAAGAAAGGAAATGATGCGCCGTCGAGAGGATTGTGGTATGTAGGAGGGAGAGAGACGAGGGAGGACCGACCTTGACGATTCGTGAGGATTAGCCGAGTTGTAGACGCCTGAGGCGACAAGGCAACAAGACTGGGAAGGGAGTCGATATTTCCGACTGGGGGTATCTGGAATGTTGTCTTTAGAGAGCTGTGTTGTTTGTATGTCGCTCATTTGTGTTACGGACTAGCTGTCCTAGTAATGGTTAAGGGCCATGGTTGGTGTTTGGAAATGCCTGCCCTACATACACTGAATGCGCTGGGTACAATGTCATTCCAGAGACAACGAGGCCATTTTTGGTATTACGACACCATTCTAGGAACTGAATACTATCAAGTGATGATTATTCATTTGTACTTTATATATGATTTCACAGTTTTGCTTGCTGCATTTCTTGTTGGGAAAGCATGATTGTGGATCAAAAATGGAGGCCAGAGGCCATCTTAGAAAGTCACTTGCAAGGACATCTAATTCATAAGTATGGCTACCAAAAGGAAAGCGCTGATGAGAGGTCCTGATCAGTCGTTACAAATTTTTCCGACTAATCCATCAGTCAAAGCCTGCCTCTCAGCACTTTTCTGCCAAAGAAACCAGCAATCAGAAACCGTCATTGCTCATTTGTCGTAAAACAAGGATTTGTTGGTCTCCTACTTTCCGGCATCAACCTTGGCAATGTAGGCAAGGAGGTCAAGGACACGGCGAGAGTAACCCCACTCGTTGTCGTACCATGAGACCAGCTTGACAAAGTTGTCGTTGAGGGAGATACCAGCCTTCGCATCGAAGATGGAGGAGCGATTATCGCCGTTCAAGTCAGTGGAGACAACATCATCCTCGGTGTAGCCAAGGATACCTGCAAATCATTAGCATTTTATTTTCTTGATTCAGTATTCTGAACGTACCATTAAGGTCACCGTCAGCGTGCTTCTTGATCGCAGCCTTGATCTCATTATAAGTAGCACCCTTCTCGAGGCGGCAGGTCAAGTCAACAACGGAGACGTTCGAGGTTGGGACACGCATGGACATGCCAGTGAGCTTGCCATTGAGGGATGGGATAACCTTTCCGACAGCCTTAGCGGCACCAGTGCTGGATGGGATGATGTTTTGGGCAGCAGTGCGGCCTCCACGCCAGTCCTTAGAAGATGGGCCATCGACGGTCTTTTGGGTAGCGGTGTAGGAGTGGATGGTAGTCATTAGGCCCTCAACAATACCAAACTCATCGTTGATAACCTTGGCAAGAGGAGCAAGGCAGTTGGTGGTGCAGGAGGCATTGGAGATAACGTCGGCCTTGCCATCGTAGGTCTTCTCGTTGACACCCATAACGTACATTGGGGCATCGGCAGAAGGAGCAGAGATGACAACCTTCTTGGCACCGCCCTTCAAGTGAGCTTTGGCCTTCTCAGTGGTCGTGAAGACGCCAGTGGACTCGACGACATAGTATGCACCGGTCTCAGACCATGGGATCTCGCTGGGGTCCTTCTTTTGGTAGAACTTGATCACCTTGCCATTGACCTTCAATCCGCCATCGATGGCTTCGACAGTGCCCTTGAATTGGCCGTGGGTCGAGTCATACTTGAGCATGTAGGCCTGTGGTGGTACAGGTTAGTTTCAAGTCGGGGAGAAAAAAAATCTGCCAGCTTGGCTGCGATAGCGGGGTACTCACAGCGTAGTGGGTCTCAATGAAGGGATCGTTGACGGCGACGATGTCGATATCATCGTGCTCTACGGCATTGCGGAAGACAATACGACCAATGCGGCCGAATCCGTTGATGCCAACCTTGACGGGAGCCATGTTGATGCTAGAAGGTTGTTAGATGAGGCGATGATGTTTTGCTTCGGCGAGTTTCTGGCGGGGAGCTCAGACAGCTTCGACAGAGCTTGCAGAGTGTTGAAGAGGTGCAGCGGGAAGTAGAATTGGTGGCGGTACTTACATAGAGGATGGAGTTCGTTTGGTGAGGATTCTTGGTTTATATGTAGGAGCAGACGATGATCTCTTCAGGAATAATCGGAAGAGGAGGATCGAATTTGTGGTGGGGTGTTTCCTCAACATGACGCCTCACGCTAACGGAGGGGCTAAGAGCTCCCCCAAAGGAGGAACCACGGCAAGCGAAACTACGACAGTCCGGAGACTGGTTGGAGACTTTTGCTTATCGCGCAGGCATTACAATACATATTCCGGGTGTCTATTTGCTGTCCGACGATTGCTGATGAAGTTTGTTTTCTTTCCCTCCGGATGATCTTGCAAATTATTAATACCTCACCTCAACCAGAACTGTTCGACAAGGCTGTTGTCGGTGCCAGTGCCGGTGCCAGTGTCAGCGTCAGCTTCGCCGTTCCCTACCGTACTGCACACCAGCCACATCGCGAACGCCTCTCCTCTCGCAGCTCGCCGCTCCAAGGGCAGCCCTGGTGGCCCCTCGATGGCCCGCCGGAAGAGTTCGGTCCATGGCTCTCGACCACGATCACCCTCGGTATGAGCAGAGGAACAGCGCCGCGAGTATATCCGAATTATCGTGATCCGGCTCATGCCATTCCGGCGATTCTCATAAGAAAAGATCCCTCCCTCCAGTCCTTTCTGCTCCTCTGCGTTCGTGTTGGTCCTGCCTCCTGCATATTCGGTCCCTCTTGGCCCTCTCCCAGTCGCCTGCTGACTGGGCCAGGCTGGGTCAGCCAATACTGGTGCCACCCACCAGTCGCCCACACGTGTTTCTCAATTTTTTCGCGCTGCATGATGGGTTGAGTCAACTTTTATCACCTCATGCCTCACACCTCATACCGTTGCCCTGCTTGGTATTCCGTATTGCGACCTTGATGGTCGAGATTGGGCTGGATTGTAAATCTGGTACCGCACAGTCTTATGAGGCTTGACAAATATTTTGTAGTCTGCGGCCAATTTTTCGGTGGTTTCTTTTGATGATAACGCCCCACGCTTGAGAGGGATCTTGCATCACTGCGGCTGCTGAAGAAGGCGCGCCGATATCGTGATGATCTCTCTGTGGTGAAGAAAGGATTGATATGCAGGCGCGGGTCAGGATGAGACCTTGATTTGCTGTTGAAGTACTCCGTGGCTGTTGCTGTTGACGCAGGAGGTGTAGCCATCGGTGCCACGTGATCTTGATTCGATCAAAGCACCTCTGACAGGACCAACGGTTCTCCATCACGAGATAAGTTTTGCCACTGCCTGGAACATTTCTTAGGCTCTTGGAGGAAGCAATTCAGGTTGGTCGAGAAGCTTGAGACCTTGTCACGATCACGTGGCTGTTTCCAAAGGCCGCCAAGAGATGGGTTGTCATAGAACATACAGACTATGTTTCTTCTTCCAGTCGTAACAAATCACAGCTGAAGTTCTCTCTCAGGCTGGATGTGTACAAGCAGGGCTCAGATCGACTACTCTTAGCTCAACTGGGAGCTTTTGGTTTGTGACTAGGTATGTATCTTGCAATTGATTTTATATACAGTAGATGTATATGAAGCGTAGATTCATGAATCAAGCCATAGACTTCAATAACTGCAAGCCCAAATGCGTGGTTAGCTGTTAATGTACACTTGAAAAGAAAGTTTTTTTTAGCTGCACTAAAGGGCGTCGGAATTCGTAGGACATTACTAGATTTTTTAATTGAGATCGTCTGGCGACTGATAAAGAGCTAACTACTCGGCTATTGCAGACTTTAAGTCAGTGTACTCTTTGACGGGCGTTGTCCTCGATTCAAAATACCGGAATTTTTAGGTGGTTGAGTCTGGGTGGCTGTACGGGCAAAAGGGGAAGCTCGCAGAAGTATCAAAAAGCAGCTACCAATGATTATCCATTACAATCAAACAAATTAAATGCATACACTCTAGATAACCGATGTACATGCTCTATATTCTCTCAGAACCGTCTCTACCAACATAATCTTTCCTGCTTTGAGCCTCCAAAAGTGTATAACAGCTTCCGCCCACGTGACAGTCTCTCAAACCCAGCTCTAGCATCACTGACCAATCAGCGCTTCCTTATTCGACAGTTCGAAGCTCCACTTCGCTTCAGCAAAATAGTACCACTTCGATTCCTGCATCATCCCATCTCGTCGACCTCAAACCCGCCCTCCAATACCACGTCTCTCTATCCTCCGCGACTCAATTGACCTGCGACGTCGATTCCCATCGATTCCCACCATTTTCCTTCGCTTTCCTCCACTCCGTCAAGATGCTCCGACAAGCAATCCGTCCCGCCGGACAAGTCGTACGATCTCAAGCTCAGGGACAGAGGAGAGCAGCGCACGCCATCTCGAACCCAACTCTGGCGAATATCGAGAAGAGATGGGAGGGAATGCCGCCGCAGGAGCAGGCGGATCTGTGGATGGCCCTGAGGGATCGAATGAAGGTTAATTGGGCTGAGTTGACGTTGCAGGAGAAGAAAGCTGGTGCGTTTCCCTTTTCTTCCCTTTCTCCTCTCTGCAAATATCAAGCTTAAGCTTGAGACCCTGGTATTGCTGGCAGATTGGGAGATCCGCCATTGTTCAATTGGGATTTTGGAACTTGGAATTGGGCACGCCCTTCAGGAGTTCGGCTTGGCTCGGGATCTCCTCCACGCAAAGCAAATATGAGCACAAGCTCAAAATAAAGCAAAACAAGCTGACTAGAAACTCAAATAGCATACTACATCGCATTCGGAGCCCACGGACCCCGCGCCGCTCCCCCACCAGGTGAGGGCTGGAAGGTAGCTGGTTACACGGTCTTGGGCGTTGGAGTCAGTTTGGCGTTGTTTGCATCCATCCGTATGTTCGCCAAGGGCAGCCCGTCAACCATGAACAAGGAGTACCAGGAGGCTTCAAACGAGTTCTTGAAGGTATGCTACTCCTCTAGTTCTCTCCACTCTCATTGCTTCTACTTCCGCGTGTCTGGTTCTTGATTTCTGCTATGGCGAAAAAGACGATGTGGCAGAAGAGAAAAAGGCATAGCATTTGCAGTAGAGCAGTGCAACATATTGCAGATCAGAATACGTGTTAATATGGTAATCGTTCGCAGGCACAAAATTCCGAACCCCTCTCCGGCATCTCATCCGAAGGCTACAGCGGCAAAGGCATGGTGCAGAGTGCTCCTAAGAGGAACTAGATTCCTCCCATCGCCTCTATTTCCTCTCCTCTTCTCTGTCTATCCTCCACCTCTACGCTACCTTCCAACACCATTACCTTTTTCTTTGTTTTGTCATAGACCGCAGATGATGGCGGCTGGGAACGTGGGTTGTATAGAGGAGAGAAGAGGGGAGGGGAGGGGTGAGGTGCAGGGGAAAGGGTGTGAAAGGGGGGTTTGTGGATAAGTTCCTGATCATGATCTTCGCGAGTGGAAAAGTTTCGTGGGATAGCGGGAGGGGGAGGGGAAATGGCGTGGAGAGATATGCCAGGAGTCGATGACTTGTACAAAGATACTTTACTGCTGCTGTTGCGTGTTTAGAGAACGGGATTTCGAAAACTGCTAGAGGTTCACATTCTGGAGAGTGCCGTGATGCTGTGATGCTGTGATGCTGTGATGGGTTGCTATGTCATACTGTATGCTACGGCAAAGTGAGGAGTTTGGAAGGTCGTTGCATTGAATCTGACCTGCACTGCACCTTTCCCACGAGATTTGGCATATATAAAATCCCTTCTCTGCCTGCTCTTATGCCTAACGCTCCAAACCAAACCTAAATTCATAACGCCGTTCGCCGTGTATACGTTCCGCGTACTGGTAGCCTATATCCTAAATTTTATCCTGGTCTTATCCAAATCATGGACATTGCATACATATCCTCCCTTTCTCTCTCTCTCTTCCTTCTTCCTTGCCCCCAGCCTATCTCTCATCTCTCATCACTCATCTCTCATCACATCCCACTACTCCCCACCCGTCTCAATTTCTCAAAACTCGCCTCCTCCTCCGCACCCCCACCACCTCTCTCATGCCTCACCCTCCAACTCTCCTCTTCCACCTCAAACGCCTCTTCAAAAGCCCTTCCCTGGCCCCTAGACCAGACGCGCGGCATCTTCGACCTCTCATCTTCCCCTTCATTATGAAAATCGGAATGGGATTCCGATTGAGTGAGAGCTTGTTCATAGACGAACTTTTCATCGACGAGACAGAAGCGGATTGCGGAGCCGGGGCCCCAGAACATGATTTCGGCGAGGACGGATTCGAGGATTGAGCGGAGGCCGCGGGCGCCTATGCCAGTTGTGGTGGGGGAGGGGCTTGAGGCGGAAGAAGAGGAGGAGGAGGAGGAGGAAGAGGAAGAGGAAGATAAAGAGGAAGAGGGGGAAAGTGCCCGCTCGGCAATAGCGTGTAGAGCTCCTGTTGTGAATTTGAGTTGGATGCCATAGGTGAGGAAGAGAGCAATGAATTGTTTTGTGAGGCTGTTGCGCGGTTCAGTGAGGATAGATACCAGTTGTTGTAAGGAGAGGGGGGTCAGGGAGACGGTTATTGGTATTCGACCTAGGAGTTCGGGGATGAGGCCGTAGGTTTGGAGATCTTGGGGTGTCACGGAGTCGAGGATGTTGGGCTCTCTCCTCCTCCGAGTCTTCTTCTTTGATGATAGTTGTGAAGATAAAGGGAGGGATTTTAGCTGGGCTCCGAAACCGAGGGAGGAGCCGGAGGAGAGACGGGATGTGATTATTTTCTCTAGCCCGACGAAGGCGCCGGCGAAGACGAAGAGGATGTTAGTAGTGTCGATGGTGTATTGTTCGCTTTTTCCGCCGGGTTGTTGGCCTATGCCTCCGTCTCTACCTCCACGCTCTAAACGGTCTGAACCCCGGGAAGAGGATTCTGATTTGGATGAGCGGTCGGATTTCGCGTTTACGGTGACGGTTGTCCCTTCAATCATTTTTAGGAGGCCTTGTTGGACGCCTTCTCCTGAGACATCGCGGCCATGGGTCATGATGGCAGGTTTAGCGAGCTTGTCGACTTCGTCGAAGAAGATGATTCCAGTTTCACATTTGGGGATTGAGTGAGAGGCGGCGAGGAGGAGACGTTCGATGGAGGATTCGATGTCGGTTCCTATGTAACCGGCTTGGGTAAGAGCTGAACAATCGACAGTTGCGAAGGGCACTTCAAGAACGCGTGCCAAAGTGGATAGGATGTATGTCTTGCCGACACCAGAAGGTCCGAGGAGCAGAATGTTAGACTTCTCGATAATGGTTTTCTCGTCATCTTGCAGGGGACGCATGCCGAGTTCTGGCTCTGGCTCTGGCTCTGGTGAACGTAAAGAGGAATTGAGATCTACAGTCTCAACGTGCCCAGGATACTCATCTATAAGATGTCAGATGGGTATCATGTGATAGGAGCGGGACTTACTCTCAACGGGATGCGAGCTCCTTTCTCGTTCTCGCAGCTCCCATCTTGCCTCCTGCTCCCGTTTTGCCAGTTCTTCCTCTTCCAGACGCCGTAGCTCACGGATCCGTTGATAATGGTTATAGATGGCCACCGCCGTGACCTTCTTTGCCTTGTCTTGACCAACAACATATTTGTCCAAATGCTCTTTCAGTAATGAAGGCGTCAGTCTCGGAGCTCCATGCTTAGATGCCTGACCCAATGGTCCAACTGTTGGTTGCCCTGGCTCATAAGTGGCCGAAAAGCCCTGAGATGAGAAGTCTGAACGCCGGAAGTGCGAGTCTCGTGCTCTGAAAGTGGAGGTGGACAGAGAGTGGCGACTTGTTTTGAGACACAATGGCTTAGGGACGGCGGCCAGAGCGAAGGTCCGGTTCATGGCCGGCATATTGCAAACGAAGGGAAAAGTTCATAACTGCTTCATTGATCCAGATGAGCTCAGTATCCCTCACGATAGGCACGTGAAAGACTCAAGTGTTGCGGGGTGAGGGTGAGGTCTGGAAGTCCCAATTAAGCGAACGAGGTGGTGGAACTCAGGACGAGAGATTGATATGCGGCTACAGCCGGTGAACAAGAACGCGTGCACGATCTCAATCGACAATAAGCCAGGTCGACAGTGCTCGTGCAATGTCTAAATCGACTTGGATATCCCCAGATCAAACATCACGTGTATTTAGGATGTTCAAGTTGATTATGTTGAGCTCCCCCCAGCTGTTCTGGGACTCGCTCGGGCGCGAATCCTGACCCCGTTGGCTGCACTGACGGGGGTGGACGTCATTTGGCGGGAACGAGCGACCAACAGGCAAACAGCTGAGAATCGGGAGAGAGCTCGATGGCAAAACCCAAAGGTCCCCGCAAAATATCTCGCTGATATCAGAGCAGAGATCAGAGCAGAGACTGAACGCGAAAAGAACACGATTTCGGGTCCTGCTATAAGAAGAATCTCTTGAATGTGTGTTCGGCGCATCGTCATTCACGTTCGCAAGCTTCACACAGCTCTTGACCAAGCTCTAGCTCCCTAGTGGTACGATCGAGCAACAGAGCTATAACAGCATCTCCCAAACAAGATGGGGAATACAAACGAAAAATCTGAGAACTCCATGATGGGACACGGGGCAGCAAACGGTCTGCCGAATGATGGCACAGGTGGGTTCTGGGAAACTATTCATAAAAGCAGACAGCTGATCCTTTTAGGCGTGGTACAACTCGACCCATGGCTCGGTCCCTTCAAAGAGTCGCTCAAACAACGATACAGCAAGGCACAAGAATGGATTAAGACAATTGACCAGACTGAGGGAGGATTGGAGAAGTTCAGCAGAGTTAGTCTAAGTCGTACGGTGCAGGACGTATACTGATTGTCGAAGGGATTTGAGAAGTTTGGCATCAATGTGGACAAACAAAATAATATCACCTATAGGGAATGGGCGCCTAATGCTACGCAAGCATTCCTGATTGGTGAATTCAGTATTTCTCTCCTTCATTATAGCAGAGTTCATTTCGTAGCATGAGCTGATGATATGCTAGATGACTGGAGCCGCGAGTCTCATCCCATGAAGAAGGATCCATACGGCGTTTTCGAAGTTATGGTACCTGCGAAAAATGGAGAGCCTGCCATTGCACACAACTCCAAAATCAAGGTATGTTCGCTGGTTCAATTGCATATCGTCTTCCTGACTTGGCAGATCTCAATGATCACACCCTCGGGCGAACGAATTGAGCGAATACCAGCATGGATCACATATGTCACACAGGATCTACATATCTCTCCCGTTTACGATGCTCGATTCTGGAACCCTCCTGCGGCCCAACGATATAAATTCAAACATCCCAGGCCCAAGAAGCCCGAAAGTGTTCGAGTGTATGAAGCACATGTTGGAATCTCTTCCCCGGAGTTGAGAGTATCTACATACGCGGAATTCACAAAGAACATGCTGCCGAGAATACATCACTTAGGCTACAATGTCATTCAACTCATGGCAATCATGGAACATGCATACTATGCAAGCTTTGGCTATCAAATCAACAGTTTCTTTGCTGCAAGCAGTCGCTATGGCTCACCTGAGGAGTTGAAAGAGCTCATCGATACTGCACACGGTATGGGAATAACTGTACTGTTAGATGTCGTCCACAGTCATGCCTCGAAGAATGTCCTGGATGGTCTTAATGAGTTTGATGGCACCGACAGCTGTTATTTCCATGGTGGGCCGAAGGGTAAGCATGAGCTATGGGACAGTAGGCTGTTCAATTATGGCAGCCACGAAGTTCTCAGATTCCTGCTGAGTAACTTGCGTTTTTGGATGGATGAGTACCAGTTTGACGGATTTCGATTTGACGGCGTTACGAGCATGCTTTATACCCATCATGGAATTGGAACGTGAGTTGGCCCATATTAACAAATAGTTCGATGCTGATAATTATAGGGGCTTTTCGGGAGGTTATCATGAATACTTTGGTCCTGGAGTTGATGATGAGGCTGTGGCTTATCTTATGATTGCGAACGAAATGTTACACACGCTGTATCCTGAGATGATCACTATTGCGGAAGATGTCTCTGGTATGCCGGCTTTGTGTTTGGCGTTGTCCTTAGGGGGTATTGGCTTCGACTACAGATTGGCAATGGCAATTCCGGATATGTGGATTAAAATCCTGAAGGAGGTCAAGGATGACGAGTGGGACCTTGGCAATATCTGCTTCACATTGACGAATCGAAGACATGGTGAGAAAACAATTGCATATTGCGAAAGTCACGATCAAGCGTAAGTACGAACCTAAGCTTCCGGATCATGCTAACAATGACCAGATTGGTCGGAGACAAATCCATCATGATGCATCTGTGTGATGCTGAAATGTACAGCAACATGTCAACCTTGAGCGAGTTCACACCAGTCATCGAGCGAGGAATGGCTCTACACAAGATGATTCGTCTTATCACTCACGGTCTCGGCGGAGAGGGCTATCTGAACTTCGAAGGAAACGAGTTTGGCCACCCTGAATGGCTTGACTTCCCTCGTGCCGGGAACAACAATAGCTTCTGGTATGCACGACGTCAATTCAATCTACCGGACGACCATCTGCTGCGTTACAAGTTTTTGAACGAATTCGATGCTAAAATGCAGAATACTGAGGCAAAGTACGGCTGGCTGCATGCTCCACAGGCATACATTAGCTTGAAGAACGAATCTGACAAGGTTATCGTGTTCGAGCGAGCAGGTTTGGTTTGGGTGTTCAACTTCCATCCAACGAAAAGCTATGCAGATTACCGTATCGGAGTCGAACATGAGGGCACGTATCGAGTCGTTCTGAATTCCGATGCCAAGGACTTTGGTGGGTTTGAGAGAATTGATTCTGGCACGAGATTCTTCACTACTCCATTCACGTGGAATAATCGGAAGAACTTTACGCAAGTTTACATTCCTACAAGAACAGCTGTGGTAAGTATGGTTCAATTTTGGTCCGAATGCCCTGCTAACGAAAATAAGGTTCTTGCTCTCGAGTCCACACTATGAGCAAATGCGTAAAATGGAGGAAGGTTGTACATGGGGTAGGACACTTTGCTTTAGATATGATTAGACTATGAGCTTCATGGCATTGCTGTAAAAATTGACATGAGCATTGGCCTTAACCTAAGGAACTTTCATAATTCATCTGCTTGTGAAATGTTCTAATTCATGTTTGTTTCCTTGTGTGAGAAAAATCATCAAAATAACCCAGAGATTTAGAAAATCTGTCACCCAAGGAGCTTTCCAAACTTAACTGCTCGTGAATCGTTCTAATTCGCCATGTTCGTTCCCTAGGATGCGAAAAAGAATGAAAACAATCCGGACATTTACGGGTGGAGCACGTGACACGCTAGTGACTAGCTCTTCTGTTCTCCTCTGAGGTGTTACCGAACGACTGAAGACCTCAAATTCTCAATCCCATAGACCCTCCGTATCTCCACTCACATCTCCATCGCTCTTCTTCATCTCTCAAGATGTTCAGGAGGTATGTATCTACCTATGGAAGCTCACTTTCACCTTCCGATGCATCGCAATTAATCAATTGAGCTGACACAATGTTCTCCATTCAGCGCCCTTCAAAACTCTGCCCTCCGGGCCTCAAGAACTGCCTTCAGACCAGCAGTCTCGACTGGTCTAAGAGCTGGAGCTGCCCGGTTCGCGAGCGATAGTGCTCTGCATGGCAAAATCCATCAAGTCATCGGTGCCGTCGTAGATGGTGAGTGCTCAGAAAATTCTTTTCGCGGCGTCAAGGAGCTCCGGACGACTCCTAAATTGACCCACAAGCTTCGGGTACCTCATAAGTACCATACTAACATTTAATCGTAGTAAAATTCGATACCGACAAGCTTCCTCCGATTCTCAACGCTCTCGAGACCGACAATGGCGGCAACAAGCTTATCCTCGAGGTCGCGGTACGTCAACGATATCAAACATAACAATCATCGCATACATACTGACAACCATAATAGCAACATTTGGGAGAGAATGTCGTCAGAACAATTGCTATGGATGGTAAGAATTGTAGCTCCATTCGGACCAATGGCAGAAATTGACGCATATCAAAACAGGTACTGAGGGTCTCGTCCGTGGCCACCGTGCAACCGATACTGGATCACCCATCATGGTACCAGTTGGCCCAGGAACTCTCGGCCGCATCATGAACGTTACTGGTGACCCAATTGATGAGCGTGGACCCATCAAGCACACAAAGAAGCTCCCCATTCACGCCGATGCTCCCCCTTTCACCGATCAATCAACTGCTGCTGAGGTGTTGGTTACTGGTATCAAGGTCGTCGACTTGCTTGCCCCATATGCCCGTGGTGGAAAGATTGGTCTTTTCGGAGGAGCTGGTGTCGGAAAGACTGTGTTCATTCAGGAGTTGATCAACAACATTGCCAAGGCTCACGGTGGTTACTCTGTGTTCACTGGTGTCGGAGAACGTACTCGTGAGGGTAATGATCTGTACCACGAAATGCAGGAGACTCAGGTTATTCAACTTGACGGCGAGTCCAAGGTCGCCCTGGTCTTCGGTCAAATGAACGAGCCTCCGGGAGCCCGTGCTCGTGTTGCTCTTACTGGTTTGACAGTTGCTGAGTACTTCCGTGATGAGGAAGGTCAAGATGGTGAGTCAGTTGGCAGAGAAATGCGGGGATTCTGCTGACCATGATAGTGCTGCTCTTCATAGACAACATTTTCCGGTTCACTCAAGCCGGTTCCGAAGTGTCTGCTCTTCTTGGTCGTATTCCATCTGCCGTCGGTTATCAACCAACTCTCGCCGTCGACATGGGTCTCATGCAAGAACGTATTACCACCACCACAAAGGGATCTATCACTTCCGTCCAGGCCGTCTACGTGCCCGCTGATGATTTGACTGATCCTGCCCCTGCTACCACCTTCGCCCATTTGGACGCCACTACTGTGCTTTCTCGTGGTATCTCTGAGTTGGGTATCTACCCTGCTGTCGATCCCCTTGATTCCAAGTCCCGTATGTTGGATCCCCGTATCATCGGACAAGACCACTACGACACCGCCACCAAGGTTCAACAAATGCTTCAAGAGTACAAGTCATTGCAGGATATTATCGCCATTCTTGGTAAATCCATGATTTTTCTCGTCATTTAAAGCTTTACTAACTATATGGTAGGTATGGACGAGTTGTCGGAAGCTGATAAGTTAACTGTGGAGCGTGCCCGAAAGCTTCAACGTTTCTTATCACAACCATTCGCAGTTGCTCAAGTTTTCACTGGTAAGTTATTTGTGCAAGTCGTTTCAGAACATTTTCGCGATTCTCCATCGATTCATGAAGTTTCCTGGCGTTTTGGAGCTTCTTCGCACATCATCTTTAGGACTCATCAAGTTTCGACACTGTGCTAACTCTTTTTCAGGTATTGCGGGTGTGTTGGTTGAGCTCAAGGACACTATCCGATCGTTCAAGGCCATCATGAACGGTGAGGGTGATGATCTTCCTGAGGGAGTAAGTTTCTAATCTCTCCTCTGTTCTACGTCAAGCTAATCAAAAAATAGGCCTTTTATATGGTTGGCTCAATTGATGATGCTCGTGCGAAGGGCGAGAAGATCTTGGCTGAGCTGTAAGTTGTCCCAAATTGTGTTCCCGGTTTTCCCTAGAAAGTAGACTGTCCGGATCAAGCGCTAATATCCAGCACAGTGAGAAGGAATAATAGAAGTCAGACCATAGATTTGTGTGAGACGGGGACGTGTATATTTGATGAGAGTTGGGAATGGGAAAGTTGCGGAGTGGGTAGGCAGCATCTGACCTTGGGCTGTGTACAGACATGGACAGGACCAGTCTTCTGCTTTGCCATCGCAACTCTCTTAGCTTGTAACAGAAGAATTTCTCCTTTTTCAAAATGCATGAGCTGTCTATTGATTGCGTTACGTGCTCATGCTTGTGCTGCTCGTGTTAGTTGAGTTCCAGGGTCGGTGGTTTGCATTGTGGTGGTACTGAGCAAGTCCGCACCCTTTGCATTCAAATCCTCAGTTAGATCGCATTTTCATCGTTAATTATTGTTATCATTCTCAGTCTCAGTCTCAGCGTCGTTATTTGTTATCTTTCCAAGAGTAGTCCTCTCCCCGATAAAATCTCATTGTCTGCATTTAACACCCGCTTCTTCTCCATGACCCACCCATAATCCATATCCCCGCACAAGATTTCGATTCCCGAATGTCCGTCCTCCGGACCGAGATTTATGATTCTGAAAGTCAAGCACGCCGTAATAGTACTTACGGAAATTAAAGCTTTTTCTTAGGGAGGAAAGGAGGGGTGAGGTAGTAAGTCAAGGTGCCACTTCCTTGTTGAGAGGGAGGAGATGGGAGATAGCGCTAGCGTTAGATTAAATTGGATTAAGTTCTCTGGGGTTTGATGTGTGTGTTTCCTTTTCTTTTCATTCTCGTCTCCATTCAAAGCTCACCGAATTTTGAATTTCTTGCTCCGCTGAAGTCGATTTATGGGCAGCAGCATAGCTACGTTGATTTCTCCATCGCTGTTGATTCGGTCACGGCACTGTCTGCCATTCGCGATTAATGTTTCGTGATGCTATCAGCAATGCTATTTTGCAGTACCTCGGCCAGCTTGCTATCAAGCACCCGTTATAAAATACTGTTTCACGCTTTCTGTGTGTCTCGCTCTCCGCATTACCCTATTCTCAATATACTACGCCTTGGATCGCGGATGGTTGTCGACACTATCGAATGCCTTTGGAAAGCATCTCCACGCAAGAATCCCATTATGGTGATCGAGATCCTTGCTCTTTTCTATCAATCCGGGTACGACACAAGGAAAACGGAAATTCCCAGCCTTGCTGCGATGTTGTTGGACGATCACATGCTGTCAGGCTGCACGCAGCTAATGAAACAGAGACCTCATTAAGTTCCCCAGCCTACGGGAAACATTGAAACATTGCATTCAGCACAAGACATCAATTGGTCAATCACTCGCATGATAATTCTGTGGTATGATGGAGTTCAAACCGCTGGATACTGATCGCAATGAAATCCGGCTCCTCACACTTCTACCGAGCGATAAAAACGCTATTGTCTATTGCACCCTCGAAAAGGCTTCCCTGACTAATCCGCCTGAGTTCTGTGCACTCTCATACTGCAGAGGCGATCCGAAGATCATGGCCGAAATCATTATCAATGATGTTCCTGTGCAAGTCGCTACAAATTTGGAGTCCGCCTTGCGTCACCTGAGGGCAAAGGGTCTGGAATGTTTCTGGGTTGATACCATCTGCATCAATCAAGAAGACAAGGCCGAAAAGAACCAGCAGCTCCTTTGGATGGGATCTATTTATCAGCGAGCAAAGGAAGTGCATGCGTGGAATGGAGAAGGGCTCAATGGCTTCGATCAAGCGTTCCCAACGAGCGTTGCACATCGCGATCAGACGAGTTTAAACGAGGATAGTGACGCTGCTCTGGTAGAATTTCTTAGTCGACCTTACTGGAGGAGGGTCTGGAGCGTACAGGAGCTTGCTTTCTCTCGAAATACAATTGTTCACTGTGGAGAAAAGGAAATCGAGTGGGCAAACCTAGTAATGAGGGTATCGAAGCTTGAAAAGAGTTCTTTGAGCTCGAAATCAGCTATTAGAAATATGGAAAATCTCATAGAGTTTCACTTCGACACTCGCGAGGTCAAACCTGTGGCGTTTCTGCAGGCCTGTGGCGTCTTGGTCCGCGTTATCTACAGACCCGAGAGGCAAGGTCTTTGCGATACTCAATCTTGCATACGATGCCAGCCTCTATGTCCCGATACTAAACTATAAACAATCTATCAGAGGCCTTTGTTTAGGCATCACGCTCTCGGCGGTAGCGACTACCGGTAGACTTAACGTTCCGGTGCTCTTAATTCTTGGGCAGAACTATGGTCTTGAAGTTACATCTTGGACAATAGACTGGCTTGGCATTGACAGTGATAAGACACGAGCCATGCACTACTTGTATCAGATACCCCCAAAAGACATCGTTCCGGAGTTCGGCGTCTAAAACTTTTCAACCCAGGTATCAAGCAGCTGGATCCACAAGGGGATCTGTCTCGACAAAGCCGACTGTCCTTCGTGTCCGAGGTATCATGTTGGATGAAATCGATAACACCTGCCCAACTCCCGAGGAATTTCGGGCGGATCGTATAATGTCTATAGAACGACAGTCTACATATGAGAACAATGCATATATCTCTGATGAGAACATGTGGGAACGTATTATCTTCAATTGACTCGATATAACGCCGCTGCAGATGAAATTCAACGCCGGGATGATGCTATATACCGCTATGCCGCGGTACAATTCCATTCGCCTTTAGCAAGATGGTACGCTTATCTAGATCATTCGATCCGTCACAAAACTAACGAGGGCTTCGCTTTGATCGAGCGTCTCCAAAGAAACAGGAGGTTGCTTGGTTGCTATGGAGTAAGTCGTTCATGGTCGGTGGCAAGACTTTACTAGAATTAGCCCGGGAACAGTGTGGTTATGGAAGGGGAAAGAAAATAGGACACCGTCGCGAGTCCAATACTATATTACCTTTCGGCTATTCCCCCAAATATAAACTGCGGAATGACCTCATGGATGGGGTGGTTGAAGCTTTCCTCCCTCCTGTCTTTCACGACAATATGCGTTTCATGACAACATGGAGAGGATATGTCGGATGGTCGCATATCAATGGTATCAGAGGAGACAATATCTGCATACTGGCCGGTTGAAGTGTTCCTGTAAGCCTCCGAGCCAGAGAGGGTGGAGGTTTTCACATTGTTGGCGATGCTTACGCCGAGGGCATTATGGATGGAGAATTGTTGGAGATGGAGGATGTCAAGTGGGAGCAGTTGGAGATCCATTGAATCTGCGGCATGTTGTTGGACATCGTAATGGACTTGCAACCCAATCCCCATCACCCAAGCCGGACCGAGCAACCATCTGCACTTTGTTTCTTAGATCCGACGAAGACTGCTATTTACATGGAAGCCGATCCATCACGGCTGTGACGGTGTCTGCTTGGGCCAACATTGGGTTTTCGAATGTTCGTGGAGCGCGGGCATCTCACCACAGCTCAGTACGGCCATTGCACACTATCTGTTTGGATACTTTTGCTTTCAAGATTCCGGCGCCTCCAACTCTCCCTGCACAACACTAATTCGGGACTGAGAGGCACGTATTTTCAGCCCTGGTTGGACAGCAATTCACGACATCTCAACTGCAGCGCTGCAAAAGGCATGGAGCGGGCAGCTTATTTGTTATGGTCAGACCTACCAAAAGTCGATTTCGCAAAATACATGGCAATATGATTCAAATTTTCTTCCTTCTCACGATTTCGTACGCATGGTTCATTACACAAACGTTTGTAATTGCTCTCACCGAGTATCACGTCCGGTTCTCGGACATTGTTCATGTCCAATTTCAGCCATAAGGCAGACTTCCAGATCGTCCCGTCGCTGGGCGTTTTCGGTGAGGTCTAGGCGCCTCACCGCCAGAGGTTTCGACCCCATCCAGAAAAAGTCTCTCAATGTCTCAGGCCGTCTTGGCAGTTGGTCTTTTGATGAAGCACAACTGTTGTGTAACAAATGCCGGTGACAGCAAGGCCGGTTCTGGAGTGACGTGCATAACTGATTCTCTGGACGCCTGCAATTTCAAGGTCCAGAATGCGCCTGACCTAGTGCAGATATGGTCTTGCAGTTATTTTTAAGGTCATGCGCAATGTACCTGAGCGGGTAAAAACAAATTTCTCTAGTCCAAATTTGGCTCACCATTGCTGAGGCTGAACGCCCCCCCGAAATAAGCGAGAGCAGAACGAATAAGCTCATTGCAGCCTCACAAATTGGGTTTTCATGGCTTGGGTGTCTGCTCCTTTCCGACGTACTCACTATTTCACATTATGCGAATTACACTATTGGAAATGGGCTCTGCTCAGCTCCGAAGATGCTTTCAGTCAAGAGATCTTGTATTAAAGTTGGTGGGGCCTGCGTCCTTGTCCCGATCATTATTCCTGGCAAGTCGGCTTGATCTTATCTTCAATAATCATGACGTTCTTCAAGATATCTTTGGCGGCTCTTTCTCTAGCTAGTCTCTCGTCGGCTGGTGTCCTACCCCGTAATTCTACTGCTGGATTCAAGGGACCGCTTGTACAGCTCCACCCTGTGAAGGGTTCTGGAGTGCTGAAAGTGCCAGTGACCAAGCAAGCTCCGACAGGTGTGACTAGGAGACAAGATTTTTCAGATCTTCTCAATGTTTATAATGGATATCTCATCACCGGTATGTGCTTGGAAGACTTATATTATTGCTTCTATCTGACATCCTGCAGCCGAGATTGGTACCCCACCACAATCAGTTCAAGTTCAGATTGATACTGGAAGTTATGAATTATGGGTAGGTGAAACATCGATTGTCCTAAACTGTGGTCCAGGACTTCAAATATATGGTTTTATTAACCCCGCTGACATTCCTACAGGTTGATCCACTTTGTTCCAACGCCAACGCTCCCTCGTACTGTACAACATTCAACGTCTATGATCCGAACAACTCCTCTACTGCCTCGGATGAAGGGGAGTCTTTCGACTTTCTGTATGGAACTGGTGAAGCTTCTGGGGAGTACGTGATCGACGATGTTGTTGTTGGAAGTGCGATTCTCCTCCTTTCAAATACATTTTCTTCTGACTGACACTTCAAGGTGGCTCTATCCCTCAAACACAATTTGGATGGGCAACGTGGTCAACATTTGTCAATACCGGCATAATGGGTATTGGTCTAGGCTACCCATGGAATCTGGATTATTATGGTATTATTGATCAACTGTATGTTTACGGTGTGACTGCTAGTAGAGCATTCAGCCTTGATCTTGCTAGCATTGATGTTGCTGATGGTATGAAAACTTGCTACTCGCCTCCTACATCTACCCTGCATTTCCAAATATTACAGCACCTGACTGATCTTATGCAGGAGCCATCATCTTCGGCGGTATTGACACGAAGAAGTACATTGGATCTTTATACACGTCGCCAATGATCACAGCTGATGATTCTCCCGACGGCGAATGGCGGTAAGTCGACCCTAACTCGAAAGAAAAGGTGCTGGTGTTGACATTGAACAGATACTGGATCTACATGACCTATGTCGGCGTCACCCTCCCAAACACCACAACCTCCATCGCTGTGACAACATCCACCTACGAACAAGGCATGTTCCCCGATTCCGGCGCCACCCTCTCCCATTTCCCACCCAACCTCTTCAACGTCCTCATCGCGCATTTCCCGTCCGCGGTCAAGCAATCTTCCGGCTCTTGGACTGTGGATTGCGCACTCAGAGATCAGGCTGGAACGATTGATTTTGGGTTCGGGACGAAGATGATCCACGTCAATTTTTATGATTGGTTGTGGGAGTCGGGTGGACTGTGCTACTTTGGAGCGCAGCCGGATAGTGAGACGTTTAGTTTGGGGGATACATTTATGAGAAGTGCTTATCGTAAGTTTTCTTTTCCTTCTCCTCTACTCTGCACGTTTTATCTTGTCAATTTGTGAGAGAGTCTGGTGAAGGGAGGAGTGGAAAATAGGAGATGGGAGGGAGAAAATGGGTAGCGAAACATACAGGATGGCATGAGATCAGAGAAAAGAGCTAACGAGGTACTGCACAGTGGTCTACGACCAAGACAATTTCAATATCCACATCGCTCAAGCAGCGAACTGTGGATCGAACATCGTGCCCATCGGAAGCGGAGTGAACGCAGTTCCCAGCATCACTGGCGGCTGCACGGCGTCCAGCACTTCTGCAGTGCCGACTAGCACGTCTAAGTCTTCTTCTTCTTCCTCTTCGATAGCGAAAACGACGTCAACTGTGAAAACGACTTCGTCGGTGGTTTCTACGGGTGTGAGCAGTGTCTCGAGTTCGAAGAGCAGCAGTTCGACGAAGGTCTCGAGTACGACCAGTTCGGTGAAATCGACAAGTAGCAGTAAGAGCTCTTCCTTGTCCAGTACTAGCAGTAGCAAGACGACGTCCTCTTCCGTGTCAACGGCGAAAAGTACGTCGTCATCGACTGGGAAGACGAGTTTATCGATATCTTCAAGTAAATCCAGCTCCCTCTCGTCGACATCGACATTAAAAGCAACATCAACAACAAGCAAAACTTCTTCCTCATCCTCGTCACTGAAATCTTCCTCTATAATATCATCAACCTCTAAATCCAGCACCACCAAGACCAGCAGTGTCCCAGCATCATCATCATCATCATCATCATCGAAATCAACATCCTCATCGTCGAAATCCTCAACCTCAAATTCAACATCCTCGAAAAGCACATCCTCGAAAGCAACATCCTCGAGCGCAAAGAGCACCACGGGCACCTCGAGTGTAGTCAGCGTGTCGACTGGTGTCAAGGCGGTTACGCAGGCGCAATCGCCTACGGTGACGGTGACTGTTACGGTTACGAAGAGCGCGAGTCAGAGCCATGGGACTTGTACTAGCATTGGGCAAACTTTTTGATCGTGAGGGTTGAGCTTGTGGGCTACATGGTTAGAAAATAGGAGGGAGGAAGTGGGAGGGATGAGTGATGGAGTATGTACTTATGTACTGTACTATTTAGGATCTGAATAAGTTATAGATGAATAGATGAATAGACATTTGAAAATCGTCAATGAATGTTCGTGAGAGGTTTGAGCAGTTGAATGCAGGTAAGTTTAGATGTGAATGTACGTGCATTCCTAGCCCTCATGTACGTCTTAACATCCATCCACCAGCGATGCCTTAAAAGTGAACTCACTAACCACCTCGCTTCCGAGCCCATCTATATAGATTTAAATAACCAAAAACCACCCACGCCAATCCCGAAAAGCTGACTCGCGTAAGTAATTCCATTCACCTCATCTAAGTAAAGGTATCACAACTAACAAGTTAATAGCAGCCGCCAGGTTTAAAAGTGGAGGATTTTATCCCCTTCCTAAAAAGCGAAACCTTTAATTGGGTTTGTTCTCCGGTGACCCTATAGGGGGTGCCGGAGTTTGTTTTGTTTCTTTTTTTATTTATCTTTTTTTCTTCTTTTTTTCTGCTTTGCGGAGTGGGAATGTGATGATTATGTCTGATTTGTTTGAATGTTTACAATGCGTGCTTTCGAGTGTTTGGGAGTTTGAAAATGGGTTGGAAGGATATCGAGGAAAGGTTTGAGAGGGAAAGTTTGAGACGTTGATGTTGATATTGGGATAAAGATGGGACTTTGAGGTCTCGATGGATGCTGAGAAGGGGCGAGGAGGGACATTGAATCACCTATCCAATCTCACTACAACAATGCTAGATATAAGATACACACTACAGAGGAAGAAAGCTTTAATATCACTTTAATTTGTCCAGTTCCACGAACTTCTATCAAGTCAAGGTTGCAGTGCACTGGTACGAGACACGGGTTGAGATCTCTCTGTTCTCTGCTCCCTACTTCAATTCATCCCGCGAGAACGAGTCCATACCAGGTACCTAATCTTTAATATTTCATTCACAACCTACCCTTGAGCTTGTAACCTAAAATAGCAGCTGGAATAGAGCTTTGCGTTGGCTAGAATATCTATCTTGACTGTTTCGATTTCTTTTCTGTCATTTTAGGAAGTTTATTGTGTGGGAATGGAGCTGGGTATTGGCGGGTTTTTAGTCTTATAGTAAGGTTAAGTATTAAGTAGCGAGGTTTGTAGGGTGGTAGGATTTGAGAGACAGGCATCGAGGTGCTCGAGTAGAGTTCGGACTTGGATGACTTGTTGCTGGATGAGGTGTGGTAGTAGTTGTAGGGAAAGTTTTAGGGAGGAGGAGAGGTGGTTTTTGTTAGCCTGCTGTGTCGTAAGTTTTTTTTTAGGATGTTGTTGAGGTCGGCAATCTGGAGAAGTTTTATTAAACCACTTGATATAGTAAGAAAAGCTTCATGAGATGCGTGAAGGCAATAAAGAGCATCTAAATGAAGAATAAGGAGAGTCATGCGAAACGCCTCATTTCTGATTGTTCCATTCGAAGCTGCAGAATTTTCCCAGCCATAACTTCACAATGTATCCACCAACACCAGACACCATTCCATGCCAAAGGAGACAGAATCAAGCAAACAGCTCCGCAGTATCCAACTCATCCTTCTTCGCCTTCCTTCCACCACTTGTCCTCAATCCCAACTCTCCCTTCTTAGCCAACCTCTCAATACCTTGCTCTGCTCTCGCATTATACCGTCCCGCCTTCTTCAACCGAATCTCACTCCTAACCTGGTTCGGGCTAACAAACTCCTTATTCTCGTAGATAATTGGACCTCCAAAACTGCCCTCCTGGATCACAATCGGCGTCAGCACGAATCTCGGTCCAATCTCTACAAGAGACATTTCCGTCTCCTTGCTCTTCCCACCCATCTTCCCTTTTGGCTTCGGCGCTTCCTCAGAATCTGTAGGAGCAGATTTTGAAGGCTCTGTCTCGTTGATTTGGTAATTTCGAACCCATATCTTGCCATCTGCGAGAGTGAAGCCCATTACGTGATCGATAAAGGGTTTCGATTTCCTAGCTCCTTTGGGGACGCCGAAGATGTGTAAGAATAGCTCTTTGAGGATGCGGAGGTGGGGCTCAGAGTCGAATTGTGAGTCGAAGGAGAGGATGGGGCGGGAGCCTTTGAGGCAGTTGCCTGTGAAATGGAGTTCTTCCATGGTATGTACTGTTGCAGCTCATTAGAGGGGCGAGAGACGAGGGGTAGGAGGGGAGGATGTACGGTTCTGCATATGCATTTTGACTGTTGGGCCATTAGGTGCTTTGCTCATCCAGAGGTAGAGATCTTTGCCTTTACGGGCTTCGAAGAAGAAGACGTTATTGCAATTGTAGAGTTCTGCGAGCTCGTTCAGTTGGTAGAGCTTGGATTTCGTGTCGAGCTTGGCATCTTTTCGGCCGTGAGGTAGGAGGGATGCGAGATCATTTAGGAGGTGTCGATGTCTGCCAGTGAATTTTTATCAGTATTTTGTGATTTTGTCAATAGTGCATTAGAGGAGTAGTACCTGTAAGTAATTCCTCTCGAAGAGAGAATCAGAACTCTTTGTTTGTTTTTCTTGGCGCCGTTGGCTGGGCCTTCCTCCTTCTGACCATTGGTCTTCGATAAAGATTTGTAGACTGAAGCCATCATGAATTGTTCGCGGTATTGTCGTCGGCGCAAAATGTGTGCAGCTCTTTTGAACTTTTTTTGATATCAGCGGGAGCTATCTTAGCGTTGAAATATTGGGGCTAGTCCATTCCGGGTGTAGCTTTCGCGGCCGCATGTGAAGCTGGGGATGAATTACAACTCGACCTCTTTTCTCACTTCGCAATGATGCATTTCTAATTCAATTGAAAGTCACCAGGTTGCATTTTAACTATCTCTGATCTACACATATGTTTGTGCCAAAAGGCAATGACGGGGCCGAGTTGGCTATCCATTGAGCAAGGATAGCTACATCATTATATGATCTCATATTCTTATCTCTAGGTAGTTCTGCATTTATCTCTCGAGGCCATCCAATACCACTTTTATTCTACTATTAAAGGTTCATGCGTATATCCAAAACTCATTCTCATAGCACAATCAAAGCAAGGACAATAATCTGACCTTATTGTTCGACAACTTTTCGGAGATTGCTCGGTTTTGTTGCACATCGCATCTCCTCGATAGAGGCGGGGACTTTGCTTCGACTCTTCGTTGCCAAAAAGCGTCGCAGCCCACGAAAACTCTAGAATAATTAAGACGTCGAAGGCAAATAGAACATTATAGCATAATAGGTCTTTAAGAGTAGACTAAATTATTATTTTTGATTAGAAATTTATAATTCCCTGTCAAAAAAGCTGGACATTGAGTAAAGCGACATACTTGCCAAAGTCAAAGCAGAAGGACGGACATTCATTTGAAGCGATATGCAACAAAATACTCCAAAGTCGGGCAGAGGTTGGACATTAAGCATTGCGACATGCAACAAAATCTGGCATTTTCTAGTGAACCAACAAACCCATATATCAAATATAGAGAAACAGGATGGAGACAATATCATTAAAAGGCTACTAAACTACGAGCGTAGGGTTTCGACGAAACGACACTACTAAACACCACACAAGAGGATATTATGGAAAGCAACAGATTGTCAGTAAATTTTGGTCGACGAATCAAATTAACGACCAGACTGACACCCATCACTGATCGTGTTCCTTGTTGGAGAAAGACGTGTGTGTAATGAAGGATATTGATAGAAAAAGCTAGGGGTATGCGCTCTCTAAGGTGATTCCTCGCTTATCTCTAAGTAAGTACTGAGCAACTACCACGTGTTGGAATTGTCCCAACGTGATGTCAATATTTGAGGCGTGCGCGATATTGTACCGCTCGGCCTAAGTTCCGGCTAGAGAAATTAGATCTTTGAATGATAGTTTGCACGGCTTCGCCGTCTCCTGAAGATGAAGTTTCATGAGGCTTTCTGCTTAGAGCATCACCTTTTCGATTCTTCTCCCACCCCTCATTGCTTTATCCTCATCTTTGATCTTGCCCCAGATCTGCTGCCATACAAGGTCTCTAGTTACATCGGCTCTTCACGTAACAAGTGCTCCCGGTTTACATTGCTCATGTCCTCATCAGCACCAAAGCCATGCAATTTCGCTACCGTAATCCCATCGGAAACTCATCGCGGAGCAAAACGTCCCGCAGCCCATAGCCATGTAATGTAAATAATCATATTTGTAAGATCCGTTCTCTCCCGTATGAAAAATCCTTCAACTAGTCTCTCTTTTTCCTCCCAGGTCGTTAAGACGTTGTCTCTTTCGTATCACTTCTGCAATGACCGCCACGACTTGCGAGACTAAGAGTTCGACTGCGTCATTGTGTTGCACACCATCCGTGAGGATACCTGCCTACCTAGAATATTCTCAATATCCGGGCCTAGGATCCAACTTTTCAAACACAAATTAACTCTTACGAGGATAGAAAATCTATCATTTAGAGCATAGTTCAAGGCCTTCTACAGTTGTGCTATCTAAAATCAGAAGCGTCACGCTTGAATGTGGAAGAATAATTGTATGCTACTAGCTGCTTTTCATTTGTGATCTGACTTCCAGAGTGAACTCTGACGTAGCTTTGGACAACCATCCCTCGTATCATCACTTGAACAAATATGGAAAAGAAATCATCAGTCATTTACCATTCCAAGGAACGCCTTCTTTAGCACAACCGACGGGTATGGTAAGAGCTTCCTCATATTACCCCATCGCAACAACAGGCACAGTCCACTCCTTCTCAAAGACCTTCAAACTAGCCCTAGCCTCCATCCCTGCACACGGCCTCTCAATCCTCGCCACAATTTCCATCTGCACCTCTTCTCCCACTCCCTTAACCCAAGCAACAGCCTCGCACTGTCCCTTCTCCCCACCCGTAGACCGCTTCGTCCACGTTTTCCCCACCTTCTGCTCCTTAACCACCTTCCCTAGAGTCTGGAAACTCACCCTATCCTTCCCAGTCTTTACGTAAGCAGCTGATCCATACTTTGATCTCCATTCAAGGACGTCGATGAACCATATCTCCTGCTCGCTTGTAACACCCGAGGTAGAAGGGGAGATGGAGGGAGGAACCATCCAGCGTGTAAAGACAAGAGCGTGCGTCTGCTCCATACTCTTCTGCATCTGCACGGCCCCCACGCCTTTCAACCTATTCTCCCACTTGGCGACACTCATCGGGTTCGTTCCTCCGCCCAGATGGCTCATAACCGTGAACAGTAACTTCGTCCCAGTACTTTGTTGCATAGGGGGTTTCACGTAGGTGAGTTTCTTCTGTTTGCGGGCTTCTTGTTGTTGGAGGGCGATGGTTTGGCTGTCGTGGTAGAGGGGAAATAAGGGGATGTGCGAGAGGTGCATGTAGGTGGGAGAATACCCGCCGGTTTGAGTCCCTTGGAGGGGGATGCTGGATGAGCGGGCTTCTTCGATGGCGTTGTCGATTTTTTTGCCGCCGAGGCGGTCGCCGATGGAGAGGAAGTCGGAGGCGTCGAAGGAGGGAGGTTGGATGTTGGAGGCAAGGTTGGCCATGGTTGTTGAGGAAGATTGTATTTGTTGTGTTATTATGGAGGAGTTTTCAGGTTTCTCGTTCTGGAAATGGGAAAGTGTGTTGAAGTAGACTCGATTAAGAGCGGTTTGTGTTGAGTTGACAGAACAGAGAAGGAATTTACATGATTGCGGGGACTGAGAGGTTATGTGCCCTTTGGTTGATGTCCTTATCTGATTGATGCGCGTGATGCTGGGGCTGAAGTCCTGAGGCGTTGTGAAAAAACAAGCCTTCAAGCCACATGTTGAAGCTAGAACAACCTGATATGCGACGATTCGGATTTATCAACTTGCTTCCCATTTGTAGAGAGTCGAGAGAATTGTGTAGAACCAATGGACTCAAGGCTGGGCATAGGGCTGAGAGATACTGCACAGTCCTGCAGGAACCGAAGGAGAGCTAGCAACCAAGCAATATTGTCTCGAGCTTGGCATGGTCGGAATTTCCCGTGCCACTTCCACATCGAGCCTGGCACTTTGGATTTGCACTTGAGGAGATGCAAGTCCGACTAGCCGAGCATTGCCTAGTCAAGTGGTTCAATTGGAGGACAGAACTGCTATTATTTTGCTTCGCTCAGAACACAGTTCACGACCATTGGGTGTGCCTACTCGATAATTCCACAGTCGATGCGGAGGAGATAAAAACATCTGCCGAGAAAAAATATCGAGAAGTCAAATCACCATTGCTTGGGAGTCATCAGGCAGCCCTAACTCCAGGCTGCAAGATAAAGCTGTGGCTTGGAGGGCTAAGGCAGCCTCTAAACATCGAAACTACCTGTCAAGCAAAACATCAAGGAACAAAGATCATTATGAAAATTCCATTGACTAATTATTCCGTAGCGATCATTGGCGGCATTAAAATCCCAACCATCAAAACCACACTGCAGAACAAGGTACGGGAGGAAACGGGAAAGAAACGACAATCCATGCAGAAAATTCGCAAGTCACCATCACCAGAATTGGACCCAGAACCCCATGACAGTC
Organism: Phialocephala sp. D728; assembly: GCA_003988865.1. Classification (NCBI taxonomy): domain Eukaryota; kingdom Fungi; phylum Ascomycota; class Leotiomycetes; order Helotiales; family Mollisiaceae; genus Phialocephala; species Phialocephala sp. D728. The sequence continues at coordinate 210,475 of QYAJ01000003.1, read as the reverse complement.
TACCTAGGCTGAGTGGGTATCTAGAATCTTTCGTGTGCGACTACCCATGCTCCCATCGTGACATGTTTAAGACGCCTCGCCTTGTATCAACCAACCGATTATGTTCCACGTAGCCGCTCCATTGCCACGACCGCGTAAAGTGAAAAGTGAAAAGGAGGGGTGCCTAGCAGCATTTGCCGCCTTTCGCTGATCCTTCGTCTGCGGTCTTGCTGAGGGAGATGTTCGTACCGGCTCCAAGGTTTGCTTGTGCTGAGTCGCCGTTATCGAGAGCTTTTTGGGACACGATTCGGTAGATTTCTGGGATCGGATTAGCAGTTTCCAAAAACTTGTGATTTGCCTTTTGTACCGGTAAGGATATTTTGAAAAGCAAGTTCAACGTTGCTCGCGTCGAGGGCTGAGGTTTCAATGAAGGACAGGTTGTTTTCGCCTATTGCTTATCAGCACCACATTAATCCAACGAGGTATGTTACCTACTAGCAAACTGTTTTGCCTCTTCTGTTGGTACAGCTCGTAGATGTCTCAAATCGCTCTTGTTTCCGACCAGCATGATGACGATGTTGGAGTCGGCATGATCTCTCAACTCCTTCAGCCATCTAGTGACGTTCTCATATGTCTGGTGCTTGCTAATATCGTATACGAGCAAGGCTCCCACAGCTCCTCGGTAGTAGGCAGATGTAATGGCACGATATCTTTCTTGTCCAGCAGTATCCCAGATCTGTGCCTTGATAGTCTTCGCATCTACCTGGATGGATCGAGTCGCGAACTCTACGCCAATGGTGGATTTGGAATCGAGGTTGAACTCATTGCGTGTGAATCGACTCAAGAGGTTGGATTTACCAACACCGGAGTCTCCGATCAGAACGACTGCGGGGGAGGTACGTTAGCAGGCATGGCGGTATAGGAGAGCAGGCGACCAGCGGTCGAATTCGAGCTTACCCTTGAATAGGAACTGCGCAGAAGATGATGTTAGCATGCAATGCAGATACATGCGCGGGGACTACATACATCGTATTCGTCGTTGGCCATGGTGGTATCGCGGGGTTGTTGTAGTGTAATTTGAGGCAGCCGGAAAGTTGTCAGATTGATTTCGTTGTCGCAACAGGCGGCGCTTCGATTTGGCGAGGCCCGATGATGGCCTGGGGCTTCAGGGAGGGACGCTAGCTACCTAGGTACCGTAGTTTTACCGTAGCGTGGCAGACGCCAATAGCCGAAGAGCTGCGTAAGGTGAGATGGCAAACTGTATTTCCAATTCTATACACAACAAAACAACCGCCCTTGACGATGTGATGTAGGTCCTGCAACGACCGAACGACGACTGGGAGTGGGAGTTCTGTATACTACCGCTGAGACTGGGCGCGAGGAGACGGGACTAGCCTGTTTCGAAACACCAAGAGCAAGAGGTCAAAGGAGGGTCTGGGCAACATCACGTGCGCTACCCAATGTTCTCCCCATTTATCGCAGCAAACGAGCTCACTATCAGCATAGCCACAATACACAATCCCTTTAAGTCCGGACGATCTATTTATCTCCTTGAGACGTGTTCATTTGCTGGACAGCAGCGGGTCCTTGCACCACCTTCTGGAGACGCAACGCGTGCAACCGAAAGCGTTTGAGCAACTGCTGCATGTTGCCGCCCCTGTTCTCTGGAACGCGTTGGGACCCTAGTCCTGATCACACATCTCAACCTATTGTGTGAACCGTAATTAGGAGTACTGTGCTCCTTCCATAATTCCAACCATGACGGAAAGAACCGTGGTCAAGCAAACGCAGATGGAGGACGAAGCTATCTCGCTGATCTCCACCGAAGAATCAGAGTATGATCCTGATAAGGAGTTCATAGTTACGCGAATCCTAGCCGAAAGAGTCCAGAGCGGCAAGAGGCAATTCCTGATTCTGTGGGCAGACTACCCCGAGGAGAAGTCGACATGGGAGCCAAAAGATCACATCTCCCCTGAGATTCTAGACGCATGGAAGGAGAGAAAGCTGCGGGAGAAAAGAGGGATCGATGAATCATTTGATGTGGCCAGTTTTGAAGCAAGATTACTTCGGCTGGGAAAGGAGAAGCAGCAACGTAAGAAGCTTCGGAAAGCTAAAAGAAAGCGCCTTGGAATTACAGTACTTGCATCTGATTCAGATACTCCCATGGCGGACCAAGATGATTCGTCTAGTGATGAGGCGATAGAAGAGAATACTATCGACAACGTCCCAGCACCTGGATCATCAAAGCGAAAGAGTGCCTCTCCACCAAAACAATCGAGAAGGCCTTTTAGAGTTCTAGTCAAAGGATCTAGCATACGTCAAATTGAAGATAATTCGCCTGGCAGTTCTGGAGCCGAACCTCGCCGCAAGAGCAGTCCTCAGAAAGCACTGGATGAGACGGGTGCTTCCTCATCTAAACACTCCGGGGAAACAAAGCCCGCACAGGTTTGTAGATTTTGATTTTGATAGTTTGTTGATGCACTCTCTGACATGTGCTACAGGCACCAGTTGAGACAAGAAAGTCTTCAAGTTCCTCCTCAGATATGCCCCTTATTGAACAAATGCGACTAAGGCTATCTGGCCAAGAGACATCCAATCAAGCACGAGCTGATTTAAGACGAACTGAAGTGGAAAAATCCGACTTGGGACGATCTGATCAAAAACGACCTGATTCGTCTTCTTCCAGTGGATCTCGGAAGGCACAGCAAATAAACTGGGGCGTTGCACTCGAAGTTCCATCTATGGCATTAGAGCAAACCTCGTTATTTATGAGTGAAAGTTCACCACCCGTGCCAGAGAAGAGACCTCGTGGCCGACCTCCTACACGAGGTAAAAGTGCTACACGGGGAGGAGGATCTATGGTCCACAGGAATGTTTTTGAGGCCGGAGATGCAAAGAAGGCACGGGGCCGAAAGGCAGGCACCAGTTTGCTTAAGCAAGCCATGGACCCGGCCAAAGACCCTAAGACGGTCGGAAATATGCGTTTACGCAGAAAATTGGAACTTCAGGCAAGAGATATGGCTGAAGCAGCCCCTGATTTGTCAGCATTGGGAGGGCTATATAACCCTTCCGATATGTCATCCCTCGAACCAGTCAGGCCATCGACGTTACGCAAGTCCTCTTCCTCCGGTCTGGCGAGGGACCAGATGGATCCAGGAGAGGAGGCTGATCTCGATGATCTGTTCGAGGAGAAGGACAATCTACCTACCCGGGCAATGCCTCCTCCATCTAGCGTGGCAAAACAGTCATCACATCGAAAAATATGCTTCTTCTGGGACAGATCACAGAAAGACAGTAGTTATCTAAGTTGTGGTAACGGATATCTGTGCCATTACCTCCATAACTATGAGACAGGAGCCGTTGTGTCGCCCCCACCTCCAAATTTCGTTGATACTCCTAGCAAACCTTCAGATACTGTCGCTCGAAAACAGGCAGAGACAGACGATGGTAGCTCTTCGGCTTCAACGTCTATCCCGCCATGGCGCATGGATTCATCGTCATCGCAGATTTCTTCTCATCTAGTATGTTACTTCTGGAACAGAGCACAACAGGATAGCAGACACCCACCATGTAGTAATGCCAATTGCACATATCTCCATACCTACGAGTCAGGAGCCGGTGTGGCGCCTCCGCCTCCGGGCTACAAGCGTGACCAAAATACCAATAGGGGCCAACCACGGACAGGCGAGGAAAGCTCATCAACCTCGAAACCTCTACCGGCACCATGGTCTAGGGATTCATTGTCATCTCAGGTTTCTCAAGGATCACTTCAGTCTCCGCCGAGCGATACTACCACAGCTCCATATCCAGTCCCTCCAGCGACATTGTCCCGGCGAAACGACTCACTCTCAACTACAGTATCGGCTCCATCATCTATAATTACTCCAGCTCAGTCAACCTGGCAGCAGTTTCCAGAATCAGTAGTTAGTCCGACGGTTCAACCTCAAACAACAAAATCTCGACCGCCTTGGGATCCATATCATCCTAATGATGCCATATGTCACTTTCACCACAACAGTGGCAGATGTAGCAAAGGTGATACTTGCAAATTTTTACACACTAATGACGCCCGCTATCCTGTCGCTCCTTCACCATCTGAGCAACGCGCAATTCAGGCTCTTACGACTTGCCTGGATTGGGCGAATAGCAATTGTTATCGTTCAAGCAAAGATTGCTTCTATCTCCACGCTCATAACCCGGCCATGACCTCTGTATCCGATCATATTCGCCGGTCCGTGAGAAACCCAGAGCTGGCACAGACAGTATCTCCGGCCTTACCTACCTCTAATGAACCACGCAAGAAATCTGTCAAATTTCTGCTTGATAAGGATGATATTTTTGCTGAACCGGAGACCATATCTCCTGCTAAAGATGCCCGCGATGCCCGATTCCAAGACAGGCCTAAAGCAGGGAGCAGGGAGATATGTCGCTTTTGGCAAAAAGGTATTTGCCATCATGGCTCTTTATGTTGGAATCAGCATGAATATGGCATGAATGAACGGAATAACCGTGCCGAAAATGAAGATGTCAAGATGCGGGACCGGGATGAAGACCAAGAACGGACCTGGCGAATCGATTCAAGGCCATTTCCTTCCAATACGGTGCCGTCCCTTCCAAGACCCGAAGCACAGCCGAAAATCACCCTGGATCCTATGGTAGGTGTAGAAGCCGAAGACCAGACTGTCTCCACTGAAGATACTTACATCGCATTACCTATTACGATCACGGACGATGTTATAACACCGGCCCCAGCTGTGAACGTACCGCGGAGAAAAGTAAGCTACGCTGAATATACTCGGCAGAAAGAACTTAAAAAGCTTGGTGCCAGAGCCAAAGACGTAGTCTTTGGGCGAGATGAATTACAAACTGTTATCCTCGATTTTGGTGACATTCAACATGCAGAAGACTCAAGCTGGAAGCAGGAGTTTTCCAACATCGATAAGATCACCTTTGGTCAAATATGTATGGCGCAGGATTTCAAAGCCCAGCAAGGATTCCTTCTAAGGCGCGGAATTTTCAGTGGAAGTCTCATGCCTGCTGATGCTGAAAATCAAGAGGTCGCCAGAATTATCGAAAAGGTCGGCGACGAGCTGGTCCTTAGATCTGCTGGACTGATAGCTTCATTTCCTAGCTTTGCTGTCCTTCTCTTCCCCGCGTCAAAAGAAGAGTGGAAATACCTCGAAGCATCATCGGATTATCCAAAGGAGGGTCGCTTAAGGTACTTTGTTTTCCAGACCGACTTCGAGATTGATCGACTTCAACATAGCGAATCCACAGTTATCAAACTCGGAGAACCTTACAGGAAGTTGATGGTAAAGATGATTCATGGTCTGAATATTGAAAAACTACTCCCTCAAGTTGAGAGGGGTCAGATTCCTTACAAGTTTTATCTTTTGTTCCCTTCCATCGCGAAGCATACATCCAATTTCCTTGCTTCATGGATAAAGGAGTGTTATGCGCAATCAAAGATTTACGATAGCCAGAAGGAAGGCTCGTGGGACTATTTCAGGAACAGTTTCGAGATTGGCGTGGTCTTAGTTCACGAGACTGCCGCTGCAAGCATTCATTGTTTGCCACGTCTATTTGAAGTTCTCCTCAAGAAAAACTTTGTCTTCTGGTGCATTTCCGATAGAGACTCGCTATATCCGCTGTTCCCGTCTAAGCAATATCTGCCCGACGACTCGTCCATGGGACGTATCACGGCAAATCGCCTCTTCCCACATGGCTGCGCGATGCTTGTGACACCAAGCTTTCTCGTTGCTGAACCACGCCGAGCATACGATCTTATGAAGTGGTTCCTCGCCAAATACGAGAATGCTACACCCGGAACATGGAAATTGGTTTGCGCCTGTAACATCTCCGATTACATCTTGGATCTAGCTATTAGCAAGGCATCGGAGAAAGAGGCTTTCGAGATCGAGAATCGGGATAACCCTGCAAAAGATGCAATACTAAACGATACTGGGCTTAGTTTTACGCATTGCGATGCTCGCAATAAGCTGCATAGCTTGTTTGTAAGACTCGATGCAAAGGGCATGTTGGACAGCCCTATTGATTCAGTCGACTCCGAAGATTCTGAATATAATTTTCACGAGGAGAAAGAAAGTCCTATAATTCTAGCAGATCGTTACATCGATCCAGATGATGAGCCTGCTTTGATTGACTGGTTTGCAGCATGGTCCATGCGAAATCTAGACGTATTTAGAAAGTTTGTGGTTGTTGGCACAGGGCCATCTAGTGCTCTTCGTGCTAAGAGATTGAAAGAAGTCGTAGTCAGTACTCTTGAGGTAGAAGACGAATCCCAACCAGGATCTGAAACCCGGGGCCCCGAATATACGAACAAGAACGAATCTGTCCCTGGCCTCTCAAACGCCCCAAGAACGAATTTCCAATCATTTTCCATCGCGAAAAAGGAAATTTTAGTCCCTAGTGGCAACGATAGATCTCCCGTTAACCAAAATCAAAGAAAGGCGGCGTTAGATGTCGCAGCCAGACTTACAGCTTTAAGTCCCCACAACAACTCCGCCAGGTCAAGAGGTTCACAAGACACGTCAAAGAGCAGTTCACCTCCTCCCACGAACGCGCAACAACCCCGTGAACCTTCAAGACACGGAATCGACCAGTCACTTTCTACTTCCAAACTTCAATTCTGCTTTGCAACAGGTGGAAGTGCTAACGACGCTGCTACCTTCCTCGACAAAGCCGATCACGACGTCAGACGCGCAATTGATCTGTACGAAAAAGAGAATAGAGAACAAGCTATGGATATTAATCTAGATGCTCAGGTTGCGCACCTGATCGCCACGGAAGCCAAGCGCCCGTTGCGGATCGCAACCGCGGAGGAGGATTTCGCTCGAGCAAGAGAGGTATATGGCTCGTCAACATCCTTATTCCAAAAAGCTTCTGCCCCTGGTGCTCCCGATTTAGCCCGCCTCCCTCCAATTCATGGCTCCGACGATACATACTCCCCTCAATACGATGGTGCAAATGACCGTCCCTCTTCCTCTAGCAGCACTAGCACCACCCGTTCAGGCATCGCCACCGGCGAGCATGGCCAGAGATTCGTCCCGAGAAGCGTCCGTGCCGACAAGAGTGTCCGAAGGGAGATCGCCATCAGACCTGGTTATGTTCCTGTCGAAGATATCGGACGCTATGTCAGCCCAGGTATTGCCGCAAGTCGTAGCGCCAGTCGTACTGCGAGCGCGATCAACTCTCCTGCCCCGGCTATGAACTCCCCCGCTGCCGCTATTCGAGATGTCGATCCGATGGAGCTTGATGGAGGTGCTAAGGCTACTTCTACGACCGAGAAAGATGAGGGCGATACTGATGCGGCTACGGCTACTGGCACTGATGGCGAGCTAGTCAAGAAGAAGAAAGTTCAGGTGAAGAAGGAAGTCAAGACGTACAGCCTCGAGGCTACTACGAGCTGGTATGAGCGGTACAAGGAGACGAATGGCAGTGGATGGGAGCATATGTTTGTGGGTGCACATGAGGAAGCTTTCAAGAAGGCTGGGGTGGGAAAGTAGCAGGCGCGAGATGGGAGGGTGGATGGATGAACGGGGAGCTGGTGGGACCGTATGCGTAGCGAGAGCAGTTTGGGAAGAGTGGAGGATGGATATTGTTGAATGATTCCTGTCATGACTTTACGAACAATAGTAAGTAAATTTGGTGTCGCTAGGTGGAGTTGCACCTTGCTTATATGACCTGCTGCATATACGCACATATGGTCATGAGCACGCGCATGCTGCACACACGCTATGGTTGCGATTGGGACGGACTTGACTCCACCGGCAATTGCATAGCATCAGCAAGTACTTAGAGAAGAGTATCAATGAATTCATGAAAATACAGTCATTTATTTGTTGTGAGATGAGCGCCAGCTTGTGCGGGAATTTGTTCCATTGATGCAATTACAGTGAATATATGATACATCATTTTTTCCAGCTCTGAATTTTGATACCACACGATCCGCGATGCCATGCCTTTTAGCATTGTGACCTTGTGTTGCAAGTCATTCAGGTTGCTGGGAGGCTTCCTCCCCCCCCAAAAGGTCTTTGGGTCGTTCACCTAGGGTGGAGCTGAACATCTAGAAGGGGAAAGAACCTCACAAGCCATTCTCCTCAATGATAATACATTAGATCATCATTTTGTATTGATTGATAGATACAATTTAATCAGCTAAATAATCCTCCACCTCCACACCCACACTCCTCGCCACTCCCCTCACCGCCTCCCACCCCACCGCAACCCTATACTTCGTCCCCGCATCCAGAACATCCTGATTTGGTCCTCCCATCCTAATCAACAATCTCAAACTAGCCAACGTAGCAACCGCCATCAATACATCCGCACTCCCATTCAATCCCGCCACTCCTTTTCTCTTGACTTTCTTGCCCTGGCCCGCGTAGGAATCGGCATCTTCTCCTATAGCAAAGAAAATGGCGAGCATCCTCTCTAGCACAAAGGCTTGGGGACCGAGTAATTTCCTGGCGATTTTTCGGCTCTTGGCTGTTCCTGGCTTGCGGGCGAGAGCTGTTCCACCGCCTTTCTTGCGGCGTTTAGCTAAGGCGGCTTTCATGAAGAAAGTACTGTCTGTGCGGGGTGGATTGTAGGATGCGAGATATGAAGCTACGAGCAGGAGGCGGGAGATGTGGGGAAGTTGCGTGGCTATTCCATGCATGTTGGTTTGGGGTTGTGATTGTGGTGTGAGAGAGGAGGATTGAGAGGGGTTTGAAACGAGAGCTGGGACGAGGACGGAGTCGTTTTGAAAGAGGGATCGGTTGGCGACTAGGAGGCGAGAGAACGGGGAGGGGTTTAGTGAGCCGTCGAGGACAGGTCGGATGAAGCGGGGCCAGAGGCGGAGACAGACGAAGCGGAAGGAGAGGATGTCTCGGCCTGAGTGCTTGGATAGAGAATCCCAGGTTGCGGAGCAGTACCGGGTCCATACTTCCTTTGTCTCTTTTGTGCCTTGTGGGAGGGGTGGAGATGGTTCGGTGAGGGAGATGATTTGTATAAGCTCGGGCTTTGTGTAGGCTGGGAACTCGATATGCGGTATGCCTGGGAAGTGGAGGAAATTTGGACGAGGAGAAGTGACGATGAATATTGTGGTGAGGTTTGGTATTATCTCCGCCAGTCTGGCAAGAGCTGGGAGTAGAGTGGGCGGCGCATCTCGTTGTCGGTCGATACCATCGAACACAAGCACCAATCGTTGCTGTCTGCCATTTTGACTCGATCCTGTCCAGCCTTCGACTAATCTACTAAGTTCCACTACCAATTGGGCTAGATTCTCACATCGTCCAACATTATCGGGCCAATCGATGACTGCTGACACTGCACCGATGATTTGCTCGAAAAGATGTCGACCTCCTATGCATTCCGCAGATTTGACAATTGCGTACCGAAGGTTGTGGTCGTTGTGTCCTGCATTGCTGTTGACGTGACCGATCGTTTGTTTCTTCGAGAGTTCTTCAAGAAGTGCTTTGGTTATGAGACTCTTGCCAGTAGCTTCAAGGCCATGGAGGATAAGATTTCGACATGGCGCTGCTGATATCTGGTAGTGTGTAGTCAGCTGGCCGTTCTTAAGAGGTTCATAGAAAGAGAGCTTACGGAAAGCAATGTGGCCAGCGTTTTAATCTGCTGATCTCGACACGGAAAGCGTGAATAGAGCGTACTCAGGATAAGCTCATTTGGCAGATGGAAGAAGGTAGCCATCGTTGTATAGTCTATATCAACTGCCGAGTCCAAGTAAGGTTATAAAAGTGTCGCGTCGGAAGTCGGGGAGACGCGACTTTCGTCCTCGAAATCGAGGCATCGATGCGCTTAACCTAAAGTGGGGCGTTTAGTGCCACCCCACTCCTCACTCATGCATAATGCACTAAGAACATGCCTACGTCCGAATATTTTCGGTTGAGACATTTCACTAGTTATCCTTCCTCTACGTTTGTCCTTATGTACAAATTCCTATATACAGTTGTTCGACTACAACTTTGACTATCACTTCATCTAAGAGCAGCCTGTCGAGCAACGCTGTTCTAACTTTTTTGCACCCTCGATCACGTGGTACAGGCAGCTTCCATTCTTCCTTCAAAGGACCACACGTCACTACTTTCAGGTGCTTCGAAGAGCCGAAAAGGAGTAATAGAACACAGAATAGACCTTCATGTTATCTCAACCTCGTTCGCCTGAGTGTTACTCTGTCCTGGAGCTCATATGACCTCGCACTGGCTGGATCATCTCACATACCTAAGCCATGACAGGGGAATTCATCACTAAAAGACCTCACAAAAAGTCGAGAGGAGGTTGTCAAACATGCAAAACTAAGAAAGTGAAGGTAGTCTTTCATGCTCATCGATCATTTCTCAAACTAATTTCCTTCAGTGTGACGAGTTACAGCCAAAATGCACATTTTGTGAGAAAAGACACCTCAGTTGTGTCTATCCACCTAAGACAACGAGATCTGCACCTTCCAGTTCTTCGAGCTCTCAATCTCATGAGATCTGGGCTAGAGAAGTGTCTCCCCAAAGCGATCCAGAAGCTGCAGATGCCGAGACAAGTTGGGCGCTCGTGGCCTCCCCGTCAACCCTTGTTACCACTTCAGCTGGAGCTCTCTCGCCCACCGATATACGCATGATGCATCAGTGGTCGTCAATGACCTCTACTTCCGTTGCAATCGGAGATGGAGCTCAGAGAACTCTACAATTCGTTATACCCGAGCTTGCTTTCGAGAACGAATTCCTCATGAATGGGATGCTTGGCATTGCATCCCTTCATATGCAGTCCCTTGTTCCCAATCCTGAACAAATTCGAAAGCAAACCGATATATACCGAGCCAAGGCCTTGAACAGTTATCGTCGAGCATTACCTGGGATAGTACCCTTCACTCGAGACTATGAAGCGGCGCTTGTCATGTCTATTCTCTTGGTAGTTCTGTGCTCAAAGGATTATGTTTTGGAAGAAGGCGAACTCACCGTTGTCAACTGGTTCATCCTATACAGGGGTCTAAGCGCTGTCATCACCATGGCTTCCTCCCCAAAATTGACCAGTATGAGTGTTTCCCCAATCTTCCGGAGGGAAATCTCAGAATTGAAAATTACACCAGTTATCCCTACAGTTCTCATGGATATGGTCCGTGCGATACCTGTTGATGATCCTGATTTCGAAATGCTTGAAGACTACTGCAAAATTCTCGATGCCCTTGGAATGCTTTATGCAAGTCTTCAGCAAGACGGACTAGGTGATGGATTGTTCATTCGGGTCGTAGCTTGGCCATCGTTTTCTTCCCATGGATTCTCGAAGTGCGCCTCGGATTACAAACCACGAGCCCTTGTCATTTTGTCATACTACATGATGTTTGTGAAGTTGGTCAAGGAACTGTGGTGGATGAACGGGGTCTCAGATCGTGATATTGAAGGTATCGCAAAGATGATCGGTCCTAAGTGGCTTCCATTCATGATGGTTCCTCTCCAAGCCATGGCTATGACGAACCGAGATGAAATCGTAAAGCTCATGCTGGGCTGAGACGCATCGGCAACCACTTGGCATAATTCGACTAGAACACAATCATCGCACCCAAGATAGATAAGGACCCATTCGACAAGATGCATGATTCAGCCTATTTAGCCATTGCCTTGTCCATCCTTACTTGAAGGTCACTAATAGTCTTAATCACCACAAGGACCATGACTAGGTAATCCAACAACACGATCCTAAAAGCTGTTCTTACCCTACAATATCCCACCCACATCATTCGTCGAAGCTAAGCTTAGCGAGTTTCTCAAAGACGTCCTTTAGTTGCTCATGAATGACCTTCATCATAGCCTCCCGTCGCTTCTTCACCTCCTGAAATTCTTCGCTGATCTGCGTCAAGATTAGCTCGATATCTGTGATGAAGGATGGTCACTTACAGATATCGGTTGGCTGAAGCAAAGTTCTGCCATCACGATCACCTTCTCAATGGCCACTTTGCGGAACTCGCACTCGGGCTCAAGGATGTCTTGCCAAGGAAGGCAGTCGACAAAATCCAAGAAGATGTGTTTCAACCAAGTGTCTGACTTGTAAGACTTAGTCTGAAGAAGCTCTTCGATCTTGTTCCGCCTATCTGTCGTCTGCCACTTGGTGCCAGCTGCCTCGACTTCTTCCTGCGTCTCTGGAACCTTAGGAAATTTGTACCTCAGGCGCCATTCTTCTAGTACAGTCTTCGTGCGGGACAACAGATTGACGCAAATTTCTTTGTCTCGCGCCTCTAGCAGTTGCCGGGTATCGGTGAAAGTGAAGTGAGTGAGCCAGAACTTTTCTGGCATCAGAGCGAAGATTCTTTCCCGTCTAACGCCCAGATCAATAAAGAACACGATTCTCGAAAGGAGCATGAAGAGGTCCAACAAGGCCCTCTTTCTTGCTTGAAATCCAGGAGGCATTGGGACTTTCTCATCAGTCGTCGGATCCAATATGGTAGAGAAGTCCTTAGCAACCCATTGCTCACGCTTCAGCTCTTTCCAGATTTTCTTGTTCCCGGCCTCCATCTGGACGTCGTCATCACTGCCGAAACTCTGAAAGCTGTCTTGGTCAGAGTTATGAACGTTACTGGCGTCATCCTTCTCAGCTGAGGTATCCTCCTCGGCTCCAAATAAATGCTTTTCTCCACTGTCAACTTGTTTCTGAAGTGAGGATGATGCTGTAGACTTTTTGATATCTTCTTCCATGCTCGATGTTTGCTCCACAGCCCAATCGTTAACGCCAATCACCGGAGTTGTACACTCTTCCATGTTATTTGCATCCAGAAGGCTGTCCTCTTGATCGGTATCTACTCCCTTGTCGTCTTGCTTGAGCACCACATGCTGTTTCGTCTCTCCTCTAGACGCCTCATTGAAATCTATGAGATACTCTTCTGTCGCTGTTTCTACCCTTGTTACTTCTGCTTGCTCCTCGATATGAACAACAGTCTCCTCAACAGGACCTTCCTCGGCGTCCGAGTCAATATCGATGAGGAGTTCTTGTACTGGTAAGACCACTTGTTCTTGAACTCCGATATACACAACACTCTCCTCATCTGTGCTCGACTCTTCCTCGGTGTCGGCCTCGGTGTCCCCGTCTTCATTTGTGGCAATCTCCTCTACTACGCTTGCGACCTGTTCTGAATCGTTCGACTGCTCGATGTTCTCTAGTTCGTCCATGTCCGAGTCATCTCCAAGTGTGATAATAGGCGCGCTGACAATATCTGTGTCTTCGACAAGGATGAGTGGCGCCATGGCGGGCTCAACAACACTTGCGTGTTCGCGTTCGATATTCAATCAAGTGCGAGGTGGTGGGGAGGGATTTCGGTGTAGATCTGAATTCTTCTTGCGGATCCATGGGGTGACGCGACTCTAAGGGATCTTTTGCGATGATAATTGATTGTATCCCTGAGTTGGGCCGAAGCAACAATGGGTGCAACAATATCTAGAAGTTGGCGAATGGAAGCGCGTCTAGTCTTTAGGAGGTGACGAAAATTGCCTCGTGCACAGCAAATTCGCGTACACCGGCTAACGGTTGCCTGTATCATTCACGCTTGCGCATACAGCTGTTCGACCACTGCGGTAGCTTGTTGTTGGCGTCGACTTCGTTTGTTGGCTTTTTTCGGTTGGGCAAGATATCTTCACCTAGATCCGAATCACTGTCCCAATGCATTTCCCACCTGATGTCAGTGGTGTTCGAATGGCTACGACGGCTATTAAGCTAACAAACTCTACTATACGAATGATCTATCACTCGTTGAAAATAAAGCCGCAAGCCAGAATCAGGGTGGAGTATTGCGTTCTGAACTTACTGCTACACGCCATGTCCCTTCTAGATTCTGCCATCCTCCTTCTTTTATTAGTGTTATAGTGTATTTGGCATGTAAGACAGATTGTGCAGCATTGATAGCATGTTTTGTGGTACTCGAACGGTTGGCGAAAGAGTTGAGGAGGCCAAGTCATCTGAGTGGACTTTGTACATTCCGTACTTGGCTGTATCCCTCGATACTCTCAAAAAATGATCAAGTTTTGGTAAGCTCTCGAACGGGTCTAGCTATTGCTAAGGACGAAGCTTTTTTGTTGTGCAATCGTAAAGTGATGGGAGTGTTTCTCAGAATGGAGGGTCAGGATACAGAGAGACGACGCAAGCTGGATGTTGAGGAGATGGTATCATCTGATCTTTCATAGTGGCGAACACTACGAGATTGGATCTCGTCAGCGAGAGGGTCGAAGGCTTTTCAATTGTGGCTCGAAAGGAGGTGCTGGACTCTGTAATCTGCTCGTTAGCGAGGGCAATTCTTGACGGGTAAGGTACTTACCATCGTCTTTTTGATCACTGTGACTGTAGAGTATTACCCACGATGCATTCAAGAAGCTCGGAAAGTGGTGTGGTCCTTATCGTGAGCAGAATGCAATGAAGTGTAAACAAACCCCACGTGATGCTCCCCCTTTCCATTTCCCAACGCGGTCAAAATCCAGTAAAAGTTCAATCTGAAGTATATAGAAGAGATAAAAGATCCTTAATGCACATTTTAATATTTTGACACGCGTGATGAATTCAGAATTCAAGAATTATATGGGGAACACGTCAGTATCAGGCACTACCTCGCTGTCGCCGCTACTGCTTAGCGAGGAAATTCCTCGCTCAAAAAGGGTGTATAATTGTAAATAGGCAAAATGCTTCCGCCTTCGGGTAATCAAAATTAGGAGAGTCGCCTAGGGTATCAAGCGTCCTTCAAAAGACGGCAAGAACTAGAGGCTACGGCAGCGGTCTACCCTTTCTCCGGTGCGGAACCCACCTCAAAATACGTGTACGAAAAACCTATTCAATTAGGTTTAGTATCGGAGACCCCACGCTTTAAACACAGCGTGGTGTCTCTGAGAGTTTTGCTTCTTAATTTAATTTTCTACTACATATTTTTCTTTCCTTAAATAATAAAAAGGAGATTTCATATCTTTTTTTGATTTAATACTTAAAGCGAGTAACATCCTCCAAAAAAAGAAGTTGGAAACGATATTTTGATGACTTTTGTTACCTCCAGTGTGACAAAATTACTCACGTTACTCGAGTAGTACTCTAGAGTACTAGAGTAGAGTAGAGTAGAGTTAGAGTAGCCGGTCGGTTAGAGTAGAGTAGAGTAGCCGCAGAGTTACTCAAGAGTACTACTCGAGTAATTTGAATAGCCGTCACGTGGTAGTATAGAAAATATATTTTTTAATTTCTTTATTTTCTTTAATAACTCTTTAACTTTAAGTAAAATTATTTACTTAAAAGTAATTTTATTTATTCGATTTCGATTTTTGTTAAGTCCTTCGATCGTCCACTAGTTCCCGCAAATCTATTATGCTTGCATAATAATCACATGACTATATGTATTATAAATATAGCCTAGCTATGTTAGGCCTTACTATTATTTATTATATTCACCACTACTACATTTATTGCAATTCTTCGTCTATAACAAAATTTTAATTTTATTTAAGCTATAACTATTTTTATAGTTATAATCACGTGCTACTCTAATTACTCAAGTAGTACTCTAGTACTCTAAAGTAGAGTAGAGTAGAGTATGAGTAGTAGGATTTTCATTAGAGTAGAGTTAGAGTAGCACCCACTACTCTACTCTACTCTACTCTATTTATCACGCTGGTTATCTCGCTTACATATGGTGTAAGGTTAAATCACAATAATGCTTTGCAAGGACTGAACTCAAAATACGAGGATGGAACACAATTGCATGGCACCAAGAACAGCGATTCGGGCATTAAGGTTTCAATTGTGGGGGCGAAGAAGGTACGTAATCAGTACTGCGCATCTACTTGGATATCGGACCTCGAGGGGTTTTTTTTGTATTTCTGCATCTATCAAGGTATTTTTTTTATTTTTATTTTTTTTACAAAGGGCAGATATTCTCAGCCGTCGTTTCTACTGTCCCATGCAATGCTTACACGAGGCTACCAACGCCATTTGAAATAATCATGTCGAACCTCTTATCTACATGTACAAAATCATGACAACAAAATATCCCTCTATGCATGATGATTGATAATGCCATAGAAGGCCTCCGTTCCATAAAACGCAAAGTAAACTTTCATAATCGTCATTAACGTCTTGCCTCGTCCATGCGTCGCTGGTCCTCCACTCGTCTCTGGAAATCTTCCTGAATGCGCCTGTCACGCTCGTGGAAACTCTCGTATCGGTCGTGACTGGGGTGTTGCTGCTGGTATTGCATTTGGAGAGGAGGACCAGCTGGCGGTGTAGGCTGATGCTGAGGTGCTTGGACATACCCTTGTTGGGCAGGTCCTGGTGTGGAGGTCGTCATTTGGAAGCGCCCATCAAAGCTGTTGTGTCTAGACCCATGCAGAGTATGCGGGCCTGCATACTGAGGGGGAGGTGATGCAACGTGTGTAGGACCTTGCCCAAACGCGAGCTGACGATGGGAAGGTTGAGGCTGTTGGATGGATTGAGGATGATACGGACCAGTTTGCGGGGACGAAGCCGCGCTCTGCTGCTGCTGCTGCATGAGATACGGAGGCTGGCGTTGGTAGTAGTCGCGGTCAGAAGATGGCGCCAAGTCTAAGGGTGATCCAGCCGGCTGTCGTAGAGCCTGAGCCTGGGGTGGTGGAGTGGGCTGTGAGTAAGGAGACTCCTTCAGGCGAGACTGCGAAGGGGCAGATGTGCGAGCATAGCCACTTGTAACTCCATGAATCTCGCCCATGGACGGTTCGCGCCGGATGGGAGGTGGCTGTGAAGTCATCGTTGAGCGTGGAGGGGGCTGGGAATACAACTGCTGGGCAGATTGCTGCTGCTGTTGCTGAATCGGAGCCTGAGAGTATCCACCACGGTCGAAGCCCGTCGGCGTATAGCTACGAGAGTGTCCAATTGAGGAAGAATGTTGATGCAAGGGGTGTGGGTTCGGCTGCCCATACGGGTGTTGAGAAGGGGGAAGTTGGGTTTGCTGCTGGACCGGTGGCTGAGCACTCAGCTGCTGTGGCATCTGAGTGGCTTGTGGGCCTGCTTGAGAAGGATGGGCGACGTATCGGGATCCTTGCAAAGAGTGCTGTGGCGGAGGAGGTGTACGTGAGGGCTGCAATGCTGATGACGAAACATCGCTAACTCGCTTGGTAGGAGTAGGACGAGGGTCACTGGGCTCATCATTGAGCAGAGACATAATAGACGATGTCTTGCGCACAGTTTCCTGCGGGCGAACTGGTGCTACAGTTTGGGGAGGAGCAGCTTGAGGCGGAGCGGGGGCAGGTTGGGGTGGAGGTTGTGACATGTGCGGATGATGCTGTGATGGAGGATGCTGTAGCACGGACGGCGGAGGTGCTGAGTACTGCTCTTGAGTCGCAGGAGGAGCGCTCATTGGAGGGCGAGGACCGGCAGGGGAAGGCGTGGACTTGATCTCCCGCACTCCAGCAATGTTTTCGCCCAAGAAGTTGCGAACAGGTTGATGAGTCCGAGGCTGAAATTGATGAGGAGGAGCTGTCGTACGTCTCTGTTCCGTCAGAGCAGGAGGTGTCGCCTTGGGCGGCTCAGGTCTTGATTGAGTCATGTTGCCCCCATGTTGCGGTGCAGGATATGCCTCGAATTGGCGAAGGTCTGGCGCCTCACTTTCTTGCTTCATCTGGGATTGGCGTTCACGTTGCAGGGCTTGCTGTTGTAGAGCTTGCTGTTGCATAATTTCTCGTTGCATAGCAGCTTGCTGTTGCTGCTGCTGCTCGCTTTGTTCATGCTTAAGACGAATAGATTCGGCTCTTCGTTGTTCTGCATGCGCCTCTTGAGCGGCCATAAGCGAGCGTTCGGATAGTGGGGTATTTGCCTGCATGATTGGGCGAGGATCTCGTGACTCGCGAGGTTCGCTCTGAGTAAAGTATCCTAAGGCTGGTCCTCGAGGCGTACGCGGCGTCTGTTGAACTTGCTGAGCAGCTTGTTGTATCGGCTGTGGAGGCAAGTGCTTGTTCAAAACCGTACTCGGAATAGCCGGCTGAATTTGAGGAACAGGTCCAGCTTGGGCCAAAGCAGGAAAGCGCGAGCTCAAGCTCGGCTGAGGGGGAGAAGCTTGAGTCAAGATCTTGCTCTGATTAGCAGGCGCAAGATCATCGCTCAAATCCATAGAAGATCCCGATCTTGGAAGAGTGCCAGGAGTAATATCATAGCGCCTCTTTGGCATTATGGTTGGGGGTGGAAGGTCAGGGGGTATTTCTCCTCTCTCCTTTCTCGCGTCTGCCTCTCTGGTAAAGTCTTCCCATTCCTTCATCTTGCCCGAATCCACCTGCCGCTGGTAGTAGTTCTTTACCTGTGTCTGGATGTTAGCGACGAGTCGACTCTTGTTGCTATCAGACGGTACGGCAAGCCATGTTTTGAAAAGGTTTGTGTATACCATAATGTGGGTCTTCGAAGTCATGTACTTCGCGATTCCATGCCAGTCCGTGCCAAAGTGTTTCAGCAATGCAGGGAAGTCGGTCTGTTCAGGGACGCTCCAGTAGCTTGAGGTTTGTGCGATCATCTTACGGTCTTGCTGCTGCTCGAAACCCATTGGCGGAGCAGACTCAAGACGTTCTTGCTGGGCATACACGGGTTGGGGTTTTGTTTCAAAGCTGGCAGGGGTGGCAGGGCTTGGCTTTTCAACTGGTGCAAAGGCAGATGTAAAGGTGGATTGACTTTGTACTGGTCCGTCAAATTGAGGTAAACGTGGATTGACAGATGGTTCACGTTGATTCTTCCATTCGGCTGGTGGCATCGAAGGTGCTGGTGATTCTGGTTGACGGTTTGCAGGAGTACTTGGTGCTGCAGCAAGAAGTTGGGTGTTCTTCGTCTGCTTCGAGCCCTTTTCGCGGGTAGCCTTGGTCTTTCTCTTGCTCGGCGGGGCATCGTTATTGGTGTCGCCTTTAGGAGCTGTAGTTGTCTTTCGACTTGGGGTAGGTGCTGGACTGGCTACCTCACTTTCGCTCGCAGGAGTTTCGATTGGCCATGTTGGAGCTGCGGCTCTTCTCGGGCGTCGTCTTTCGCCATTCTCGGTATCTTGACCCTCCTCTGTCTCGTCCCGGATCGTGAGACCAAGGTCAGCCATCAACGCGTTTGATTTGGGGTTCTTGCTAGCTGCCTTGCGGCCCTTCTTCTTCTTTGGCTGCTTCCTCAACTTCTCCTTCAGATTCGAGGAATGCTTGACGAGATAGTAGTGTTGAATACAAGCCTTGTAGTCCCTGTCTGGAAGAGCTTCTGCAATCTTGGACCACTGCTTGGGAAACTCCAAATAAACCTCCTCGAATATTCTGCACTCTTCCTCGGTGAAGTTATCAATTGGCTCGCCATACTCGAGACGAGCAAACGATCTGTCGAAGGGCACCAGATGCGTCCTGTCGTGGAACCTGGTCTCGTTCCACAGTTCCTCACTCCAACACATATCCGGAATGGTTGCTTCCTTCGCACTGGCAGTCTTTGCTCTTGCAGCGCGCTCCTCTCTCTCTTTTGACTCCTTTGCCTCTTGTTCCGACTCTCGCAGAACTCTTTCGAAATCATGCTCAGTTGCCCATCGACTTCCTGTTCGGCGCTGACCTTCTGGCTTGCCTCCATTGGAGGGCAAGGACGATGCCTGCAAGGCGGCAGCTTCCGCAGCAGCTTTTGCGCGAGACTTTGCAAATTTCTCTCTGCTCTTGACAGCAAGTTCGTCCATTGAAAATTCAGCCCAACGACGATATTCGAGCTGTCGTTGCTTGTAACGCTCTCGCTCTTCTTCTTGTTCACGCTTTATTCGTTCGTTCTTCTCAATAATGTTCTTTCGGATCCTTGCATGAAGCTCGTGATCATTCCACAAATCCTCCATTTCCTTCATGAGGTCTTCGTCTTCGAATGGCTTCTTACATTTGAATTTTGGAAGACTGTCAAGGGGGGGCGTCTTCATGAATGGTCTTACGCGTTCCAGAATTTCGGCGTCTTCTACATCAGTGAGATCTCCAGTATCCGAAAATGTTTCTATCGTTGGTTTTCGAGGTCTGGGAGCAGCTATATGGTTTTCTTCACCAGCAGGGTGTTCCTCCCGTGAGTTATCTTCGATATCACGGGGTGCCGTACCTATTTCCCGACGGCCAGCGGATTTCGCCTTTGCACTACGGCTTGGAGCCGACAGGAATGCGTCGAGGTCCGAGGATCCGGGAAAAGCTTTTTTAGGTGGTACCGGACCTGGACCTGGACCTGGACTTTGCGAGGAAGCAGTAGCGTTTTGCATTGGGGTATCTGTCTCTTGGCGTGAACCACGTCTTGAAGAAGTACCTGCTAGAAAAGTAGCAACATCCGAAATTCCAGAAGAAGATTTTCTAGTTGGCTCCGGACTAGGGCCTTGCAAGAAAGCAATAGCGTCTGGCATTGGAGTATCTGTCTCTTGGCGAGAACTACGTCTCGAAGAGCTTGCTAGGAAAGCGGCAACGTCCGAAATTCCGGAGGAGGGTTTCCTAATTAGCTCTTGACTAGCATCTTGCAAGAAAGCAGAAGGATCCCATTGTGGAATAACAGCTTCTTTTCGAGGATCAGGCTTCGCAGCCGAAGATGGTCCAGGACCTTGCAAAAATGCTGAAGGATCAAATGGTGGGATGACTGCTTCTTTCCGAGAAACACGCTTCGCACTTAAAGATGATGAAGGTTCTATGGCCGGAATTACTGCCTCTTTTTGGATACGAGGTTTCGGAGACAGCTCTGTCTCTGGTAGAGGAGTGACGGACCGGCTTTTGCCCTTTGATCTTGGCTCTGGGGCTAGGGTCCTTGGTGCTGAAGACTCGCTTGTAGGAATGTTTGATGATACCGCAGATTCTGTGACTGGAGCTTCATGATTCACCTTTGGAGCTACACAAGGCTCAGGAGCAGCAAGTATGGTAGCACTGGGTAGCTCGTCGATATTGGCATCAATAAATGGCTTCAAGAACGGGGCTTCGGGATCCTCGCGTGGCATTAGAGGGTTGTCCTTCGGAACTTGCTCAATCTGCTGCTGAGCCTTAGCTATTTCTTCCTCGAAATAGCTATCATCAAGATCATCGCCAGAGTCTTCGATATCCGAGATATCTTGGATAGTAGGCTTTGGCAAGCGTTTGCCGATGATAGGCTTACGCTTGCGATTGGTCTGTACTGCAGGAAGTAGAGACTTTTCCGAGGAAACTGTTGCAGGTTCTTTCTCACTATCTTCCAAACTAAGTGCAGCAGCATGTTGACGGTCCTTGTTTGCATGAACAGATGGAGACTGTCGAGAAGCCTGGGAAGCATTTACCGGCTCGTCCTTCTTGGAATTATCAACGTTTAACTTTACAGAGGTTGAAGCTCGACCGTTGCCATGACCGAAAACCCTCTGTGACCTAGGCGCAGTAGGAACTGCAACACCGGGGACAGGACCGGAAACTAGCATATTGGAACCAAACGCAGGTACCTGAGGCGGTGGTGTAGCTGATGGCTGCGTTCGTCGGCTCCAACCAGGTTCTGGTGATCTGCTACGCCTGTGATCATCATAGTAGCCCCCTCTACCGCGGCCCCTACCACCACGAGGCGCCCTGCCAAAGCCACGGGAGAAGGTAACACTGTCTGATGAAGGCGAGCCCCCTGAAAGTGGACCATCGCGAGATCCTCGTCGAGCACGGTCTATCTCAATGCTTGGAGGCGCATCTCTTGTATCGCGCGGCCCATATGTAGGCGAGCGACCTCGACCTTGAGGGGAAGATCTTCGGCCTCTGTTGTAGGGCTCACGACCCCATCGCTCTCGACCAGGTTCATCTCGATAATGTGGTGGCGCTCTATCATCTCGATCTCGTCGGTAGTTTCGATCCAAATCGCGAGCACGATCTCGACTATCATCTCTCCAACCCCGAGCTCTACCTCGGCCCCGATCACCTCTGTAATCACCTCGGTATCCGTATTCTCCTCTGTCTCCACGGAAATCAGAGCCGTAACTCGATGCGCGAGGACCTGTTGGAGCATCAATCAAGCCTTTCGGACCTCTGGGTGGGTCGCGCGGTGGGAATTCTCGGGTTGACTCTCTGCTCATTGGCTCTCTGAACGTGTCTCTGTTGGAGTTGAATGCATTGTTGTTCGACCGAATATCAGGTATGGACCGCCTCCTGTCTGATGTGTGCGATCCTCCTCTGTATTCATCTCGATCATTCCTATCAGTCCTGTCATCGCGATCGTTATAGCGACCTGGTGATTGCTCGCGCGGCGACCGGCGCGAATCGCCCGCGTCGTAGCTTGTACGGAACCTCACTCCTCCTGGAGGCCTTGAAAGATGTCAGCTTTGCAGCGCAGCGTTAGGGATTAACATACATTGACCATCAAGGCAATGACCCAAATGATCAGGCGATTGCGCTTTGTGATGGAAAAGGAATATTGGCGTAGACATTCATGTCAACACAGAGAGTTGTGGAAGTTCGGTCTTGACTGCGTTGAAGAGCCTAACTTAACGGAGGTAACTGGTCTAACCCTAAATGTTCTAGCGCGTCGCGGCTCTTCGAATTTTGCCGCCCTGCAGCAGCCGTGCATCGGGAGCTAGTACTCGCTTCGCGTCATGACAAACTTTTCCTAGGACAACTTCTTTCAAAATCTCAGACATCACCAGCATACTGTACTGGGGAAAAACCTTACTATCGAGTGGCACTCCGAATACTCGAGCATACGGAGGCCTTGGTATCCTTTCTTGATATATCTTCAAGGCTCTCTTGGATTATACTTTTGGCCATCAAAGTTGCCCTTTATGCCGTAGGCCTATCGGAGCATCCCTGAACTTGGTCAGCCTATGATTGAGGTACAGACCTTTAATAGAAGATTGGAGAGAGTTTTATTTCTAGAAACATCAAAGAATTATATTTCTGGAGATAGCGGTAGGGTCGGCTTCTTACTACCTACATTGACACTCAAGGCCAAGCAAGCACTGGAAGTACAGCTTCCCAGTGCAAACTTGAAGGTGACCCTCTGTAATTCGCATTTCCCTTTTCTCAACCGTCATAGCTTTCAGCATGACTACTTCATCAGAAAATGCAGGGGCACCACCCTCAACAGTAACAGATGCTGTTCTGGTCCCCTCGAACGAGATGCCCAAAGATGCCCAAAAAGTCGAAGAGCTAGACTTTAACAGTTTTACTCGGCGGCCAATTACAGTAGATGATTTAATCAGCGGTATGAACCATATGGGATTTCAAGCAAGCTCAATAGGAGAAGCTGTGCGAATAATCAATGACATGGTACAACCCCTTTTCCATCCGAGACATCAACACTAACAGGCTCCAGAGGGCATGGCAAGACCCAGAAACCGGCGACAAAACAACAATCTTCCTTGGCTATACCTCAAACCTTATCTCCTCCGGCCTGCGAGGTACATTCCGCTACCTAGCCCAACACAAACACATATCCGCAATCGTGACCACAGCCGGTGGCATAGAAGAAGACCTGATCAAATGTCTCGGAGATACCTACATGGGCTCATTCTCCACACCGGGCGCCGAACTCCGCAGCAAGGGCTTAAATCGAATCGGAAACCTCATCGTCCCAAATAACAATTACTGCCTCTTCGAGGACTGGGTTGTCCCCATTTTGGACAAAATGCTCGAAGAGCAAGAAGCAAGTAAAGACCTAGATGAACCGATCAACTGGACACCATCAAAAATAATCCATCGACTCGGGAAAGAAATCAACGATGAACGTTCGGTATATTATTGGGCATACAAGAATGACATTCCTGTTTTCTGCCCCGCGCTCACGGATGGGAGCCTGGGCGATATGCTGTACTTCCATACCTTCAAAGCGTCTCCCTTGCAGCTGAAAATCGACATCGTCGAGGACATACGGAAGATTAATACCATTGCTGTGCGAGCGAAGAGAGCTGGGATGGTTATTCTTGGTGGTGGGGTTGTGAAGCATCATATTGCGAATGCGTGTTTGATGAGGAATGGCGCAGAGAGTGCGGTGTATATCAATACAGGGCAGGAGTTTGATGGGAGCGATGCTGGTGCTAGGCCCGACGAAGCTGTGAGCTGGGGAAAGATCAAGGTTGGGGCTGACAGTGTGAAGGTATGTTATTTTTTATCTTCAAATACTCTAATATCTCGGTGAAGCATGTTGAATTCGTAGCTAACATGATATTGCAGGTTTACGTTGAGGCTACTGCATGCTTTCCACTGATCGTCGCCGCTACATTTGCGAAGAATGTAGGTAAGTCTTGAATCTATCCTTGCTGCAGAGAGATTTTAGCATAGCCAAGGCTGGAATCACTAAAGGAGGATGGATATTCAGGAACAGCGGTACCAGCTTTGTAAGAGCCCATTTCAAGAAGCGTAATCAAACAATAGAGAACCATGCTTATTAGCCTAAATATACAACACCCTGCACAGCTATGCCTGATACCCCATAAAAATGCAACGGCTCTCAAAACTCGTTGTTACAATGTTTCGCTATCCATATGCACTTCGCGCTCCTCGATTTGAGGGGCCTCTTTTGAAACTTTTTGCTTCTTCAGGTGGCGTGCAGGATCCCTGCTAGACTCATCCTCCCGATGCTCTCCCGGGCTCCGTTGTCCCTCATCTCCAAGGTCTTTGTCAACGGCGCCTTGGGGTCTTTGCCGTATCTCCCTCTCACGCTGTCTCAATCTGGCCAGCTCGAGCGTCCGAATATCAGTCTTGCGACTATCCCAGTATGCTTCGGGAGTTTCAATCGAAACCCTACCTGAGATCGCATGGAAGTACGTATTCAACTGTGGATGGATCTTCATGTCGTCATTAATTGGAATAGGGTAGTCATCTTCCGGCGTCTTCCGAATTCGTCTTCTTGTCAAACCGGGTTTATTCTCGTCAGGCAAGTCGTTGTCGGAGTGCTCCAATTCTGGGAGGTTCATCTCATCGGCATATGATTTGCGAATCTCAGCCTGGATATCTTTGTCGAAGCTCTTGTTGTCTGCTGGCAGCTTTGATGGGCTTGTTTGATTTTTGTTGCTCACGTAGAGTCTGATTTTCTGTTTGGGTAAAGTATTTCGAGTACCAGATGTCTCAAATCTGACTGTCTGGTCTAGAAAGCCAACGTGCTCGATTGGTCCTGGCGGATATGTCCGGAAAGCACTCAACATATTTTCACTCGACGAGTTTGCAGAGGGCTGAATGCCTGCCTACGTCAAGTCAGTACCAGCTCGTGTGTACTGTGAACATATCTATAACATACCGAAAGTTGAGGCTCTCTATCGGCCGCTATAGTGGGAGTGGAAAGTTTCTCCTGGGACGATGATGCCTCATTTGGTGCCAGTCTCTCTGGTAAGGGTTCTTCTGGCTCAAGTCTCTCCGCGTTCGGACCTTGCGCTCCATCTACCATATCCATCATACCCATGTTTGGAGACTCTGATTGGTCCTCTGTATCCAAGATATCTAGAGGCTCAATTGATTGTCGAACTGAAGCTTGTTTTCCAGACGTATCTATCTCCAAATCTTTGTCTAGCGTCGAAGAAAGACTTTCTCCCTGATCTGCCAAAGGCACACTGCAATCATGCTTGGATGGAGGCTGGCTTTGATTTTGAAAGATAGAAGGCTTTGGCTCTTCCTTAACTCGCGGAATAAGATTGTTTTCGCCTTTCTTTTTCGGATTTAGGTTCTCATAAGCTCCCCAATCGGTTGGCCTGTTTGTTCCGTCTGAGTCTTGTACGACATTATTAGGGTCGGCGTAAGGATCGTCACGATTATCCTCGAGAAGGTAGGCTGGAGGACCGTTGTACTTGAACTTTAGCATTCTTTTCTTCGTCGTCTCCTTCTCCGTAGGCTCCTTCTCCCCTGCTTCCTTTCCCTTCGATCCCTTCGTACGTCCGCTGCCCGGTCCCCCCATATCGATGCTCGCTGCGGGCGCAATTTAAGCAATCAGGACAGTTCCCATCAGAGCATTGGGATAGAGTTTCTTCGGAGTCAGCCTGAGGGTCAGACGATGTATCACCGCCGCTATCTTCTGGTGAAGGTCGATATTCATGGCAGTGGTAGCAGCAGTCACTGCCGCCATCGCTGCTTCTATTTTCACTCGCGAAGTCCGATTTTGTTATGGAAGGCGCGGGACCAGTGTTTGCTACTCTCATACCAGAACCTGCCTCTTGTTGAGCTATCTTGGCTTCTGTCCAGGCTGTTTTCCAGAACTGAAGCAACGCGCTCGCCGCTAGACGCTCCTCGCAGGGCCTTTCATTATATTTCTCCGCTCTTGATTTTGGGGAATTGTTGAAGTCCATGATTAGCTGCAGCTACTTTCCTTACTAATCGTTTTCTTGCAGAATTGACTTCGACTTTCTAGGCAATGCAAGCTCTTTAAGAAAATATCCTTAAAGTTTACCGCGTTGAATGTGTAAGGGTAGGTCCAATGATAGGCTGAGAAGTAGTGGATATGGATTGGTATTATTTCTCTTTTCGAAGGCCCAATTTACCACTCAGTGCAGTGCTAGGCATGCGACGCGAAGTGTACAGTACATTTATAGTGCAAATACTTGTGAAAGACCTAAGGTTGCTCCAAAGTATGGAAGATATAATTAAATATTGAACTGGATTTTTGAATGAATATTTGTTTAGGGTGTTCGCGTCCGCGTGAGGAATAAATCGTCAGAAAACCCGAAATTTGGAGAGCTAATGAATATGGAAGACTGGTTACAGCTAACCTTCTTGGGTAGGCTCTTCTACCCGGTACCAGTCATATTCTAACCATGAACCCTAACTCCTCATCCCAATCGAGCTTGAAGGCTGGAAAAGCTTTTTTTTGTCTTGCTCAAAGGAAAATAAAGACCAAGTGCTCGATATGTAGCTGTTGTGATTTGTTTCCTCGAATGATATTTATGAGCTCTGATGCTTCACATTGGACCAGACTGGGACTCTTACACCCTTTGAATATAATACACTATAGCCTTGCATCGTATACCATTCGCAATATTTATTTGGATTAAGGTTGCGATCTTGGCCCCTATTACAGCTCGGTTACAAGGGTCCATCTGCTTCAGCGTATGAACGCAGCTTATCTAGGCAGCTTTATAGACTGAGAAACAGGTTGAGGATTAAATAAGCAATAGTTTTAGTCCACTAATTGAGCCCATATAAACTTTTTCCATGTCCTAAGCTTCGTGTGGAGATCGGACTCTCTGATGGTGCCACGTGACCGTGTAATCCTCGTAATAAATTTTGAGGCCCTTGACGACGTCGTCAACATAACACCAATACCTCGAGTAAAATATTTGCAGGCCTCATTAACTTGCAGGTCTGCTATTAAAATGTCGTCTCTCTACAATCTCGAGCCCCAACCTACCGCCTCTTGCATCCTCCACACCACATCCGGTGACATTTCCCTCGAGCTCTGGGCGCAACAAATCCCCTTAACGTGTCGTAACTTCCTTCAGCACTGCCTCGATGGCTACTACGATAATACGATCTTCCACAGACTTGTGCCAGGCTTCATTATACAAGGTGGCGACCCCACAGGCACGGGCGCAGGCGGCGAAAGTATCTACGATGGAGGACAGTTCGCAGAGTCCCGCGATGAAGGCGGCATATGGCCTATGGAGGATAGGAGAGGGAAGAATGCCGGCGCACATGGTGTGGGACTCAAAGATGAGTTTCACAGCAGGATTAAATTCAATCGGAGAGGGTTGCTGGGTATGGCGAATGAGGGACCGGATACGAATGGGAGTCAGTTCTTTATAACGTTGGGTGATACGCCAGAGCTACAGGGCAAGAATACGCTGTTCGGGAGAGTAGAGGGAGATACGATATATAATGTTGCGAGGATGGGAGAGCTGGAGGTGGGAGAGGACGATAGGCCTCTGTATCCGCCAAAGATTACGAGTGTGGAGGTACTAGTCAATCCTTTCAAGGATATGGTTAGGAGGCAAAGAACTGCGCCTGTGGTGCAGCAGCCTAAGGTGACTGGGGATAAGAAGAAAAAAAGGAAGGCTGGCAAGCAGCTGCTCAGCTTTGGTGGAGACGAAGGAGATGGAGAGGAAGCAGCTCCAGTGGTCAAGAAGGCCAAATTTGACATGAGAATTGTGATGGATGCAGAAGAGGCTGCACCAGCACCAAAATCCAAGGTCGGTACCAAGCCCGTGGAGAAGAAAACACTCAAAGCCCCATCTCCAGAATCGTCACTAGAACCAGAACCAGCTCGTGCCCTAACGAAATCTATACCAAACCGAGCCGCCAAGGTCGAAGCTCATGATGCATCTTCTTCACCAGATCCAGAACCCGTACAGAAGGTATCATCGCTCCTCGATAGAACGAACGCACAAATTGCGGAGCTCAAAGCATCTATGAAGAGGAATGTGCAGATGACACCAGTGCCGGAAAAGAAGAAATCCGTACTGGAAACGATGATACCTAAAACATCTGTGCGGGGTAGAAAACGACATCCAGGAGAAAGCGCTCCTGGAGATCAACGAACACTGGATATCTTAAAAGCATTTCAATCAAGGCTAGATCAAGCACCGGCAGAAAAAGAAGTCTCAAAGACTGAACTAGTTCTAGAGAATGAAGATCACAAAGATAGTGCTGCTGGTGACGACGAAGAAGCCGCACTTTGCGATCTTCATTTCATTGCAGATTGCCAATCGTGTAAGAAATGGGATAATCAAGGTGACGGAGACAAAGATGACGACGATGATGATATTGGCTGGATGTCCCACGCTCTGTCGTTCAAGGAGGATAAATTGGGCAAAGATCTCACTTACAGGAAGAAAGCGGAGGAGGAGCTAGTAGTCATTGACCCAAGAGAGAAAGCTAGGACGCTGAAAGAGGAGAAGAAGGCACAGAGGGAAGCTAAAGCAGGTAGCTCTGGTCGAGCTTGGGATCAGGCTAGGAATGACAAGTTGGCGCGGTCATCGGCTCTAGCTGGAAGGAGCGCAAAGTGATCTTTGGACGAAACGGTTGACAGACACCAGTCCCGTAGCTGGACAGAAGAACAAGCATGGATTCGGCTCTCGCGGGAGTGTACCGGTGCGGTCATAAGTTCTGGCTCCAAGACTCAGTCGAGGGAGCACAGTCTCGAGCTTTTAATTGGCCTTGAGGTTTGGCGTCACCATAGAGTCATGGGTGTGGTATGAAACTCTACAACACCATGATCAGAGAAATGGCTTGACTTCGCCACAGGACCATATGCCACCATTCCAATTACATAGACTCTTGAGCTGAAGTTCGCCCATGCTTTTGATTCACTTTTAGGATGCCTAATAGATTATTCAGAACATCTTGCAGACCTCCTCTTCTTTTGTTCTCCCGGTTTTGTGAATCCACCACTTCCTTCTGATTCGTATCAATGAATCCAATATAACAAACACGAAAGGGATTCTATGGAGGTATTCACAAATCTCATGCAGAAAATACTTGACATTAGTTATATTTCCGCACCTAAAGCATCAGGTATCTTTGACCGAGGTCTACTGAGAACGCATGATAATAGCGAGGCTGTAGCCTTGGATCCTTGATCTTCTTTTAGCTCAGCCTCGTGGGGGGTTGTCGGATACATTTTATTGGATGTTTAACCGATGCAGTCGATATGATTTCCTATGGGAAATCTACGTCAGCTCGGTCAGGAACAAAACATCCATAAATCATTCCACGCCTCATATAAGCCTCAACGCAACAAAATCTACATTCGCTGCACTATCCTTCATGATGAGCATTTATTCAATCACCTGAAGGACTTCTTAGATTCCTGAAACGATCCTCACAACGAGCAGAAGAGCTGGAAACATCGAAACAACCCTACAATCGATGAGCCGACCTGCAGGATCCCGAACCCTCCGCATTGATCCATCGACGGCCATTCTTTGGCGAAGCAAGTCTCAAATCTTTGTGCGGAACAATAGAACGCCGGTTAGAAGGTTCTCAAGAGACACTCAGCATAGACGATCGCCTTCCCTTTGACGCCCTAGGTATCGTGACACATTTAAGCACGCCTTCTATCGCGCTTTCCTCAGAGCACCATCTTCTCAACTCTTGCGGATCCCAGAATCATACCGACCGAAAAGCAATCAAGCTACGTGGAACTACACAAATTTGCGCCAGCGTCTCGAGATTTAGGAAAAGCAGGGAGCCTAAAGCGGCTAGGAAGGCTGCAGCCAGCCTCGACTACCTAGATAGCCTCATTCTCCATCTGCAGCACCAAGGAGGGCACCCATATACACGACCTACTACCTTCACCGCAACATCAGAGTTGCATGGACCGTCATATGCCTCCTACCAACCCCAGAAAGAGAGCAGCACCCGGATCCTCCCCCGCCTTCCAAGCATTGCAAATGCCCCAGTCATACACTGCAGCCAGCCAGGTATCGAATCCCGAGCTTCTGAGGTGGAGCCAGCAGCCCGAAAACACAGCCTACCCAGATCCAGCCTTCAACATGAATTATAACGGCGCAAATGGGCTGTCACAAGCTCCATTTGACCAGTCTGTCCCAGCATCGTCGACACAGTTGGCACGCCGTCCTATCAACCGCCAACTTGTTCCGACCGGCCAACGAACACCCTTTGACACTTCGGATGGCTCTTGGGGTCAGTTTGGAGACGAGACCATGTTGGATCCCCAACATGTCAATGGTGCGATGGAAGAGAATGATAATATCGAGCTGCTCGAGGAGCGAGCTCAAATGGCGAAGAGGGATGCACAATCGAAACGGAAACAAATCCCGCCGTTTGTGCAGAAGCTAAGCAGGTAAGCGCGTCGTCCCTTCAGCGTTCTATCCGTTTACTAACTTATATCGCACCAGCTTTCTCGACAAGTCGGAAAACACTGATCTCATACGATGGTCTGATCGAGGCGATTCGTTTGTTGTACTGGACGAGGACGAGTTTGCGAAGACCTTGATACCTGAGTTGTTCAAACACAACAACTATGCGTCTTTCGTCCGACAGCTCAATATGTATGGGTTTCACAAGCGGGTAGGATTATCCGATAATTCGATGAAAGCCAGTGAGCGGAAGAACAAGAGCCCTAGCGAATACTACAACCCCTACTTCAAACGCGGACATCCCAACCTACTCTGGCTGATCAACAAGCCAAAAGGAGGTGGCACTAAGAGCAAGAAGTCAAGGGTCAAAAGTGAAGAGGGTGGTGATGGAGAGAGTGATGATGATGGAAAGGATGTCGAGGAGGTATACGGCAACAATGTCCAAGCATCGAGAGCACTCTCCGCGGCACCAGAGTCTGGACCGTTGCAGCGACGCGATGTTGCCGTTCTTCAGAATCAACTAGCAGAGATTCAAAAGCAACAAAGTGCCATTACCAACGCTATACAGCGGCTGAGGAAGGATCACAACCAATTGTATCAACAGTCCATGGCCTTTCAAAATCTACACGACCGACACGAGAACTCTATCAACGCAATCCTCACATTCCTTGCGACGGTCTACAACAGAAGTCTGGATGGTCAAGGGCCTCAAAATATTGCGCAGATGTTTGCCAACGGAATACCTCACGCAGATCAGCAACATCAAGGCAACGTGGTGGATATTGGAGACGTGACAAATCAACCGCAACAGAACCCCGGAAGCATGAGTCCTAGTCCCCATAGAAGAACACAACGATTGCTTATGGCACCTCCAAGTGCGGGAGGACGAGCAACAACTGTCTCTCCTTCTGCATCTGCATCAGCCTCAACCCCGCAAACCCAAGGCTATTCAACTACCCCTCAACCCGTGATAGAGGAGCTTTTCGACACTTCTCCAACAGACACAACCCAAACAAGCTCTGATGCGACTCGCCAGCCTCAACACAATATGATGATGAATATAATCCATAATACCAACTCTCAGAACCGTACGAGCAACGGGGCCATGGAATTCCCTGAGATGCTTTCCCACTATGAGAACTCTAACGGCAACTCACCCCTCACTTCGGAACAGCGCAACACAATGCTTAACATGATAGCCAACAGCTCTTCAGCTTCCGGTAACAACAATGCTCTTGTCAGTCCCTTGCCTCCACAGCCTCCTAGCTTGGAAGATCTTGGCTACACAGCAGCTGAAATCGATGAGCTGGCACGTCTTCAAGCTGAGCAAGAAGCACGCATAAACGACATCAAAAATGCGGTCGTTCCTCTCAGTCCCTCTGGCCATATCCCAGGTCTCGATGGGGATAGCTATTTCAACGGAGCAGAATCATCTGATCCCAATGCTGCTAACCTCGACCTCGATCAATTTCTCGATAATAGTGCTTTCTATAATGGAAGTAGTCCTGCTCCTCATGGTGACTACTCGTTCGATACTTTCGGTGATCCTGGGGTCGGAGACAGCCATTTCGACCTCGGCATGGATGGCACACATGATGGAGGACGGATAGAAACGACGAACAACAGTGAGGCTGCGACACCCGAAGATGCCATCGCCAGTCCAGAAGCTATCGTAAATGGCGGGATCGGGATACGGAGTCCAAGCAAGAGACGGAGGAAGAACTGAGGTTTTCAAATATGAATGGCGTTTGGAGAGGTGGTTTCTGGTCCGATGCACAAACGAAAAGTTACAAAGTGGAGTTCATGGAAAGATTGGGAATTGGCCAGGGCATTACGATGAGATGATTGATGTGGTACGAGATTCAAGACCATACGGGTAGCGGATTTATGCGCAAGCAGGCGCTTCATCTGTTTGCGTTTGAAGTGGGCAATTTTGCATGATGGCCTACTGTATTTTGATACCGAGGCACGGCGTTGTCCGTGGTGGTAGTCTAGATAGGAGGTGGCTTTCGAAGATGGTCCTATCGAATAGGACGGACTGAGAGCATCAATAGAGAGAAAATTGATCTATCTTTTTCTACATTATACATTTTGGATTTGATGTTGCTTGTTCGAGCTGTATGAAGTGATGCTGAGAAATTGCAGACTTTGGGTAGGCAGCGGGCTACACTCCATACGTACGATGCACCGAGGTAAAGCAGTTAATATCCTTGAATCTGTGCTACAAATTTATGCTGATCTCATTTCATATACCATTTAACGTAGACTTCATCTTCCAAGGTCCAACCAAGGGACCCCCTCACTTTTGCACAGCCATTCCCGTGCGCCGACGATTTCCCACCACACTTTACCCCACGACCTGAAAGACTATTACATACGTGGACCGTGACTTTCATTCGTCAATATCATACATGACATAAATACAGCAAAAGTCGTGATGTCTGTATCATTCGCGCATATGAGGTATGAGGCATCAGGCATCAAGGGGGTGAAAAGGGGCATGCTGACTCAGAAGCTCGTCAAGATAATTTTTGGCGAGGGGGATCGAGACGACATTCCTCTTGAACTCTGTCGGAAAATGAGAATGAGAGGACAGTGATGAAGGAAACGGGACGGAGTCTCTTGTAAGGGTGTTTGCTGATACTTTGTGCGTGTTGTGAGTTATTTTAGAAGTAGTTTTGGGCTTGATGGAGAAAGTGATGAGTGAGATTCGGGGTTTTTGGAGAAATTTAGTATGATTTCCGTGAAATGGACAGGGAGGCAATATCTTGTTCATATAGCTCGGAAAATATGCCTGCTTTAGCCGCAATAGAAGTTTTAGGCAGCTTGAAGCGGTTCTATGGTCTTAAAAATGTGGTCTTAGAGCCCGAGTCTGAAATCTGCGTCATGCCGACCGACTGACCATGAGCTCTTCAAAAGCACGGATAATGGGAAGTCGACGTAGACAGCTAAGGAAACATGCTTGCCGCTGTTATAGTATGCGCTCTGCGCTACTGGCACCCCGTTTTTTTGAGCTTGCACTTACGGCTGATGTGGCTTCAGAGCCAGATTGTGAACCAGCCTCGGCAAATGTTGCCGCATAACCCGCAACTTCCTCCAAATGAACAGAAAACGACAAATTGCTGCATGTATATTCAGAGAATTGCTAACTTTAGTCGTGATACTATTCAGAAGTTACTCAAGGCGTGATATTTCGGAATTGGAATTGCGCTTGCAGCACCAGATCCGGCGTTCCTTGACTGTGCCAGACATGACTCCCCAATGAATCGATCCGCGCGAAACCAGCTCCATAGAACTAGATGAGTGATGAGCGTTCGTATGCTCTTTTGGGCGTGGTACCTTCGGAGGCATCGCGATGCCAAAGTGGGTAGTCATGACTCTCACGATACGAAGGTGTGGCGCCTGCTTACCAGTGATGCTCTGTATGTGCAATCGTGTCCTGATCATTACAAATTGAACAATCTTTCCACGATTTGTTGACGACGTCGCCATGGTAGCTTCTAAAATTTGTTGGGAAGGGATGACGGTGACATGAAAGGTTATCCGCGGGTTTCGCTCAACTAGCCCGTTGAAGCCCGAAAGTAGTGCCCACGATAGTGCTCCACAGCATCATCCAAGCCCGCTGCTTTCTCGTCGCTTATGGCAGCGCATACCGATTATTGCAATTTGGCCTGAAGGAGATATTTTCTTCCGACCCTCTTTGTCCTAGTGGTGGTAGCGAGAGCGGCACCGTGAATCGTGCCTTCCGAAAGTCCTTATAGGCCAAATCTTGAAGTATTATCATGCACAGATCTTTGAATTGTATGAACTGCTTGCTCACCGGAACGATTGCCGAGGCCCGAGGAAATATCGTAGAGAGTTATGTGCCCAAGTTC
Source organism: Phialocephala sp. D728 (assembly GCA_003988865.1). Taxonomy (NCBI): domain Eukaryota; kingdom Fungi; phylum Ascomycota; class Leotiomycetes; order Helotiales; family Mollisiaceae; genus Phialocephala; species Phialocephala sp. D728. The sequence goes on along the minus strand of QYAJ01000003.1, from coordinate 175,945 downwards.
AAAGAGCGGATGTAGTTGTAACGACGATATTACCGATACTATGTAGGCCTTAGCATCGTCAGAGAAGGGGTGTCAACCTTGAGACCGCCTGTGACCTTAAGTCTAGCGTCTAAAAAGGTGTGCAGCTGGCTTTGGAGTGGCTTACCTTGGGAATCAGTACATTATACTATTTTGGCGCCAAAATTAATATCACTTATTTAGAAATAAACCCGGCCGTCTCCAATTAAAGATAAGAATCGCAAGGTCATAGCTGAGTTTCGGCTTGATCCCTCTTGCTCTTGATGCTATCTTGCGCATCTATTGACCTCGACGAGTTCGAACTCACCGTATATATTTTCGTCGCATGACGCCCGAACATCACAATTGCTATTTTATATCAATACCTTACAGTATGGGTACCAGGACTTATCACGTACTGCCCTACACTCCTTTTGAGAAAGAGCTGGCAGATCCCCTCGTGAAGGACGTGCAACGTAGTTTCGCGACCGCAGAAAAGAGTCCGATGGCTCGGAAAGACAGCCCCGCGGAATATTTTCGCGGTCTAGCCGACCAGTTTTGTAGTGATCTTGCAACCTCTCGCAAGCAGTACATGCACGCTGCGGGGCTCGAGAAGCAATTCAACCTTTATCGCGGCGATAACCCCAGAGATTTCTGCAGGGAATGTGGTGGCCGTTATACTATTCCAGCAGACCATCAGAACGTCGACCAGAGACAGCTGCCCGTTGAGAAGAGGTACGACATGGACTTTGAAGAACGTCAATGCTGGGAGTGGTTGGTCAACAAGTCTCGATCCCTAGACAGCGCAACTCGTAAGCATCTAAATATCGACAAAATCGACGAACGACGCAAAGAGCTCGATGATATGGGCATCCCAAACTACGTCTTGAGGTGGTATAAGAGTAATTGGCAGACAATTGACGGCCTAAGGCTCATGGTGTTTCCAGCTCGTGGAAGAACTGGCCCTTTTACCATTGAAAAGAGCGATGGAAAAACGAGCGATGGAATACTAGCCGAGGTCAGGCTCTGGCTCCGCTTGATGAGACACATGGATGGACGATTTCAGAGGCAGTGTCTCATCAAGTCCGAATACTTCATAATTTCCAACGCTCAGGCTACATATAAAGTCAGAGGGCCAAGATCTGGATTCTTCAAGGCTAGCAATGGCTACCAGGCTCCAGGCAATGTTGAGGACATAGACACGGATGATTCAGCCGAAGATCTACCAATCACCTCCAAAAGATCTCTTGGGTCCATCCAATCAAAAGCCATGTTGCCATCCCAGTCTAATGTCGAAGCAACCAGTGGTAGGGTGGGCACAACACAGCTCGCCCAAGGTCTTGAAGAGGAGGATGATCTGATCTATGAAACCGACGAGGATCCCGATGCTGCTGCAATCATGCAGGGCCAAAGACGGATGGTCGGGGAAGGACCAATGGCTGAAGGAGAACCGCAATCCGGTAAGGAACCACAATTCGAGAGGGAACAACCCGATTGAGAACCGCAGGCTGATGCATAACTAGGACTGCAATTTCATGGTGGACCGCAACGCGATGTGGATACACAATACGAAAGAAAATCGCAGGAGGGGACAGAGCTAGAGCCGCCGCTCAATTTAAGAAAGCAGCTCCAGTGGGAACAGCTGTGCGATTGCAAACCGCAATCCGGCAAAGAACCACTGGCCAATGAAGGACCAGAGCTGCAGCAGGATTTGGTACGGCAGATCAATAGAGACTCACCGCAAGTCGGTATGGAACAGACACCTGCGGGGCAGCCATTGAACCATCTTTTAGAAGGATTTGACATGATGCGCGTGGACGACGATGATTTCTGGAGCCTGTGTCAAGTCGGTATGAGACAGACACCTGCGGAGCAGCCATTGGGCCTTCATTTAGAAGGATTTGACATGATGGGCGTGGGCGACGATGATTCCCAGAGCTTGTTTGAAGAATTCCTGACATGGCCGCTGCCGTCTCCTTAGCTCATGTCCAAAAATGATTTCAATATATGTGTTCCGACTCTTCTTGGCTCATGCGGTGGAATAGAAGATACCCTACTAAAAGATAGAGGATTATCGCTAGGCCTAGATGTTGACCTCGGCGATCATTTTGGTATTTGCTGCTAGATATCTCGTCCCCGGAGGTTCTCTGCTTGCATGTTTGTTTCGCTTCTTGGACACGGCTTGTTGATCGCAGATCAGGGAGGGCTGCCGCATGTTCGAAAGACATGTATTCTGTCTCTCTTGCTTTGATTATACATCTTTAATTGGTTTTGCAGAGTGGCCAGCTGTCGATTGTGATGGTCAGTGAATTTTCGCGATGTTGAAGTGAAGTTGAAATTCAAGCGAGGTGGCTGCTTACCTAACATACAGTGTCCTCTTCACCCCTTTACCCCGCCGTCGCCATACAGTAAACCCCTCGCTTAGCTCCCCCTCCACATTTGATAGACTGAGCCCTGAGAAATCGAAAGTCCTTGAAGTGGAAGATGCGCGAGGAATCTCCATTCTTAAAGGAAGTTTTTCTCACAGATCTATGCAAAAATCTCGGACTTTGTATTCCAGATTTAGGGCAACAGCCCTTGCCGTAGCAACCCCGCCAAGTTCAGCGCTTGAGTCTAAGTTAAGTGCGACAAGACAGCCACTGTCGACCTAAGAGCCTCTCAGCAACTCCTTGTAATGACTTGTCATATTCTCATGCCTATATGATATGTGATTGGTTCGTAAGTCGTTGGCAGAAGTTGTGGTTGATTGAGAGGAGGTAAGAAGACAGCGCCAGCCATGACGCTTCGAAGCGAGGACGTAGACAATTTGGGGTGATGACCCTGCCCAAATGCTCAATGAGGGACGAAGTTGAAGAACGTATGCCGCCGTTGATTGAGAGGTAGGAACAGATCTTCTTTTTCCGATCATGTTGCAGAAACTCCGCAGATGACCAGGGTGCACATTTCGTCTTTATAATGTACAAGCTTGGAAGCTTTATTTTACAATTTAAATTTTTTGTGGCTATGGATGTGTCTAGATTCCTGATTTAGCTTAGAATTTCAAAAATAAGCTTGCACCGTATATATAGAAACCAGGCGTGTGGGCGCGGACCGCATCACGGGACTCAATTCGTCACTTCTCTAGCTTTTATTTATTTCATCATAGTTCTTACAGATTCTCAATCAGCTGAAGGCTCTTCGATATTAATTTTGCCAATTGGGATAGAATATTGACCAGGGATGATTAGAGCTCCTTTGATACACGTATTATACAGTACAAAAAACTCGTTGGATTCCAAATATCCTGGCAGACTGTGCGTGAGAGTCATGTTTGGAAACCATCGAATATCAACAGACTCGTGACAGCTTCCTTGAACACTTTTCAGGATGTGTTCATATGCGCGCCGTGGTCCTAGCCTTGCTAAAAGCTTTGCAGTTCTTAGTGACTGAATCGCTTTGCACTGTCTATCGGGAACAATTAGTGTAGTTTTTCTAGTAAGATCTTACCAATTATGATAGATCGGAAGAAACAGGCTCCCAGAGATGCCGAAGGTAGATAGTCGACAAGACTTCGACTTTCATGTCTGGGAACAAAAATGGGGCAATGATATCCCTCAATATTTCAATTCGATCATAGGAAAGGCATCTTATGCTGCGTACTCATAATTTGTTGCGGCTTTGCAAACATGTAATTGCTCACGTGGCGTAGTTGAGGTACGCAACGCCTCAGTCCATTATCTTAAGTAGATGAAGGCTTTTTCTCATGACACTTGCATTTGAAGCTAGGCGTTGCTCAGGTGGCGATTTGAGAGCAGTGCAAGGGTTTATAACACTTAACGTCTGGATCCATACACTTATTCTGGACGCTTTTCTTCACTTAGTTCAGCAACAAGCGACCGAATCGGAAAAAGGAAACATTTGTCGATGACTGGGATAGTTTTTCCTCAATTACGTAACACTTGACGTAGTTCGTTTCTAAGGCCATTCGTCAAGCCGAAAAGTCATACTATCAGGCGAGAAGAAAGAAGTTGATCTATGGCTTTCGGTACTAACCGAACGAGAAGGTACATCCCTCTCAACATTGCATCTAGCAAAATCCTTCACGTAAAGTTGTGTCTTTTGAAGACTTGGCAGCTTCTCGAGCGCTATCATAGCTCAGGTTGGGATTCTCCCAGGTCTCATCAGCGACACGGAGCTTCCATCACCTTCTCAAGAAAGATTATTTAGGAATCTAAAAAGAGAGCAAAGTGAGAAAAAATTTGTTTCGTAGCAAGGCTAGTGGAAAATATGAACAGGACGAAGGCATTGTTTTCCAAAAAAGGAACGAAAGAGAAAACAAGGGTTGAGTCAATGCTATCTTGAACATTGTACCTCACCGATAAAGAGTGAAGACCTAAGGTGGTAGGACCATGAGGATAGTTAAAATTCTTCCATGATTACCGTACATATACTCTCATTTAAGACTGATATTGCAATTAGACTGATGCAGGACATAGTCCAAATTACGATTAGCTAGGATTTGTTCAAAGGGGCTGAATCCGCGACAAAGTTTCGAACCTTATAGATAGATTCGATGATACTCGCAAACAAAGAGAGTACACGTTACAATAGAGTTACAGAAACTATGTAAGAAATACGACGTGCATACGTCCAAATCTCGTGATATTCAACAGCCAAGATCGAACACTTCAGGCCATTCACTTCAAAAGTATAAATCAACAACCAATTATATGTTCCTAATTTCAGGCTCCGTGATACTTAAACCTCTCCGAGTATATATGAAACGAAATTTTTAGTTCTGAATGGATACATTAGTCGCAATGATTTAAAATGAAATCTAATGTCCAAGCATTGACTTCCATATCTTTTGATATTTTCTTCACCCTCAGATTTTTCCGTCCTTTGTCTCAACTACAGAACACACTTTACTTAAGACGTGGATGAGAGCCTCGCATTATTATGGTATCTACGACTTCCAACTTTCCGCTTTGCATCTTCCACGGAGTTGCGACCGTGGTTCTCGCTCCGGCCATCGCCTCTTCGTCGCTACCTAACATACACTGACATTTGTTGCATGTCGAGATATGATCCGGAGCTCTTTCCGCAAACTGCCGGATGCTATGTTCTCCCATTGAAATCAACATTGTTATACGTTATCTACATTCTACATCGACGCTTGCCAGAGTTCATTAGTTTGATGACTCCTCGTCACCATGCTCCAAATCAAGAAAGACAAAAGCTTTGTTGCACATCGCATTTCGATTGCCGGGCACTCCGTACAACTCCTCCCCACTATAACTAAACGAAGAAGTGTATTGCAATATCGGCTTCAGCGCAGCGTCCAAATCCTAATGTCTCCTCGTCATCATACATCAAATCAAAAACGAAAGTTTTGTTGCACATCGCATCTCGGCTCCTTCACGCTCCAGCACGTTTTACTCTTCACCACTACACCAGATTGGGACATTGAAAGATTGTGTTGCACGTCGAGATTTCACCTGGTGCCTCCCTTGCCCATCTCCACTCTAAGATCCCACCAAACCAGAAATCCAAAGCAACCTATGAGACGAAAAGCATATTTTCTTCTCTGGTTTGTCAAATTATTTCTAGAAGACTTGCGGCTCGATGATCAAGTCTGTACGTCATTATGTTTGGAAAAGAAATGTTTGTTGCACGCCGAGGTCCTACCATTAGGAGGTATATATTGACTCACCCCCCACCCTTTTCCCTTTTTATTCTTTTGAGTATCTCGTGACGACGATTTTTGTGTGCATATCTAAAGCACGCTTATGAAGGAGACTGACTATTGAATATCACTGTATGGAAATTGTGACATGAGATGATATGACTGTGAAAGAAAGTACGCATCATTGAAGTGCTCAGTCTCATCCTCGCATGACATCTCTAATGTGACTCCTTTCTCCGAGAAATTGAACAGATACTCTTCGTGACTTCGCCTGTTGTGCTCTTGAATCGGGTCTTCTCCGTCTTCATTCTTCAGGACGTTCAAAACGACATAGTCCAGAACACTCCAAATCTCAAACTCTGACCTCATGCCTCTCTCTCCGTTTGCTTCCTCTAGGCTCTGGCCTCCTAGCTTTTCCTACCTCACCACCCACACTTAATCCCAGGCCGTCTTGCCCCATCACGCTTCATAACGACTCAATCTCCACCCTTTCAAGCACTTCAGTCATGACTACATAACCAGCCCACAGCCAGTACCCATGACTTAGTCACTCTCGATGCCCCACTCCACAAACTCCTCCCTCAAATGGCACAAATACCAACTTGGGGAAACATTAGCGTTGGCGTTCGTAGCGTAGACGTACGTACGTGCGTGCGTGCGTGCGTGCATAAGGCTGAGACCGGCTTCGGATCCGGCTGGGATCTGGGTGGAAGCCGGATGAGGAACCGGAAGCGATCCGCTTGGACCCGGACGTCGACTTGGCATGGGGCTGACAGTACAGTAGTCAACGCCACTATGCCACTATGCCACTCGTGTACGCCGTAATGAAAGTAAGGTGCCTTTCTCCCCATGCCCGGTTACGGGTCTGGGAGTGGCTATGGGTGGGGGTATTGGTGTGGATGTGGATGGGGGATGTGCCGCTGGGTGGCTTACGAACCTTTGGTCTGGTCTCTGGCTTGAAAATGAGTTGGAAATGAGTTTAGAATTAAAATCACGGAATGATACTAAACCAAAAAAGATGCAAGAGAATGAGGGCCTTTTCGCTATTCATTACTCGTTACTCATTTTCCATAACTTTCTTGAGCCGTGAGTTTCCAATCTTAGGTAGTCTCCCAAAAACGGAGAAAACTCAGTCTGCGTGATGGCGAGAAGGAGATAGATAGTTGGGTAGCTGGATGGGCGTGGCCGAGACATGGCCGGTACTGACCGAGGGCTAGGACATCGGAGGTACAGAGGTTAAGTTTTCTGCCCTGCTAGCTGTAGATCTGTCTTATTACATACAAAAGCACCCTGTATATTCTCGTATACCAGGTTTAAACCCTAGCTGAGACACGACAGGGCAGAAAACTTAACCTCTGTACCTCCGTAAAAGATCAACTTAGCTTGTAAATTATGAGAGGTACAGTCCAGTCGGTGCGTGGAGCGAGCCGCTATCACTATCGCCATCACTATCGCCATCACTATTACCATCATGGCTATTTTATGATATGATATAATATGATCTTGGGCCTGATCTTGAGACTGCAACTGGACCCGGAGCAAGAAGAAAGAAGTTGGAGACGAGTGGTCTAGCGAAGTGGAGTGGCCCGTCTGGTAGGTGAGGTGAGATGACGGCTATATGACGGAGATACCTAGGTAGATGTGTATGAGGAGTTAGTGGGAGTCGGTGCAATTAGGATAGGATAGGATAGGATAGGATACTAGAAACGCAGAGATTTTTGTTTTGGAGAATTTGTAAAACCAAAAAGGGTTAGTGTAGGGCTTCACGATTCACAACATCTGGCTCATGGAGAGAAAATCGCGAGAAGCTGGGTTTCAGCCTATGGCCAGATACTCCAGAGATTCGGATATCGGAGGAAAAGACTTCACAAAATGATCACTTCATCTCCAAACACTCAGACTATCAGCACAATTTGATTCGATTGTAAAAAGCCCAATCCTATCCTAAGTTATGGATCTCTCGACCCATCCCATTGAATCCCATACGCCGCATTCCATCTCCCAACAATGATTGATTAAAAGCACATTACAGTAACAAAAGGCTGATTTTTTTAGCATCGGGTGCCAAGTACAATGACAACGACAACAGAATCGTGCCATGAATGTCAAGTCACGTATCCGCGGACCAACTCCTGCTCGTCATGACAAGGAGCCGATCCTCAGAGCGATCCGATGTAAGAAGCAGAAGACAAACAACATGATATGATAGAACGACAAAAGCAGAGCAGAGCGCAGGTAGCTCCAAGCAAACATGATTCGTGCGATGATAAGATACAGAGAACAAATCGTCGCCTTTGGCCAAAAGCCCAACCGAATTCCATGAACTCTGACGCATGCTTCAATTATTCCACCTTTAGAACCTGCCTCCTCAAAGGATGAGAGGCGAGGAGATCTGCAAATCAAATGTGCAGAGCTCAGAACCATGGAGTGGTGTTGGGATGTTGCAAAGTCGAGTCAAAAGGTTGAGAGTGATGGTAGGATAGTGAAAGAGAAATCGATATGCAATCGTTTTTCGTCGTTCACAGGAAGGAGAACTCGAGTATATATTTAGTGAGATGGAGGTTTGGGGTTTGGGATGTCATGATAGCCCCGTGAATTAGTCGGATCGAGTCTCAGCCTGTATAAGGTCGTGAGGCGTTAATCGTGATGGTTGCCCAGTCGCTGTATTGTGGTATCCTATCAGGCTTCGTTTTCATGAAGCCAAAGCTAAATTTTGGGGGAATCGAGATCGTGGTAGAAATCGGAGGAGGAACACAATCATTCGTCGCGGTCGTTTCGTCCATCGTTATACGCCGATTCGAGTATATGTACTGAAGCCAGATGGCTAGGTAGGGAGCGTGGGGTCCTCTCCTTGTTGACTCCTAGTAAAGGTGGTTGGAGGGAGATTGGGACGTTGTAATTACAAAAGCAAGGTGCAGAAAACACCATAACAAACAATGTGCTTGGCAACGACATGCAGAATCGATGGAACTCCGTGACAGATGACACGACATAACGCTACGTCGATGCATACCGTCTATACAGCAAGACAAACCCGCTTTTTATACTGCTGGCAACTATGCAATCAGCGCATGGATCTAAAGTGTATGTCGTGGCGGTCGTAAAATCTTTAGTATCGTTGGCTCATGGAGGCAGAGGCTCCGTTTCGATCGGATGAATCTTGGACTCTGTTATCATCCCAGCCATTTTCAAAGCTATTCAGATCAAGCTCACCACTGCCTCTGCCGACATGTCCATTCTGTCGGGTTCTTGAAAAGCCACCGCTAACTCCCCAATCGGTACCTGGGCCTCGGGGTTGTCTCTCAATGGAATTGGTGCCATTCCGGGCGTTGTCCTCGTTGAAAGCATTGCCATTGGTTGGTCGTTGGCTGCCAATTGGGCCGGCGTTTGAAGTATTGGTCTCCCGCTCTTGACCAATTCGGCCAGTTGCATTCGAGCGGCTGGCACCATAGAGGTTCATGTTCGAGAGGCCGTTCGAGAGGGAGGAGAATGCATCATCGCGGTTGGCAGAAGTCGGGGTAAGATTAGGGGTGCCGGAGGCAGCTGAACCATGGCCGTAGTTATCAGTATATCGTTGGATGTTGCTACTAAGACCGACAGGGAAACTGGCGGTGGAATGGGCGGGTGATGGGGTATACGAACGCAGATCAGCAAAAGATTTTGCAGCCCGAAGATTGTGAGCGGCACCGAGGCCAGTCATGCCTGGAGATCCCGGAATGTCCAACAGACCAGAGCCTTGGCGGCCAAGAGTATGGTTGTGGTAGCCAGGATTGTCGCGGGTCTCACTGAAGTCGATTGTGGCAGCGCGGGCTAAGCCTCGGCGTTGAGTATCATTATAGCTGTGGTACTGATGGCTGGGAGGGCTGATAGCAGCTCTATGTTTGAGAATTTGAACGCATCGGGTGTCACCTTGACCTTCGGATCGGTGCTCAAGACCCATATGATGTGCCAAAGTGTGAATGATTCGGCGATCAGGGGGAGAGACTGTAGCTGGGAAGATCAAGGTCTCTCTCTCAGAACTCTTGAACACCAGCAGTTCATTGTAATAACTCAGGGTTTGAGGGTCATTGAGATCAATGTCTACAAAGTTAGTAAGGCAACATTAATGTGGAGGTGTGATCCATACCTGGCTTTCCTCGCACTGAACTTGGCGATGGTGAAGTTGGATGGTGATTGGAGCTCAAAGAGTTCATCGATGCCTGGGGGTGAAGTGGGTTCGCAACTTGGTTAGGCGCCAGAGGTTGGTGCTGCTCCTGCAATTGTCCACGCTTCTCCCTCTTGTCCCGCTCGATCCTCTCTCGCTCTTGAGCTGGAAGCATCTTCTTGTATTCGACCCTAAGCTTTCTTCCTGAAAGCTCCAAATGGTTCATCACACTAATGACTTGTGCGGTTTCCTCCGGTGTAGTGAAGTTGGCAAAAGCCAAGCCTCTGAAGATACCACTATCGAAGTGATAGTTGAAAGCGTAGGGAAGCGGAAGACGCATATCCGTCATGAGCGCGACAAGTTGTTCTTTCTTAACGGCGAAAGGAATATTCTTGATAACAATAGCAGTGGGGATAAGCTCCTCACTGTTGTCTCCCTGGGGAGATGCCATGCGCTCATTGACTTGTTGGATGGCCTGAGAGTTATATGGGCCGTTGAGTTGATAGTTATTCATACTCTGCTGAGACATTGGTTGATCCATCCAAGTCTGATTACTATGGTCAGCAGAAGTCTGCGGCGGCTGATTTACAGTCAGAGTATTGCTACTCACTGGTGGAAGCCCTGCCCGACGACTTGATTGTTTAACACGGCCCGTTCCGCCCATCAAATTCGAAGTACCATTCGCCCCTCCATAGTTCCAGGTCTGGTTCTCGTACTGATAGTTGGAGTGCAGAGTGGCAGAAGGCATCCTGTCGAATCGATGTGGAGCAGGTTCGTATTGCGCTGCAGCGTGGTCTTCAGCAGTGTAGAGGCCGGGCAGCTGACTTCCACCACCGTAGTTGTCGAAATGTCGCGACGGTTGGCGATTGAGTGGGAGGCCGTTTGAAGCATAACCGCGTTGAGAGCCCGGAGACCGGTTGGAAGGATTATATTCTGAATACATGTCGCCGTATTGTTGTGCCATATTGAGTCCCAGAGGGAACCAGGAGGTTGATGAGCAGAGCAGACTTCGCTATAGCAACGAGGTATGCAAGGAGCCGACAGTGGCACGCTGCGAGCTCTGGATGCGTGCTCCGAACTTCACGAAGCTCGTGCAGCTGGAGCGGCCTGCAGGTCCGGCGTCTGGTCCTGCGCAATAGATGTTTGTCGTTCGGCACACAGCTCTGGCAAGCTGTCGGGGCCGCAGAGTGCGACGAACCTTGTGGACGGTAGGTTCGTCGGTACTTGTGCTAGAGGACTCTTTTCTCCTTTCTCGCGGGGGCCGAAGAGGTGGCGGTCGCGATATCAAGGCCTCGAAAGGAGGGCGTCGTCGAGGATGTCGAAAGCGCCGGCCGAATAAGTCGTCCTGCTGGGTGGTGGGCGAGGGTAGTGATGTGTTTGTGGGAGGAAATTCGCGGTGGGTTGGGAAATGTGACTTTTGAACGGAGGTGAACCAGCAGCAATTCTCAAGGCGAGGGCGCTAGGCGGCTTCGGGGTTAGTGGGGCTAGTGAGTCCCTAACAACGACGGGCAGTCTCGCTTGGGGTGGGAGAAGAGCAGGCAGAGCGCAGCTGGGGCAGGGAGCGCAGGGAAGACAGGATCTCGTCACTGAACCAAACAACTCCTGGAGCGGATACTGGACTGGCGACGGCAACGGCGACTCCTGGCGCTGCACCGATGCAACGTACGGGCCCAGCACTGCGTAATGGATGCGAACTCTGGATGAAACGCGCCCAACAGGGTAAGGCGTGGAGGGTCGATGAGGTATGTTCGTCGTCTGCGGCGAGCGTCGTGATCTGAGTCTGGTCTGCGTCTGGTCCAAGGCGTAATTCCTCAGAACCAGCGTGGTAGTCGTGGTAGTCCCTGTGCTCTGGTGAAAATTTTGAGTCCCAGCGGCCGTGGAGACGAAAAAGCAATCATGAGGCGCGTCACTCATAGGGCATGGGAAGCCGAACCCACGGTTGTCGTCGATGGGCACCACTCGTCGAGGCTGCTCGATGCAAGGCGGCGATGTCGATCATTCACGGAAACCAGCCTCAAAGAATGGAAGAATGGAAGGAAGCAGCCCAAGAAAGTGCAGCGTCGCAGCGTCTGGGGTCGAGCGGAGTGGGCGTGGGAGGAGGAGTAAGAGGGACCGAGGGAGTGATACAAGCTGCGGCTGGGGTGTCTGATCTGCTCTTCTATTGTGACTATCTATATACATCATGCTTTTCAGGGGCCAGACAACAGAGGCGTCGGCGAGATCTTTAGGCGCATATTTCTTCCTTCGTGGAGGCACTAGATCTCGAGCCCACCAAATACGAGTCTCGAAAGCCGCTGTTGCTTCATGCCAACCTAGTGCCAATGTTCCAGCTCCCTATGAACGCTCTGTTCCTTGAAGGAAGGGTACCATACGCATACGGAGTCGGATCGAGGGAGCAGAGGCGGCGCCAGTGATTTGCGCAGACAATAGCGCATCGGTCCTGCCTCGTTCCCAGCTTACACTTTGCCATGATGCGCAAATGGCGGGCAGCTTGCCTGGATAGATTCCAATGCAGCGTCGTCCAAAGAGAGTCATTATTGCATACTTGCCCGCGTCATTGGTTTGTGCGACAGAACTGTGGGTGACATGTCAGACCAATCTCGATGTCTGGTTGGTGAAGCTGCGTGGGTGTTCTGCAGCTCTCGCCGCGAAAACGAGAGGCCAAACCGAGACAAGTCTGGAAAATTGTCCGTGTGTCTTCGATGGCAATGGCATGGTTGGAGGAGAGCGCACCCATTCATCGACGCTCGATGATTACACTGGAACAGAAATGCCATTATTGAAAATGGCTTCTGAGGGCTGCGGGTGTGGAGTCATAAGGGGTTGTTGAAAAATGGGGACCAGAGGAGAGACGATGCAAGTCACTAACTTATAGCCCAAGTGTTATGCTTTTGAGGGGATGCGGGCGGGAGGGTAAAAGTTCCAATGCGAATCATCGCGCCTATATCATGCTCGCTATTAATCTATTCTGCAGTCTGCAGCAAGATGAGCTGTCCACGTAGATTTGATGTTATGATATCATGATATTTTATATCCGCGCGTGTCCTTATTGACCGCGCAAAAAGCAGCCAAGGAGATATCTCCTTTCTGCGTTTCCCCGACGATAGGGGTTGCTTCTGACAGGAGGCAGAAAGGCAAAAACCTCAGATGGCTCAGATAAGATGAAGTAATAAAGGAGAAACCACACGATGAGGTTGCCCGTTTCGCACTATTGCTTCCTTTGTCGGATGTCAATAGTCGTGACTGGACGTAAAATTGCCTCATGACGGCTCGGATGGAGTGGGATCCTTCAGAATGGTCATGATACGAAGGAGGCAGTTATGAAATATACATACGTTCCCACGATGCGGGATGAGAGCAGTATAATGGCATAAAAGACCTCGTGCAACGGGGTGAAATTATACTAGCTGAGATTTTCATAATACAATCGGAATATGTAGTTCATCTCATCTGCCAGATCGCGACCCAGATCCCCCTGATTTTGGTTTGCTTTGTATGATGATCACAACGGGCAAGCCACGCTCATGCAGCGAAAAGGAGGCGACCTATCACTTTTCTTTTTCTCTCTCTCGGGAACTTGACATCGGCACGCCCCGCCTCAGATGGCGATCAAACCCACGGGGAAAAGGTAGGGCCCACGCCTGCACATATCCTGCCAAATGGCACACGGTATATAGACGGAGTCTACAACGGCATTATGAAGGCATCGATTCCCGAGGAGGAAGTGCAGCTTCGAATCAGCTTCGAATCGACTTCGAATCGACTTCGAGATGTTAGCACAATGCCATCAAGCGTTGCCACGGCACTGGCTGAGAAACAGGTGAGAAACTCCCTTTCAGCCTTTCTGCTGTGGCCAAGCGGATGGCTTCCATCATTTCTCTTGCCCTCACCCGGTCCGCCGTCCTCCTCCCCGATACTAACACAATTTCAACTCACCTCGATCCAACGTTGGGCATCCAAAAGTTCGGGCATCAGAAGGCGGGACGGGAGCATTCTTCACCGTCGCCAACTCCAGATTCCAGGCGCATGTTGCGCTCCTCGAAGGATGAATGTGACTCCGTGACGGCCGCATAAACGTCCCTTCATCACAGTATCACAGTATCACAGCACCACCGCACCAGCATAGTGCTTGTCCTCCACCAGCACCGGCCTTTGCCACCATAGTCCGTTAGTTTCTGCAAGATAGGACAAAAGATGGCACGCATAATCTGCCACTCGGAGGACAAGAAACATGTGCAAAGCCCTCCCAAAGGCCAAAGCACAGCAAGCCGAAGCGTTGGAGATCGCTGGAAGCGCCCGCAACGCTGCGATCTTGCTTCCGATAGGCTGAGGCCGCCGTATCGAGGCCATCCTTCAAGGGAGAAACGGAGGAAACGGGCGGGAGGACCCCTGGACGGTCATGATGGTCGGGACCGGGTAGATCATGTGACGTAGGATTGAGGGTCAGCTGCGATGTGCTCGTGGTGATCATTGGTTTGATCTGATGACCATCCGGAAATATATTGATTACGGTGGCATGTTGCGGGAAGGTTCTGACGGCATGGCTTGGTGACACAAGGCAGCATCAGTATCACGTGCTAACCCAACCGAGCCTCCCCCTCCCATAATCCTGACCAAGACTGACTTGACTTTGGGAGAGAGAGTTGATAAGGCCTTTGTCCGTGCTCAAACCAATTCCAAATATCGTGTTGTATTTTGCTATTCTTATATCACGTGGCACTTTACCCTCGCCTAAGACCACGAACGACCGCCTCAACTCAACTCAACTCAACCCCATCTCTTCTTTGACCAAGCTCTTCCAACGCATAATCGACACCCCACACCTCTAACGACAAACGGCTGTCCTGTGCTCCAACTGCCCCAGCTCGTTGGTGGAAACAAATCAAGGTTCGGCCCACAGGGAGTTGCGAGAGACTGCAGAGGCCGTGCAGCGTTCCACGAATGATTCAAAACAGCATTTCCTTCCCTGGTCTGCGAACAGACGATTTCCATCCCAACAGCAGATCACGAAAATTCCATAAGCTTCTCCTCATGCTTCTGCATAATGTTCAGATGTTCATCTGATACATTTCACGCTCGAGCATTTGGCATCATCGTGCCACGATCTGCTTCGCTTCACTTTTCGAGCTTCTAGCCTCGTTACAGGACTGCTTGGTATCCCTCTTGAGACGAACGACGACTCGCTTAGAGGTTCTGATGCTTCATTTGGCTCCCAAGCAATGCCGTGGCCAGGGTCTTCTATCTCCTTTTGTTTTTCGTTTGTTCTGAAACTTTGTTTGACATGGACTGGATTTCGTTTCCAAGAAATTCCAGACTTGGACCCAAGTTGTCAGGCTGGATAAAAATATTCTATCATGTTTCGAAACCGGTCAAGCGACCTCCCTCGCTTCGGAGAAGATCGAGTTGCTTTCTGTGAGATACATGGGGATATTTCTTTGTCGGAGACAATGAGCTTCTACGGGCATAGCCACAAGTGGCATTGTTCAAGCAATAGGGTGCCATTTTGCACGGTGCAATATCCAATCTTGTTCTTTGATGGCCGAAAATTATGCCAGAGGTTTCCTGCCAGGTCTCAAATTTGTTTTGCTGTCTCGTCCAGTGGCAACAAAGTTAGTTCTATTATGCATATTTCTTTACTCAATTGAGGTTTTGCTTCCGTGCCACCAAATCAAATCCGAATATCATATGTGGAAGCCAGACAGATCCATATCCGAAGCTTGCACAGCCTTCTTTGTCTGATTGCCAGATCACTATTAGCTGGACTTAATGCGCTCAAAGCACTGTTCTATCTATAGTGTCTGCTCGTATAGGACTTTCTCCTGAACTCGAGCCTAGTTTCAAGTATTGCTGGCTGCTTTACTCTGAGGATCTTCCCGGGTTGTGCTTATGTCCCTCGCTTCACCTAACCTCATTATAATTATAGCTTTTTGAGAGGCGTGATATCTCATGACGGCACTGGTCATTTTGAGAATGGAGCTTCAAAAAAGGTTGGCTACACTACTTTAGTCTTGCTCAGTACACTTGTAGTTTCTCTCTAGTCCTTCCCTTGGTCTGGCATCAACGTTCCTTTTCTTGTGTCCTTGTAGTTTATTTCTCAGCATGCGGTCTGATTTTTTCCTCTCAATGACGTCTGTCGCTCTTTTCTCTTCTATTGCTGTTGCTGGCCCAATAGTTACACAGGTAGAGGAAGCTTGCCTCTAATGACTATAGTAAATGCTAGTAATAGCTGCAATTCTAGTCTTCAACGTGATATCAAACGAAATTTCCTTGGTCTAGGTACTCTTGGTGGTAGGGATGGGGCATATGCTAAGGGAAGGGAAGGTGCAGAGGATGTTGCCGGCCCAAGCACAATCCAAACACCACCTCCTGCAGTAAAAGCCACCGCCAGCACGAGCACAATCTAAGTACCATCTCCTTAAGCTTTCATCACATCTTATTCCATTTTAGACCGTCACTATTACCTAAACAGTAACTTTCGTCTCTACAATCATGGTTCAACCTCCTCCACCTAATGCAGCACAACCAAAAACAAGCACACCCATCATGGTAGCCGCCAGCTATGCACATACCCCTCCGCCTTCAGCTGGCAATACTGGTGTTGGATAAAATTCTGGTTCCTCGTCGTCCAGTCCAAGTACATCCTCTTCAGAGACCGCTTGGAAGCTTCGACATAGTAACGAGCATCAATCTTTGATATGAAGCCAGAAGACAAGCATCGCACCACACGAAAATACGATAGCCTCCAACACAGACAACGGAGATCTCTAGTCCCTCATATTAAGGCAACTGACAACGCTGGAACCCAACCTATGAGGGAGATACGTGACATGCCAATGGCTGTTTCCGAGACCATATAGAGAGCCATAGGACCCGAGGTTACCCGTAGTAAGATCATATTGAGTCTCCCAGGGAGATTGCAGAAATCGCGCTGAGAAACAAGCTGGTGCTAAGGTTCTTTACCAGATCAGGCAATAACGGTGACATCACCCGACTTAATGACCAACTAGATACTTATGTCCGCACAGAGATGAAAGAATAAAAGAGCCCTTGGAGAGCGACTTTCACGATTGGGAGACTTGTTTTCAACAAATGGAAAAAAAAGTAAAGAGAAAACATTCAGAAGTTGAATCAAAAATAGAGAATAGAGAATCACAGAGAATGCACCCTTCGCCGTTTGGAGGTCTTAAGGACGGAATCCAGAAAGTTGCAAAGGCATACCGCCACTTTTCGGGACATGATTAAACGTGGGAAAACTGAGAATGAGCAGTTGGACGGTGCTACAATTGAAGCCAAATTCACTGATCTGAGAAATCAGATCCAAAAGATAGTCATGAGAAACTATCTTATTGACAAAGTTGATGTCAACGATAGTCAGCCCTCCTTACCAAAGTTGCGGAGACAAGACCTGATCGATTCTGAGTTTAAGAAATGATTGCAAAGACTTCTCTTCGAAAACATATGGGACACCTTCACGAACCCAACACTCTTCTTGGAGGACTTGGATCTTGGCAATGGAATTGGCGGTGGACTGCCTCAATTTGAATTAGCTCTGAAGTCTCTCGGTCTACGTACGTTCCACTCAGAATGTTGTTCGAATATGTCTAATGATACTGGCAGCTCACCAGGATGAATGCCTTGATTGGAGAATACTTACGACCAAATGTGCAGCGCCAATAGGTAAATTAAAGGTAGAAGTTGCCACTCAAGAGTTGCAGGACTACTTACAGCCATTCTTGCTCGAGACCGAGAAGTCTAGGCAAGATACGCCAATCAGGGAGGGCGCAAGCTGTGCTGAGACGCTCTAGATCTCGCACTTCTACTCCGCGGTTGTCGGGATTCCTATCAAGGAGAGGTCCTCAAGGCAGACGACGAAGCTGTTGCTCAGGATTTGGAAGGCCCTAGTGCTCGTTAAATACCCTGAGTATGACCAATAGAAGCGGAACAGAAGCGGCTGGTCCTGGAGAAAGCGCATGTAGCTATTGGCAAAGATTGATGATTATCATCATAGCACTTACAGACAGCAATGCGGAAAAGGGCTTGAGGTAGCGATGTTGTTATGACGAAGAAAGCTTCGAGTTGTCGTGATGTTCGAGGATAGCGAAGCTTACGTTTCGGACAGATAGATAGCAATAGGATTTCTTTCATCTGATGTAGTGTTGTTAGCCTTGTCCTCCCTAGTTTCTTGACTTTCGTAATATGTGAGAACGAGAGCCAGACTACAAATAGAGTAGCGTAAGGCTGTGGGCCCTAATATTCCAAATGTCTCCCCAGCGACTTTTGCGCAACTCTCGCCCAGATTGCCCATCATATCAATACCAGCAGAGCACATTAGCAGCTTGTGTCTATCGTCAACCCGCTGCTTCTAGGTATGTATAGATGTATACAAGCTTAGAAGCTACATATGCGTGTAATCCAAAAGACGCGCAGTTATACTGATCTTAATATAGTACTGCGTTAATGCTGAAGTGTTGGATGGATACACGTGCTTAGCCGAGCACTTTACGCGTTTACGCGATTCTACTCCACGACGCGTCTCCCTCAACACCAAATGCATTTTGAGCACAGCCAAATATAGTCATATCTCCCACAATGTCGGACTACGAAGATGATATGGATGTGGATGCGCCCGTCGAGCGCGACACGATAACATTCAGTTCAGATAACACCAATTCCAAGGGCAAGAGAAGCGCAGCGAATCTGCCAGTCGAGGCTGAAGACACACTACCATGGTGAGCAGGACCTGCCCAACAGGCCAACACAAGCTAATACTTCTGCTAAGGGTCGAGAAGTATCGTCCAGACACCCTCGAAGACGTTTCGGGTCATCAAGATATCCTCGCGACTATAAACAAGTTCGTGGACACAAACGTACTAGAGACACCCTTCCTCTCGACTATGCTAATACCCATCGTAGAGACTGCCTCATCTCCTACTATACGGCCCTCCCGGCACTGGGAAGACGTCCACAATCCTTGCTCTGGCACGAAGAATATATGGCACGAAGAATGTGCGACAGATGGTTCTCGAATTGAATGCGTCTGATGATAGAGGTATCGATGTGGTTCGAGAACAGATCAAGACCTTTGCAAGCACGAAGCAGATTTTCACGATGAACCCTTCCTCCAACGCTTCGACATCAATCGCAGCATATAAGCTTATTATCCTCGACGAGGCAGATGCTATGACATCCACGGCACAAATGGCACTACGACGGATCATGGAGAAATATACTGCCAATACCAGATTCTGCATCATTGCAAACTATACGCACAAACTCAGTCCTGCTCTATTGAGTCGTTGTACAAGGTTCAGATTCAGCCCCTTGAAGGAGCCCGATATCAGGGTACTAGTAGACAAGGTCATCGAGGAGGAGAATGTGCAGATCACTGGAGATGCAACGGACGCGCTAGTGAAGCTTAGCAAGGGTGATATGCGACGAGCATTGAACGTTCTACAAGCCTGCCACGCCAGCAGTGAGTTCATCCGTTTGTAGCTATCAAATTTATACTAATATGTTTCCAGGCACGCCTTTACATCTGAAAGGCACACCAAAGATCGCTGAGAAGGATATAAAACGAGACCTGATCACTGAGACTACGATTTACGAATGCATTGCCTCTCCACACCCCGAAGATATCAGCAAGATCCTCAATACACTCCTCAAGACGACGGATGTCACATCTTGTCTGCAGATGATCAATTCTTTGAAAGCAACACAGGGTCTGGCGCTGGCAGATATCATCACCGCGCTTAGTGAGGAGCTGACGAAGCTTGATGTGCCAGCTCCAGTTATGATAACATGGTTGGATGGATTGGCAGAGGTCGAATACAGACTGAGCGGTGGCGGAGGGGAGGTGATTCAAACTGGTGCTGTAGTAGGTGTAGTAAGAAACGGTGCGGAACTTATAGAAGTGAAATGATATTATGCAAGCACGAAATTTTTGCAGCATTGAAGGTGTTCCGGAGTGGTGGACTGGTTTGCTGCGTATGTAGAAGTTGCCCTCCAGATAAATATGATGTCTTTTCTCTTCAAGTTAATGTGGTCTCGCCATATTGGGTATTGGTCCCGAAGTGCCTACTCCTTCCACATTGTTCACTTCAACACAATCTGCCACTCTACAGCATAATCCTACCCGCAAGTGCGAATCATAGGCAACTCGATTGCATTGAAAGACCTGATATCTCCACGTCCAGTCAATTTATGTGTACATTTGGTTGCACGGTGTTATGGCGGACGCATCTAGTTCCTGCTTTCAACCAGTGTTGGCAGCCATTTTGATATCTACTGATCGGAGTCCGATTTGGACTAAGCAGCTTCTTAGGATCTGAACTAGCGAAATTTCGACATTGGACTGATCTTGCCAACAATCCTTCATCCCAAAACGACTGATCCATCTAAATTTACCTCTTTTCGCATCCTTGCTACATTAGGTATGCTTCATCTGAGGCAGCTCGAAGCAAAGCTCACAGAAATGTGCAAAAACCCTCCATCCCATCCTCTTGGCTCTTGCCCACAACCTCGCTATGCATGACCAAACAACCTAAACCCAAAACCGAAAAAGCACAATCAAAGCCATCATCTATCTTCGCAACTCATCTCCTACTCGCATTATCATTATCATTACCCCATCCTACCCCTTCCTCTTCACTTCACTCCGCTCGCTTGCCACCCTCACCCTCAATCTCACACCACGCCTTCAAATCCTCATTGAACCCCACAAACCCCCGCCTCGTCTTTTCCTTCATCCCCAACCACCTCGCAACAGCCCCTTCACCCATGATCCACTTCAGCAGGCCCGAGAAGCGCTCTTCATGTACGAATAACGTGGTGCCTGGGTGCGGGGTCGATTCTCAAAAGTGGAACTTGTGCGAGCCGTTGAAGAGATTGAGGAAGGTGCCGCGCCAGCTGAATGTTTAGGTGGTGTTTTCCTGTTGTGGGTGTTAGCTTGTTATTTATTTTATTTACAAACATAAAAAAACAAATGGTGTTGGTTGAGGGTTGAGGGTTGATTGACCGTAGGAAGGACTGCGTCGAGGTGGAGAGATGGAGGAGTGGAGAGGTAGAGGAGAGGAGAAGGGATCGGAAGGGGGTGAAGGAAACGTACCAGGATCAGGGGATCGATGGCCATGGATTGCAGTACGTTATGCATCTTTACTCCTGGCTCGAGGGGTATGCCTGGGATGGCGGGGCCAATGGATTTGCAGAAGCTGGTTGGGCTGTAGGTCGGTATTTTTAAGAAGTCGAGAAACTGAGTGGTTGTTAGTTAATTAATTGGATGTTTCAATAGAATATTCTTGTTATTGTAGGATGCGATGTGGGATGTGGGATGTTGGTGAGGTTAATGGAAAGGGGGGGAGGGGGGGTTCACGTGACTGTATTGCGCTCATTTCAATTTCAACAAATAGATTGAGAATAGAAAGGACGTACCTTTGCTCTGACAAATGCTGTCAGAGCAGCGATCTCGATTTGTGTGAAAATCGTATTGAAATTCATATTTCCGGCCTCTTTTTCGATTCCCATTTTCGGTGCCTATGGCTTAATCGCGTAAAGCGGTTGGGAAGGAAGTCGTGTCTGAAGGATTGATTGTGTTGTATATCAAAATGTTGTTTTGAGTGCTCTTTCGTAGGAGAAGACGCATCCTTCATATCGTCCTCAAAGATAATGCCTCATGACTTCTAGCGGTGGAATCCAGAAGTTCTTCATGGCGGTGTTGAAGCCATTCGGCGTCCTATTCATCAGCACATTCAATTCGTGGCGCTTTCAGCACAAGGCACACGCCTTCTCGGACGAACGCTCAAAGACGACTACCTTTCCGTAGACGAAGAGTAGGGTCCTGCAGCTTGAGCTTCTATTGTGAAACTCTTAGTATATTTAGGAAGTATCTGGCGTATCTTTTGTTCTAGATGCTCATGATAAACATGCTTGTGCAATCTTAGTGATGGTTCACGTGACTCCCCCCTTTCCCCCCTTTTTCTCGGATGTCGAAGGACCTTCAGACTTCTCAGGAAGCTTTCGAGGAGCAAGCAATTAATTAGCTCTGAGAATATTCGAGTACGGATCGTTTTTAGAATACTTTATAACTTTGATTCGATCAACAATTGTTGGGGATCGCGGGGATGGATATTGAGACTGCATTTTCAAAAGTCTGACTCTCTCGATCCCGAATCTTTATGAAAACCAAAGCACAGTGACTGAAACCTACGCCCAAAACATTCAGATGCGAAGTGAAAGATGCTTCACTAAAGAAAAGCGACTTCTGATTTAGGCGTACCAAAAAACTTTTCTCTACGTCCCAAGTGCGGCACCTAGCACCATCCATTCAAGAGACCCAGCCTCTTGTCTAGTCTTAACCTAAAGCATGCGCAGCAAGTTATCCAAAGTCCCATCCAATCTATACCCAATGATCCTATTCCCAGCACAGCTTTACCAGTAAGCTTATGCAAAGTCGTTTATTTCAAGACCGAATTCTTTCCCAAAACAAACTCCAGAGTCCCTGCCTAGCCAGACCTTACTCCGGGTCCAAAATCAGCCCATTCGCCACACTAACATTGAAAAACAAAATCGGACTCTTGAACCCAAACGTAATCTTATTTCCATCCGCCATCAGCTCATACAGACTATCGATCGTCTCACCCAGATCCGTGATCCCGCAATAGGCTCTAATCTGAGTCTGGAGCTGGGACCAGAGGGAGATTGATTGTGGGAAAGAGGGGGGCAGGGTGTAGGGTGGGAGGGAGGAGAGGCAGGAGATGCAGGGTTGGAGGTTGTTGAGCCAGCTGTTGGAGAGAGGTTGTATTAGTGGGTAGAACATATGACCAGATGGGGAGGGGGAGAGGGAAGGAGAAGAGGAGGACTTACGCGGTGTGGTGGTCGGAATTACAGAGACAGTCCCAGGTTGGGGTGTTGTTCTTGTTTAGGTTTGGGAGGTAGTTATTTGTCTTTGCCCCTGGCATGCAATCGGTGCACCAGTCCCAGATATAGGTCGAGATTTGGCATGCTGGTGTTGCTGTGTCATTTATTAGTCCTGTTTTAGACTTGCCATTTTCGCAGTCTTGCGGAAATTGGTGAAATTGAATGGAGGATATAAAGTAACTTACCAAGACAAGTGTTCACCTCGAGAGTAGGAGGGCCAAATTGCGAGTAAGTGGGAGGAGTGGTAGCTACTGCGCGATCGAAGATAGGAAGAGTGGCGCCGTTTGGGACTAATGGAGCTGGTGCGCCAAAGATGATGGAGATCAGGAGGAATAAGGTGAGGAGCAACATCTTGATTTGAGGCCTGTTGTGAGGTTGAAGTGTCTCGTTTATCATTGATTGCACCTTGGGCTTTGAAGTGGAAGACGTTGATGTTCAATGGTGGGTTGTCGTTATTCGTGGAGGTTGCGGGTTTGAGGAAACGAGAAAGAAGAACTAAAGCTCGATGCCACTCAGTTTTATAAACCATCCCATCTGATAGTGGACTCCTCGAGGCTTGTGAATCACTCGCTTAGCATGATCCAGCAAAGTGCTTACACTCTCTATTACAAAAATGCAGTATAGTCCTACTTTGTATGACTTAATGACATTCCTCTTCTCGTAAACCTAATCTTGTTCAATATTAATATCCTACGAGCACTCACTAAATCGATCTTCTTCCATCTTTTACCTTCACGAGTTAATATCTGTACTGCGGGCATATTGATACTTTGAACAACCCACATAAGTGCCACTTGTTTGAAGCTATCCAGAAGATAGATCCGGTCATCTAAATTCGGTTCGTCCGGCCTAGCCACTATGACAACGGCTCCATACGAGTTCAATGGAGCGATGAAGACTTTCCAAACACACCTACAAATCCATGAAGACGATGAAGCGCGACTCAGTGGTCTAGATTATCTCAAACCTGCTCTTGAGCGGTGTAAAGAAGCGTTAGATACCGTCAAAGACTTCATGGAGCACATCGGCTTTATTGGCAAGTACTTGATAGGGCTGAAGCCATCACTGAAGACCTTCGAGATATCCACGATGTCGCCACGAACAACGGAAAAAAGCTATACGGGTTGAACAAGGAGCAGAGCGAACATTTCAAGCAAGCTAGCGGCTGGCAGGTAAAGGTTACTACTAGTCTGAAAAGGCTGCGCGAAGACGGAGATACAACGTATCAAGAAGTGACTAACTGATATCTCTTATTGTGAAAGTATAATATCTGCTGTACTACGGTAATGATGTGTGAGAGAGACTGGAGTAGTACTAGGTCTGTAATACTCAAAACAAAACGCACACCTCACAATAGGGGTCTAAAGACTTAGTAGAAGGATGATATTCTGTCTCTATAGAAAGTTGCTTTAATATATAACAGCCTTAGTGCATCACGTGCCCTCAAGTTACGCCAGTGTAGTGATCAAGCCAGCTCTAAACTACTACATTATATTAATAAATCCTAAATTTAATCGTTTTTCAGTCTTGTAAATATTTTGCAATCAAGAGACGTTACTATTAAGTAATATTATAACATTCCCTTACAGCTAATCATTAGGATTATTTTCTGAACATCTAACGCTCGACCTCAATTGCGAGCCTTACTCTCTTACGGAGAAGAAGCCATAACTTGATGAGGGTGGGGATATTTAACTTCGGCACCGTTTAATCCTTGACGAGGAGGAGCATAATCTACTTCATATTCAAAAGGAAGGTCCTCGGGATCTCGATCTTCCTAAACTAAATATCATTGAATACGCCGTCTTGGCAGTGTTTGTCGTGTACGATGTTCTGAGTCAGGGAAGATTTGTTAACTTGAGAGCTCGGTTTACGCACAATTCCACATCGAAAAAAATACTAGTTTGAAACGAACTGACCATCTCGCGAGAAGAGAATATGAAAGAGAAGTAGTGGTTTGAGAATGAATTGAGACGAATCTATTTTACGCTTCACTCCTTTTCCATTTTACATCTCTACACTATCACATCCTGTGATTCTATCTCTATTCAACTCCACGTCATTACCCCTCAAATCACTTTTCCACACTTCCGTTAACACAATCCCTTGTCTATATTCCATATCAACTATTTCTATACACAACTTATAATCCATTCTTGGCCAAGAAGCTCGTAATCACTTCGAAAGAACCCGTCGCGTTCAACTGCAAACCATCATTAGCTCACATTCCTCGGGATTTTTAAGCTTGACAAAGACTTACCGAGAAATTAATCCCGTGTCCAGACCCGGGTTGCGCATACACCATCAAGTCCTTGCTAGCTGGGAAGTATGGCAGCGCGTACGGTTTGAGGATTGGCGTGCAATCGCCGTTGCAGAAAATCAAGTCGTTTTCTCCGCTCATGACCTGTCACTTATTAGTACCTATTGAAAGCAGATTGTAACTTGCCACTTTGAGGAAGGTGAGAGAGGCAATCGCAGCACGAGGAGAGATAGAACGTACCAAAACAGGCCCCGTAAAGTTAGGAGAATGCAAATCTGTAATCGACAAGCTGATAACCTCCATCAACGCAAACGGCTGCTTGTTCGCCTCCGCATACTCAACTACTTTCTGATCATAAAACGGCGCTTTGAAAAACCTATCCCGTTCCCCACAATTAGCATATATTCCTTATCCCTTCATCGTTTCAAACTAGGAGAAAAAAAGAAAAAAACTCACGTATTGACATTCGCCCAAATATCCACCCACGTAACCCACCCACCATCCAACTGCCTCCACCGTCCGGGACTCTGCAACCGCGCCAATCTCGGCTGCCACGCCTCGAATGCGACGTCTGAATCAGGGACGTGGTATCCGATACCAGTCAGGACTGCGCCGTCGACGAGAGAAGGGAAGGTTTTGAGAAGGTAGTTGGATACTACGCTGCCGAAACTGTGGCCGAGGAGGATAACTTTGCTGGGTGGGGTGGAGGTGGATGTGAAGTGCCCGGAGCGGGTGAGGTTTACGAGTTGGGCGAGGATGGTGGTTTGGGTGGAGACTTGGGTTTCGTAGCCGGAGATTCTGTTTTGTTGTGTTAGGACTTGAATTTGAAGGTGATGGAAGAGGTAGGGTGAGGGATGGGGGAGGGGAACGAACATGGAGGAGTCTGAGATGCCGACGCGGTCGTAGAAGAATACTGAGTAGCCCTTTGAGATCGCATAGTCGACGAAGCTGTATTTCTCAGGCTGGATTGAGGGGTCCCAATACCTATCCTAAGTTAGCATTTACTTCTCAACTTCCTTGAAGATCAGGGAAGACAAACCCTCGATCGAATCCTAACCCATGCGTCGCAATCAAAACCGTACTACTAACTCCTTTTGTAGGCGCACAAAACGTCCCCGAGATCTTGTAACTTCCAGTCGTATTCACGAAATTGGAGATGGGGTGAAAAGTAACATTTGCATCCCAACGCGCGAGCTCAGTCGTGAATGTCGCGGCGTCGTAGTTGGTTGTGAGGTTTGGTAGGCCCCAGACATAGGTCCCTGCTGTGACTGTGAGGGGGATGGTGTATTCTTTGCATGTTTTGGGAAGGGGAATGGCGGTTGCGGATGCGAGTGGAGTGAGAAGGAGTAAGGGGAGGAGGAGTGAAATCATTTTGAGATTTGGTAGATGAGGCTTGGAATGAATGCTTGTTGCAATGCTGCAATTATCAAAGATGTGTTTGAATATGTAGATGCATATATATGCCAAAGGTCTATACTGTAGTCGTTCGATTATGACCAGTTTCGAAACTGTCATCCTTCCGCATGATGGCGGGTCGCGACGACACATGGAGTAATCACAACATAGGGCTGGTATTAATCGAAACAAACCGCGGCGCATCACTTTAACCTCTTCATATTTGCATCAGAACCAATTATATGGCGAGTACAGTAGGCATGGTTGGGACCTGCATCTCGTCCGTCTTCACGGGTCTATCATCCATGTCCGCACTTGCAATAGCCAAGGACTTTATCTCCATTGACGGGATCAAATAGGCACATAAACGAGGATTACTCCACGTCGTGCACCCATGGTGCCTTGAACTGGTTAATAAGCAAGCCGAGGGTCAGGCGGAATGGCCCCTTGGCCGGGATGCAGATGTCGCTAAATGATTACTGAACAGGAGAAAGGTTACCGATTTGGCAAATTGGAAGTGAGAGATGCACGAAAATACGCTTAAGAAGTATTTGAGATATAAGTAAGCGCTTGTGTATGGTCTTTGTCTTCATTATACTCCTTCCTAAAAGAATTTGGAATTTTTGAGCGACTTTCAGTAAATGACGTTGTGCCTGGTTCTAATCCACTTCAAACATACTGCCTCTCCCGCAATGAAAGAATGACATAAGAACATTATCAAATCAGAAAGAAGACATGACACATTGACACGGAGCTCGGAGATTCACTTCTTCTCCTGCTCGTCCACCCACTTCAGTATGTTCTCCTCAATCTTCGGCTCAAATAGCCAACGCTGCCCTTCGCCATCACCAACATCCTTGAAAATGACCTCCTCAGGCACCTTAGCCCTCTCCTCAAGAGGCAGCCTCTTGACGTTCAACTTGTTGGTCAGAGCCAACACTTCCGCAACTCTTGCCATTCTGTACTGCTGCCAGAAGTCCAAAGCATCATCAAGCTTGACCTTATCAGACAGCTTCGACATGAGCAAAGAAAGCGCGTACACGTCCTCGAAAGCCTGACTCGCTCCCTGGCCAGCGGTGGGAGGAATCGCATGAGCAGAATCACCGAGGAGAACGACTCGTTTCGCAGGAGACGTCCAAGTGTCAACCTTGGGAACAACATAGTACGGCCAAATCGAAAGCTTCTCAGGGATCATGTTCTCCATAGCAGACTGAACCAGATCAGGCCACTCGTTCATGTTTGCTTGGAACATCTTCTTCAGCCCCTCTCGATCTTCTCGGAGTTTGCGCCATCCTTCTTGGTCTTGCTCGGGGTACTTGCGTTGTGTGCCGACGAGAACCTCGGTTCCTGATGGGTTCTGAGGAGCGAACACAAAAGCTCCATGTTTGGCGTGGATTGAGGTTGTCATGTGGTAATTGGGCTCCGGGAAGCGAAGATTGGAGACGTCAACTGCGGACGTGATTGCCATGATGCCGCTGTAGATTGGAGCAACGCCTGGATTGATGTATTGTCGGACTTTTGAGTGGATACCATCTGCGCCGATAAGCAGTGTTGCTGATTCCGTGGAGCCGTCCTCGAACTGAAAGACCACGCCATTCTTGTCCTCTTTGATGACCTTGGAGAACTTCCGACCATATTTGACATCAATGCCATGTTCTACAACCAAGGCACGGATCTCACGAAGTAGAATGTCGCGGTAGACTCGAAGTGCTTTGTAGCCAAAGAGCTTCTCCTCACCTAGGTAGTACTGGTCCGTGAGGTTGTTGTTCTCATCCTTGTACTCGAGCTTCTCGAACATGTATCCTTGGTTCTTGATGCGTTCGTATATTCCGATGGCGTCCAAAACAGTGAGGGCATTGGGGCACAACATCAAAGCTCCATCAGCTCCAGCTGTTGGCTCGCGGAGTTCATAAATCGTGCAATTGATTGACTGCTTGGTCAATGCCAATGCAAGGCTCATTCCCTGAGGATGTTAGCATGACAAGTTTATTTAAAGTCTGAAGAATATTTTTGGACTTACTGCCAGGCCTGCACCAATAATGGCAATGTGTTGTGGCTTTTGTGTGGTCATCTTGACTTGTGGAGGATTTGTTTGAATTGAGAAATGATTGAGTTGTGGAATTGTTCGATTTGAGAGATGTTTTAAAGTTGTGTTGATTGTGGATATTTGCTTTGAGGTAAGATGCAGATGTTGTCAAAGACACGAAAGGCTCTTATATATTCCATCTTCAACATATATTGTATGTATTATGCGTCGGTCAAGAGGTATTGTTGATCAAAGCCGTATGGGTGGTTCGGATCCGAGATCACGGGAGAGAGACTCGGATCCGAATTTCATCAACGCCCAAATATTCACGGAATCGCGGACTCAGCAAGTCGGCATCTCTATCCATTGCCGGATCGGACATGAACCATCTCTGTCGCAATTGATTCCGAGATGCGGAAATAAGACTCCTCAATCTCCTCATACATCAGAACGTCGCCCTTCGGACGCGTTTCGCTACCTCTCTCATCTCGCGCCCGAACGACGACGTACTTTCAACGCAGCCCTTGCTGGAAGAAGATCAGCGATGCCGAGCACAGGTGACTAGGTGCAGCTCTTACTGGAAAACTACCATAGCTGAGGGGTCGAATCACACTCATGATTGTGCCGGCAACCTTCAAGCCGCAGACCTCGATGTCGAAGATTTTGCTCGAGTCACGAGACTCCCTGCGGTTGGTGACGGAATTCTGGGCCACCTCGACTCATTCAAAACTGTGAGTCAAGCAGCTCTGCTCGCCTTCCGAACAGAAACAGATTATCTTCGTGTGAAGATTGGGGTGTGATAATGGCCTGATGCAGACGATGCAGATACTCATGGTCTGTGTCAGGTGACCATATAGCTTAGTCAGTGGGTGCTATTAGAGCTGGTGGAGCATCTCGCCGTAGTCAATGCATCACTATCTTCACCTTAATACATGCCTTGATAGTCTGCCGTGTACCAATTGTGCTACCTTTACTTTGGAGCACGGTATTCCACCCGAGAAGCGGAGCAAGCGGTATGTAAAGAGCACGAGTGCATTGAGAAAGTATATCACGCTCTTTCGGATGTTGATAGTTGCTGACGACGCGAAAGGGAAATTGCCCAATGTTCATCACTTCACGTATCCATCGACTACTCGTCGAAGATCGCAGGCTATATACCGAACTATACTTTGAACTAGTGAAGCAAGAGAATACGTCAATGGGACGTGAGCAACGATGGATGTGGACTATGCGGCTTGCAGGAGGAGAAATCTCTGCTGAAGTCGAGGTTCAATAGCTCGACGGAAGATCTCCCGGGAGCTTACGCAAGGGGCTCGAATGAAAACTTGCCTATCTATGATCGCGCAGCCGGCTTCGTCTCAGTTCCAGTCTAAATGGCCAATCGCAGCATCTATCCTGTCCCTATCCCGAATGAGTGGTTTAAGGTTAGTGCGGGGAGATTCCCGAATTCGATATATGTGACAGGTCGTCCAACGATCGCGGAGAAGCGAGAAGCATGAATCGCAGCAACGACCGTGCCCGCCGTAAGCTTGCAGCCCTTTCCCGCTTTCGATCTGTTCCAACTTACTTACCCATCGGACCAGCTTTCTTCACTGATTCAGTCGCAATTGGTATATTGGCACGATCCAATCGTCGAAGCAGAAGAGCCGCCAACAACACGTCCTGAATTGCGGCGAGGTACCGGCGGACAGGGACCAACCACGGCAATTACCCACCTTGCTGCGCAAAGTGCACCGTCAGCCCTCGGCTCTCAGCTTACCAGCGCCACATAATTAGCAGCACCAGCCAAAAGGACCGAGTTCAGCAATCGGTTGCAGAAACGAGAAGCGCGCCGGAATTGGCTTCCGGGGCTGAGACAAGGGGGACGGAAGCGTGTTAGCTTGGGGCCATGATAGTGCGAACGACGATCGAGATGGGTCGAACCTCCTCTCGGCACATGAGGCGTGCTCCGCAAGCATCCAGATTCCTCCTTCGAGATTTGTCGACGAAGTACGCACGGGTGAGGAGAAACACGGCGTCCTTGGCACGGGTCCATCCATCCATCTCCAGAAGGCCATACGGCTCCTCTGTTCTGCTTCGTACGTACCTCCGTAATGCATGTTTCGTAATTGCTTTCTCGGGTCGCCTCGACCCACAACCCGATTCCCAACTTTGGGTTTGGGCGGGCTTGCGCGGGTTTGGGCGTGCAGCCTTCATGCACCTCTCCACATCCGGGATATAACTCGGATGCGCATTTCAGCAGCAACCGTCCGAGCCCCAAGTCGAGCCGGGGGCTGGCCCGGGGACCTGGCAAATGGGATCACCGTTGCAATGACCAAGAAACGCTGTTCGCACTGCATGCGCGATAAATTACTCAATCTCCGTTGTTTCTTGTGGTGCGCACTGTCGAGACTGTGCAGAGACGCTTCCCCGCGAGTACGCACGAACGCTCGCTCGCCCGCTGGGCCACATGCAGGGACGCCTATGGGGTCCACTGCCCGATTCCCCAGCAGCCACAAACAAATGCAGGATGGAAACGACACCAGGGGCCGGTCGTGCACTGGCGCAGGTACTAGTAGATCTTGATCTCCACTCCCTATTCGTACGCTCCGTCATAATACTCTTCTTCCTTTTTGCAAGATGCCGTCGTTCTAGCCATCACAAAGTGCCTTTTTCCAATTCGTGTCGTCATTCGAGCACTTTATTCTCCCCCTCCATCACGCCGAGTCCATTATTTTGATCCAGCTACTTCGAGAACCTTAGACGAACGAACGAACCTTTACCGTCCCCTCGCCAGCCTGTGATGCAAGTACTGGTATGCATCTCTTCACTTCATCTGGAGATGTGAAAGAGCCAACATCGACATCGATATCATGTCGCTAAGCACCGCATCTCGTGTACCCCAACTCGACATCACAAACGGGATCCTGTATACGCTCGCAACTCTGGCTGTCGGTCTCCGATTGTATACACGTTCCAAGATTATTCGCAAGACTGGCGCGGGCGACTGGTGGATGCTGGCGGCGTGGGTACGTAGTCGACTCTAGCTACCTAGTATGGAGGAAATTCTATATGCTGATTTGATCTGTTGGTGAACAGATACTTGCTACCTTTCAACTTGTGCTTTGGACCATCTGTGAGTGGTTCTATTCTCTTCACATATATGATAGTTTGTGGGTCTATTTCGCTGACTGAATTAATCGTAGATGGATTACTCGGAAATGCGCAGCACATCTGGAACCTCAAACCACAAAACTTGCCACACTTCTTCCTGGTAAGTCCCCCCTTCCTCACCTCCAATGCCCGTCCCTTCCAGCTCAACTCGGCTCAAAAACTCAATACTCAATACTAATCACATAAATGGCAGGTATGCTGGATGATCCAAATAATCTATCCCCTCGGTCTCGGCGTGATCAAGATCTCGGTCCTCTTCCTTTACCACGAACTCTTCCCCTCCGACAACTTCCGACAACTCATCTTCTGCGTAATGGGATTCGTGACCGCCATGATGACCGCAATCGTCCTCGTCATGATCTTCCAATGTACGCCTGTGCAGGCGTTCTGGGATCTGGCATTGTGGCCCACGAAGCGGTGCGTGAATGGGGGCGCGCTGTCGACGGCTTCCGCGGCGCTGTCGTTTGTGACCGATATCTTTATTTTGGTTATGCCTATACGGTACTTAGTTGGTATGTTATATCAAGTTATGTTATTACAGGACCCACAGCCACATCATCTTAGGAACTACCACTGACAGACGAGTTCTCTATCTAGCACTCCGAATATCAACACGAGAAAAAGCCCAACTGATCATTTTGATGAGTCTGGGTGGGTTGTAAGTTTTGTCTTTTCCGTATTTAGATGCTAGATGTGCGATGGAAAGAGATACACATGACTAATATAACAAAAACAGCACGTGTATTGCATCTATCATGCGATTCAAAGCCATTCACGAGGTATATAACAGCTCGGATTCGAGTTGTAAGTAAACTAGCTCTTCATTTCCCTTCACTTCTTTTTGAAGAAAAAACGGGTGAGGGGTGCTTGCAGTCCGTCCGCTCGCTAATACCCCTAGGGAACGGCTTCGACCTCTCCATCTGGTCCGCATTCGAATACCACCTCGCAATAATCACAGCCTGCATCCCGACCATCAAACCACTCTGGGTGCGATGCGTACGGAAAGTTCTGGTTTTAGTTGTCGTTGCAAGAGGGGGAAAGACGTGTAAGAGTGCGAATGAGAGCGAGGAATCGAGTGAAACGCCCACGCCCAGGACAAGATCTGCAAACTCGAGAGAGCGGTTGGAAGGGCTGGAAGTGGAGGGGCTGGTTTAAGATTGAATGGAAAAATGGATGGGCAGATAGCTAGAAGTGGCTTGGGATGTGGATATGGGTATGTGTGTGTGTATGTGTGTATAGAAGGACTATGTACTATACTGGATGGACTGCATTGGGATCGGTTGGGTTATGCATGGTATGGTATGGGATTGTTGCATGGATTTGGATTCTGGTTGGGTTAGGCTATCTTGGGGGAGTTTCGAGTTTTAAGTCTTGATTGTGAGTCACATGGCTTGCCACAATTGACACGTCAATACAAATGTTCGTATGGTTAGCGGCGAAATGTTTTTCCAACCTATGAGAGTGCGGGGCATACATGCAGCAGTGTCACGCAACATATAACGAAGGTTTCGTCTCAAGCAAAGAAGCTCTTTCCTAGTTCCGTATCCTACTAAGACCGAACAAAAAGGCCTACTGCACATCATGGAGTATTGGACTTGTACGATTTGCGATACCCGGATGCAGATGCAAAGTCGCGACCCTCATCTCTCTGGCAAGCGACACATCACCGCTGCAGAAGCACACCAGCAGAGAATTCTCCAAGAAGCGAGGTCGAGGTCGAGGCATCAAGAAGCTCCAAGACAATGGACCTGTACGATCTGCAATATTGAAATGCAGATGCAGAGTCGGGACTCGCACCTCGCTGGAACTCGACATGCGGTGGCTACTCGTTCTCAACAAGAGGAATTCCACCTCGATCCTGGAGCGCTGGCATATTTCCCAGAGCACAACGACGACAGCGCCACAAGCTCTTCGGCAACTGATGTTAAAGTCCTTCCAACAGATTTCGGGGTGGGTGGGATTGCTGAGGACACTATTTACGCAACTTCAGATTTGACTGAAGTTCATGGTGCCTTAGCTGTCCTGGTATGGCAATGTACGGTGTGTAATTGCTACGTACCGTCCTCCGTCAAGCAATTACATCTCTGTAGCCTTGATCACATACAAAGGCTATTCGAAATAATCAAAATCACTTCTCTAGCGATACCAGAGCCACAAGTTCAGGTCTCCAACTCGGCTCTTGGTGGGGAAGAGAAATTCGACTACCAGGTATTGTGGCCCTTATATCCCCAGTTACGACGCTAATGTGGATGATATCAGGAGATGGTACATGGAACTAAGAAACTGGTTGCATATCTGACAAACTGCAATTCATACAAAGAGGCGGCTGCTGGGTTTTCAACCTTGGATCCGATACTTAAGTCGATGGCCCAACCCAATCTGGAATCCAAACCGGAGGCATCTTTCTCTACTTCTCTGGACCGCCCAGGCTATAGAAAGGCCTCTGGCACCGGTCAAAAAGCCAAACGCTCCTCCCCACACCTTCAACCCAGTCCTGTCCCCTCCATTGGCCCGCTTGATGCCTTTTTCCTCTCCTTCCCTAGCTACCGGTATGATCCTTCCATCCCACCAGCAGAGTCCTTCCGTTCCTTCAAAAGCGGCCTTAAGCGGTGGAATAATTGGGATGGTAACTTCCCTGACACCTGGAAGGAGTACGAGGAAGACGTCTACACACGATATCAAGCCGCGCTCACCAAAGAGTTCAACCTCTGGTTTGGGACCGAGGATGATATCCGGTCCTGGCATTCTCTCTGCCGAGCAGTCGCAATCCACCCACTTCCCACCACCCAGAAGGAGTGCCGAGCAGTAAGTCCTTTCATTTCATTCCACCATCACCAGTGCCTTATCTCGTAATTTCACCAACTTACGTGGTATGGCATGACGTAGGCAGTGCGCAATCGACACGTGAATATCGTTGACCTGATCCAATGGGCAAGGGAACGAGAAGTAGGACGGGTGCAGATCTTCGAATCGGTGCAGGAGTTGAGTAAGTACAGTTACGAGGAGGACAAGATTTATAGCAGGGACCAGCTAGAGCAGGGTGTTGTCTTGAGGCATCTCCTCAGGCGCTTGTCCGAGCAGGCGAAGCCATTAATACGTTTCGTACCGGCTACTTCCACGTAACCAGCTCATCCAAAGTTGGTGTCAAATACTTTGGAAAACTTTACCCGCTTCGTAGATCCGGGCTTAACCTTAGATGGAGAGGATCTCATCTCAGGTTGTGGGAAAACATGTATGCTGATTGGTAAAAATTTGTCCTGTGTATTTTGGGGTCACATTACCTTGCAAGAAGCTCTCAAGTTCCGTCAATCCAGGCACAAAGTTAACCATACCTATGAACCGTTTGACAACGAGCCGTGTGTCTGTCTGAGACGTTGTTGTCCAAAGCATTCGTCCACGTCGCGATTCGGTTTCTGTAAAGCGGGGATGCCAGTTTGGTTTGCATATGGTAATCACTTGATAGATATGGACTATCAGTGCTGATGAGAGACTACCTTTATTTCCTGAATTCCGCTATGATTGAAGTGACCCTATAATGGACAGAGAGGCTTACATGAATGGAGGGAAGTCTCGCAGCTCTTGATGAGACATCAGATTTTCGCGACAGAAGTAATGATCTGAGCTGATTGAAAAGTAAAGCAGGACTCCTTGGCCAAGATCCTGGGGTGGAGTACGAGTGCGAGGGCGATGATGGCAGGTGAGCGTAAGATTCCAACTCGTGGCATGGTAAGCGCAATTGGAATGAAGATATGCAGATTCTAACACGTAATGCGATCGTTCCCCTCTCAGATCTTGGGAGAAGTTTTCTATATAGTTAGCAAGTCTGGCAACACCAGTGCGTTTGGACGTCGAGCTCTCGACGGAAGAAAGGTTGTAAAGAGGAGGTAAGACGGGACCACAACTAAGAGTAAATGACTCTTCAGCTTTGTGCTGAACCCGATGATTGGAACACGAGAGCGGCTCCTGGAGAGGATCCGATCTTGAACCCTTCATGCTATGTGTTCTTGCCACCAGAGAAGATCTGAGGTGGTCGTCCAGAAAATTTAGGTTAATATTGGGAAGAGGGGGAAGTCACGTGCCGAGTGTCCGACTCAAAGCATTGAGAAAATAATAAGCAGTATCTATGATATAACCTCCAAGTTCCTTTCATTGGGATGAATAAGTGTTGATTGATAGCAATCCCATTTCCGCCCCAAAAGCCGCTGCAGAACCCAGAACTGCCATTCCTATTGAAAGATGATGACCAAACTTCGAACCCGGACTCCTAAAACTCAAGTTCTTCCATGTTCCTTGCACGTGCCAGTTCCAACTCGTCTTTTGTTGGCTGTACTCCATTCGCATATCTCTTAGTATATGCTCGTGCGTTTTCCTCGTATGCCGCACGATCGTGGAGATATTGGGCGGCGATTTCGGGCACAAACGGATCATCGGCGTTGGGGTCGGATAGAAAAGAGCAGATCGAGATTAGGACTATTTCAGGGGTTAAAGATAATGCAATATCTGGAAGCTGTATACTTACTCGTTCGTATTGACGAGATAGGACTCCAGTCTCGCCCGAGAACGTTCATACAGATCCTGCCTTGAGGATTTATATTAGGGTGATAGATTCGAGTTATGAAGACACATCTGAGTGCCGTAAAGGGATAATCGGTAGGCACGTCCATTCTGACGAAAAATATCCCCCCCTGATAAGGTGTATCGGGCTAAGTACATCATATTAGCAAAAAAAGAACTTTGATCGGATCGTAGCTTGATTTGCCATGAATGAAGACTTACTGGCCCCTGAATAGTTGCAAGTAACTCGAACTATTGAATTTGTTAATATATAAGGTGAATTCTGAATTGGCATTTACGGACCAGCACGTCTCCAATAGGTGCCACAGAAATGTCCGGAGATGATGATATGAGTCCCTGGGCGTCCACGTCCCCCAGCTGCTTGGCAATTCTTCTCAGTCTGTTCGGATCTTCCGGGGCGTCTATCTCCCTAAACTGCTTGGCAATTATTCTCATTCTGTTCGAACCCGTGGCATATTCTCGCTGCGGGCGTTGCGAGGAAGAACGTAATCCATCATAGTCAGAGTGTCCATTACCCAGAGGAGCATCAAATCGTGGCTGACCAGTCTGGCTAGCCTGGTCAGCCGCAGTATTCTGCTGCTGAAATGGCTCCTTAGCAGCTAATCGGCCCCCGTTCTGAGATGTTATGTCGACCAGAGCTGCTCCATCTCCTGCCGTCGAAAGAGATTTAAAGTGATCGTTTAGAGAAATTGGATGAGACGGAGCTGTGCAAAATGAACCTCCGCTGATCGATGAAGTAGAGTGTTGCGCAATGCTATCACTATCATCTCGTGCTGAAGATGCCCGAAGTGCTTTCCAGCGGGAGCTCGCTACGTCAGAGATGGTGGGGTTGTCATCTGCTGCAACCTCTTCGATCGTGCGAATGTCGTCTTCCTTTGTCATCAGCTGGAACTCGTGTTCTAAAATGAGACGCTGTAAACCAATCTTTTGGATTGATCCGAGAATGTTGTCAAGATCATTGTTCCAGCTGTGTAATTTCTCGACGAGTTTTTTGAACTTGTCTCCATCGTAGATTGCCCACCGAGTTTTGGTAGCTAAGCTCGTTTCTTTCTGGACCGTTAGTATACGGGCTTGGTATCTCTGGAAGGTAATTGCGAATGGTCCAGACCATGAGGATGCTGTGATTAAATCAGAATCAGACGTTGCCCTTTTCGACTTGGCGGCCTTCACTGCCTTCAAGCCATAACTTTTGTCAAGTGCTTTCACATCATCGAAGACCTCTTTAATACTACATAGAACCCTTTCAATTAGATGCCAAGTGTCCGGTTTGATAGAAGTCGTTATGTTATAGTTGGAACGATCTTGCGTCGGTGTTTCAAATCCGACGAGTTGAAGAACCTCTCCGAATGCCAGAATACGGAATTTTTCCACGTCGAGCTTTGTCATCAATTCCGTATGATCCTTGGCGTAAGAACCTCCGCGGTCAATTAGGTCGTACAAACCAACACATAGGTTGAAAAGCGTGACGCATGTCTTTGCGCCCGTGCCAACTCCCGCTATTAGCGTTACTGGATCCATCTCTCAAGCCTGGGATCTGGTTTGGAGAAAGCTTATCGATGGGCCATTGCAGCCAATAAGCAATGCAAAAATTTGATATAAGGGGAGGATTGATCAAAGAGACGATGTAGGTTTGCTGTTATGGGGTGAAGGAGGTTTGATTCTGATTTGATTGATAGAAGGTAAGCTCTTGCTAGCTAAATGCCTTTGACTGAGGAACGAAGAAGGTTTCCTCCGCATGGTTGTGGACTTCTTACCTACGTTACGTAAGAACATGTGAATAGCGCTCCTAGATTATGTAACGTGACTTTTGGGCTTTCTCAAAAGCATAACTTTTGTAGAGGACCCTTGCTAAAGCGCACAATTTCTCGAAAGCATGAGCTATCGGCTATTTCTTGTGATAGCCTTTTTTATTTATGACTTTAAAAGTATTATTAAAATTTACGATGAGTCGAACGCAAACTATATATACCTCAGTAAAGAGTAGAGGCACGTAACGAGTAACAATTCCAAGGTAATCCCGATCGCTATTTAGTCCGTGGTATAGGCCAAAATGCCCGAAGTACGACTTCTTTTTGGCCCTTCTATCCCATCAAGCGTTTTCGCTTGCGACTTCTAGTGGACAACAATTTCGATCAATTAAAGAAATCAGATTTGGGATCTGCAAGATACCCTTGTTGGAATTGACGCAAACGTGGTTTGCAGCACTCGATAAGATAGCTCTCATCTCAAGAATATTACGAGCGTGGAGGCACGTCTCGGTTGCTCAAGCCCGTCTCCATGAGGCACGATATTATCGGATGTGACTAAAGACGGATCATGTAAGCCTGAAATCAACACTTACCTAGGCACATAGATTATCATCTAATTCGATAAGTAACCAGCATGACTTGCACAAGAATAGAGAAAGAGAACCATTGCGTATCTTATGAAGATTATCTCGATCTTTAACGTTATTCATCACAGACTGTAAATATCATTTGGTGACCAGCACCAGCACCAGCACCAGCCGAGTAATGAAAAACATTGCACGATAGCTTGCAAATAGCTGGTCTCAGGCTCTAGATCTTCGCAGAATGTAGTAATTTGACTTCGGAGTATCAAGGATATGATTCAGTATGATTGGCAACACAGCATCTATCATAAGCGTCCCAAGGATGAGCGGGTTCACGAGGTAGACTCCTAAAATATTGCGCTCTCAGAGCGGAATGAATAACTGGACAAACTATATTACCCCGCTCCGCATTCTGACATCAATGGTTCTTTCGTGAGCCAACTACCCCTAATCTCAGATCTGATCCCCGCAACATCCCAACCCATATTCCATCAAGCCTCCACGACGCTCAAATATTGACCCGAGGCTATCCACGGCTCGCTCCTGTCTTACTAGTAGAGTACTTGTAGGCCGAGTCCGCAAGGTTATGCGCTTTGATCGCTTCGACAACCTCGGAGGAAGCTCCACTCGCAGCTGCGGCATCGGATGCAGAGTCACGCTTCGACCAGCGGTTTTTGTATTCATAAGCGGGATCCTAATGGCATTGCATTAGATCATCAAGACCAATGGTAGCTAGGATGGAAGAAGTAACATACGGCCAGGTTATGGGCTTTGATGGCTTCAATAATCTCAGGGGAAGCTCCTGCAGCGGCTGCCGCATCAGAAGCAGAGTCGCGTTTTTGTTCTGCGTAGTTGTACGCAGCATCGGCCTGATTATGAGCCTTGATTGCTTCAACGACTTCAAGAGACGCGCCTGCAGCAAGTGCTGCATCCGAAGCGCTGTCTGGGACGGGAGCTGCTATTGCAGACGCAAAGAAAAGTGTCAAAATGGCCAAAGCTTTGGTATTGAACTGCATTTTTTAAGTTTCTTTATGATAAAGAGAGATAAGTTTTCCAAAGCGACGGGTAGTGCGAGGATCGAGGGTGCTGTTGTTAGAATTCTAAGGTCTTATTGTGGGTTGTATCTGGCTTTATAAATGGGCTAGTTCTGTATACTTGATTTGGAAGAGCACTTGGCTTTTCGTCTCAAAGGTTCCAGTTGCTGCGTTGAGGATTTCTCTGATGATCAAAAAATGAAGTGTGTCTTCGGCAGGTGCAAGAAGGAGACGGCTGGTGGCATAAGTTCTACAACGCAAGTCTGTTCAGACTGTTCTGGCCCTGTTGCGGAAGTGGCGGCAATGTTTCTTTCCAGAATTGTTCAAACACATGCAGTTTAGTGAAACCATAAGTAGATCTGCTGATTCCTCAAGGATTTATTCAACAGCAGTTCTTTGTATTATCAAAAACTCGATGATTAGATGAAGACTAAAGTAGGACCTACCAAATCTCACGCGGCCATAAAGAAGTGCAAGAGCGAGCAAATGTGACCTCTTTTATTGATAGGAAAGAAAACGGGACGGTTAACAGCATAATTTTCTTGAGATATATCACCACGATTTCTGAGTAACAGTAATCCTGTTCTGTCAGCTTGGCATGAGGAGGTTTGGTTTCACAAAACCCTGTGAAATCATACGACCATACTATGGTTTCACTAATCGGCCGCCCACCCGAACAATTCCACGTATAAGTCTTTCATAGGTTGAAGGCTCAGGTAATACAACTCGAAAGGCCACGAGACGAGGATAAAGACCCAATAAGTTTTGGCGAAGTTATCTTCCATTCCGAGTTGCTTGCTGTGACTTAGACAATGGCTCAGTTTACGAGTTTGTTATAGATCTTTTCAAAACTTCAGGCATGGGAAGTGGCATGAAAGATAAGGCCGAAAGGCCAGCTGGAGATAGTCAGGTCCTCCTCAAATATAGAACGAATTTGAAATGATTGGAGGTAATTGCCAGTGATTCTTCGCAGCAGATATCGTTTGATTGACTCGGCTTCTCTATCCCTCTATCTCAGAAAAACTTCTCCAGTTTCAACATTTCGTTCAAATCATACCAAAGAATGTCAGACAAGCAAAACCACTCACTTTACTCTCAAGTTCCTGACGATGAGGATGACTCTACTTTATCGGCCTCTTTTCTTCCTCGCATTACTTGGATTTCAAGCGCCAAACCACGAGGGCTGAGAGAATACGCTTTAATTGGCTACCTCTGCTTTATCCATTTTCTTCTGTTGGGTACGTTTTTAATCCTCGGGATCAAGTACCTCCAAACACCTACTTTTGAATCCCACCCATCATCCCATCTCTCAGATGGTTTTTTCAGTGAGTAACAAGGCAAGGTCAATATCCCCACATGTCTGACAGACATCACAGCCCCAACTGATGCTCCTATCATATACGAACAAAAGATCATTAGAACCGTGTTCAACAATGCAACAAAAACATTCCTTAACCCCTATGGAGGAAACAGCCAAGAAATCGATGACAAATGGGAAGACCTCCTAGGAGTCGGTATCATCAAGTTGACTGAAGAAGAAGCGAGCCGCTTGCCCCACAAGCCGGCGAAGCTATATGGCGGGAAGGACGGAGAATACGCTGGGTTCCTCGAGATGTTTCACCAGATACATTGCTTAGTAAGTTTCGCTCTCGCGATACTCTCGATCTCATGCTCGGTTATGAAATCTCGTAATCACTGACTTGGATTTAGAATCGTATCCGCAAACACTTCTACGACCCGATTGCCAAGCTTGACGGTGATGAGCCTGAGGAGTTCACACATAACCATGATCGTGCGTATTTTTTACCCTTCGCTGCTCCACTTTTTCCGTACCACAAGTCTAGACTGACAGTGCTAGAACACTGCTTCGACTATATCCGGCAGAACTTGCTGTGCTACAGCGACACGTCTATCCTTCCCATCGGCTGGGATCCGAGGCGGCAAGCTTACTACGCCACGTTTGATACGACTGTCACTAAAAAATGCCGGAATTTCGATGCCATCTACGAGTGGGCTAAGACGAGACGGACGCAACATATTCCGCCGGGGAATGGGGGAGTGGACTTGCATATCAGTAATGAGCGCTAAGATGACTTAGATTTATTTGGTTGATGAATTAGAGCCAGCTTTATTGCGGCGTATAGTAAGAAAAAGGCGTGTCTTGATATCTTTCTTGGCAGGCTGCTGAAAATGTCTTATTTGGCCAAGAAAATCAATCCATACCTACACTACTCCGTCTAGCACTACAACAACGTGTCATCGACAACAATCGGGCCAATCTCGACATGCCCATTTACCTTCCTCGGTAAAAGATACAGAGTCCTTGTCTTCTTGACCTCGAGGCCCCGCTTCCCGAAATACCTCTCACCCTCGTAACTCCATTGGACGTTCGCGACCACCCACTGAGCCATTCCATTCACGTACGACTGCACATCTAGGTCGAGTGGACCGCCCCACCGAGGAATCTCTAAATACAGCTTATTGAATCTCTCCACCATGTCAGCGTGGAGCTTGGCCGTCCAATCGATGGCCCCCTGAACATCAGTCTTCTGTTCTTTCATGGCGATGGTGATGAGGTTATGCTCATCGTCACCGCATGCTTGCTCTTTGTTGTATGATAGAACGTCCTAGAACGATTTTGAAACATCAGTTTTCCAGAATTCAATGTTGTTACAAAATCTGATACGGCCTAACCAGTCCGATTTATCTGTACAAAAAGAAAAACTTACATTAGCGATGATGGTCAGGTCGATCGCGAGAGACTCCAGCTCCCGGATAGTAGGGTGTTCCATGACCTCATTTGGTACATCCATGTCCATCTCGAGGATGTTGAAAGATGGCCGCGCGCCGATTGTCCGTCTCCGGACCTCCAAGTAGCTGGCGATGTCGCGAATATGTGACCTACATCGATCTTCTGCTTGCTGTGCCGTTCCCTGAAGGTACTCTTCCCAAGTCACAAGGAAGCGTCTCTGAAACGTTGGAGTCGAGATTCCAATTGCGCGAGACCAGAACCTATTGTTATTCGTAAGTTGAACGATTCAGGCGAGAATTCGAGACAAAACGGTTCCCAAGTCGAGGACTCACTGTCGTGCAACTTCGCCGCCGATCCACTCCCCCTCCGGACGAGCTTTGTCTGGGTTGCGAAGAGCATCCATGATGATGGCTACTTGGTTCCACACCTCCGCCGCCTCAGACTTATCAGAGTGCTCGTCAAAGATAAAGAAAAGGTTCATGAGATCGCATGCGCATCTGAGCTGGTCTTCTCTCAATATCAAGTCAGTTAATGTGGACCTCATCGAGCATCATCTTCTCAGGGAGAACAGAAAATTCCTCACCTCTCGTCAACCACG
The DNA here is from genome assembly GCA_003988865.1 of Phialocephala sp. D728. Taxonomy (NCBI): domain Eukaryota; kingdom Fungi; phylum Ascomycota; class Leotiomycetes; order Helotiales; family Mollisiaceae; genus Phialocephala; species Phialocephala sp. D728. Next base: position 133,102 of record QYAJ01000003.1, on the reverse strand, counting down.
GATATGACAGCCCGGTCAGGAGATCTAGACTATCCATCAGTATCGATGCAGTGTGAGAGACCCTCGAACGGAGTACACTCACTGAAATTGCACTTGTCAAACGCCCTCTGTGCTTCTGGAGTGAAGGCTCCGAAACCCACTACCCAATCCTGACATTCTTGTTTGATTTCCGAAGTATGTGGGTTGACTCGACGTGGCCATTGCCAGTTGGCCTCTAAGTCCATCAGGACGACTTTCTGAGCCCTCATACTAAACTCGACAAGTGAAGGAAGTGAGAAATTGAGATTGAGATTGAGATTGGTATTAGAATAGATTACCCAGAGACCTAGACTCATATAAAAGAACGGGACTCGTTGGGCCTTTTGTAGATGTGATATTGAATGTTTAATATGTTGGTCGGGGCGGCGCCCACGGAAATAGAGTCGCAGTTGAGCATTCCTGTTGAAGATCCATATTTCTATTTAGTTAGTGGCCTTTTCTCACCGCTGCTCCAGCAGTCTGGTCTGCTCATGTCAAGACTTTCAAAACGGCCAAGACGCCGATCACAGGATGGGAGTTGGAAGTTCTGAAGCTACACAGCCGGGTATTTGGTAATGCAGCATCCGTGCTTTCCTTATCAAAAGTCGCCTATTCCTGCCAGCTCCCAGATATCAAAACCTTGGTATTTTGTTTTTGTAAAATATATCAATCAAGTTATAATCAACGTATCTTCAATTCAAAACTTGAGATTTACCCTGATTCGCCCCGTAGAAAGACATTGCACGTCCCTCACTATGGAGAACTGATTTTTGAAGTGCAATTCGCTTACCTATCTCAACGTTGCATCAAACAAATACCGGGCTGCGTACCCATGCCATGACGCAGAACAAACCGAGTCTGTGACTCGAGAAAGCCTCACGTCTGTGCCTCTACGGCTGGACTGTTCCAGCGGGGGTTCCTATGATCCATTTCCATTGTTCGTTCCAGGATCCATGCATTTGCCGGGGCCCCAATCGGGGGCTTCCAGTTTCCCAATCATGCAGGCCCATGCACCTGAGGTGGTACTCGGGTTTCCCAGTAGTTCTGAACGAGCCCCCCACGCATAGAACTAGAGCAGAATGGTAAGCTATCCCTCCACTCGGAAGAGTTAGAAGTCTTTGGGTCGCCCTCACCAAATCCGCAGTCCATCTCCTCGCGGCTCTTCATCCGAACGACCCAGTATCGGTTGCCTCTCCTTGCTCTCCAAGATTCCAACTTCGATTAAAGAAAACAACCCCCACCCAACAATCTCGCTAAAACCCGACCGCCAGGGTCTCAACTAATTTCTTCTCAAGGCGCAGTGTGCAGATCTCTCAAAAAAAGCTCCGGGTGACACGAACAATCATGCTAGGGCAATTTGCATTTGAAGAGATAATGATAGTGATTTGTTTTGATAAAGTAGTTACTCAACTCATTTCAGAAGTCTAGGCGCACTACTCTATACGAGGTTATCTGGCTATTCAACGAAGCCCCAAACTCAAAAATTCATCCTGAATCTTTGAGCTGTGCTGTTGAAGAAAGCGTGGAGACCATTTTAGGCAAAGATATTCACGGAAAGAGGAGAATGATGCGAGTACGAGTGTATGCATTGTTGCTTTGACAGTGAAAAAGAATCCACAGTCACACAATACAACCATATGATCATACCGGCCAAATAGAAATTGGACCCTCGTTCTCCCAAACTTCCCTGTCCAGAATCTTGAACGAGACCATTCTATCTTAGACCATGTGATGCCGCTTTTCCTCATCACTCATGCTCTCCGTCTCGATAGTTATCGTCATCTCCTGCATGATATGGCTCTCGCTTGAATTGTCGTCACCAAGGCGCTTCCACTTGCCGCTGACGATGCTAGTCTTTCCTCTGGGTGATAGATTGTCCATAGGTGTCTGCAGCTGGCTATTGCTGATGTTTCGACTGCCCGAGGGACCATACTGTTTACCCCTAGATTCGGAGCCGGAACCGGAACCACTGCGCATGCCATCGAAATACTTGCGGAAGAGCATGCGGAGGGCTGGGAGACAGGCGGCAATGAGAGCAATGCCACTCTCGAGTTGACACCAAAGAGAGATGTAACCGTTCCAGTCTATGCAGTCGTCGGTTAGATTGGGCCAACGAAAGAAAGTAGAGAACAACGAGGAACTTACAAAGTCGATCTTTCTGAACGAGGTAATACTGTAAGTAGGGAGCGCGAACGATGGTAGCCGTGCTGGCAACAGCGCCAAGACCCAGAATAATCATGACAGTAGTCTTGGTTCTTCGAGACATCTGCAGCCTGCGCACAATCAGATAGGGAAGGATAGCGCACGCCCAATCAGTGACAATGCCTACGGCTGTCCAGGCGTAGCCGATGTTGACGACGACCATGAAGTTGCCGCATGTCCCGAGCAAGGGGTTCCAGTACGCCTTGACCGGCCGGCAGTAGAGAAGCGAGGCCAAGATGCCCACGAGGGACATAATGGTGGCCACGAACTGCATGATGTAGAGTGACCAGCGGAAAGTCTTGTCGGTCGTTATTCGCAAGAGAGTGAATACTACCGAGGCCTTGATCAGCGGCATTGAGATGCCGTAGATCACCGAAGAGTAGAGTAGATACTCGGCACATCGTATCATGAGATACTCATTCAAGTCGACGTCTCGAGTACCCAATCCATAATAGGCGGCCTTGACGGCAAAGATAGTGCTGCAAAGAAAAGCAAGCTATTGCGTAGATCGCAGAATACGGGTCAGTCCATTAATCATAAATTGGGCAGAGTTAATGAAATCTTCGCCAGCATAAAAACCAGCCCTCTCTGAAACAAACGACCCAGAAAAAAAACCCACTGATCTTCCTCACCGCCGGCCTCACATAGGCCATAAGAAGTGTAACACTTACATAACCCCAGACGGCGAACGTGTCCTCCCAACCCCAAACCCTCACTCCACCAGATCTTTTTACCATCCACGCCCGTACATAGATCCTCAGGGCGATAATTATCGTGGCGATGACCGCCGTGATCAAGACGACGACGATAAGTGTTAGAGCCAGGCCGTGCGGTACGATAGGCGGTTCAGCATATGCCGCAGCAGAAAGCATAGCCCCCATCTCCGCTTGGGAGGGTTGAGAGGTAGCTGTGCTCATGTTGACGGGGTGTTATGAAAGACAAAAGACTGGACTGTTTGAAAAGCGAAGGTTGAGAGAGCGTGAGTTGGTCAATTATTGCAGTTCGTGACAGGCTGTCCGAGTATTAAAACCAACTCATCTCCTTTCCTTAACGACGATCGACTAAGGTTGCCCCGCAAGCATTGAAGACCGTTGAGATTAAGCAGTGTTCGATGTTGGAGTATGTTGGTCCATGCTTCAAACATTCAAGGTAGCTGCAGCTGCAGATCTCCACAGCATGATGTGAAATAACGGCGCAGACTCGGAATGGCCCTCGCTTCGGGCGGATCATGGATCTTGATCAGTTGACAAGTGGAGACCGGGAGGTCAAAGTACCATACCGGGTCTTGAATCCCTGTCTGAAGCTAGGGAACTTTTCGTTTCGGAACGTTCCTTTACCATTCCAGCGCAATTCGCTTCCCAGAACGCTTAGTATTGCTACCCAATTTAATATGCCGTACAAGCACGGATGCGGCGAAGTTGACAGGGTTTGCTGGGGTTTCCGTAAGGGGAAAGGCATGAGCTTGAGATGCTTTCTTTCCCGACGCCTCTTTATTTTTTCCATTTGTGATCGTCTTCTTGAGATGATTCTCAATTTTTCTCTCCTAAGATTCCCCTATACACAATTTGCACACCAGGAATCTGCTCAAAATGTTCGGTAGATGGGCCGCGCCGGTTAAAGTGCCAACAGATACCATCATCCCGTTCCATTTCTTTGACGACACCCCACTTTGGCGAGCTTTTATATTGTACTCCATGTTCGTTTTCGACGACGTTCTTAGCCCTGAAAAACTTCGAGACAGTTTGGAGGCCCTGGCACAGCGTGATGGCTGGCGCAAACTTGGCGCTCGTATGCGACGTAATGTAAAGTATCAACCAGAAGCATTGAAGGTCATATTCTGATGTTATTGAAACATAATTAGACGAAAGGAGAGCTCGAATACCATGTTCCAGCTGAATTCACGAAAGAACGCCCGGTTCTAGCCTTCTCTCATGTGAAACATGAGATGGATGCCGCAGATCATCCAGTGGCATCACATCTGCCGAAGCCAAGCACCCGACCGTCCACCGTGGGCGACCCGGATACGTTTCGCCCGTTGTTCCAACCCGAAAGCGGCCCAGTGAAGCTCGATGACTACCTGACCATGGATATACCTCAACTGGGCCTGCATATTGTATCGTTCAAGGACAAGACGCTCGTCTGCCTGTATTGGCCGCATACCCTCATGGACGCAATGGGCAAGCGAGCCCTTCTTGATGCTTGGACGTTGATGCTCCAGGGACGCGCTGACGACATCGTGTCGCCACAAGGAGGTGTCGGCGACGACGTCGACCCTTTGGCAGAGTTCGGCAAGCACCCCACCGAGACACATAAACTCGCGGACCACCGCTTGTCGCTGTTCGGGTTGGCCCAGTACGGAGTCAGCAACATCATGGACTTTTGTCGCAGCCAGGAGAACCGCATAGTGTGCGTTCCGGCCTCATTCGTGACGAAGTTGCACGAAACAGCCCTCAAGGAGCTCGAAGACGTCGCTGACGGCAGCAAGAAACCCTCCTTCCTCAGCGAAGGCGACGTCCTCTGTGCCTGGTGGACTCGTCTCGCCATCTCGCACCTGCCACCCAATTCCCAGAGAACCGTCGTGCTTAACAACGCCTACTCACTTCGCGCACCACTGGCCGCTGACTTGCTACCTAGCAGCAGCGTGTACGTGTCGAACGCCATCGGATTCCTCAACGTGCTCTTGCCCGCGAAGGAAATCTTCGACAAGCCGCTCAGTTACGTTGCATCCGCGATTCGGAATTCTATCAAGGAGCTCGGCACTCGTGCCCAGGTAGAGGCCTTCGCGGCAATGTGGCGAGAGTCGCAGGGTAAGCTCCCGCCATTCTTTGGCGATCGCGGGATGCATATGGTCACGTTCTCGAACTGGAGCAAGGCGAGGCTTTTCGAGACAGATTTCTCGGCCGCCCTGATCAAGCCGGGTAAGGAGTCGAGGAAGCCAGGGACGCCGTCGTACATTCAGAACAACCAGTTTGGATTGGTTCTCCCTAATGGATTTCCTATCATTGGTAAGGATACCCAAGGGAATTATTGGCTCTCTGGGTATATGAATAAGGGCCACTGGGGGAAGATTGAAGAGCAGCTCACGAAAACTTAGCCTTGCTTGGAAATGTAAGCGATGTAGAGGCGTTTTGGAGTAGGCATGAACCACAAATTCCTTTTGCTTCTCATTAATGGGTTCCCTACTTACCGCTCATTTCAACTTAATTAATGTTACACTGTAGATGTCTTAAACATAGCTCCAAATAATGCTAGTATTCTATGTTTTACACTAGAATTGATTCGCATGCGAAGTTCCGGGGTGAAATAATGTATTTTTATACCTCGGCTAGAAAAAGGGTGGATGTTACGTGAAAGCTTCATCGGAACCAGCAAAATCGTACACATGATAGGAAAATTATTCAATGAGTAATGAAATACGAGGTATGTCCTACCTGAATGAAGAGAATAAAGCGCAGCGGCACTAAGATGTTAGATTTCAGACTTCCTCTCTCCAGCATTTCAATTGGCTTGCTCGCAAATGTTCCACTTTGATTGGCTAAAGAGGTAGTCAAACGGTACCTTGCAGGCGCGTTATTGTTGAAATCGGACTCTCGAGAACCCCGATACCGAGGCCTAGCAACTTCATATAAGATAGATAGGAGTTTAAACTTCTCGTACAAACCATTTCTTAACCTTTTTGCCCACTTTCCTCGGTCACGCAAGCTGCAATCATGGTCAAAGGCGGGGTATCCTTCAACCCAGCTCGGGATATTCCCTCCTTAGAAGGAAAGGTCATCTTCATCACTGGAGGCAACGTCGGTATTGGCAAGCAATCAGCTTTGGATCTAGCAAAACACAACCCAGCTCAAATATGGATTGCGGCTCGCAACACCCAGACAGGCGAAGCTGCAGTCACCGAGATCAAAACCAGTTCACCAGGAGCAAATGTCCAATTCCTGAAAATGAATCTCGGTTCATTCCACTCCATCAAACAAGCCGCAGTGAAGTTCCTCGCTTCATCTTCCCGCCTCGACATCCTCATACTCAACGCCGGCATCATGGGTGGTCCCGCAGCAACGACCGAGGAGGGCTATGAAATTCGATTCGGAACCAATCATGTGGGCCACGCACTATTATTCAAACTTCTCACACCGGTCTTGGAGAAGACCGCATCTTCACCTGGATCAGATGTCCGTATCGTGAGCTTGACCTCGACTGGATACGCGCACACCCACTCAACCGGCATCGAATTCGAGACTCTGAAGTCGAAACAAGAGCACATTTCCACCATCACAAAATACTGCCAAAGCAAGCTCGCAAATCTTCTCTATCCTCGAGAAATAGCAAAGCGATACCCTCAATTCACGGTAGTCTCCGTGCATCCAGGAGAAGTCAAGACGGAACTCTTTACACCTAATGCGGGGTTGTTGATGCGTGTTATAAAGGCGGTGTATATGCCAATTGCGGGAGTGGAAGTGGATGAAGGTGCGAAGAATCAGCTTTGGGCTGCTACTGCAAAGGGAGTGGTGAGTGGAGAGTATTATGTTCCTGTTGGAAAGGCTGGTACGGGAAGTGGGTTTGCGAAGGATGAGAAATTGGCGAGCAGGCTGTGGGAGTGGACTGAGAAGGAGTTGGAGGGGCAGCAGATTTGATTTCTAGCTTGCATCGCTAGTTGTGTGATTTTGTGTTACTCGTAAAATGGTGGGTTTTCAAGTCATGGAGGTAGATGGGCGCGCTTGGAAGCGATATATACTTTCATAGACTCTCAACAACACAGTACGTTGGCGCATCTAATAATGAGAAAGTTTGCATTACAGCCGCGATTAACATGAAATTGAAAACAATGAAGCATCGTTTGTCTCTTGGCTCAAAAAAATCACTCATCGGGCTTGAAGTTGATAGTCGTAGATCATGTTGAGCACGCTGCCGAATGAAAGAAAGGGGCGGGAGCGAACCAATCACCGTCCAGGAATTCCGAGCTGACCAATCCACGTTCTTTCTTTAGGCCCACTTCCCCAACCAATCGATTGTCGGCTTTTGCGAGCGAGCCAGTAACCGAGTCGGACATAAAATCGATGTGTGCCATCATCAACGACATTCATCATGCAACACGGGCTTTGCAGTCATGGACGAATACCCTCAATCCAAGAGACGGAAGACGATGCAAAAAGGTAAAGCTAAAGTGAAGTCAGGCTGCCGTACTTGCAAGTGAGTCCTCTGCTCTACTTTTAGGGAGAAATCCGCTCATCATGTGAGAAGGATCCGAAGGGTCAAGTGTGATGAAGCACGACCTTCTTGCCATCGATGTGTCTCCACTGGCCGGGTCTGCGATGGGTATGGGATCTGGGGAGGTGGCGGTAATAACTACGGTAATCGTTCTGTGGGCGCTGAAGACTGTAGCCATGTCCCAATGTCCCGGTCCAACGTGCCTGTTCCTATTAGGGTGACATGGATGAGCAACCATGAGCATGACTGTTTTGAATGGTTCATGTGTCAAACGATCAAGAAGTTTCCCGGCATCTTCCCGTCACCGTTCTGGGTTACAGTAGTGTGCCAAGCGACTTCGACCGAGCCAGCCGTGATGCATGCGGTCCTGGCGTTGAGTTGCGCCCACAAAAAAGATGGAGTTGATACCAGCAGCCCAAGAAAAAACCAAGACTACCCGGATGCACTAGAGCAGTTCATCTTACGACAGTACAGCAACGCAATTGTCCATCTACAACCTCACTTCTCGGCCAAGAGCAAGGGCTCTGTTCGTGTGGCACTGGTCACTTGCCTACTCTTCATCTACCTTGAATCTCTCCGTGGACATTACAAGAAAGCTAATATGCACTTGCAAAGCGGACTAAAGCTCCTTAGAGAGATTCAAGCACGGCCCAATTCGAAGCGCGATGAAGTTTTTATTTTGAAGCCTTGCCAAAACTTCGTGGACGATTGCATCGCCGAAACGTTTGTCAGATTACAATTTCAGGCAATACTTCTAGGACAAGCTTCAAATCTCGACTTGGTTTTCAGAACCGTCGAACCCGTGTCTTCTAGTGCCATCGCTTTTAAGTCCATCAACGAGGCAAGGCAACATTTAGATCGATTGTCGTATGCCATCTTTCATCGAACCGAGCTGCGGTTACGAAAAACAAAAACCCATGATGCAACAACTTCCACATTCTTACTCGAACATCAACAACGCATCCAACCAGGACTGAAATCTTGGTATGCAACATACAAAGCATCTCAAGTAAGTCTACAGGGTCAAATAACAGCTCGAGACAAATTCTCCTACCAGGTCCTGCGCATGTACCATACACTAGCAACTATCGTCGCAAATGCATCTCTCCAGCCAACATCCGAATCTATATACGACTCTCAACTACAAAATTTCGCCTTCATCATAGTTCAGTCCATCGACATATGGAACCTCGTCATGAGAACTCCTATTGCGAACATTCTGCATGGATGCTTAGCGGACACGTCCGATGCGGTCGCCGAGGTGGGCTGGATCCCACCACTCTATTACACAGCAATCAAATGCCGGAATCACCGCATCAGACTTCAAGCCATTAAGCTGCTCAAGGCTTTGCCGCATAAGGAGGGCATGTGCGATAGCATGATAGCAGCGTCGATTGCGAAGGAGGTGGTGGAGATTGAGGAGGGGAACTTCTACAAGAACATTGTCACCGAGGACGATTTTCCCCTTTGCAGCATTCCTACGGAGCGGGACTTCTTGTTGCCAGAATTGCCAGAGTTGAATAGGCTGCATGAGGTCCAGGTGGTGTTACCAGATACGCCGACGGAGAAGGTGGTGATGACGTGCAGACGGAGACTGAAGGATGGGAGCTGCGAGGTGCTGGTAAAGGAATGTATTGTCCTTCCTCAAATTCGTGCGAACAAGCCTGGGAGAGCAATGATGAAATAAAGTATCGCTATTAGGCTTTATCAACGTTGAATGTTTGGAGGAAGATGGCTGATCATGTGATACTTAAGATGTTTCTTAAATATTTTCAGTGCATCCTGAGCTGCAGAGACCTTGGCCATTCACCTATAGCCATTTTATGTTAAATACTGCCATTATTGAGCTTCTTTCCACCTTGCTAACCTCAACGTATCTAGCTTGATGATTGAACTGTGCTCATAACTCGTTCAGTCTGATGCGCCGTCTCTCTAATTGAAACTTCAAAAGACTCATCACTAGCTATCTCCAATAACTGCTCTTTCCAAAATTCCCATCGCATATCTTGCGTCGCTCCTGCAGCCCTCTTCCCAGCCCACACAAAAACTTGAACGCATGCAGAATTATAATATAGAAGGAGAAGGTTTCAGTTACAACGGGTATTGACAAGGAATGTTTTCTTCAAAGTTTTCCAAGAGGAGTTCAGGTGGCCACACATTAAGCTAGATATAGAGAGTTACTAGATACGTAGCAGAAATATAGAGACATGTATTTTAGAAGCTAAGAACTGTTCTCCTTCGTCATTGGCACATCCCAAATCCTCACTGCATCTCCATCCATACTAGCAATCCAGACCCTCCCTCGCTTCGGATCCTCCCAAACTGTCATAGAGTAGCCGCCATGTACTAACACATCCTCGTTTGTCTCTTTTTGCAGCCCCTTATTAATATCATCCTCTGTCTTTTCTTCATCTCCTTTGATCCCCTCTTCAAGCACCGGATCAATACCTGGCCTTGCAAAGCGCCACTTTTCCCAGGTCTCCAGATCATAAGTCTCGATTCCACCATCGCCCGAAGTCAAGACCGCAACTTTCCTCCCACCATCCACGAACCCAACCGCACAGCATTCAAGATAGCTACCCATAAATCTCCGGTACTCTTCCCCCACTTGACAAGCTTCCGTGCTCAGGATTCGTTCCTGCGTAACTTCCTTATTCCCAACATCGTACAGGATAAATCTCCCTGGCTGAGCTCCATGCCCTTCACCTACAGCCACCAACTTACTATCAGCCGACCAGCTTAGAGCGCGCATCCAGCTGGAACGCGTGTCAGGCTTATGATGCACCAGCGTAGCACCGTCGCTCAGCGAGTAGATATACAAAGAGCCATCACCACATGTGCCGGCGAACATCTGGGAATCGGGCGAGAAACCACCTGTCCAGTTCTGACCACTGGTATTAAATTTGTATTTCTGTTGCCCATTCGCGGCGTCCCAAATACGCATGCTTTGATCCCAGGCAACAGTGCCGATCATACTTTCGTCTGGGCTGTAGCCGGTCCACATCAGAGCATCGGTGTGCCCGCTCAGGGTGAGGATGTCTTCGTGGGTGGACATCGAGTAGATTTTGACATCCCAGACGTCGTTGCCATTGGACTTGGGTCGTGAGCCAGGTAGGTAGATCAAGTGCGTGCCAGATGGACTGAAGATCTCCGACTGGAAAGACTTCTGGAGCCGGCCGTTGATGGTTTCTTGATTGGCGACATTGTGAGTCTTGACGATACGCGATATAGCAGGCTCGATAGATGAGGTTAGACTCTTCTCCTCATCTGCGGATAGCTCGAGTTGCGGCTGAACTTGCTGCAGCTGCTTGACAATGGTCTTGGTAGCTTGACTCGCAATGCTTAAAATGACGCTTGGGTCCAAAATCGGATGTGCCTGCTGCTCATCGAGATCCCACACGATGATTGTAGGGTCTGCAGGTGGCGAAGCTCTAAGATCGTACGATGAGGAAACCAGCACCTTCGGGTTGCTTGGCTGGAAGGCACAAGTCTCGACTTTGGATACATGGCCTTTGCAGACGAGGACTTCAGCGAAGTTGACCGTGTCGTAAATATAAATGTCAAACTCTACCGCTATCGCTATGAGGCTGCCATCGCAGTTCACAGATGCTTCGGTTGGAGGGTTCGGAAATGGGATCTTGTATCGCTCGCTACCCCAGATGCGGAGGCCATCGTGAGCATACTTCACTGGCTCTCCAGAAGGATTAGTGAAGTCCTTCTTGACACTGTATCGCCAGTCTTTGTAAAATTGCGCGCTGGAGTAGCTAGGCATGATGGAATAATAGGATGCAGTGAGGATGAAAAATTCTTGAGAAAGAAGTCATGTATATACTCTATTCAGAGTGTGGAGGCACCTCATTGATGGCCTGGTGCCTAGAGTCACGTGCTGTCGCCACTCGCAGAGATGCTACCCAACATTTAAGCTAAATGTAAAGTGATATTAAGAGGGAATGGATTATCCTATTAGCGGAGTAGCGACGAATGTTAGCCGATTCAGGCCCTTGCAAATACTACTGTAGCCAGTCGTTTCGTACTGAGTCAGAACTTTGTCTACCATGGTTGGACTCACTTGCCTAGGTACTCATCTATAGCTTAGTTGAAGGCAGGAAGAGGGAAGGTATTTCAGATGAGATTTATTCTTAAGCTTGCTGTTGTGTGGGCCAAACAATTTAACACATGGACTGACCGTTCAGATGCGACTTTCCAAGGCATTTTGTATTCATGTCGAAATATAGAGGGAACGAATTGCGCAAGAAAGCAACGGATCGTAATGTTTACGTATTCAATTGATTCCTCGTGCTAAATTAGAAATAGCATCACGATAAATCTCGTTCAGAGAGCTAGGTAGGCGCGCTAAAGCAAATCTAAGTTGCCCAATCGTGACAGTGCTGGATATCGATTGCAAGGCTTCAGTCGCAAGCAGGAAACTTCCCTATTATTCAGCGACAAACTATCCCTGCTGTTGTGAACGTATACAGTGGGACAATACATGTATGCCTTGAAGTTCTCTGCAATCTTTTCTTTGATCCATTCATCTTTCTTATGCCTAGCGATCCTCGCCACGCCTTTGATCTTCCGGTCGAGAAGGACAGTGATAATTTATCATGAAGCGCTTGCTGTATCTAGGTATCTATGAAGGAACATAACATGTTAGGGAAAAAATTCGTCAAGGATTCGATTTCTTTGAACTCTTTGGCTGTCTACTTGAGCCTTGCCTGACAAACCTCATAGTAATAAACCAGCATGTGAGAAGCTTGAAGTTCGGCGACCTGGCTTCCCAACGTCAGGCAAAGAGATCAGCAAAAGCGAGACATAATCTTATTCCAGTAATTGGCATGCATGAGCTGGGTCCCACCTAGGATACCACGTGACTCTCCTCGTCACCAAAGATGTTTAAAGAATATACAGAATATGTAGTTCTAAGGCTCAAAGATAGCGTATTGATAGTATTGTCTTGAGCCCTACAACATTGCTAATTTTGGTCTAAGGGTCGCAGTTTGATACGTGTTGACAGATTTTAAAGTTCAATGGTGTGGCGAAGCTCGACTGCCAAGCATCCAGACCCAAGGCATAACATCGCTCTTAGATGTTCAACCAATTTTAAAATCAGGCGATAAAACCATCTCCCCCTCCATTTTGTTCCATGGATCACTGGATCTTTTCGAATAAAAACACCAGTTACTTTTTCCCAGGACCCCGTTCTCAAGTCTGCCACTAAGCGATAGGCATCACGATGCGACATTTAAGACCCGGAGTCACGACCACCAGTTGTTTCCCTTCCCCTCGAACTCCTCGAGTCTCGATCAAGCTTTTGTCACGACTTCCTGTCAATCTCAAACACTTTCCAGGCAGCAGAGCGCGACGTGACTTCACGTCGCTCTCACGCGTTCCGTGCCTCCTTCTCGCATCCCCGCAATCTCACTTCGACTCATCGCGAAGGCAACAGCACCCTAACATTCGAGTCCAACAACGGAATTTCCACATCAGTCAGTCACATCCAGTATCATCAATGGTCACGGGTCACTTTCCTCTTCTTTTCCTGTACTGTACCTTTGCAGTGCTCGAAGTCGTATCCCAGTATTTTCGCTAGTGCGAGCCAGGTTATTTATAGCCACCTCCTTTTCCCAAAGTGACCGAGGCCTAAGCACATCAACGCCCAACTACCCTTGCATAATTTTCCATCTTAATTCAACCACACATCCTCCATTCATCTCCACTGCGCAGAAGAATGATCAAGACGATCCTGTATTGGACATTTATTATTTTCGTCGGCCTCTTTTCAGTCTTCTTTCTGATCGGCGTTATGGCAGAGTGGCGAAATCGAAATCAGAATGCTGGGCCTAGTTTCCGGGGTGCAGGGTCGCAGGATGCGGAGGAGAAAGTTCGTATGTATACCCCACGTGACTATTCTTAGTTCTGAAGATGCTGATGAGATGTAGATGCTAGGTCGGCTTTCGAGCTTCCGACCATGAACCATTTTCTGAAAGCAGCGACGACGGGTATCATGCCCGGTGGCGAGAAAACATTACTTTCTGTTTTGCCGCCAGCAGGAATGAAGCTTTTGAGCGAGCCGTATAAAGATTGGGCTCCTGAACCGTTCTCGACGTTGCCTGGACCTGCTGGACCGTTTGGTGCTCAGACGAAGGAGAGTCCACCGCCGTTAATTAGGATGATGCATATTTTGAGTGGGTTGGACGATATTTTTGAGAATGCTTTCAGTCAGACGCCTCCGGAAATGTTGGAGAGGAGTTTCATGGTGATGAAGACGAAAGTAGGTTCCATAAAGCTCTGAGTTTAAGGAAGGTGTTGACAATCCAGATCTGGTTCGGAATGGCTCCTATGACTGAAGCGAGATGGAAATCGAAGGGTCTGGATGAGCAGGACAATATCGAGGAAGCACTTGCAATCATAGAGCAAGTGATCGATGTCTGGAAACATTTATGTACTCCTAAAATTCAAGGAGATATCAGACATATGCACAACAAAATCTGGGCAGAGATTGATATCTTCCAAGATGCGATTACTGCACTAGCTTCGTCACGTGGAGAACCAGCTCCAGAGTACAACTTCACTCAACTCTGGCATGAATACATCAAGTGAGCTCTGCACCTGTCCTCTTTATATATTTATCTAACATGATAGGCAACACTTCACACACATGCAAGTCCAATCCCGATCCTGGCTCTACACGCACCTCAAAACCCTCCAAAAAGTCTGGAAAGACCGCTTCGTCGCCACCATGGCATCCGGCCGCCAAATATCCGCCACTCACGGCACGATCCGGATCGACCACTACGCGATGATGATCCTGAACAAGATCCAAGATATCTACCTTGACGCCGACATTTACGTGCGCCAACGAACTGAAGGATTTATCACCGCAGATCGCCGTATCGATCCTCGCCTATCCCAAATCAACGCCCCCAAACAACAACTAAATGCAGCTTATGCTGGTATCTTCGCTGAGATGGAAGGTAAGATGAGGGGAGTGTTAAAGCAGGTTATGGATGCGAGGATTGCGGAACGGCATAGGGTGATGCCGATGCAGGCTTTTATGGAGGCGCCGAGTTTAGTGGTTGACAGGGAGTTTTGTCATAAGAGTTTGAGTTATGAGATTGATAGTCCAATTGAGAGGCAGGTGGAGGGGTGGGTGAGCGCGCTGATGGATGAGAAGGCTGAGAGGTTTGGGTTTGTGGCTTACAGGTTGTGTTATGATGAGAGTGAGGATGAGTGGGAAGATTTCCAGAGGAAGATCGAAGATGGAATCAATAGCGGGTTGGATGACATTCTGGGCGCGGACAAGATCAGGAGCAAGGCGACACTCCATTGGATTGATGGTCGTGAGGAGAAGATTGCTGAAGGTGACATGGATGGAGCGCGGAAGTAAGTTCTTTTAATTTCTCAACTCGAAGCTTTCAATCTTCCTCGATCGGGCTAACAACATTATCAGAGATTTCCAAACAATAACCACCCTCCCCTCCTTCCCAACCAACCTCTCAAAAACCGTCTGTCTAGCGATAACACCCACCTCACTCTCCTCCTTCAACCCCTCAACAACCCCTTCCTCCCCACCACTCCCACCACTCTTCGCTTCCGACACCAGCACCAACAGCGAGAAACTTTCCTCCTTCGCATCAACAGGCGATTTCCGCCCCTTCCTCCACGCCATCGACGCTTTTTACTCTCCGCCTTCTCCCTCTCCCGCCTCCACTTCCGCTTCCTCCTCAACCAGTATCCCAAACCCAACCACACTGCCGAAAAACTCAAAAACATATCCGAAAGGCTACAAAGGCACCTTCCCGATATTGGATCAGCTAGTCTGGAGTGATCTCTTTGGCCTGAATGTGTCGGGCACGAGAGTCAGTTTGGAAGATATGTGGGCGTTGGGAGCGCAGCATCCGTGGGGTGTGTACGTGGGGCCTACGACGGGGGTTAGGAGGAGGGATTGGAGGGAGATGAGGGAGGGAATGGGTGTTTTGTTGTCGAAGGGGAAGGAAAAAGCTGGAGGTTGTGTTCAGAGTTAAGAAGATGACGGGAAGAGGCTTTTGTTAACTGGTTACCAGGGTATTTTGGATTGATACGGCGATAATGAAACCAATGAAGCGTAGAACGGATGAGCTGGGGTTGTGTGCATTACAAGCAGATTGTATTTTCATCATATCTAGATAGCAACGAACTAACGTAACGCTGTCGTGATTAAGAAACTCATTACAACCTCATCCTCTCTCTTTTCTTCTCATCACATCACATTACATCTCATCACATACACGTCTCTCCCTCTCTTTGATGTTTATCGATATGTACAATCTCCCCTTTTCGTAAAGAAATTCGTTCATCAATCGCTATCAAGTCGCATCAAAAACAAAAACGTCGATCATAATCTCATATCTCTCCATCTCTTGCAACAAACATCTAGCAATTCACACCGGCAGTACAAGTAAACGTCACTCGAACAACCCTCGGCGCAGTAACTGTAGCAGTCGTATAACTCGTGATCGTGACGGGGACGGTGACTTGGACCGTGCTAGCTAGGCAGGAGGAGGCTTTGCTTGAGGTAAGGCTAGAGCTGGTGCTGGAGCTGGTTTTGAGGGTAGAGGAGCTGGATGAGACCTTGCGCGTGGATGAGCTGATGCCCGGAATCTTGGATGATGTTGGCAGTACCTTTGTACTCAATGATGATAAGGATGATAAAGTAGACGAGCCCTTGCGTGTCGATGAGCTGCTGCTGAAGGTATGGGAAGAAGATGCCAAGGGTACCTTTGAGCTTGAGGATGGGAATGAGCTGGAACTAGATGAAGCCTTGGATGTGGATAAGCTACTGCTGGATTTTTGGAGAGGTGATGTTGGGAGTGTATTGGTTGAGCTGAAGCTGGAGCTTGAGCTAAGTTTTGTGCTTGATGAGGTCGTAGAGATTTTGAATCCCGTGCTGGTTGAGATAGGTGAGGACGTAGTACTGGTGAGTTTAGTGCTAGTTGAGACAGGTGAGGCAGTCGTTGATTTCGTTGATTTGCTGGTAAAGGTAACAAAGCTGCTCGACATCTTAGGTGCAGGTGATGGTGACGGTGTGGGCAAGACGGAGGCAACAGGAGGGGTATAAGTTGGCGCACAAGCACCATTAATAGATGGCACAGCGTCCACACCAGTTGAAATTGGGATGATGCTTGTTCCACAGTTAGCTGCTGGAGCAATCAAGATGTTGGAATTATCCTGATCGTAGACGACTTCTTTCTGTTAGTGTTTGTTGCCACAAGTCTGTGGAGTATCTTACTATATGCGGATCGCATGAACGAGTCTCCCAAAAGGTAGAATTGCGTGCTGGGCTGAGCAGCGAACCAACATTGGACGCCATCAAACCAGATAAACTCGTGGTAGGAGACTGAGACACTGACGCCGCCGAAAGCAAAGTTGATGTAGCCCGCCTGGGTTCTGTAGCTACAACTGACAGTGTAAGTGCTGCTCCCTTGATCGACTCGACCGACGGGAAAGTATGCGAGCAAGGCGGTGAATAATGCTGATGGGAGCTGACAAAAGGTGGAGCCGCTATCAGGGAACATGGGTTGATTGTAGGTGGACGGAGTAAGAGGGATCGGTGCCGAAGCTCCTGGGGGTGTGATGCTTACTTGGTTCATGTAGAACCAATAACTGACCGCGTTAGATAAACTCTTTCGTATTCTAAACAAAACTTACCGAGCATATCCATCGGGCGCAAGATTTCTAGGAATTATAGGTTGCTTTTGGAGAGGACCGCTGTACTTCATGATATCAATACCACCAAAGATGATCTCCCCTAATCAAATTAGAATACATCTTTTGATTCTGGGCCTGACCTACCGGTGGGATTGTCGATGCTACCAAGATTGAGACCGAAAGCTCTGCTGGCAGTGATTCCTTGAGCTTTAAGATTGTCGATGATATTGTTATAACTCGTGTCCACGCCATTACCCCAAGCAATACCCAAGATACCCTGCATCATTTGCTGACTTGTGGAGGCATCCCCAAACTGTTGTTGAGAGATTGAAGCGCCTGCGTTCTGATCAGCACGGTTGATATAGACGGAATGATGGTACTAACCTCCCATAGTCATATTATCGGCGTAATATGTTCCAGCTACAGATCCAATGCCATATTGGATTGAGAATGATTTTCCCAAATTATGGCTAGTAGAGGAGGTGCCCGGGGTATAGACGCCATTTGCTGTGCACCCAGCTGGGTAATACGAAGTTGAGCACAGTGGGTTCACCCATAGTTCATTTGAACCAGTATCGAGATCTACCCATTGTATTTGTGGCGGAGTGCCCAGCGTGACTACCTCTCGTCAATATCATGTCATGTTCCTCGAAGACAAAAACTCACTTTCTACAGAATATCCGCTGATGTCATTCGGGAGAGGATCAGGAGATTGTCTTTTCTTCAATGGATTCAACACCTTTCTGGCGAGCTTAAGGGGCAGAAATCCGGGCGAGGAAGCTTGCTTTGGTGCACTACCTGGTACATATGGCTCGTTGACATTGCTTCCTGCAAGGACAGCTGCTGAGGACAAAGACGCTAAAGTGAGCGTGGCTAACATATATTTATACATGGTAGTTAAAGTGATAGAGAAATATGGAGGATTTGAAGGTGGGGATGTCTTTCAGCATATGTAAATGCTGGATGCACCTCAGAAGCGAAACCATCACACTGCGACAAAAGGAAATATATATCTTTGCGATATGAAGTAACTACTCAGGGCGTTGAGACCTAGCCTGGATGAGGATTCCTGATCGAGGCTTGTGTTACTCCCGGTGCAAAGTCTCATTTCAGGAATCCCATCACAAACAGTGACTAAACTGTTTGGCCGTATCTTGATGGAATGTTCGGTTCTCATGGCGATGGCGTGGCAAGCTGAGGGAATGACAGGCTGAAGAACCCGCCGCTGAAGTACATTTTTGCAGGAAATCTCAGCATGAGGTTGGAGACCTCACTCGAGAAAACGAGGAATGCGGGTGGAGATTGATGTGAGACTTCACGTGAGTGGAGTTGCTTTTAAGGACGTCTCGCTCACACTCGAAGGCTAGAGTTTACGGTACAGTCTCGAAATACTGTTCCACTCTCGCTATCTATCCGACGGTCCCCAGCTTGACTCTTGCCTGGAGGCAGATGTGCTTTGGCGGACTTCCATTGCATCTAGAACTCGCGATCCTGGCCATCGCCCAGGCCCTCGCGATTACGTCCCCCTCAAGTTGCGCTTGATGCGGAAAAGAGAAACCGCGTCACCAAACATCCTCATCCCAGCCCCAGATTTGTTCAGTCCGGATTACGTCCTACGCCTTCTGCCTACCACCTTGAAAGTTAGGTAGGTAAGCACGGGGAGCGGAGTGATAAACTATCCTTATTTATGTTGGAAAGTCAGATTTGAGATTTGATTTGTAAGTTTTTAGGAGGTGACAAGAGATGGTGGCTGATTATAGTCTCGGATTTTTTGTTCGGGCTGGGGTGGGATTCGGATCCGAGGTTTCGGGATAGTATGCGTAGAAGACATATAAAGACTGGAATCTCTTTGAGGTGCGATTTGGATTCTATATTAGGCATTGGGATTGTTTTTCGATCAAATCAGACAAGATTATTATCAGCATTGAAGTTCTTGAGTGTATTTCGAAATTCTCTCTCCAGCTCAATCAATTATTAGGCCTTATCGGACTAAAACCTCAAGCTACCAGTCAACCATACGAATCAACCTCGAAACTCCAAAACCCCTCAAAATACTAGCAGAATGCACATCCTCATCCTGGGTGGCTCCGGCCGAACTGGCCGTCTAATCATCGCCGACGCTCTCGCTCGAAACCACACAATTACCGCCCTCGTCCGAAACCCCTCCTCCCTCACTCCAACTCCAAACCTGACCATAATTCAAGGTTCCCCAACTACCGAAGCAGATATAACGAAAGCAATAAACTCTACACCCGAACCACTAACTGCGATTATCGTGGCACTCGCTTCTGTGCGAAAGACGGATTCTCCGTTCTCAACTCCCATCTCTCCTCCACGTCTTATGACAGAGGCCCACGAAGCTGCTATTGTCGCTATGCGTGCAGCGACTCCGAGGATCAAGAGATTGATTACGATCTCGGCGTTCGGGGTGGGCGATAGTCGGACGTTCATGTGGTTCCCGACGAGGTGGGTATTGGATCATTCGGGTGTGGCGTTTGCGTACAAGGACCATAATGCTGTTGAGAAATTGGTGAGGAGTGAGAGTGAGAAGGCGGAAGGGCAGTTGGAGTGGACGCTTGTTAGGCCGGCGATGTTAAGCGAGGGGAAGGAGGGGGAGGAGAAGGAGGTCAAGGTGTATGGAGAGAGAGGAGAGGCGATTGGGCGGATGCCCAAGGTGAGTAGGGAGGCTGTTGCGGCGTTTGTGGTGAGGGAGTGTTTGGAGAAGGGAATGTGGGTGGGAGTGACGCCGGTTATTGCTAAGTGAGTGAGAGATTGGTGAGGAGGAGGAGTCTCCGCGAGGACGGTTGGTGTTGTTTATAGTTGTTGAGATGGGTCTCGTAATTAGAATTATGAGCTTGTATGTTTTCGGTCGGAAGCTTCAGAGGTAGTATTGATTCATGTCCCAGTCGGTGAAGCCGAAACCCATATCGAAGTCTGCGAAGTTGAGGCCACTAGGTACCTGCGAATGTTAGTTATGGACTATGGAAAACATTCAAATGTAAACCTACTATATTGAAATCGCCGAACGTCTGTCCACCTCCATAACCTGCATAAGGCTGGCCCGGCTGAGCTAGACCGGGATCCACGCTTGTACTCCAAGCGTGCGGAGGTGGCAAGATAGGTGCTGCTTGCTGCTGCTGGATCGATGAGCAGGAACTTCGGTGTGTGTCAAAGCGAAAACTCACCGTATCATGACCCCTCGCAACACTGTTCAACAACGCCGCGTCTTCAATGCTCGGCATTACTTTCCTGCAAGCTTTGAGTACTCTGTCCGCACCACGAATCATACTCTCCCTAATCTCATCCTGTGTGCCATCCGATCGTACAGATTGAAGCACAACAGCAAGAGGCAAAATATCTTTCAAATCACTTCCAAACTCTCCTAATCTTTGCAAGATACTATTCAACGTGTTCTCGACCACTCTCGTGAGACTGTGTTTCGTTTGTGGAAACGGTTCATCTGGCGATGGAACTTCATTGATTGAGGTCGATGAGCTAGGCGATGAGTTGAAAGATCGAATTTCATAGCAGATGACAAGTGCTGACTGCATGATGTCGTTTTTGCATAGGAGATGGAAGAGGTTGAGGTAGTCTCGTGATTTGACGGTACTGGTATCTGCTACCGCAGGATCTAAAGCGTCAAGATGAGATAGGATAGCGAGTGATGATCGTAAAGCCCCTCTTCGAGCCTCTGGGTATCGAGTTGCTTGTGGACTCGTGGCAACCGTGCGATAGAGAGCAAGCAGCGGTCTTCGAATTGAAAGATCGAGCATGATACTTGTGAAGAGCCGGTACATCAGTTTATTGTTGCTATTTCCAGCTCTAGTTGAGCCTCGGAATTGATCAGGCAAGGAGCGAAGAGCTTGTTCAAGGACCTTCGCGTGAGAAAGAAGTACTGGTGCATCTCGCTCAAGGTCAAGACATCCGCCGAGCAGATTCGTCGCGTTGAGCCGGTCTCGAAGTGATACCGCAACGGCAATCTGGGGCATTGCGTTCGTCCAAACATTTTCTCCTTTGCTAAGAGGATAACTCTGCATCTCATCAACCAACTCCTGATCATCGACATTAACCGACTCTCGAACATTGAAGCTGGAACTAGTGATCGAAGCTGGCATTCCGGCAACAAGACAAAAATCAATATCCATCTCTACTACCGTATTCCATAGCTTTCGTCTCATCTCTTTCTGGGACTTTGGTATCTGGTCGCAATCTTCAGGATCTTTATGAAGTCCCACAGTCATGGCAAGTCGAACCAGATCTCCCGATTTTCGGCATAGATCCGAGGGATGTGATAGATTTGCTTGTCTTGCCAGCAGTAGTAGAGCTCGAGTCTGCAGTATCGGGAAGTTTATCGTGATTTTCCCACGCAATTCATCAAGCCATCGTTGCACCATCAAGATATGCCTCGTGATCAATTCATCTGGTAACTCCTCTCCGCTAACACTCCTCTCACTTGGATCTCGCAGACGTGAAGCAATCGAGATGACGGCCAAAATCTGAGGGACGACCCATACAGAGATATGATCAGGCAGCTTCGTTAATGGCTCAGCTTGACGAGCCGCTTGCAATTCATCGCATTCTCGCATGAACGTCGGAATATGCAATATTCGTAGTACTGTTTCCCAGTTCGACACATATCTGGCTTGCAGAGTTCCAAAGAGAAACCCAGACGGTAAAGCTTTCAGCATCTCGGCCATCAACTCATCACGGCCATAAGGTAACTGGATCTCAGGCTTGCATTTGTGCTTTGGGGAATAGTGCCTTTGAAATGTAGACATTTCTTGCATCATGGAAGTTAGTTCTGGGTCGTGGAAAGCTTTCATAATGAAGCATTTCGAATGCTCGAACTAGAGGCAGATCAGTAAGCTCATGAAGAAATGAAAGGGGAACATATAAACTCACATGATCCATCATTGCCATCTTATCCCCGATGCCAACATATCGCGATCTGGTTCCCTTGACTTCGATTCGCCCAAGCGGAGTTGACGCAAGTGATGTACTTTGGCTTGGATTCGGCAAAGTGGCCTGTCCACTACCCCAGGCAGGCGTTCCGACAATGCTCTCTCCATGTGTCGACCAACCTGGACGTGGAAACTGCTCAGCTGTCCTCTCAACTCCTCCACCAACAACCGCAAGCCCATTTCCCTGAGGACTTGAGTATGGATGATACGCCCCGTTACTGGCAATTTGTCCAATACCGCTCACGCCATTCCTCTCTCCACCATTCTTAGCCTTCTTCGCTTTCGGGGTTCCCTCGTCCTCATTCCCAAATCTATACTCACAATCCCTCCCATCCCTCCCTCCTTTCTTGCAATTACTGCATGGCAGTTCCCTATCACATTTCAACTTTTTCGATCTGCATCTCTCACATGACTTCGTCGGTCTTTGACGAGAGCGCTTTACTGCTTGACTTCCTTGAGGCTGATCTTGCGAAGACTGTGCAGAGGGTCCGGAAACTTGAGTCGGAGAAGGTTCCGATGTCGAGACCGTAACTGGGGTTCCCAAATGAGTAGAATTGGGACGAGGACTAGGTTGTGTCGAGCTTGGATTGGAGCTACGGAATTGTGATCCAGGGTGTGGATGTGGATGGTTTGGATTTCCAGCTGCGTTGGTGTTCGGAGAAGCCATGTTAGGACCGTAAAACTGGGGGAGGAGTTTGCCGACTTCCGGGTCTGGCATCATATCCTCAATCACCTCACTCACGCGTCGGCGATTTGCTGTGTCGATTGGTACGTACCAGCACTCCGGCGAGGAATGGAGATAACGTCTCGGACGTATGTGAGAGTTTCTTGAGAATGCTTCGGATGCGAATGTTGTGGGAGAGAGTTGACGTTCCGGACTTGGTGATGTGGTGCTTACGTCCGGGAGTGAGATCCGAGGGACTTCGGAGGGTTTTGGGTACGAAGTGGGGCTATCACGTGAGTGAAATACGGGGTACGAGGTAAGGTTATGAGAGGAAGGAGACCGCGATGTCCCGACTTTTCTTGGACATTTGAAAGGTTTTGTTGCCCATCGCATCCACATAATGTCCGATTCAAGGCCCGACATTGGAGAAGTTTTGTTGCACTTCGCACGACGACAGGTTTTCTGTCCTATCTTCTAGAGCGAGAGGGAATGATGAATCTGTCGACATCGCTCAAGTTGAGTCTTTGATTTTGGCCTGTATTTTTGAACACTCTCTGCTCCAATCCAGGGCAACAACTGTTGCAGATCGCGTTCACGGAAAGTCTGGTTCTGGCTCCGACTTTGGGAAAACTTTGTTGCACGTCGATGAAGACAGATGGCCAGTTTCCAAACAATGGGAGGTCTTTATTGCACATCGACTCAGCCAAGTATACTTACTACTCAGTTACTAACAACAATGCCAATCTTGAATCTTTGTCAGACAAATATACCATAAAATCGAGGAGAGACCGTAAAAACGAAACCGTCCGATTTGCGATGTGCAACAAAAACCCCTAAAGTCGGGACACGAAACCAGACATTGATTATAGCGACAAGCAACAGACCGACCTCCACCTGCTCCCATCCATACATATTTCCAGACATGGAGTCCATTCCGCGGTTGTAGTTTGAGCGTTACATCACATCTCACCCAAAGATTTCATTTTCTGAGTAGAGTCTGGAATTTCAAGGTTGAGAACCCACTCTTCATGTTATGCAAACTGAAGTCCGGTATGAAAAGTAGCATTGAGGCCCTACACGGCACTACTAGAAGTCATATGCATAAACCACACCATATGAGCTTATATACCAAACCAGCTCAAACCAGCGGACCCCATGTAAATCCTTGCTCGACGCCCAATTTCCATAAACTCCACAACGACCTTTTTACTGTCATATCTCATTACCCATCTCACATAATAACACAGTCTTTATCCCTCGAAGTCGATTGTGACTCTACGCTCTGACTCGTCTGTCTCCTGCCAGGAATCTGCTCGATAAGCGTAGGTCCCGTCTGTCTCCTGCCCATTCTGACTCCATTCGGGCTTTGGATAGTTTGAGAGTTAGCTGTATAAGCACTCATACGTCGACCACTCGTAGCACCATCTGGGCTTGCAGTTGGATGCGCAGGGTGGTCTGCTGGAGGATTATAAGCAGCTTGATTAGCTGCCTGCTCATAGCTAGGCGGTGGAGCATCAACGCCAGCTTCAGGGTCGACAGCTTGTACGGCCTGTACGGGTTGTACGGGCTGTCCACCTGCATTGTTTCGGCGGGGTGGTATGGCAGGTCGTGCTTCAGGTGGCGGAGCAGCACCACGACCTCGTCCACGTCCGCGAGGAGCAGCACCTCCGCGTTGTGTGACAGGAATACTGTGACTTTGACCTTGCTGTTCAATATATTGCTGGCTGAGCTCGGTCTCACGCCTTCGACGTGCAACTTCATTCCGATGACGTTCTTCTTCCTCTTCTTGAAGCTGAAGAGCTAGGGCAAGATCGTGGTCTTCTTGTTCTATATTTGGAGATCGAGGTGTTGTCGGGATAGGCTCCTGAAATGAGGCAGTGCTAAGCGTTTGTCCATGTTGTGTCTGATTCTGACCACGGCGTCCAGTCACTGTAGTCCAACCATCGTTCGCTTGGGCAGGAGCTGCGGCAGGTGTTGAGAGAGCTCCGCCAACGAGTCTGAAATCACCCGAGAAGAACTCTGCCCTCTCTCCATTCACGTCAACCAACGATTCCCAAACTACCTCTTCGTGACCTGCATAGCCCATATCCGTAACAAGCTGCAGCAGCTGCAACGTCTCCGGATGTCGGTATAAAGTTGAGAAGTGATCATTCCTGAACAAGATCGCAACAGCACCCGGTGCTACGGACATCGTTATTGTGTCCAGTCCGTGAGGAGTAAGTTGTGTAGCGTTGCTAGAGAAGAATGCCTTGATAGTGGCGATATCTTCCAGGGTGGCTTGCTCCTCAAAGCTTAAACCCTCTCGCATGAGCTTATCTTCCAACCCCTCTTCATGAAACATGAGATTCTGAGCATCTTCATATGTCTTTGCAGATCGGCTGAGAGCTATGAAAGCTGATGACTCTCGCTCTGGCAACCAACCGTGAATCAGCGGAACAGAAAATGTGCTGTATAGTTTCATCTCTCTTGTGTCCTCGAAAGTGCCTGGAAGTGACGATTCTCTTTCGCTAGGATGTATATGTGACATCGAATTTCGAGGGTCGTTTGCCGATTTCCTAGCCGGAAGAGGGAAAAATCGTGGATTGACGTTCATGCCTGTATGAAGAGTAATGAGGAAGGAGTATAAATCGCTGACATCGGGTAACTCTTGAGCTGCATCTCCTCGTCGACCAGACATGAGCTCATCGAAGACAGCATCCAAGAGCAACCCCAAGCTGACTTGTTCACGTGATCTCAATGTCTCAACCAAAGCCGTCTCCACATCTGCAGGCGTAGAGAGTGTTAAAGCGTTGACCAAAGCTAAAAGTGGACAAGGTCCGTTGGCATTCTGCACCAATATAGGTGAGACTCGTGGGTTCTTTGCAGCAGTAACGTCGTGCCAAGTAATTCTCTTGATTTCGTATGTCTCTTTTTTCTGCTTCCTAGCTGCAGCTGTCGGGCTGGTAATAGAAGCTGTGCTTTGGTTGTTTGTAGTATCAATTATTGGCCGAGGTGGTTGGGCTGGAGGGTGTTCCTGAGAACTCCTAGGTGGAAGTGGTGGCGCATGTTCTGAACTGGGATATGTAGATAGGTCCTCCCCATCACCCGTAATGACCCCGCTCTGTTGAGCTCCCATTGGTACGGGCTCGTGGTCAACGATATTCCAGCCCTCGCCCTGTTGTATAAGATCTTCTTGGGGAGTTTGCTGAGTATTTGTTATCGGATGTTGCTGTAAAGGGTGCCCTATAGTCTCGTCCCAAGCGTGTTGGTCCTCATGCATCTGTTGAGCTTCTACCGCATTATCTGCAGGCATCTCATGGATGACTGGTGAAGAATCGACTTCATCTTCGTCCCAAGCTGGCGATTCCGGCTCTTCTAAATCGACGAGAACGGGTTGCGAGGAATCGACGGGTGGCATTTTTGGGGGCTCCCTCGCAGGAGGACCAGACCAAGCATCATTTCCTGAGTCTTGTATTTGTATTGATGGAACTGGCGGCGCTTGACCAGTTGCTTGTCTATCCAGAGCGGGCTGCCAAGGGTTCGTGCTAGGTTCGGAGACTGATAGATGTTCGAATTGCTCGGAGGGAGGGACTGAATCTGTCTGTATGTCAGCAGGAATGTAGCAACTGAAGGAAAATGAGATCAAACTTTGAGGGACTGGAGGAGGTGGAGGAGCCTTTGATGGTGGGGCTGGCGTATCATTTTCTCCCCAAGCATCAGCGCTGCTCTCTTGCCCATCATTCGAGCTTCCCGTACGTTGCCTGTTCAAGAAAGGGTTTGTGCCGGTAGTTTGAGGTCGTAATGCTTCTTGCGAGCTGCTCGGAGTATATCCTTTGGGCGGACCTACTCTCAACGACTCTGGCAGACTAGGTGGAGCATGCTCGTCGTTCTGTTCGTCGGGTCCTTCCCCGCTCCATGCATTCTCGCTGTTTGTCTCTGAATCGGGTGATCGAAGCTGTCCCATTGCATCCTGCATTCGAAAAGGGCTACCTGTGTTCACTCCAACCGGTGTTACTGGGTATGGAGGAGAGGCTGGTGCTGGAGCGAGACCGCCATCTGCTGCAGGTGCCACCGGCTTTCGAGTGACCATAGTGAATTGGGGTTCGATTTGTTGATGCTATGGTTGCAAAGGCAAATTTTGGAGGTTCCGCTGTGAAGTTTCCAGGTCGAAATCTATGCTGACCTGAATCAAATGCTCCGAGGGCGGTTGGACAATTGTGAATAGTGATTGCCTGGATATGAGGTCATCTCTCAAGCGATTGGATCGAGGGAGAGGTTGTAGTGTGAACGAGAGACAGGATTCTGATGCTGGCGACAGAGAAGATGGGATGGAAGATTTGTTCTCCAGCAGGAAAAAGCCAGAGTTGCCCGCCTCCAACTTGCAGGTGTTCGTGGACCTGCTTTCTCTCGGGGTCCGTATCGACTATCGTTATCAGCCACAGCTAGTACAGGGCTAAGTACCTAAACATAGCTCTAACTGTGGCGCAAACTCAATATATACCGGCTCGAGCCAATGAACAGTAATGGAGGACGGTTTATAAAGGCTCGTTATCTATTCCCCAATCCTTCTACAGTCAAGCTTTGTGTAAGCTACATGTGAGTTGCACCGTCCAGAGGTTGGGCCTACGTCGCTCCTTACGCGTCGCTCAGGTGTTTGCCTCCAGCCATCCCGTTTCTTGGCCGTAAGATGTGGCTGCCTGCAGATGCCCTTGATAGGTACAGATTTGTAAGAGGCAAGATATTCGAAACACTGGACTCAGACCATTCAATCCAGAGAACAGTACTAAACCGCAACCTTCTCTACAAACCTTTGACTAGATATGAATGAACAATTGGAGATATGTTGGGATGAAAGCAAGAGGCATCGAATTGGTGATGGGACGAGGGACCTTGCATGTACGGCGGCCCGTTCAGCCACAAGCGAAAAGGCTGAGGCGCAACGTAAAAAAATGTTTCTCAATCACAAGGCTGCGAATAACATCCCAATCATGACTCGATAGCCTTGCCTTCGCCAAGTATTGGAGCAATTCCGGATAATTCGAAAAGTTGAGAACACTTTTGGAACTCGACTTTCGCCATGCATTCGCTCGTGCATCCAAACGCTTGGGTGGGCCTCCGACTTCCTTCGGACTCCCTCAAAATCATCCAAGTCGTCCCCAATACGTGAGTGTTTGCCAACCTGAGTGAGCGACTTCATTCTCTTCTACCCCAGCTGAAATCATCTGCTAATGATATTCAGTACTGTGTCTTTGGGAAAGTATGGTACCTTCTCTTCCAACCTCATCATCGAGCGTCCATACAACCTAACCTACGAGCTCCTCGACCGAAAACCCGGACAGAAAGATTCAGAATTACGCATTGTTCCAGCAGCAGAACTTCATGCAGATACGATCGCGGAAGAGGAGGCGGCAAAGAATCCCAATGGCTTAGATAGGGAGATCACAATTGGTGGAGATGGCGTCGAGTTCCAACTCGTGGGCGAAAATGGAGAAGTCATCATGCGCTCAAATCGAGAGACCATTGACGACTCTGCACGACAGACCTTGACTATGGAAGAAATCGAGGAGCTGAAGCGAGAAGGGACAGGAGCAGGAAAGGACTTGATTGCAAAGTTGATGGCAAGTCATCTTGGACTTGATCAGAAAACAGCGTTCAGTCTGGCGAAATACAAACTTCTGAAAACAAAAAAGTATTTGAGACGGGTTACGATATTGCCGGTAGATGCTGCACTATTGACTACATGGATGATGGAGGAGAAAGACGCCAGCAAGATCTTAGAGCTGAGAGAAGAAATGCTAGCTCTGATCGGAAGCTGGAGCAACGTCCATTTCAGTGAGATGCCATTGGACACTGGGACGAGGTGTGGGAGATGGCTGGTGGTTGACGAGACTGGCGGGCTCCTCGTTGCTGCTCTAGCAGAACGGATGGGCATTCTTTACCCAGATCAAGAAGATGAAGCAACACCAGAGACAGAAGAAGAATCCTACCGCCATGCCGAGCCACCATTAGCAACATCCAACACAATCACCCTCATACACAACAATGCACAACCCAACCTCTCGCTACTAAAATATTTTTCATACGACCCAACGGCCACAACAACCTCCCTACACCACCCACTCTCAACACACCTGCAACCCCTCTCCTGGCTCCAGCTCCTCTCCCCGTCCAACGACACCGTCTATAGCACTCCCATCGAGCCGGTCTCGCAAGAAACCCTTGCTTCCTTCAAATCCGGCAAACGGGGGACCTATTACCGCAAACTACGGCGCCACAATCGCATCAAAACCATCGTCGACTCCACCCTCGCAGGATCCTTCTCCGGCCTCGCGATTGCGTCGCACATGGATCCCGTGGGTATCCTAAAACATACCATACCTTTGTTACGAGGGGGAGCACAAATAGCTATTTACAGCCCGACTATTGAACCTTTGGTAAATTTAGCAGATGTATACAGCACATCTCGTCGCACCGCTTTCATCCAAGCTCCTCCTGTTTCCTTCACAGCCTTAGAAATGGAAGAAGAGAGAGCGAGGTGGCCAGGGGATGAAGATTTTCCGTTGAATCCGACGTTGTTACTGAATGCAAGTGTCCAGACCGCGAGAGTCAGAGATTGGCAGGTTCTTCCTGGACGTACGCATCCTGTTATGACGGGGAGGGGAGGAGCGGAAGGCTATTTGTTTACAGCTGTGAGAGTTGTTCCTGCGGAGGGGAGGGTCGAGGCTAGGGGCAAGTTTGCGAGGAAGAAGGGTGGCGAGGTGAAGAGTGAGAATGGGGGTAAGGCTGAAGGAGAACCGGATGCTAAGAAGATCAAGCTGGGAGATGAGGCGGCATTTGAGGGTAACGTTACAAATGATTCAACGACTAGTGGCCTTGGCCAGGAGAATGGTGTGAATATGAAGGAAGCAATCGCATGGCAATAGGGGAATGGGATGACTTGCTCTAGCCGAACGTTAGGGAGCTTTGCTGCATAGCGAGCGAGAAGAATTGATACATGCATAATGCCAAACTGCACCCAGCGTATTTTCAGTTCTCAAGCCGATGATTTCAAATCTATTTTTATCATGCTACTAAGCAATCAAGCAGCTCAATTCCTCAACTCCCACAAAGGGCAACACTCCCGTTTATCACCTCTCCACAATCTTCTCTCCTTGCCATGCTCTCCTGTCAATCCTTCCCTCTCAACTTTTTACTTCAACCCAGCAATCCACTACACTCCACATCTAGTTCAGCCCTGCAGCCCAATCTAAACCTGACGCGGCACGACACTCAAAGACTCTTCCCCATAAACTTCCTCTTCGCAAAGCTCAACCACCATTTACTCGGCTTCTCACTTCCATCCTCGTATATCCGCGCCAACAGCCTGGATGCTAGCTCCTGTCGCACTTGTGCTAGGTATTGTTTGAGGGTTTCGGCTTCTTGGCGGTCGCGGGGTGGGTTGAACATCTTTTCTTCCATTAGTATCCTTGGAGGGTAAGGAAGGAGAAGGGGGAAAAGGAACATACCTGGTTTAGAGGAAATCCTGGGTCTCCAGGAATAGCAAAGTTGGTGTCCAAAGCTATATTCTGGACTTCTTTTTGTGCTTCTCTGTTGTGTTCATCATCAGCGCAATCTATACCATACCAACACCCATACACTCCAACCAACACATCCTCTCCAATTCCAAGCCTGCGTCCATCCAAACGCCCTTCCTCTTCCCTCCAACCCACCCCCACTACCAACAGCCCCCAAAACAACAAGAGCTCACCAAACTCACCTCGCACCCATACTCGGCCTAATCTTCCCAAGACACTCACTAACCCACAAAATCCCATAAATCAATAACCGATCTGCCGGTCCCTGAATCTCAAAATTCCTAAAAAACGTGTTTGCCCGAAACAGACTCAGCACCTCATCCAACGCATCATAGCTCTCGTTATCCGGCTCAGGACTTAGATGAGTGGGTAGATTGGACAGGGGAAGTGTGTAGGCGGGACCGCGGACTTTGGTGCGAAGAGGAAGGAGGGGGAAGTTGCCGATGTTGGCACAGGTGGGTGGGTGCGAGTCCGCATTGAAGATGGAGTTGTATGCCTGGTGGGGGGAGGAGAGGTCAGCGGGGTGGAGAATTGGGGTGACAGAGGAGAGGGGGGGTTGGGAGGTTGGTGAGGTGGACGGAGAGAAGGTAAGGGAGAGAGGGTGAGGACGTACTGGCATCTTGAAGTTGGGGTTGTAGATTTGTCGTGAAGAGAGGAACGTGAGGTCGCTGCGTAATGGAGGGGGATGTTTAAGGCTGGATGCCTTGTAAGACTTTTGAGGCCTCAGGCATCAACAACCTCGAGGCTGATGACTTCGCTTTCTCAAATCAACCATCTGTCGAACAAATCAAGTCGCGACGGCTCAGTTTCTTCTATCTCTTTCTCAGTCGCACTGACATAAATTTGCATGGCTTCAGATCCGTTCTAAGTACCATCAACCAAGTTGAAACAATAGAAACGCAGAGCCAAAGAAGGACCCGTGTTCTCTAAATAAAACTCAGATCTCACGGACTCCTTGCAAGCAAGCAAAGTCGTGCAGCTCGATGCCCAAGACAAGCATCCGATGCACGAGATGCACAATTTTATACCAAAAAGGCACAAAAAAACATACAAAAGATATTCGCTGGTGGTCACCCACCCAACTACTGCTCTGCCGTTCTGCGGCTTGTGTATGCCCAATTCTATCTACTACTACTCTGCAATTTCGATTTCGGTTTCGCCGAATTTCCGTCGCGTTTAACCGAATAGTATCTGCCGCCAGAAAAGAGTTGCTGAGGAGAAAAAAAATATTCAACTTGTGATCAGAGTGGGACTCGAACCCACGCCACTTTCGTGACCAGGAGATGATGTTAAGATAAACCTTAACCTGGCGCCATAACCAACTCGGCCATCTGACCATATGCTTTGATTGTGACGAAAACTGCTTATTTTACATTATATACCATGTTAGCTAAACGAGAGAAAGTGACCGACACTTACCGAGCCCACCCGGCCAAAGCCAAGGTTCTTACGTAATTACACATCAGTACTTTGCACTCTTCTTTCAAAATAATCTTGATTAAAAGAATAAAGTATTACACAAAAGCATTTCGATAAGAATAATACTAAAATGAACGGGCTTCCCTTCCGAACGCTCAAATGCTTTTCTACTATTGGTCTACGTTCCTGCGGCTCGAACCCTCTAGGGATTTCTGTCTGGTCGCGTCGCCAGCTATCAGCGCTGTTGCGCCATGTAAGAGGGCTGAACTTCTACCTATCTAGGTAAGGAGAGCATTCTAGCAATCCAACTCCGAACTATATCCTCCTCCAGATGACCGCTCCGAAGATGACATCCGGATAGAGACTTGATATTGAGATATAGCTTGGCCGTCTCAAGTGTGCTTAGGTTTTTGTTGATTATCGATAAAACGTAAACTGTCGACGCTGCGAACTGGACTTCCACACAATAGGACCATACAAATACATTCCTCTTGATACTAGCACCGCGGAAACCAGGCTTCTGACTCTGCTTCCTGGAACGGTAGGCTCAGATGTCCACGCCGAATTGAATTCAACGGCCCTACCGAAAGTCTCATGCCCAAGCTATGAAGCTTTGTCATACACTTGGGGGTCCGAAGAGGATCGGCGTCTTGTCTACATCAAAAACGGCAACGATAGGTCAAAATTACGTTCTGTCAAGGATTAACAAAACGTAAATTCTACTGAGGACTCAGTCGACGCTGTTTTCCTATCAGCTACACGCAATCTTGCTGACGCATTGGAAGATCTACGCTATCTTGATCGACCTCGAACACTTTGAATCGACGCCATCTGTGTCAACCAGCAAGATTTGGCTGAACGCAGTCAACAAGTCCCTAGGATGACAGATATCTACACTTCAGCTGAGTGTGTAGTCGTTTGGCTTGGCCCTGAAGCGGATGGTAGTTCTCTGGCGATAAAGACTCTGGATCATATTGGGTCTATGATCGAAGTGGAATGGCTAGCATTGTCATGGAAGCATTCTGAGAAGGCTGAGGAACTTTAGGAAACATATTGGTCTGAAAATGGTAAAAGGTTCACACTCAAAGAAGATGATGTCGCTCGGATACACAACATCTTCAAGAGACCTTGGTTCGAGAGACTCTGGATTCGCCAAGAGATTCGTCTGGCCACGAACGCCGCAGTGGTGTCCGGATCCGATTGCATGCAATGGTCAACCTTTCAGAAAGCGGTATTCTGCCTTCATAACCACTTGCACAGAATCTGCTTCCGTTTGAAGCCAGGCGAAAGGGAAGACTATTCCAAACGTGACGACCTGATCTATAAACTCTGTTCACCTGGTCGGGAGAAAGGTTTCGTACAGCAACTCGACAACGCTAAGAACTGCAAGTGTACTGATCCACGGTAGGTGTTTGCGTTTGCAGAGTAATATGTTCCCTTTTTGTCTGGGGGCTAGAACACAACCTCTCGGCGATTGTCTGGCAAGTGGTTTCTCCTACTCCAAAGTAGATTATATCGAGGATGGTATCTTGAAAACCTGGGGAATCAAGGTAGATACAATTACAACAGCAAACCGCACTGGTATCACAGAAAAATCTATGAAACAGGACGAAGTCCTTGCTGTCATTCGGCGACTTATTGGTCAGCTCACAGTCACGACTAATGAGCCATGGCTTGAGTCGTTCAGCCGTACGCTATGTTGAAATAAGTTGATGGATGGTTTTGATCCTCCATTCGAAAACCTTCTTCCTGACTCGAATGTGTGCAAAGAGCTCTACAAGTCAGTCTTCGAATTGCGAGATATTGGTGACCTGTCTCGTCCATTAGAGGCTCGGTTTACCCAAGCAGTTAACATTCCATATACGTTGATGGAACAACGTAGTATTTTGTCGGCAAAAGAGGACCGCATGGTTTTAGGGCCACATCTTTCTGAAGCTGGTGATGAGATTGCGGTCTTCCCGGGATGTAGGTCACCAATGGTCTTGCGGCGCCAGCTGAATGGCAGACATAAGGTCATCGGGGAGTGCTTTGCCCACGGTCTGATGCACGGAGAAGCATTTCTTGGGCCGTTGCATGCTAATTACAAAACCATACAGAAGCTGGATAAGGCAACGGGGCGCTGGGATCCAGTGTATCGAGACACAAAAACAGGCATCGACCAGTTCATCGATCCAAGGTTCGGTGTGCTACAGTATGAAGTTCGAGATAGAATGCGGCGCCTGTACCCGCACAGATCTAACGACATCGAGGCTGCCGGGGTGTTTATGAACACTTCAAACTGGTTTGGAGCAGAAAAGGTTGAAGTGATCATGGAGAATATTATACACTTTGACCTCGAGTGATGATGCCGATCACATTTTCCCCGAATCAAATTGTCAATTCCGAATGCACTATCACAGGTTTTGAGCCCCGCCAGCGTTCTTGCGCTACAGACAACCACCAGCTAGCCAGACCTACGTAAGCTGTGGCCGGCGCTGATGTTCGGCGATGTCAGCTAGTCAATGTAAAATCATTTGAGTTTTCAGAGCCGAAACTAACCACGATGAAGACATATCTTGGGAAGAGCTGTATTAGGTGTGGCATTTATATCGCTTGAACTATATTATACAATATCAGTTTGTTTTTCTTCCTTGCCTCGCTTAGGGAGTCCTTCCCCCTTTTTCGCTTACGGTCGGTATAAGGAGTGAAGGTCTCAATATGACAATATCTGTCTGTCTTCCATCGTTCCACCTCAAAATTAGGTCATGTCATCTCAAATCAAGAACAAGATATCGCAACCAAACTACACAAAAAGTACCCCCAAACACAACTGAAAGCACCAACGCCGCAGTCCCCAGTTCAGTTCGCTCAACTTGACACCAGCAGCGAACGGATCGTCGTCCGATTCTCTTCCCGAGCGACGAGACGAGGCCGAAAGTTATACCTGTGCCTCGGCAGCGACAATAGCTCTCTAGTAGGCGTAGATCTCCTTTTTAACATCGTCATTCCTTTATCATCCGACACGCATTGAAAAAAGCCCCGGAGAAGAATATTTTCTCCCATCTTAGCCTTCCCGTCCCGCTCCTTACTGATTTTCTTCTCCGTATTCTTCGTTTTCTCTTTCTCTTTCTCTTTCCCAGAATTCCTCTTCCCATCCTTTCCAGCCCTGCTCTTCTTCGCTTTCGGCTTAGTTTCATCTTTCTCTCCATCATCATCATCATCATCGCCGTCTTCGCTATCTTTTCTCTTCTTGCCCTCCGGTTTCTTAGCCCTAGACCTGTCATTAGTTTTTTTTGCATTTTCTTGGACTTGGGGAGAAGAGGATTGGTTGGTTGGACTTACGCCCTCTCCTTCTCACACAATATGCATATCTGGTTCTTGGTATAGCGCCAGTCGTGCTTCGCGCAGTAGAACTCGTGCGTGCGGCACCACCGCGGGTTCACGGTCCATCGGCAGCCGCCGGCGGGGACCTCGTCTCTGCCGGGGATTTTTATGCGGTGTGATGCTCCTGGACAGCTGTGCCGCGTACCGGTCGATGCATGTGGCATCCGGCGAGATATTGGAGCGGTGCTACGGTTGGATTCCTGGTTTGTATGTATACTCGACCAGTGTCAAAACTTTTTGTCCTGGTGCTGTGCAAAGCGGCGGGGGGGTTTAAGGACGGTTGTGTGGTTGGGTTGGTTGGGGTTTTCTTTGTTATATCTATGTTCGGGGTCCTTGATCGCGGGTTGCAATGTTCATCAATGCATCTAAAGATCCAACAAAGAGAGGCATTGTCACCTTGGCTTAAGACTCGTTGACGCATGCGGCCACCATAGGAATCAGGACAAAGCATTGCGAGAGTGCAATGCAGCGCCACGAGTTCTGGTCTCAGGTCCTTGGCCAATGTTGCACACTATCCTTTTCTTTACGAGTCAGATCCGGTGTCTGGGCTATGCTTTTCGCAGTAGTGTGGAGAGGATTTTGGGAGTGGAGATGTGGTGAGAGGGTCGGATAGGGTATGAATTCGCACGGCGGTTGATGAGAAGCTGCTAGCTTGGTGTAGATAACATGTTACTACATACTGCTCACCGGCGCTATTCCCAGATACTCTCTCAGGAATAATGACAGAATTGTTCGTGCCCACATTCTTTTTTCCGCTGCTTCCAAGGTCTGTAATTTCGCATCCACGCTCCCGCCAACAACTCTTACCCAAGACACTCCATCTTATTGCTCACCAAGGTTTCCAGAATCTCTGACGTACTCTCAATTTTCGCATAGCTCGAAAGCATCGCCATAGCCATCCCATGCGTCGTCTCCGCATCAACCGGCTTCCCTTTGAGATCCTCCATCCCATAACTCGCGCATGCATCCCACACAACCGTCATGTCGTACCCCAGATCGGCCCCATGGCGCGTCGTGTTATTGATGCATTCCCTGCCATCCATACCTGCCACCACAATTGGTCTCTTGCCCAATTCCTTCAGAGCATTGCGGAGTTCGGTCGCTATGAGCGCACTTCCCACATTCTTGACGAATACCGACTCACCCTCTATCGCAGCAGCGCAGGCGTGGAGCTTGAAGCTCTCTGGGTGTTTCGATGAGATGATATTAGTTGGATCAGCGATGTCATCGTGCTGAACGTGTAGAACAGGCCAGGACTTGGAGCGCCAGAACTTCAGGAGCTTTTGGACGTTTGCGGTGAGATCTGGTGTGGAGCGAGGACCCCACTCGGATGGGCCCTCGACAAGACTTTGTTGAATGTCGACGAGCAGGAGCGCTGGCGGTGATGTTTCTGTTGACATGTTGCCGATAATCAGATGAGAACGTTCGTGGTTGTGAGGATGATGGGAGGACGTGAGGGTGGGGGTTGCATCGCGACATCACGTGGGTGGCGGGGTAAAGAGGGGTCGAGTGCTGACACTTCCATGAGGATTCCCGCTGACATATCTCTCCTTCCTACCTACTATGCACCTTCCTAATCAAGTCTCTCCTGCATCGACCTCACGATCGCATACGACTAGTAGTACATACTAGTAG
Source organism: Phialocephala sp. D728 (assembly GCA_003988865.1). Classification (NCBI taxonomy): domain Eukaryota; kingdom Fungi; phylum Ascomycota; class Leotiomycetes; order Helotiales; family Mollisiaceae; genus Phialocephala; species Phialocephala sp. D728. The sequence goes on along the minus strand of QYAJ01000003.1, from coordinate 96,395 downwards.
TACATACTAGTAGTCCATACTAGTAGTACATACCAGCAGTACATACCAGTAGTCCGTCTATCTTGCCCGACCGTTCCCAAAGGGCATGTCGGACCCCGGAGAAGCATTCCCTCCGTCACGACGCCCGCCCACGATCGCACGTCACCTCGATTGGCCACGAACGACAAGCACCGCATGCACAACATGCACGCCCGCGGGATGGCCCCGGATGGTCCCACCCGCCTATCTCCTCCGTAGGGATGGGGATTGCGAGGTTGCAATCTCGAGATGGACGAAGAACATCCGCTTCGGAAATTGTTGATTGTCGTAACACCACCGCTCGTTAGCCAATTTACCCTTTCTTCCTTTCTTCAACATATCAGATATCTCGTCGCGCAACGTGGACCATGGGAGATGTTCAAAATTCTGCACTTGAGGCTGCGACGCCGAGTCTTTCGGACGTAGAAGCGACCCCACCTGGGACGGCAGCCTCGTCTATCATGGCCGAGCGCGACAAGCTTGCGGTATGGTTGATGTTGGCAACGGTTTGATATGCTTTCTGACCACGCGACAGGTTGATCAGAGCCAGGATGACGCCGATGATGTTGCTATGCAGGTGCCCTCTCAGCCCTAGAGAATAGTGCTGATAGATGATGCAGGTCCGACACGGCGTCCATTTCTTCGAGTCTGTTTGAGCATGTCGAGGAGAATGGTCGCACGTACCACAAGTACAAGGAAGGGAGTGGGTACTAGATCTCCTGAATCATCATGATATCGATCACTAACTCATGCGTCAGAGTACTACCTGCCAAATGACGAAGTGAGTTATGTATCACGTGACGTGAAGGCAGACTCTAATAGTGTTTGTCGCACTGTAGCAAGAACAGAATCGGCTTGGTAATTGCAAATTTACTCCATTGATACGTACAATTGCTGACATACTCCAGATATGCAACATCAATTATGCAAGATTTCCCTTCACGGAAGACTACATCTGGCGCCCCTGAAAGAAGCGAACCTCGAGCATGCACTTGACTTCGGCACCGGAACTGGGATCTGGGCGATCGAATTCGGTATCACCTCTCTTCCTCAAGAATAAAACAGAATCAGCGCTCACAACCCTAAGCCGAACAGTACACCAACTGCAAAGTCCTCGGCAGCGACCTATCACCCATTCAGCCAGAATTGTACAGTACCTACCCTCCTCTTCCCCTCCTCTCTTATCACACATAGTCCACAGCTAACAACCCCCCAGCGTCCCTGAAAACTGCACCTTCGAAGTCGACGACATAGACGACGAATGGATCTACCCGCAACCCTTCTCCTACATCCACTCCCGCCTCATGGTCTTCTGCCTCCGCTCCCCCATCTCCACCATCCGCAAAGCCTACCACGCTCTCGCCCCCGGCGGCTGGCTCGAGATGCAAGATGCCTGCGCGCCACTCCTCTCCATCGACAACTCCATCTCCGGCACCTCTCTCGAAAAATGCTACGACAAGGTCACCGAAGCCGCGACCAAAATCGGAATCGATTGCACGGCGGCGAAACATTACAAGAGCATGATGGAGGAGGTGGGCTTTGTGGATGTGCAGGAGGTGAGGGTCGAGTGGCCGATTGGAGGCTGGGCGAAGAGTGCGTATCATAAGATGATCGGGAAGTGGTTTCGGGCGGATCTGGAGACGGGCGTGGAGGCGGTGGCGTTGGGGCTGTTTACGAGGGTGTTGGGGATGAAGAGGGAGGAGGTGGAGTCGTTTTTGGTAGAGGTGAAGAGGGATATGGATAGTAAGGATATTCATGCTTATCAGACTTTGTGAGTCCCTCGTTTTCTTCTCTCTTGTGTTTTGGTTGGATGGCTTGAGAAGAAGTGGTGCTCATGTGATGATTATAGTTATGTTGTGTTTGGGAGGAAGCCGGAGTAGAAGGATCTTAATGGATAAGTGCCGATTAGCGGGTCATTCTTCTATGTAGATGCAATATCAAGTATATACATAAAACCTTCAAGCCTATCTCTCTCTCCATGGTATCGACACCACATCCTCTCGTCCAAACATCCTCAACGAGCGTCTTCCCTTCCCAACTTCCCTTTCACCGCTTCACATCCTCGTATACACCCGCGTGGAACTCTCAAACGACCCTATCACCTGCTCTTCTTCGGTATGCTTTCGTATGATGATACATTCCCAATCTAGAAGTGCCGCTGGGGCGGGGTGACGACGTGGAGAATCTAGGATCAAACTTTCCCTCCACGTATTTATACCAAAAGCGCCCTGCCGCGCAATAGAACTTTCGCGAACATCGGATGAGAACGGCTCCATCTTGAAAGCTGAAACTGACTGCGACTTGAGCCTGAAAGAAACTGGTATTCTACTTGTCGCTAACAGAGTCTGTGACAGTTGGCAAGGAGAATGTTGATGTTGAAAAAAGAAGGAAAGGAAGAGGGGAAGAACCTCGGAGATCTGCCGTCATGCACTGAGGGGTCAGATCGCTGACTGGTTTTGGTGCTGCTTTTTCTCCTCGTCACAAACCTCGACCTTCTCACCTTATAATTATGTCTAAATTTATCGTTTTTGAAGGGCGCGAGATCATATTCTCAGGACTTTTATTCGTACTCGAAACTTTGTATTCTTGTTGTATGAATTATGAATCTATTCATATTGGGCCCTACCCAACCTCGATCGGAGTCATGTCAAAACATAACGCCGGTGAGAAACCCAGGTCGGCCATAGCAAGAGATTCCTAGGTCTGTCTCGCCTTCCAAAACTATTCGTGACTCGCTTACAGAATTGAATATAGAAAGCTCAAATGAGCCGTGACCCTTCCCCCCCTCACTTTCACTCAAACAATTCTCACGACTTCGAGCTTCTGCGATCCTGGAAATATGTTCTTCTTATTACATATAAAGTGCCCTACTCGATGATAATCACCATTCTCCAGTTTTGCCAATACGAGACCAGCATCCCAGTAGTGAGTCGTGTAAGTTGTTCTGTTTGAACGATCATCAGTCGAACTGGTAACCGTTTTTTTCTTGCAGATTGCCAGGCATGATAATTGAGTGTTCTCGTTCAGAGGTCCATGATTGGTTTGGATCGAATCTGCTGATGCGATTCGAGTGCCGAATGAATTGACAGTGTCGAAGTAAATGGTGCCTACGCTGCCCGGTTTCTTGGCTTCGCTCTCCATTGGAAGTCCCAGGCCACCGAGTACATTTCCAAGACTGTTCAGACCGAGTAAGACATCCCTGTGGATGCGCATTAAATACCCCTGGACCTGGATGAAACCACCCGTCAGCCTTCCAAAAGGCGCCTTCTCGGACAATGGGTCGACTTCGGAGTCCAGTATTTCGAGCGGAGTGTGGTACTCGCCTTCATTTTCCACCAGGAATGGGTTGACCTTACCAGTACTGGAAAAGCAGTGCCACAATTCAACTTGCCCATCTACAGCGAGTGGAGACCAGGATGGAGCACGCCATGCTTGTGGCCGACTGAGACGCTTCCCAGTTGTGGCGTACCAACACAGTTGATGATGCGTTTCCGCTGAAAAAAATCCAGCAAGGTATTTGCTCCCTGGCATCTGGAGGCTGTAATGTTCTGCTAGCGCGGAGATAGCTGGCAATTTCTCGCAAGGATCTGACATCTTCTTCCCTGAAAATCGGTGTACATGGTGCGTCCAGCTGCGGATAGCAGAAACCGTAAACGAAAGCGGAGTATTATCACATTTCCAGTCGATTCGGTTCTTGTCATATAATATTATCCTCTTTGATAGACATAACTCTTGATATGCCCAGGCTCGGGTCTGCAGAGGCTCCACCTTCGTAGTCCCTGGAACTTGAGGTTCCACAGCAGTCAGAAAAACACTACCATGGGTGTCATCTCTACCTCGGTATGGTATCTCGAAACGGTTCCGAAATACCATCTCCTGCAAGAAACCATCATCGCATGTTTTCGCGCAGTTGGCGATAATGCTGACCCAGGAATTCTCGAAGATTTTCCTTAGGGCTGCAGTCTGCTCCAGTTTATCTTCTTCCGAGTCCTGAATCATGCAAAGTGCGTCAACCCAGAGGTATCGCTGGCGAAGCTTTCTCGTGACAAGAATCGCATCTTGGACAGTTCGTGACAGGGTTTCAAACTTGATGTGGTCCAAGTGGGCGTCGAAATTAGATTTTGTCGTCATAACTTGAGTTGTCCCCCAGGCAAAGGAAAGAGCCACGTATGGCAGGTAATCTTTTGGTTTTGATGGACGAAGGCGTACTGTCCCGTCCACATCCTGAACATCGATCAAGAAGGAAGGGGTGAATAAGGGTTTTGGTGGTTTTTGTCTCCGCCACTGCCCAGACTGCCAAAAGCCCTGAAAGGTGTCTATGATTTCATTGTAGGTTGTATCACAGTCAACGGCCCGATTGCGAACTCGGTCTCTCACATCCTTCGCTGCAGGGTTATCTGATAATATCAGCATATATCGAGACGCAGAATGAAGAGGTTGTAGGATTACCTCTGTATGCTGCAACCCCAAAGTCCATCTTCTTAGCGAACCAGAGACGTCGATGTTTGGACAAAGTGAGGTTGTAACCACATTCCAGATCTCCTTTCAAGCTGAAATGCGTGTTTCTGTCAGATGCACCTCGCGTTCCTTTCGATCCTTGGGGCTCAAGTAACGCCAACTCCGACTTCCAAAGTTTGAGGGGCCATCCTCTGCTCCTTTCGGCGGATACCTTGTGGGGTACCTGTTCCCGCTCCAATCTTTCCCAATACTCCGATACAAAGTTATAGGGCATACAAAGCAGCTCCCGGCATAGCCGACATCCATCGACCGCGTTTCGAAGTGTGTTTCTCCGTCCTCTAGCGAAGTGAAGTCCAGGCTTGGACTTGAGTTCTTCAAACGTTTTCTCCGTCGTAAAAAGGCCCTGACAATCCGAACAAAGAAGAGTCGACCCGATCATTGAGACATCTGTGGTCGGCTGATCAGGCTCCTGTGTCGAGTCCGGCTGTGCTTGTGCGACGCTTGAATTTTCCATCGCGAATCAGATGTTGAAGATTCTCAACCACGACGGGACGATCAATCGGCCGTCGAGTGCTTTCGGCAGAAATATGTGTTTTTGAAGATCGTGGTTCCAGAAGGCTGTGATGTGGGAGTGTTGTGTTAGTTAGTGCGGGGTGGTCTCCGTGGACATGCATGCATGGCTCAGCCTCTCACGGAGCCTTACGATGTGCCTCCTACCTCTTCTCCTTGCTAAGCCACCACAACAATAATGACAGCGCTATGAACATATGTATACTTTACACAAAAAGAAGAAACGTCATTATTCCATTTGTTCTTGGGACTGATCGCGATACTTCTCGCTTTCATTTTTTATTACAAACGTTGCGCTATATTGGCTGCTGTGGTTTGCGACTTGCAATTCTGTTATTACGGTACAGTCTTGATGAGCGAGTTGCACTTGCAAAAAATAAGAACGCAACCAATATGGGCCTAAAATACCTCAATTGATCTCGACTGCATAGCATGGTCACGTGGTCTCGCTCTCTACGATACTGTTGTTGGCCAAAAGACATTCTATTTCAAGCTGAATTCGTACAATCCATATACACCAAAGTCCTCCAAACACCCACTCATCATCTAAGAATTTCCAAGCAGTCTCATAGCAATGCTAAAGTCACACATTTTCATCTGCCCCAAACAACTCTCTCGTTCAAATCATCAAGCTTCCAACACCAACTGCAGCAGCTCCGGTGAAGCCAAGCAACACCCACCGGACAGCGCCGCGAGTCTCGATACCAGCACTCTTCGAAGTTGAAGACGAGCTACTGCCGCTGCTTGTGCTGGTGCCGGAAGAGCTAGCTGCTTTCGCGGGGCCAATAACACCACCTTGAACGGTAGCTGGTGCGACGGTAGAGCCTACATTTGCAGCTGCTGAGATGTACGCAGCGATAGTCTTGTTGCTGTTGGGACTACTCACAACATCAGCAACATGAACGGTAAGGGTATATGCAGAGACGACTTACGCTTGGTTGATGACACCAGCCATGCCTGCTTCACAATGTCCTGGGAAAGCACAGTAGAACCAGATGGGAGCAGTGTTGTTAACTGTGATTTGGAATGTGTTTGCGTTCTCGCCTGAGCTGGTAGTCATGCCGCCGCTGAAGAAACTTGTTCCATTGCTGAATGGTGTGCATGGCGCGGCGAAGGACGACTGAGCGACGGAGTGCTGGGGCGGGAAGAAATGGAACTCGACGATCTCTCCGACAGCTGCGGTGATGCTGTTCGGTGAGAAGGCAAGGGCGCCGTTTGCACCAACGGTGACGGTGTGAACGCCGGCTACGGAAGCTGTTGTCGTTGATGCGGCTTGAGATGAGGAGGTTGTGGGGTTGGAGTTGCCATACTGTGCGAAGGCGAGGGGTAGGGCGGACAGGACGATGGGGAGCGTGGAGAAGTACATGTTGAAGATTGGATCAGGTGACAAGCCCAGCTTGAAAGACTATGATTGGCGGGAAGGGAGGAGATGGAAATATTAGACTGAGGTAGTATGAGAGATTTCTTTGGAATGAGGACGACTTCGACCTATTTATTTGCCATGACTGAGTGCTCTGTCTCCTCATCACAGCAAAGTCTCAATCGGGACAGGAGCACTGCAAAGGCATTTGGTAGTGCAGGGGCCACTCACACAGGCGTCTATCCGTCGGAAGATCAACTGTGGGGACCTATCCGATCTTCTGATCGGTGCCGGGGTGTTGGTTTCCCCATGCAGTTGGGAGTATCTGACACGCGAATGGAACTTGCGTAACTCCTTGAAATGTTTCTGAATATGTTCGTCCCAAGGAGCGGACGCGGGTCGGCTTGCCGGGGTACCTCCAATGAAAATCGGGTTGGCGCAGAAGGGCGTTTACTCAGCCCCTTTTTATAAGCACAAAACCCTTCAACTGGAAGCGAAGAAACGTGCGAGGGTGTGTGAACCTCTCGGATGGAGCAGAGAACGACTTGGAATGCGACGAATGCGACAGCCGAATCTGATGTTGTTGTCGATGTCGTCGCCCTGGACTTCTGCAGGAGCTACTGACACAGCATTCTGTCAGCCATCGCGCACTGCCTGTTGCTGACAGGAGAACGCGGCCTAGCTAAACACGACTTGCAGAAACAAGAGAAGATTGTGATTGGGGAATGAGGGGAGGTGAACGAATTGAGGGCGCTCATTGACGCCGTGGTGTTTCGCAGACTGTGAACTGGTCGCAAATCAGGAGGGAGACATTGTGGAGGCTGCGCTTGGGGTAAGCTGGCGGTTTACGTTTGTCTGTTCACAGCAACTTGAAAAGCGTTGTTGGTGTCTCTGATAATCTGGGGGATCGAGGAGAAGGGGAATTGTTTCAATCCTGATGTTTCTGAACGTCTGAAGTTTGTTTCGAGTTTTTAGCCGGAGCTTGGACTGCGCTCGGACCACATATATCCACGTGATATACCTACAATATTCAAGCTCTGCCGAGCCCCTGATTGCAAAATAGTCATAAAACTGGTGATTGATATCGTTCTGGGCTCTTATTGACTTGCCGAATGTGGCGATGTATGAAGAATCTAAGGTGTCATTTCGAGGTGTAAGATCACGTGATAGTATAAAAGCTCAGATGCACCCTCAAGAAAGCTGGTAAGAGATCAAGCGATCTTGAAAATTATTTTGTTTTCTAACCTGATTCTGGTAGAGACGTCTTTTTGGGGGGGTATTTGCACTGCTAGTGTGTAAAGGTCACATGCCACGGACACCTTCATCTTCACGTTTGCGCTGCACCGTAGCCAATAAAGGATGTCTTCGTCACAAACACTTAGTTCTATCTTATCCCGATAAGTTTCATGGCGTAATGGTCGAAACCTTTGCGACATCTAAGCGTGATTGCGCTCAGCGCCTTCAGTCGAGCACCGATCCGAGGTTCATTCCTGCCAACCTTTCCGATCCGAAGCCTAGTCTAACAGATCTATTCTCGTTATTGATGATCCGGACATACTAGCTAGCCGCAAATAATGACAGAGAGAGTTAGAAGAACATAAATCCAGTTGACAGGCATATATGTAGGTATGTATTCATTGCCGAACTGTTCTCTCATAGCAAATACATCATCCCCTCATCTGAGCAATGCCCTACCATCACTGCACGCACATTTTACAGAATAGGATCAAGGATCTAATTCACAGCTTAAGCTAATGTTTGGGGAGTATTCGTCAGGCTCAAGATCAGTGCCGTAGACATTCCTCGTTTGAAAAAGGGGGTGTGGCCTCTTGACAACAATACTTAAAAAGGGATATCATTTAATTTGTATTTTAAAGAGCCGGCGCAATCCTAAACTAACCTTAAAGTTGTTTTTTTCATATCTCTTTTTCAACAACTCCTACTCGTCCTTGGACATTCGATGGGGTCTGGCCCCTGTCTTACCTTCACGTGATGCGGCACAGCAAGGCAGCATCGTATCCTTCAAGATCTGTTCATCCATCAAGAACAGGTGTCTTTCCATCGAAGGTCTCAAGCTTAACCTCAGCATCATTTAAGTATAGACTTTACCCTTCGTCCCCAGAACAACTGAGCTCAACTCGAAAGTGCTTCGAGTTTATTGCCCTTCGAAACCTCGTGACATGACGACACACGGCGCTCGCACCATTATGGCTACATCAACATCTGAGACAACACCTCTTCTTGCTGAAGCAGCTCCATTGAACGGAAATAATGATTCTCCTCTCGATGCGCCCACCGAAACCGAAGATCAAGCCTTACTGCCAGCCTCTGCTCATTTCCGGCAACCCAGGAAGATCCTGAGTATCCTCATCCTGGTCTCTTCCCTGATCACGGGAATTCTACTCATCGCAACACACATTCTGATCCTCAATGGCAAATTCAGCTACTACTACTGGAACCTGGATGAAGCTATGGGAGCAGTAGGATATTGTGTTCGTCCTCTCCCTCCCGATTGTAATCCTGACACTGACACCCTCACAGATGGGCGTCGCGTTCATCTTCTCTGCCATCAATCTGAGATGGAACTTCCCTGTTTTACTCAACATTCTTCTGGACCTCTTCCTTCCCATGGTCATCTTCTCTTGGGCTTCGAACGTGCTTACTGCCTGGCCTGGCGTTAATTGGTGCCTGGAGCGTGATTATTATGGAAAGAAACCGCCTACCGACAAAGGACCTGCGTGTCATGCAATGTTGCACGCTGTCCAGGCCTTGGTTGGCATTGCGGTAGGATTCGCAGCCGTTGTTGCGTAAGTGTGCCGTTCTCTTCTACTCATCTTCTCCACGTTTTCCCTCTTTGAATCCTGGCTAGAAAATCATTCCTTCATTTGGAGACCGGAATTAACAGCTTCCAGAGTCAGCCACTTGGTGCTTTTTGTACTCCGGAGTGTAGCATTATTCCGGACTAAGTTCTGGACGCGACCGATGAACTCGATGAATTTCCCAACTGGCTCGATCACGCTCGAAGTCTCGATCAAGGTGCGTGGGCAGGACAGAGAGCCGCAACCTGCAGTGGCAAGCTGAGAACATGGCGCTGTGCTCTGATTTATTCGATCAAAGATTGGTCCGTGTTGGTATTCCTGACGATCCAGGGAGTTCCAAGGAGTCAAAGTATGTGATTGGGAAGGAGAAAAGTGAAGCTTCTTTGCAAATGCAAGAGATCCGATTGACGCATCAAAACCATCAAATTCGTACACTTGGATATGAAATTTACTAGTGCTTCGTATTTCCCGTGAGATCAGTCGTGAATAATACTGTTCAGGCTCGCTTGGTCACAAGCAGGCGAAATTTCAGTATAATTAGGTAAGTTTACCACGTTTACGAGGAACAATGCCTAGTTTAATCGGTCGGAGCTGAAACGGTAAATTGAAGTTAGAGGAACAATGCAATGCTTGGCAATGAGGTCTAAGGTTATCAACGCGAGAATACAAGCGAAGTATGTGGGGGAAAAAGAATGCCTTAACGATGAGTTCATACGGTATTTGAAAGTTTATATATTGGCCAAAAAGCTAAAAAAATCTTTGGTCACTACGAGGGTCGAACTCGCGACCTTGGCGTTTCAAGAATTGAATATTAGCACCACGCTCTAACCAACTGAGCTAAGCGACCGTTGACAGATTGCCAAAATTCTGCTTATTTTCTTATATACTGGACAAATCTTTTTAACCGAAGCTTTAGTGCATCCGATTTCATGGCCCGAAAATCACAGCCCCACACTTCAAGGAGGGTGCAAGCCACTTTTAGCGTCAGCCTCACAATGTCAAAAGCTGCGCTAAATGACCTCTCCTCTTTCACCAACCCATCTCGATTAGACAAATAGCTTTATTTCTTATAAAAACACCCTGGTTATCTTTTCAAGGTGCTTTAATTTGTGCCAAATCTGACACCTTTAGAGATCCTCGAAGATGGACTAGTAGGTACGTCCGATGAATATAGCGAAGACTACATGAGAGTGCTCTGTCGATGACACCACACCACTCTTGCAAAATGTATCATGGGTCTACTTCAGAGTATCCAAGATGAAATTAACGAAAAACTTCAAGATGTCGGCTTATCAAATCGTTGAAACTGCTTTCCTTAGCAAAGCTTCTGAATTACGAAGCACTTACAGAGCTCTTTAGGACGGGATGATGACGTTACGCCACTTCTGGACAGGTTCATGCAGATGGCCATTGACAATCTCCAATTATGGCAGCAGCCCCAGATGCAATCATACAAATAGTTGTGGACGCAGATATCCAGGACCAAGACATTCTTAGTGAGGTACATGCAGTAAAGATTGCACTGATGACTGAGCCCCGAAGAAAAAGTGCCAGTTCAGAAAAGTGCAAACGTTGATGGTTTTTCTTTCCTAAAAATGTCTCCATGGACGTAGATTTTCGCTCGAATCGTTGCTACTGAACCGGTCAAGATCGACCTCCTTTTGCAAATTTGCTACCTGCTGCTAATAATGTAGTAGCTTACGATTACGGTGTCTCCCAATATAAAGGGATTAATCACGTGGTTGATGACTAAGCACCACAATGTGCCGCAAAGGTGTGCTGTAGCAAAAACTGTGTATAGATGAAAATAAGCAAAATTTGCCAAATTGCCAACAAATGAACGGTCGCTTAGCTCAGTTGGTTAGAGCGTGGTGCTAATATTAATGAAACGCCAAGGTCGCGAGTTCGACCCTCGTAGTGACCATAACAATAAAAATTTTTATTTTTACATCTACTTTCTGGGATTGAAAACCCCAGCGCTCGTGATTTTATGCTTTAAGAGATGTCGATGTCTTATCCGGACCGGTGTCATTACGCCGTATTCCACTAGTGCTAAACGATTCCACGTGACGACTTATCGCTTTCACCCACGATAAGTGCTTCTTATCAGGCAATGCTCACCGATACAGCTAGACGTTGTATCAAGCTACTCAATTGTGACTAGATGGTATTCATCTTTTACTTTACTTGTAGACCCAAAATACCATACCGCATCATGACTATGCCTGAACGCAGCAATTTCTGTCCCTCACATTCTCCTCTCAACCAGACTCCAAACCAGTCCTTCACTACCAAACCTAATGCGACCCCTTCCTCTCCGAATGCATCTGCATAAATCTCTTCATCCCCCCACTACTCCACCCCGTCTCCGTCCCCTTATGAAAACTAAACCAACATGGTTTAACCTTCGGCCGCAACCTCTCCTCCAACTCCTCACAAGCATCTAGATCCACACGCACAAAATGCACATCGTTCAATCTCTCATAGTGATGATACCATCCCTCCTCGTCGACATCAGGATCTTTATATGAAGTCGTGACGCAGAACACGACGACGCGCCGATGGTGGTGATCGGTCAGAACCTGCTCGAACTCATCGATAGAGGAGACCTTGTGGATTTTATGCGGTTCGAGCGGTTTGGATTCGAAGGCGGGCGCTGAAGCGGGAGTGGAAGTGGGATGGTCGTCGTAGGTATGTGAGTGGGTTTTCGTAAGGGCAAGTTTAGCGGTCGTTGCGAAGTGCATTCTTGCGATGAGCTGTGAGGTTCGAAACTAGGGAAGAATGGATCGGTGCAGCCAAGAAGCTTAAATCTTGGGATCGATCGAGACTTGCCTCCCCGGATCTGCCGGGCACCAAGCTTTTGATATCCCGACCCCACATGAAAATGCGGCATAAAGATCTCTGGAAGTCTAGGCTAGGAAAGAAGGACCTAGGAGAATCAGGAATGATAGGCGTAAGTACATGTGCAATAATGAAGTCGCCATTGGGTGAATTCCGATTTTGATGTGGCAGGGCTGAGACTGTGGCTGTCGAGAATGGCGGGGTTCTGATAAGAAACACTGTCTTTTTCGGCGCCTATAAGAGCACTATGCCAGGTGAGCAGAGTTGAAACCAATAATGCTGGAACATTCCCAGTAAAGAGCTCGGCTTTCATTTTCATGGCCTTTTATTAGTAGCACCCATTGGCGAAGTCCTCGTCGTAGGCCCCTTTTAGCGTTCTCGCTTATCGATGTCTCCACTCGATGAGTCTGATGATAGGAAACTATTAATCTAACTACAAGTGTTCTTAGTTCTACAAGTGAGGCATATGATCTGATCCTCTCATTTTCTGCGTAGAAAAGATCCAAGTTCAGATAATCGTGCTCCTTCACTTTGATTCGCGTCTTGAAAAGTTCGAACATGGATTTCGAAGCGACGCATTAGGCGTAGCTAGGTTCTAACGCCTTTGGAAAGATATCTATCTCAGTTTACTAATACAGAACCGATAGAAACGTTGAGAATGAAGTCTATGGAGGATGCTGAAGTCAGTGATGCTGGGAGCCTTGAGATATCCGCCCCTCTGACTGATAATGAGAAATCCATTTTGAAGCGAATAATTTGATGCGGAGCTGCCCCGTTGTTTCGATACATGGAGGCTAATTTCTTTCCACAGAGAACATCCAAGTGGACTGAATTCATAACAACAAATGCAGTCAAAGTCCAGAGGAGCAGTGCCTCGGTATTTGCCAGAGCAGTTAAAGCCGCATAGGCACCAACACCAACCCTAGTACTTATGGCAAAATAGTTGAGTCTACCGAATCCCTTTGAAATCTTCTCGTTCTTCATATCTGTGGGACCACGGCTTCCTCCGCCGTTAACCCACAGCCAACCACAACAGGAACAAGCGACACAGCATCGAACAGGCTCCTAAGGGACTTAGAATCATCCTCCAACGACCTCGTCGGAGGCGTTGCTGGTGCGGCTGGCGATGAGATTGTGCGGATTGCCGACTCCGTGTTGAGGCAAACAACGGATTATTGGTTTGAACAAACGTTTCCGACGGGGTTGAGAGGTACTGGACAAGATTGAATGAAGTTCAAACAAGAATTCGAAGTAAGATTAAGCAAACTTGAACATTTGATGTTTGACTAGGTAATTACTCAAGTACCCCCCCTTGATTTGGCGCATGTTCTTCACATTACGAGAAGGAATTAATCACAGCACAAAGCAGATTGACTATGCAGTTATTGAAACGACCCAGAAAATTCAAATTCTCATCCACCAAATTGACGCGAAGCCAACATGGTGAGTAAGTCCTCGAATCGCAGGAAATAGGTAGAAGAAACATCACGATATTATTTCAGCAAGCAGACAGTCGATGCAAACATCTTTAACGGCAAACTTCCGATTTGGGAAATCCAGCGAGGTTCCAATCACGATCAGAGGCTCACCACATGTCTTCTAGCCTGCAAAAGTGGGGTAAAAGCGTCCATGTCAGCGCCAGCAACGATGCGAAGATCAGCACCTTCCGGCCTGGCAACCTAGCAATTGGCGAGTAACGTTGCGCCAATCGCAGCACATGTTTGTTCGTACCTGAACGGATAGCTGCAGAGTAATGTATTCCGCAAGCTTGCATCGCAAGTTTGCACGAGAAGCTTGATCTCAACACGTGCGAGGGAAGTTGTGATATATATTTCCTGGGAGCCGCAATTGCGAAGGAAATCGTCAGTTTCTATCTTAATTCCTCGAGCCTGAAGTTGGAGCTGTTTAGGGTTCAGGGTCAGGGTTCGTCTCCCTAAATGCTTAGGCTCATTCGCTAAACTTATAGCAGGTCGACTCCATCGCAAAAGAGCTGAGGTTTTCTTTCCAAGCAGCAGCAATATGTTAGGCTCTTATTTCACGTTACTGGTCTCCTTGGCATTGTCGGCTTTGGCATCGCCAATAATCCAAGTCCGAAACGCCGAGAAGTCCACTTCACTTGCAGATCATGCGCTGCAGAAGGTCTTGGACGATGCATCACCGATCTTTGGGTTTTATGTTCGAAACGAAACCACGACGTCGACATGGATGAAGAAATATCCCGATAGCACGAAGATTGTTCATATGAATATTCCGGGAGTGCATGACACGCAGACATGGAACTATTGTAAGCATTTTTCCTTACGAATAAGATTAAGATACTAAATATATGATAGCCCTGGCCACCCAAGAAGCACTCGATCATGTCACCAACTTGGACGGCGTAACGGTTTTTCCTCCACAGGTCTACAGGTGCCAGGAGCAACCCATCATCAGCATGTTGAATGCTGGTATTCGAGTCTTCGATCTTCGTGTTGCTTTTGACCCAACAAACTCGACGCTCGTCTTCTGGCATTCGCAAGCACTTCAGTCCGAGACTGCCACTATGGACGATGTCCTGTTCGGCTTCTACAAATGGTTGGATGACCATCCCAGCGAAGCACTTTTGCTCTCATTCAACTACGAAGGCTCGACCACTGCCTATGCTCAAAACAATGCCGCTGTCCAGATGGCTATCTTCAACACTCTCACCACTCCAGCCGCCAAAAGATATTTCGTTCAAACTAAGAATGAATTCGGTACCCTCGGCGAAGCAAGAGGGAAAATCACCCTCCTCCGTCGATTCAGCCTGTCTGAACTCCCAGCTTCATATTCAGACTCCATCCAAGGTGTTTACTTCTCCGGTGACCAATGGTTCGATAACAACCCTGACATCACGCTCGTCTACAACTCAGCTAAGAACCTCTCTGCTTACATCGAGGATTTCTACGAGCCTGGACAGCCATTTGGAATGGGTGCCGCATATAACATCGAGAGAAAATACAATGCGACAACAGCGCATATCATCAAAGCCACGACCCAGTATCCAGACAGTCTCTTCTGGACTTTTGCATCGAGTGAAAATGATTCTGATAATCCGATTGAGACTCCGGAGATCATGGCGTTGGGGAATGGGACGGATACCCCGCTTGGAGGGGTAAATCAGAGGTTGATTCCATTCTTGAAGCAGCAGAAGGGCAAGAGAGTGGGGATTGTGATGTTTGATTTCTTTGATCAACCGAGTGATCTTGTGCCCACTTTCTTGGATATTTGATTGAGAAACATGTCAGCTTACTGGTGCATCAGCCAAATGGACAATCAAAAGTTAGTACACGATTTGCTTTGGCAGTGTTGTTTCGAGACGAAGGTGCTATTTCCATGATGACACGAGGTGAGTACCTCAATATTTGAAGTACTGCAACTGCTTTTGGTTTTGGGTCGCTTCTTTTCGTATTCATCCCATTGCACAACCTTACTTTCAATTACATCTATGGTGGGATATCCGTGCGGTTCTCAGTATCGTGGATACACAATACCATTTCTGTAAAGGCGGGGATTCCTCTGGACTTTACACGGAGACGACGAGCGAAAGTTGTCCTCGCATTGCAATATTAAAATTCTATTGTTTTTCTCTTGCATTGCTTAAAGGAGGAAGGAGTTCCGACGACTCGTCCAATCAACGTTTGTGGCCTGCCGAAAACGAACAATTGCGAACGCCACCAACCCCATCAAATGCCTGTCCACCAAAGGGTATTTTCTGGCGTGACGGGAGTCCGTGCAACGGCTACAACCGCAGCCATCTGAGGTGACCTTGTAATTCATTGATCCTAGGCGTTCTGTCGTACAAAAGGGGGCGTCGACCCCTTTTCTATTTTAGTTATTGTCTTGTCCTATATCGCGAATTTATGATCAATTTGTCTCCGATACCTTTCACGTGCTATTCTCATGCCACAATATCTGGATCTTTGAAACATCCTTCAACATGATTTCTAGGTTTATTCTGCTCCTAGCAATCTTTACGGGAGCGCTTGCCCAAACGAACTCTTCGACTTCGACTCCAAATCCCATCACAGGCACGAGTTTGATTCCAAGTAGCATAGCTAGTTCAGGCTGCAATTATGTGTAAGTGATTCATCACTCCAACTTCACCATAACATACGCTTTATCTAACAACCTCCAAACAGTTCCTATAACTCCCTCTTGTCCTGCGTGCCTCAATCAATCTGCGTACAAACCGACTCGAAACTCTACTCCTCATGCAATTGCGCGATCGCTACAAGCTATATAAAGTACTGTATCTCTAATTCCATTCCCCTCCATCTCCTTCATTACGATTTCTCTTTGTGCGCCAACCAAACTAACTCCGCTCCGCAGCTGCCTAACCTCATACTGCCCCTCTGCAGTTCTCGGGGCCTCCTTATCCGATTTCTCCTCCGTCTCAAGCGTATACTGTAACTCTATCCCTGCGTCCACAACTGCGACTACGACAGGCTCTACTTCTACGAGTCCTACGATTACAAGTACGAATACTGGCATGGGGACTAGCACTGGGCCGACGGGAACGGGAACGGTGGGAGGAGTGTCGACTGGTACTGGGTCTGCGTCGAGTTCGACTAGTAAGGCTGCTGCGGAGGGAGGATTTGGAGGGAGTGCGAGCGGGAAGGGAGTTGTGGGTTTGGGAAGTTTGATGGGTGTTGTTTTGGGGGCAGCAGGGGTCTTTTTGTGAATAAAAGAGAGAAGCAACTTCTTTTTCGCGAGGAATGGTATTTCCGGTACTCAGAGATATTTGCTGCGCTGCTGCTACTTCAGATGTGCAGAGGCGGACGCTTAATCCAATTTCGGAGTGAAGCTTTTTTTCTCTTCTAGACCTATTGTGGGCCGGTTGAATCATTGTCGTTGTCGTAATGAGAGGCTGTGGTTTGAGACAGTGTGCAGCCTTGTGAGGGGATGATGGCGGAGGCGTCTCCATATCATGGGATGCTTGCACGAGGCGTTGGATTGAGTGTCTCAATAACTTGCAATAGGTCTTTCGTTTGGGTGTTTCGAGATATGTATTTTCTCTGGAATTCTGTTCTTGTTACATGATAACAATTTTTTCTATATTCCTCTCATGCTGTTCCCGAAACGTTTTAGTACGATATTTCAATCATCCAGACTATTTTTATGATGCTTGCCACAATCATCATTTTCTTAACAATTCTCATCAGAGCACGCCGGGAAGAATTCTTACAGCGTCAGTGACAAGTCCGACGAGTAAGACAGATACGGATGGTGGGGTTGGTGGTAGAAACGAGATTGATGAGGCAGCTCTGGGGAGTGTGATGCGAACTTTTATTGATATTTTGGGGATGTTGTTGGAGAATATGTGAATTGCTTTTGTTGTTTGGACATTTCAATGTGACACATGGTATAGTGCTGCTGTCGCTATATACCATATCAATGGAGCTACCTTCTCGTTGTCTTTGTACCGCTAAAATTTGCTGACTTGCTTTAAAATAGAGCGACGTACAAGGACTTGGCGAGTTCATATTATGTCTATTGATCGTTCATCTTTGAAGAAAGTTAGCTTCATGTTCCGCGATCGGTGATCGCAAATGGAAATGATGCTTTTGATAGGATAGTTCGTCTAATAATCGGATACTCCGTATTTCGATTGGCGTTCGAGCTTTGTCGGAAACTTTAAGCGAGGACCCCTGATCCCCATAGTCATAACAGACCTCATACAACCCAATCAAAACCCAACCGACAGCACCTCACTTTAACAATAAGCATAACTCTACTTCACACTCCACCAGGCTGCCAGTGGCTGTGCCTGCCGCATACTTCGTATCTCGAGTTCTTCTATTTCCCAGCTTTGACTTTATTGATTACAGCGAGGCAGCAGCGGCTGCCTCCTTACAACCAACAAATGACATGCAGACAACCCCTGTCTCCATAAAACATGGACCCTAATACGAACATCAGCAAATCACATGATGCCACTTCAGCGGGAGAATATCACACCGGATCGTAAGGCTGAGGCGACAGCAATGTCTTTGCCGCGGACGTGCGCCTCACAATTAATCTGGAAAGAGGTTGTAGCCCGGTAGAAAAAGTAGGGAAATGAAACGTTCAAATATCGGTGGATCCCCTATGGATCTCCTCTTCTTTTCTCTCTTCATCGCATTGTTCAAGTTTTCTTATTTTTGTCGCACGAAATTTCTAGCCTATTCGTCCATCTATACCCCACATTCGTTACTCTACAATAATTTACGAAAGCCGTCACCATGTATCTTTCATCAGTTGCTCTCTTCGTTATGGCACATGTTACATCAGTTCGCGCGCAAAATCCAACAGACGGTTTCGATGTGCTCGTCAGTCCAACGGTGCAATCTAGCTTTGCGGTTGGATCAGCGCTCCCAATCGTCTGGCAAGTAACACCTGCCTACTCGGGAACTGTATCTATCATCTTGAATGGCGGAGCCAGCCCAAGTACTCTTGGTTTCATCGCGACAGTAGTTAGTAAGTTAGGCCTGAGCAAGACATTGAAGATTTCTCCGCTGACTTCATCATAGCGGGAATCGACACTAGACAAGGCGGTTTGAATTGGACGATCCCATCCAACGTTGGCTCTTATGCAAGCTATGGCCTGAACCTCACACTCGACTCCAATCCGAGTACCTTCCAATATTCGAATGCTTTCCACATCACAGGCGGGTCGGCCGTTTCTTCGAGCACAACAGCCAGCTCTGGCACCAGCTCGGTGGGATCTACATCGACCTCATCATCTGGAACTGGGACAGTGTCAACAAGCTCGTCAGGATCAAGTACTTCTGTCGTCCAGTCGACGCCTTCCGCGACATTGCCTACTACTTCTTCCGTGGGCGCAACGATAACCAGCTCTACATCGTCTTCCTCCTCCGCCTTCCGGAATGGAACGGCTTCGAAGACTTCCTCATCGAAAAGCTCTAGTACATCTACGACTTCAACGTCGAGCTCGACTGTGAAACCGAACGGGGCTGCAGAGAAGGTTGTGAGCGCATCCTTGGCTTTGCTTTCTGCATTTATTTTAGCGCTCGCGTTATAGGATATGTATGGTTTGTGAAGAATGGGGGTGCGAGTTCATTATGTCGCCTTTATATTACCAAGAGAATAAGAGTGGGTTGGTTATAGCCTGAAACTCGGATAAGTGCAATTAATCACAGAATGTCAGAGCGAATCATGTTCGAGTTTGATTGATAGCAATAATAGCAGGAGCATATACACACATAATGTCAGACTATCAAACAAAATTCAAGTCATCGTCAAGATCTTTTCCAATGTCGCGTGATTAAAGGGGCTAGTGACTGGCGAAGACAAAAGGGGAAGGTGGATCAAGATCCCCGAATCTCTTATCACAGCGCCACAACGTCCAACGACAACGACCGACGTAAACATCAAACTCATCAGCGCAACACCAGATCGGCATCCCGATGCCACGGCGGCCCTTCTCTTATCGTCATTGCTGACCAGGGACACACGAATTAACCAATGGCAGACCCGGATATTGCTGCGCGCAAGGTGCGAGATTGTAGCGGCAATTCGACTATCGCATTGTGGGGTTGGTTGGCCGCGTCGCCACAGACGAACATGAACATGGGAGTTCACCATGGTGCTGGGAACGTTGCACGAAGCTTATTTGAAGGTCCCGACTCCCACTTTGTGCAACGAGACATCTGAATTTAGAGAGAAAATTCAAATCTCGAAACCTGCATAGGTCAGACGCACGACAGCCATGTCTGAAGCAGCCATATCCTCTGGAGGTTGGCCAGAGAGGGTCGATGAGAAAGGCGTGAAGACGGACAATATCACGCCAAATGATGAGACGGATACGGAAAATGGCCATATGAAAGAATTGGAAGTTGATGTCTCAAAAGTGCTGGGCGAAGAAGGCATTGAAGATATCGATGGAGATGAATCTCCTTATCCAGAAGGCATGTCCTCCCAAAGCCCGCTGATATTTGGTGCTGACACCTTCCCAGTTCGTGCTGTAGTTGCGGGAACGGACGATCAGGCCATACCGGTGAACACCCTTCGGATGTGGATCTTGGGGTTTGCTTTCACTATGATCGGATCTGGTATCAACCAGTTCTTTAGTTTACGGTATCCGTCTGTTCATATCGTGGCTCTTGTCGCAGAATTACTTGCATATCCATTTGGCGTCTTTCTTGCCAAGGTTCTCCCAATTTACACGATTAATCTCGGCCCTCTCGGCAAATGGTGTATCAACCCTGACCGACATTTCAACATCAAGGAGCACGCCGTCATTACTATCATGAGCAATGTCAGTTTCGGCTTTGGTTCGGCCGACTCTACTGGCATCATTCAAGCCGGGAAGGCATTTTACAATTTTGATTTGAAACCTGGTTTCTCGGTCTTGATCGTGCTTTGTTGTCAGCTTCTGGGTTTGGGTGTCGCAGGGCTCTCTGCACCATGGTTGGTGGAGCCAGCTACCATTATTTGGCCTGGAGTTCTCTCGAACTGTGCTCTGCTCTCGACACTGCATTCGCGAGCAAATGCTTTGGCCAATGGATGGAAGATCAGTAGGCTACGATTCTTCATGTATGTGATGGTGGGTGCTGGAGTCTGGTACTTCTTACCGGGCCTAATGTTCACGGCATTGTCGTACTTCACATGGGTATGTTGGATTGCTCCAAACAACTTGGTTGTCAATCACCTTTTTGGCATGGTCACTGGCCTTGGGCTCTCTCCCATCACATTCGATTGGTCTCAAGTTGCCTACAATACTAACCCGCTTCTTTCGCCATCTTGGGCAGGTATGTTGCGCTTGTGCTGAGTATCAAAGCGGTTTGCTGATTTTGACAGCCCTCAATGTGTTCTTTGGCTTCGTCATTTTCTTCTGGATTGTCACTCCGGGGCTGTACTACGCCAATGTCTGGTTTCTGGCTTACCTCCCCATTTGTACCGCTGATCTATATGACAATACTGCTCAAGTTTACAACGTCAGTCGCGTTATGAATAGCGATGGAACCTTCAACATTCCGGAATACGAAGCCTATTCCCCACCATTCCTCCCCGCGACATTTGCGTTCGTTTACGGAATCTCATTCGCTGCCCTGACTGCCGTTCCCGTGCACATCTATTTATGGCACGGTACTCAAATCCGGGATGCGTTTGCAGGCAGAACGAAACTGGATATCCATGCTAGGCTGATGAGACTGTACCCAAGGACACCTTGGTACTGGTATGGTGCAATAACTGTGGTCATGGTAGTGATTTCCATGGTCATGGTTCATGTGTACAGCACTGGATTGCCAGTATGGGCGATCCTACTTACTACGATCATTCCAGCTATCTACATGATTCCGTGTGGGATTATCCAAGGAATTACCAACGTGGATGCTAACCAGCTCAATGTTCTGGCAGAATTCATTGGTGGCTATATGTTCAATGGAAAGCCGTTAGCAAGTAAGTGCGACGTACCTCTAATGGTGACGCCTAGTGCTTACTTCTGGGAGACATGATCTTCAAAGTTTTGTCGACAGATGTAGTAGGCCAAGGGTTATACTTCGCTCAGGACATGAAACTCGGTCATTATCTCAAGATTCCACCCAGGACGCTCTTCTTCGCCCAAGGCAGTGCAACAGTAAGTTTTCAGGACCATGCCAGTATGCAATAAACACTGAAAACACTAGATCCTAGGTGCTTTGACACAAAGTGGCGTCACATTATGGATGCTCGGCAACGTCAATGGTATCTGCGACGCAGACCAGTCCAACGGCTTCACCTGCCCGAACGGTCGAACCGTCTTCTCTTCGTCCGTCATCTGGGGCGCCATTGGACCAGCACGAGTTTACTCGGTTGGCAAGATCTATTCCGGGCTTCTTCATTTCTTCTGGATTGGTGCATTGATGCCAGCCGTCACGTGGTTGATCTGGAAATATTGGAAGAAAGCGGATGGGACGAGTCGAGAATGGATTAGCCTGGTCAATTGGCCTCTGATCTTCGTAGGAACGTACAACGTACCTCCTGCAACGGGTATCAACTACAGTAGTTGGACGCTGGTGAACCTCATCTTCAATCACTGGATCAAAAGGAGATTCTTTGCTTGGTGGAGTATGTTTTGCTTCCATTTCAACTAAGATTCTGCTGCTGACAGAGAATAGCAAAATACAACTATGTTCTGGCTGCTGCCCTCGACACTGGACTCGCTCTGTCCGCCATCGTTATTTTCTTTTGCATCACATATCCTGGAGCTGTATTCCCGGATTGGTGGGGTGAGTAATTGCATCTAGCAAAAAGAAAATCAAGACCTAATTATCTTTTTAGGGAATAATGTATATCTGAACACCGCTGATGGCCAAGGGCTTCCTTGGTTGCCGCTTCCTGAAAGTGGCATGTTTGGGCCGCCAAATGGGACGTGGCATTAAAGAGCAAACATGAGTGCAGGCTAGACAATTAAGAAACACATAGAAGTGGTCCTGCTGAGAAGCCAATCAAGAATAGCGTCTTGCTAGTATCAAGAATCCAAACAGATGGATTCATAGTTTGGACGACTTGTCATAACATTCTACTCGAATACTCTTTCATCTCGCCCTGTTCCTAGATGCTCGTCACCCACACTTTTTTCACCCCCGTCCTCCATTCCCTGTTCCCCTAATGGCAATGCTTCAAAACACCCACAACACGCAGGTCCCGACTTCTCATTTCCTCTCCCCAAACACTCCGAACAGGCTTCATGACCACAACTCCTACACGGGCTCACAAGTCTCAGTCTACTTCCCGGACAAAGGCCATGCCTGCAATCTGCACAGATCCAAATCTCCCTATTCTCAAACGTCGACACACGGCGGAAGTCGGTGACGGAAGTAAAGATCTGCCCCTCACAGTCCTGGCATCTCTCATGTAGACATAGGTGGCATATGAGATGCCAACCGTCATCTGAATTCTAGGCGAATAAACTTTGTTCGTTTTCGGATATGGTGAAGTAGTCCTCGTGCAGGGTGTTGAGGGAGCGGGTGGGTGTGAGGAAGAGGGAATCTTCACCGACGGCTTTGAGGCAGCGTGGGGAGGATGCGCAGCAGCAGAAGGGATGTTAGCAGGGTGATGAAGGCTCCGGAGTTGTTGGAGAGGGTGATCCTATTATGAATGAAGTCTTTGATAGATTTGATCATTTTTGCGATAGCTAAGTGATAGGGACATAGTGTACATGAACGAATAGCATTAAAGAGCTGAGGAGTATCTGGGCGATGGGCTTGAATCACAGGATGGCATTCAGGGTACAAGTACAAAGTCATGAGAGGTCTCCCTCGAGTCAAAAACACAATTGTTTGGCGACTTCTTTCGCACATCCGAGCTCATCATTCAACCTTTGAATTTCCAGACAAAACAAACAAGCTTCCTATTCCTGGGGTATTGCTCTCATGTTTTCGAGGCAGCGATAATCTGCGTATAAGAATACTCTCAAAAACTTCCACACCAACAAGATAGTAAGAGGCACATAGATATTTGTATTGCGAGAGAATGAAATCTACAAATCTCGATATGCTCCCTTAAATAGGTCCTGCTCGTTTTGACATAGCTCCATGCACGCCGAATCCTGCATGCAGTTTAGTCATGCCTTAGCGAGCGCCCCGGCGGCCAGCCACGGCGACGAAAGGGGCTCGCTAAGCCGAATACAGAAATCAATAATAACTTTACTTGCACGACACGAACTCGAATTTCCTGGCTGGAGAAATCCTCTTCTCGATGATCCCCTCTTCTTATCTTTAGGCTGAGCGCATGGCAGAATTTTAATCGCTGGAGTTGAGTTGTATCTGCTGTCCGACGTCAGCCGCATGTGAGGCTGAGGTCATACCGTCACCATTCTTTGGCGCCTCATCCTGATTGGGAAGACAGGGCTTTCTTGTCTTACAGTAATTCGTTTGGTGTTACCAGCCCCTCTACGAGTCAATCTCTTCTCAACTCAGACCCGACGACTTGGTCACTGATCATTGGGATCTTGGAGCCTTGTGAAGATGAAGACCTCATGGTTCGCGCTCTTGCCGGTATGGCTCCTCAGCTCGACGGTCGCTGCTTCGACACCACTGCAGTTCTGTAGCGTGAGCGAGGTAAAGAAGACAGATCTTTGCTTTGCTGTGGCATCATGGAAGAACAGTACGACGCAAGCAAACGACTTGTCGCTTCATATCTCGGCGAAATTCGTGGTTGACGCGACAGGATGGGCGGCCGTTGGCATCGGCCAGAAGATGGACAACGCGCTCATGTTCGTCATGTATCCAGGTGGACAAGAAGGTCGTAAGTCTCAATCTCTTTGCAAGCGGGCTTGATCACGAACGCTGATTTCGGATAAAGGTGTTACGATCAGCATTAGAACGACAAGATATTACAGCCCTCCTAAGGTGGCCGAAACTGCACCAGATACCCACGTGACCAAAGCATGGATCGATGAGGATGGGCTGCATAATGCTCAGATCATGTGCTACGGTTGCGAGAGCTGGAACCTTCCGGGGAGTGAACTGGATGTCATGTCAACTTCACAGCCGTGGATATGGGCTACGAACTGGATGCAGCAGACCCACTCTGACGATGTGCACATGACACTTCTTCCCCATGGCAATAGAGGTATGTTTTCATCTTATCAAACTGACTTTGAATGTTAAAGTGATCAAGGACATGCTATGTTGAATATGGCGGCAAGTCACTCTGATGCTGGGGGTGTTGTCGCTCAAGTCTCTACCCAGCGAATCACACAAGAACCCAAGTTAGATGACGCTGGTCCTGCACCCGGAAGCTCTGCTACCGCTCATGCCGATGAACCCGAGGACAATCATCCTGCGAAAGAGCACCACAAGCATAGCATCTTTGGTATAGTATCTATTCATGGATACTTGCTTGCGATTGGTTTTTTTGCCTTGACCTTTGGCGTACTTGGAATCAGAAGCGGCCTTCCCATCGCCTATAAGTTGCATTGGGTTATTCAGACAGCAGCCGGATCAGCGATTGTGCTTGGATGCTTGCTGGGCATATATCTATCATACAAGGTTAGTCCCAGGTTTCCGACCCATGAACAGTGAACTGATGATTTTGCAGCATGGCGGACACTTTAATTCTGTTCATCAATTTATTGGCCTGTCGATGCTACCCAGTATTATCATTCAAGGACTTCTCGGGTATTTGCACCATATCAATTACGTCAAGTATGGTCGACGAACATCAGTCTCCTACTACCATCTCTGGATCGGAAGAGCTGCATTGCTCATCGGAAACGTGAACGTCGGATTGTAAGCCATCTTCCCTTCCCCAATATAATCATCATCAACTGACATATTCAGTGGTCTCAAACTAGCAGGCTCCGAATCATTCAAATGGTTCACCTGGTATGCGGGAGTCATCATCCAGCTCTCAGTTTTGATCCCCATGTGGTACTTATGGGCTCGAGGAGCGACAATCTTGGATGCGATTAGGGATAAACCTGCTCCGGCTGATGGAGTGAGGTATGAAACGGTGGAGCAGGATGCGTTTCTCGTAGATGATGAATTGGATGATTTGGATGATGAGAGGCGGGACGATGGTGGGAAGGGCGGAGGAAAAGATGCATGAGAGAGGAGAGGCGATTCTGGACGCTCTTAGAAATTGATTTGGTGACATCTTGCCATTATGTCCGGAAGTGTGTTGTGTAAGACAATCTAGATTGATCACCAGCCCAACGTAAGGGATGCAGGCTCTACTGTACACAAACGCGAGATAAAGACTGCAAATGGCTATTAACCCCAAGGTGCTGAGTGCTACAGCTAGTGGGATGGAATGGCGGATCGATGGTGGGGCATGGTTGAAAAGCGCATTGGCGAACTACATCGTGATCGCACTGTCGGAAAAGATGCAAGGCTTAACTTGCTTGATAACGAAGGACGAGATCCAGCTAGGATCCGGGTGAGATGACGATGTTCTAAAAATATCTCAGGCAGTAGCTATCTAATATATTTGTTTCCTAACTTAGTTCGTCACCACGTTGAAGGATCTGGTTTGGATTGTGATTTATGACTAGAGTTGGCCAATGGCATTGAAAAAAAGGGACTGACACGATTGTAGACCAGCAGTCGGTATTAGAAACGTACCGTCATTCCGCAATGTCATCCTCCTAAATTGAGAGCAGCACCCGCATCGGTTGCATGCCTGGCGTACTAAGTAATGAATGGATCCTGAAAAAACTGACAAGCACATCATATTCAAAATGTGTCTCAGTTGTGGTTTCGATACACTGCAATTCCCAAACCGCCCTCGCCACAGAGGACCTAGCTGCAAAGGTCCAGAATGTGAACTTTTCGCCTTCGTGATTGCATGCTCAGAGTGCTTGTTTGAGAGCTCGGGTGATTGCCCACTTACTAAACTCTTGGGTCGCAAACATGCGGTGCACGCGGAAGACGGAGGAGAGCTAGCTGGGAGAAAAGCAGAGACAGAATCTGAAAGGCAATAGAACGCAGACTCATTGATTATACGGAACTAAAGAGCCAAACTATCGTCGGGACGAACAGCGACGAGGGGGGAAATACAGGAGGAGGAGAAGACCAAGCACAAGGCAGTACTTGCGATCACTGTTACCAGAAACGGTGTGCACAATGCAGTCTAGGATAGCCTGATTGTAGATATGAAGGAGTTTTCCAAGACTTTGGCCGAAGAGATGAAAATGTGCACAATGGGCGAACATCGATTATGCCCTGGCGTGGGCTGGTTGTCTTGATGAAATGTAGGGACTGCGACCATGAGGTTTGCGAGTGGTGTTGCCATGCAATCGACTCAGATGGCGAAGAGTGGTCAAGATGCTGCATGTGTCATGATAGATCTTCAGCTCAGACGGATACGTCGAGGCAGCCTAAAGGAAGCTCTTATGCTTAATGATCGAGATAGGTATAAGGGTGAGGTGAGAGGGAAGGGAAAAGGAGGGGAAAATCTTGTCTCCGAGCCACGTGACTCTACCGCGAGGCCGCAAGGCACTCGTTGAATATCATGAGCGAAGCAAAATAACGTCCCTCCTCAACACACAACAGCACCTCCAATACATAACAACTCTTTCTCGTTCCAGTCTTCATGGAAATAGCTACAGAAGATATCACAGGTATTTACTCTACCATCAAATTGGGGTTGGCGTGAAAGTTGCCCGTGTCACGGCAACATCAAGCTTCCTGTCGCCCTCTTTCCCCTTCATGTATTGTTTTCTTTCTTTACGAATATTCCTTTTTGTCTCCTGCTTGTTGGGCTACACAATAGGATACATCCTAGCCTCTCTATTAAGCCACTTTGCAATCATTCTAGCATGGTAGGCGTCGTGGTTTTCCACTCTCCTTACCCTCTATTTGCCATGTCCATGGCCTTCGGGAGGCTCGCTTGCGCTACCTCTTCAATCGGCGCTAACAGAGCGATGCATATCTTCGCAACGCGCCTCCTACTAACCAAACATCAACACCACAACTCCGCCATCTACAACCAAACATCAACTTTTCGTTAAAGTATCGAAACAGCCAACCTATTACCTCAATAACAGTTCTTCAACAATGGCCGGAGGCAAGGGAAAGTCATCAGGCGGCAAGTCATCTGGTGGAAAGGTCGGCGCCGACAGTGGAAAGAAGCAGCAAAGTCACTCTAGCAAGGCTGGTCTTCAGGTAAGCAATGCGCAAAGATGTTCTTTGTCGGATTCGACCCATTCGCACCAATTTTGGAGGTTTCAGAGGTTTTTATCGATGCGGGACGATGCTATATACCCACCCCGCCTTGTCGCGTCATCAGAGATAAACAACAGGACAATAACTCGAACTGATCGATGCGGATGAGCACTCGATGCACCGAAGTCCTATCCTGGCTGGGAAGCTTCTCTATCCGCATTTCCGCTCTTTTTCGACTCGGAATCTGCGACGCGACTCGAAGTCAACAAATATAATTCTGGAGTCTGGCTGACGAGAGACATGCATATGCGGACTTCAAAGCCCTAGATTCCTCATATTCTGCAGTTGAGGTATTATGGTGTCAACCCAAATGCTAACATTTCTGTGTCCAGTTTCCCTGTGGTCGTGTCAAACGTTTTCTGAAGAACAATACCCAAAACAAAATGCGAGTTGGAGCTAAGGCTGCCGTCTATGTGACTGCCGTTCTCGAATACTTGACTGCTGAAGTTCTCGAGCTCGCAGGAGTGAGTCATCCCATATTCCTGCCTGATTTGGAATATACTAACATTTACAGAACGCTGCCAAGGATCTCAAGGTCAAGCGTATCACCCCTCGCCACCTGCAACTTGCCATCCGCGGAGACGAAGAACTCGATACCCTTATTCGTGCGACGATTGCCTTCGGTGGTGTCCTTCCACATATCAACAGAGCTCTCTTGTTGAAGGTTGAACAGAAGAAGAAGAACAAGATTGAGGCTTAGATGATGGATCGTGTGATCTGGGTTTAGGCATCAATATCTCGGGTTTCTTCTTCTGTAGTGTGGGTAGGAGGGTTTGGGATGAATATCAAGGTGTATGGGGATATCTTGTGCTTTTCTGTTAGGTTTCCTTGTGAACAACTGCTATGGGATTATGAATGGAGATGAGATAAAACATTACGCGTCTTGCAAGACTTGCTACAGTCCTCGACACTGAAAGAAAACGGGCGAGGTGGTTGTACTACTACGGGTCAATGAAAGTTTCACTTCCAGTCAGTTTCATTAATTGTTATCGTTTGCCAGGGAATGAGATCTCGAGCGAGAAGAGGCACTGATGGATGTCAAGCCAGATGTGAGAATGCAGAGAGGTACTCAAGGTCATCTCCGGCCATTGTAAGATGTTTCAGTCGCAAGTGTTTTCTTTGTGCTCATACTAAATTTGATTCAATTCCCAACCCTTTATTGCCCAATGCGATGATGCGGCTCAAAGAAAGTTCTCCGACGACAAAGAGGATGATTGTCTGCTACGCAAAAGCTGACTCCATTGAAGTCATGGCGCTGCATCAAGCATTTTCTGGCGATAGTTATATACCAGAGGTTAGTTCCAGCGACGAACCATGCGATAACCGTTCTCCAACTTTCGAGCTTGAAATCTTTGATAAATTGTATCTCCTCTTTGATTTGCTAGTTTAGTTGACCAATCCTGTTAAGCGTGCTTTGTCTCGAGGGCATAACGTATATACGCCGATGCCTTCTATGCGACTCACTCCCACCGAGATATTGACCCTCTAGCGCAGACGATCACAAGATGCCGAGTCGACCTTGGCGTATCCCTCTTCCTCCCACACGCCTCCAGAACGCATCCGAGTCACCAACATCACCAGCATCGCCTCTCACACCACCAGCCACATCACAATGTCCCCCCAACTCTCAACTAACACCGCCACCCCGCCTCCATCTCAGAACAATAATCCCATCTCCGCCTCTTCCGGCAGAGTATCTAAAAACAGCACCACCAATCCCTTACCCCTGGATCTGGCGCTGTCATCTTTGCTGCTCAATCTATCGCATTGGCGTAACGCGCCGCTGTCTGGAAGACGGACACTATTTCTGCTCTCTCCCCTCTCCACCACCCTCTCCTGCCATCCCATCATCCGAAGAATTCTTTTCAGACCTCAACCCTGGATCTGACTCCGACGGAGGCAAAACAGGAAAAGAAATCATAGCAGATCTGAACAAGTCAAAAAAGAATAAGAAACGCACCGGTCGCCAACGACGGAAGGCTCGCGGTTGTCGCTCGGAATTCGATTATGCGGGGTGGTCGAAGTATAATATTTGGCGGAGAGAAGTCGCCGTTTTGAAACATGATCAAAAGAAGAAAAGGCTTACAAGGAGCTTGGCGAAGGAGTTGAGAGAAGGGAAGGGTATGATTGCTGGAGAGAAGGTGGAGAGGAGCTGGAAGGGCAGAGACTGTTGGAAAGATTGTGATTTTCCGTCCGAGTGTCATAATGAGAGGAAGGCGGAGAGGGAGTGGGAGAGGAGTATGAGAGAGATGAGGGAGTGGGAAGAGAAGTGGGCGCGAGAGAATGAGTTGGATGAGTTGGCCGAGAGGCCGGAGTCGGCGCTCGATATGAGAGAAAATGACGAGGCTGTTGAGGATGCGGGTGAGGAGGAGGCGAAGAAGCAGGAAGATGTTGGTGAAGAAATGATTGCGGACATGGAAAATCTAGGACCACTAGGCACGGATTGTGATGGGTTGGGTGAGCAAAATGTCCAACTGGAGTATACGACAAAGAGGAGAAAAAGTCTCGATGCTGCGATCGGTTCAGATAGTCCGCCAAGCAGCCCTTTGAAGATGTGCAGTTTTGGCTTCGAAGATGTTGCGACGGGTTATCAGGTGTGGAATACTGAGCGGTCGTGCTCCTGCGTTGGGAAGCAAGATGAAGGATACTTGACAAACAATGATGGCGATGTGCAGATGAAGGAAGTGTTGATGTCGAAGAGCATGCTTTTGAGAAGTTTCGAGAAGGATGCGACAGATGAGATTTTTGGTGACGAGGATAAGGAAATGTTTTGAGGGCGGCAGCGTTGAGTCTATTGGTTTTGTCTCCGTCTATACCTACTCATGGTCAGTTTTCAGTCGGAAAGATTCTTCTTCCCATAAAGATACAGGGAAGAATATGTCATATTTCATTCTGAGTTAGGTTACAATTGCGTTATAGTTGTGTTGTATGGAGCCTCGAGTAAGACTTTTTCGTATTGCAGTTTCTTCAGTACTGTTAACAGATTCGAGACTTCTCGTAATGTGATTTGGAGTTCTTGAAACTTGGCTGCTGTAGGTGTGGCCCCCAACAGCCTTGTAATCCAACACGTCCCTGGATTCATGGCTATTTTTTTGGTCATATGACACTGGTTCCTTGAAGTGCTTGTGAGCGCAGAAATGGCATATACAAAGAGTATTGATAAATATCTGTTTAAGTTCTAAAACTAAGAAGTTGAAATGGAACTGGAGTATATAGCCAGGAGAGCCCTGGCGTACTCGTGATCACCGCAGTTACTGTTCTACTTCCACCATGTCCGTTTCATACCCGTAGTCTAGGATCTTGAACAGATCTTGTTGCGATGGTGGGACCAGTCCAAGTAAGCCAAACACCTTGTCTTGTGGCTGCGTTGAGAGTCGATTTCGGAATCTCCAGAGAGTCTCGTAAAAATGATTGCGATTCTCGAGCCCGATTCACAGCGCCTACCGCCGCAGTCAGGGCGAAGAAGGTACCGACTCTGTTAAGGAACTTGGCATCTACCCACAGTGGTCTTGGTGTAGTACTTGATAAGGTTGGTCGAAGATGTCTTAGAGCCGACCCGAGGTTGGTTGTCGCAGGAAACGGGTGATCGTCAATAGTGATATCTTTGGTGAGCTTGGGATCTCCCCATACGTACGACAGAGCCTCATATTCAGGGGCGTCTTCCAAATCAACAATACTCAAAGTGCAGATAATGTCGTCTTCGAATTGGCCTGGCAGGAGATGGAGATTGACAAGTCGAATGTTACACCCTGCTAAGGGTTTAGAACGATAAAGACTCATATTTCGAGTAACAGATGAAAAATTCTGCACTCGCTACCTTTGAAAGTTTGCAAATAGACGTCTTAAGTGCCAGTCCTATATAAGAAATAGTACTCACTGTCTGCAGCCTTACTATCTGTCTTCCAAGTTCCTAAGGGCGCCATCCTGTATCATTGCTAGTTCGATCAGCCTCTCACTGAGATTCAGGCCAATAACAAAACGTTTCATTACCTGCTAAGCCCTCGAGGTGCGGCGATGCAGGTGGGACAGATGGAGAGAGGCGAGAGGCCGCGCACGATCTCCAGGCAGAATAGGCGCATAGGAGCCTGCCTCACTTGAGGAGATCGCGGCACAGAATCGCGTCAACTTGCCATCTAGAGTCGAGACTGGGGTTGGTGGTTGGGTTTGTAATTGAGGGCGATCGGCACAGCAAAACAAGCTTGAGATTGAAAATGGTAATATTGTATTCTGTGGTTTGTAGATCTGTTCCATTCCTCGGGTGCTCGGTCAACTGAACTAAAGGCTGACACTCTTGTCGCCACCAGGGGGTACGAACGGAACAAATTGTCAAGGCATAGACATGAGGCTGACTAGCTCATTCGGAATCGGTAGCGAGAAAAGCTACGATAAGAAAAGAGCTCAATAATTGGACGAGTTTGAAACTAACTACTTCGTAGCTCATGACACTACAGCAATATTAGTACCGTCCATACGAGGAAAATAGGGTAAATATTTGAGAAAACCAACAGTTATGAAGTCCCAATTAGTATAGGTTGTATTTCGCCATTTCTATGATTCACGCGACGTATCGATAGTCAGTTAATGTGCAGGTCTTTGGAACCATACTTGATTTGTTCGAAGAGTCACGTGCAAGGGGTGAAATTGAAAAGGGGAGAGCTTAGCGAGGGCAGGAATCTGATGGTCCCAAGAAGTGTGTGATTTAAAGACATTTGTATTGTCTAAAAAAGTGACAAATAAGCCAATTTCTGTACTGTTCTACACGTTTGATTAATCCACCCAATCATCACAACCGTATCTTCTTTTTGGATCCAGTTGTTTCCGTGCTCCCAGTCCCAGCCGTCCAACTTCTTCATGCTCTTCCGCCGCATCTCCAATCCAGCCCGGAGCTTCATCCAATACAAGTATTTGACTCGTTCCTTTTCCGACCATCAGAGATATTTTGTCCGACATAGCAGATCCAATCTTCATCATTGCGAAAGCGTCGAGTTGGTTTGTCCATCTGGGGGAGAGCGAAGCATAGACTGCTAGGATGAATAAGGAGAGCAAGTATAATGCCAACAAGCTTGATATCAGAATAATTCCAGCTCGAGAGATGGTGGGCACCTCGATGTCGGCGCCGTAGTCGAAGTTAATGATTAAGGAATGGACCAGTTCCCCATTGTTGGTCATCCAGGCTTGGTTTGCGAGATATGCCGCAGTCGTGAAGACATTACTCAAGTGGGTAGTATCGTCTCGAAAATTTGAGAGCCAGCCAGCCAGAATAGAACCAACGCCGCTGCTGGTGCCCTGCGCATCGATATTTCGAATGCAACTGTCAGTATACCCTTCCATGGACGTTTGAGAACCGTCCGGCGTCGCAAAAAGCCTGCCCATTGGGACCAGATCCATGCAAGTCCCAGTGTTAAATGGGCTATAATATGGAGCATATGGAAGCTCTGTTTTATTGATGCCCCGATATGCTTCAGGATAAGCAACTCGATCGGCGAGAAAGGATCCATTACCGAATAGCGCCAAGGCTGTCGTCAACAATGGACCCTTATTGATCAATGTCTCTGGAACAATGGTGCTGTTAGTCTGGTTGTTGTTAAAAATAAAACCGTTCCCTGAGTTTGAATCGCGTTTTGAATACTTCGAGCTCGAATCCTCGCCACGCGGACTATAAAGTGTTAACTATGAGTGCAAGTAGAATGTAGAGTAGTGTCTTACAAGATCTGTGTACTATTAGGTCCCTGGGTCGACCCTTGTAGAAGGCAGCCATTCCCACAGACGCTACTTGGAGCGGTTGAAAGCAGTGGTCCCGGTACTTGACCATTCATGTAGTTTGGAAGCTCGAAGTACCCTGCTGTTGTGTTGAGTGTGATCCGGAACAATGAACCACCCTCCGGAGTGGGTGATGAGCTGATCCCCCCATACATACTAAGATTGAGATAGAGTACTTCAGTGAAGTCTTGACGATCTCGAGTAGGTTTCCATGGCGAAGTTCTTAAATCTGCTGGCATGCAAACCTCTATATTCCAACCTGCCGCCTCGTTGCTGTTCGGTTGATCTATATAAGAGTATGCCACATAAAATGCGTGAGCAAGCTGACCGCACCCATTTGGGTAGTCAACAGCGGAGATGTTCTCGTATTTTGCAGTAGAGTTGAATCGAGGGATGAATTGGCGAATGAGCCCTGTGTTGTATCCGCTTGGGAGCTCCGCAAGAAAAGGAGCTTCCAGAAGTGACATGTTGCCAAAGGTAACTCCTTTACCACAAGCAGCGGGGACACTTCCTTGCTTCCTTATCAATGCAGGAAGGTTCATCATATTTTCACAAGCCGACCCCGCGCCCTGCCAGAGTTGGGATTGCGGTTCGACATTGGACGCGGACAAGAGAGAGTTGCGGGTGATTATCGTAACTAGATTGATATCGTGACCTGGAATTCCAGAATCTCCCTCATCTTGGAATTGATCTGGAATGTCCAGTAACTGATTAACTTGCTGAGCGTACAGTGGTGTCTTGATTGTTTTGGACGAGAGGAAGACTTGTTCTAACGGTGAGATTACGCCACCCAGTATGGTGAGGAAGATGGCCACGAGGAGGAAGGAGCTTCCGTAACGTTTCCAGCTTGTGATGGCTCTTCCGAATGTAGTTGGACCGACCCAACCACGGTCTGCCAAAGTCATGACTTGTCGGATTGTGAGTCCAGAGGTACTTCGATGCTGCTGAACAAAGATAACTGCAGCACTTGAGCAGATGGCCGAAGTGAGCGGGATTGTTAAGACGCCGACGATGGATTGGATGACTCTGGCCACTCGATACCAATCCTCGCTTTTGACATACTGTCCGTGAAGAGCATCTGCGTACACCCATCCCTCAACATACGCAGTTTCGGGATCGTATTGTACGCCGTACTGTTTTGGACCTGAGATGGGTCGAAATGTAAGAATGCATGTGATAACCCATGCGAAAATCGCCAAAGCCGCATACAAAAGAACTAAGAGCACTACAAACCATGAGCGAAAAAGTGTCGTCGATGGTTGTCCGTGGCTCTCAGACACTTTGCCGCTGCTGCTACTTTCTGAATTTCTGGGGTTCTGAGGTGCCCAGGCAGCAGAAGAATGTAGGAACGCGTCCTGTTCTTCTGCCGCTTCGTTCTCTGCTAGAGAACTTTCGGGATATTGGACCATAGGAATAGAGGAAGGCGCATCGTCGGACTGCCTGTCTTTGGATGAATCCATATTATTAAGTCAACCACATGGATCTAGCAGGATATTGAAGAAAAAGGTCGAAACTGCTCTTGGCAACATTGAAATCAAATCAACATATATAAAGAGGAAGCATGGTGGTGTACAAGAATAAGATCTGGGAGATCTGACTTACTGTGCCACGATCGCCCCCTTGCGCAGTGCATGCGGGATCAGCCACAGTGCCTGTGAAGCCTGCGATTGGAAGCGAATGCGACGCCTAATGCACGAATCAGCGTCATGTCAGATCTTTCTTGCCAAAATAGAATTTTACGTACCCAGGTACCTACTGACTGAACACTACTTGCGAGACACATATGAATGTATGCGAAAGTTCCAAATTCAAGGCTAGGTAGATTGCATTAGGCCTGTAGGATTTCGACCTTAAATCTAGAGAATCTTTAACTCGTCGTGGGCAATCAAAGGCTGCCTTCGTACACGTAGCAAAGGTGCCATAAAGAATTCCAGCTTTAGTGATCGACAGCCTGAAGCTTTAGCGAATACTAACCCAGAACTCCACTGGAGCCTCCCAAAACAAAGCGATGAAAAGCACGCGTCTTACTCGCCATTTATACTTGGTTGGAAAAGACAAAAGAGATAAGAAGACATAAATCTAGTGTGCACCAATCTTATAATTAGCGTAATTAGCATAATCAACAGCCAATTCAAGACAAAAAAACCTATTTTTATTTGTAGTTCTGCCTTTGTATGGCATTCTTGTTCCAATTTGGAAGGTGGTACATGTGCCCCCTAAACTAACGATTGGTCAATTAAGTTTAATATACTCCGTACATAATCTCTGACTCACTCAACCTCTCTGTGCTTCTCCATCTCACGTACCCCGAGAAATAAAAGAAATCCATATATATATAGAAGATATCATCAAAACATCTCAACCTCTCGAGCTGCACTTCACATCAATATCAACCTGAAAGCGAACTCGCTTTTGAAAAGTTCAAAATCATCTCACTTAAGATTAATTCATACTCCCAAGCAATCACTTCCTCCCAACACCAAGATGACCACCTCCACGCCCACACACGCCCGCCCCTCCCACCACCTCACAACACCCCGCCTCATCATCCGCTCCACCCATCCCTCCGACGATGCAAAACCATTCTCCCTAATCCGCTCGGACCCACTCAACAACCCCTTCGGCGGCGTCGTGAACGCGACTCTGCCTGAGGAAGAGCAACGACGACGGCTTGAGGGACAGAGGAAATCTACTGCTGTATGTACAAGAAGAATATAGTTGCTATGTTTGTTATATTTGTTGTATTTGTTGTATTTGCCATATTTGAGATGTTTGAGATGTTTGAGATGTTTAGTGTGTGTATTTATTGTATTTGCCGTTCCCTTTCTTCGTCTTCGTCTTCGTCTTCTTCTTCTTCTTCTTCTTCTTCTTCTTCTTCTTCTTCGTCGCGTTTGATTATTTTCAATTTTGGACATTTCGTTCTCTCCTCTAGATATATATATATTTCCATTTACAGATTCCAAACACGAGGAAGTCGAGTCGAGTCGAGTTGAGTTAAGGATGCGATTAACCCCGAGAAGTCCTCTCACTCATCTCATACCACAACCACAACCACCCCCGAACCTCAATCACCCCAGCAAAGGAAAGAAAAAAAACAAACCAAAACCAGAACCAAGAAATTGAGTTACGCAATCACTGACTTCCCAATTCTCCAGGACGGAAAAAACGCCTTTCTGAACATAGTCCTCAAACCCTCTTCCTCATTCCCATCTCCATCGATACCCTATTCCCCCGACATCTCGATCCTCTCAGTCTCTGACGGCCTGCTGATTGGGATGACGGGATTCAACTCCTTCCCCATCGATGATGATGGGGTTCTAGTAGGCGACACAGGCGTACTAATCGACCACCGCTTCGCGCGGAGAGGGTTGGCGATCGAGGCGTTAGAAGCGGTTATTGAGTATGGGTTCAATGAGTTAGGGTGCGGGAAGATGTCTTTGGAGACGAATGCTGTTAATGAGCCTTTCAGAGCCATGATGAGGGGTATGGCGTTGGGTGATGTTGAGGAGCCGGGGACGGGAGGTGGGGAGGAAGAGAGTGTGATGTATGTTTTTGCGCGGGACAAGTGGGAAGCGGCGAAGAAGACATTGAAGGAGAAGGGGAAGTGGTATTTAGAGTGAAAGCAATGTAAATCCATGCGGGTATCATTCTATATCTGTATCTATTCTAGCACCATTTTGAAGACTGCGCTTCCTCTGATAGACTCACTTTTGTTGCAAGCAACATCTGAGTTCGCCATGACGACGGCCCTATTATCGCCAACTGGCAAGATGATGCTGAGATCCTTCCAGATGGGAGTGAACTTGTTCTCCATGTCCTTGCTCAGAGAAACCAACACCTGTTCCGCAGTGGAACTATACGTAAGGGTAAAGTGAGAGATTTGTGGCTTCGCAGATATTCCATCGTCCTCATACCAGGTGTATGAAAACGTCTTGGAGGACGCGCCTTTGGGTGGGAAGATCTCAACTGCCCGATAATCATCCTCGACAGCGTTGGGAGATGGAAATCTGTGATCGCCAGGTGATCTGGTTTGGATGTCCTTGCCAACCACGACAGCACCTCCAATCCGCGCAAGAATAGGGATGCCTGCCTTCCATTCTGACTGGATTTCAGCCCACTGTCCAGATTTCAATTGTTGGTGCGGTGCAGTGAGGTTGATATATCCCTCATCATCAACACCTTTGGTGGGAAGATACATCTTGGCTGTCGATTTGCCTTCCTCATACACTCCTCCAACTAATAATGTATCTCCAAGCCAATACTGCTCCTCGCCAGCCATGACTTCAGATGTCCAGACTTCTGGATCAGATTGATAGCCCCAGCCAGTCCACCTTTGAGGAGGGATAGCCTTCAAGTGGCTCTCAAGCATGAGCGAGTAGAGGTAAGGAATCAACTCATAGCGGCGCTTGATGGTATCTCGAATGAGTGGGGTGATCTCCGGGTACATCCACGGTTCGATGACACCTCCAATGGTGTTGTCGTTCTCATCTGTCTTGAAACAGTTGATGGCGAACCGGGGCGAATGGACACCGAGCTGAACCCAACGGAGAAGTAATTCGGGACTTGGCTGTGGACCCTCGAACCCACCAATATCGTGGCCATAGCACTAGGAGATCAGATGTGTACCTCTCAATTGAGATGAAACATACCTGAAGAAGACTCATTCCTGCATTAAGAGACAGCGAGTTTGCACCTTTCATATTGTCCCAGCTAGTGACATTGTCTCCTCCCCATGAACTTGCAGCATATCGCATCGTCCCAGCAGTGGCAGAACGAGTGAGCACGAAAGGTCGAACATCAGGCTCGAGGTCGACGAGAGCACTGTAGGAGGACTTTCCCATCAATTCCGTATGAAGACTTCTTCCCCACAAGCCAACGTGCTTTTCGGCAACAACATTGTGTTCATCGCCTTCAAGAGCACATTGCCAGGCGTCATTAGGTATGGTGTACTCGTTGTTATCGTTCCAAATGCCCTCGATGCCGCACTCTCGAAGGGATTTGACTCCATTGTACCACCACTCAAAGCCAGACTTGGAAGTGAAATCGATGTGCCCACCTTCACCACTCTCACCTCCGCCAGCACTCCACAATCGAGCAACACCAGACTTCTGGGTCCGTGGGTCAGTGAAGAATGCACCAGACTCAACCAGCTTCGAATACTCAGGATGACTGGCAAGCACATATGGCTTGACATTCGCGATGATGCGGATACCTTCCTCGTGATACTTGGCAACAAATCCTTCCGGATCTGGAAATCGGTGGCGGTTCCACGTGAAGACGTTCCTGGTTTTGGGCTCGGTCTCGGCCACTGTGTAACCTGAGGACATCTGAAACGCTGAACAAGGGATGTCGTACTTTTTGAGCTTCCCTGCGAAGTCCATTAAGGCATCACAAGCTCGAGGTTCATCCAGCATGGAATACTTCATCCCACCAGCGATGTAACCGAAAGCCCAGCGAGGCACCAGCAGAGGATAGCCAACAAGGTCGGCATATATCCTAACCACATCTTCAATAGTCTTTCCAACCATCAAGTATTCTTCCAGTCCACCATAGTCTTGTCGATAAACCTTGAAGTGTCCCCACAGACCGTCAATCTCCGAGCCCACAGCATATGTGCCACGACTGTGGGACGTGGAGAAGATGCCAACACAGCCATTGGGGGTTGCATTGATGAGCAGCGGGATGTGCTTGTAGAGAGGGTCGGTACGGTAGGCATCGTAGCCAAATGAATCGGTGGCAGAGAGGATGAAGTTCCGATTCGACAGGTTCATAGGAGCCGCCTTCTCCCCGAGTCCAACGTGCAGTGTGTTCCTCTTGTACCTGGTGTAATGTGCAATACCTGCCGCGTCGACCACGTATGACCGGAAATCCAAGTCCGCATGAATGGGGGTCTCCTGTCCTGCAAGTTGAAGCGAGACAAGTGGAGGACCATCCCACTCTACCGTCGCTGTTACATCCCCCACACTAATTGTCTTCTTCTTTTCGAGGGACTTGGAGGAAGGCGTCAGTCCCGAGAAGTCTGCTGAGGGGCGAACGGCGCTGGGGTGAGGAGGGAGAGGATGCGTTTTCGAGGAGAAGGTCGTTCGAAAGAGGCCGGGACGGAGAGCTTGGAAGTTGAATTGGAACCTGGTGTCTCCATCAGTGGACTCGAGAG
The DNA here is from genome assembly GCA_003988865.1 of Phialocephala sp. D728. NCBI lineage: Eukaryota > Fungi > Ascomycota > Leotiomycetes > Helotiales > Mollisiaceae > Phialocephala > Phialocephala sp. D728. The sequence continues at coordinate 56,741 of QYAJ01000003.1, read as the reverse complement.
TGACACCTGTGGATTGAGAGCTTTTGATGTGTCCATTCTCCTGGAGCAGGACGTATTTAGCAGGTATGTACTCGTGTTGAGGCATTGCGAAGGTCAAGAGACATGGAACTCGTTCTTTGACTTCAATTGAACGAGAGAATAGGGAATCACTTACATTTATACCTACCTACCTCACCAGCCCGCCTACCTCCACGTACGGTGGACCCGAGGCGGAAGCGATCGAGTCGTAGCCGGAAGGAACTACTCAGGTCCTCGCCCACTGCACGTGTAAGGTTGACTCGAATAGGGAGGAACGGGGCTGATGCGAGTCTGGTATGCTGCTGTTGACAGAGGAGAATGCAGAAATGACGCCAAAGAAGCCAGCCAATGTATGCCAAGAATGCGAAGCTGGAGAGCCCCACCACCGAAAAGTTGCGCCAGTCACCGGACGTCGGCTCCAAACCCGAATCGGAGCCAGAACCTTATTAGGTAAGCACACCCACCCTGGTGCTCCTCGCCAGTCATCGCCAGCCATCGCCATTCATCGGCCGCGGTTCACCCACCCTCGCACAACCCGCGTCATGGGGATATCACGATGCGGGGTACCCCAGACGGCCCGAATCCTCTCTCTCCCTCTCCCTCTCCCTCTCCCTCAACATGTTCGCCTTTCTGTCCCGACACCCGATAGCCGCAGCCTCTGATCCTTCCAGATCCGCTCGAGATGAAGCGAATGAACCCCGTCAGTCCCCACCATTCGCTATGTCGGGCTTATATAAAGGGGGGGTCTAGTTGGCTCTCCCCTGTTTCTTGTTTCGTGTCTGTAACCGCCGTCTTCTCTGCTTCGTTCTCAGTCGTCGTTTTGCTGTAGTCCTTCATCCTGGCTCTGTAGCCACTTCTCGGTCCCGGACGTCGTCAACCGTTACCCGTGAGGGTTCTTTCGAAATGGAACCCAATCTTGGTTCATCGTCTGATCAGAAGCACAATGTCGAATCCGTCGAAGATAATTCCAAGTATCAGGCCTTGGAGGCTGAGAACATTGCTGGCAAGGATCGAGCAGCGGAGCTTCTCCAGAACAGCCATGAACGGATCGTCGTTTCCGAGGCAGACAACACGAGGATCCTTCGAAAGATTGATTTGATGGTCCTCCCCATCATGCTAGGAGTCTACTTCCTTCAGCAGTTGGATAAATCGACCCTTTCTTACGCCAGTGTCTTTGGTCTGGTCGCCGATGCTCATCTCGTCGGCCAGGACTACTCTTGGCTTGGATCCATCGTTTACGTTGCTCAGTTGGTGATGCAACCCGTCATCGCCTACTTCTTAGTTAAGCTTCCTACCGGCAAGTTTGCAGGCGTCATGGTCTTCTGCTGGGGTGTGGTCTTGAGTTGCATGTGCATCGCCAAGGACTTCAAAGGGCTTCTCGCAGCTCGGTTCTTCTTGGGCTGTTTCGAGGCTTCTGTGGGCAAGTCTTACAATCAAGAGACCTTGCATGCTCTCGACTGACTCTTTCTTCAGCTCCGACATTCGTTGCTATCACCCAGATGTGGTGGCGTCGTGCGGAACAGACCAACCGAAACGCATCCTGGTATGCAATGAACGGTGTTACCAATATGGTCAGACTTCCTTATATCTTCGTCCAGCTCAAATACTAACACATGTCAAGGTCGGCAGTCTTCTAGCATGGGCATTAGGACATATCCATTCTTCTGCTCTGCATTCTTATCAGGTATGCTCTGGGTCGATGGTCATCGTGAATACTACTAACGGCTTGCGGATTATCTTCTTGGCTTGTGGTCTCGTCACCGTCGTCTTCTCCATCATAGTCTTGTGCGTCTCTGTACCTCTCTAACATTAGAATCTTTACTTATGCAAAGCACAGCTTCTTCCTACCAGACTCTCCAGTCGATGCCAAATTCCTCAACGACCGCGACAAAATCCTTGCCGTCGAGCGTCTTAGAGCAAATCAAATGGGCGTAGTCTCAACAGTTTGGAAATGGGAACATGTGAACGAAAGCTTGTTGGACCTGAAGACATGGTTCTGGTTTGCTTTAATCTTCTCCATCTCGTGAGTGCAAACGTGCAAACGTTGTTCTCTGTCTGACATCAGACCAGTATCCCCAGTGGTGGTGTTACCACCTTCGGCCCTCTTATTGTCAACTCATTCGGCTTTGACAGTTTCCACACCATCCTCCTCAATATCCCATTTGGTGCCGTTCAAATCATTGCCACCATGGGTGGAGCTGCATTCGCAACCTGGACCAAGAAGAAAGGTCCTGCCCTGATTCTTCTCTGTCTCCCACCAATTGCCGGTATTGTGATGTTGTTGTGCCTCGCTCATGACAAGGCAAATCGAGGGCCGCTACTTGTTGGTTATTATCTGGTATGCATCCCGTCATTCTAGAGTAGAAATAATGCTGACTTCTATTCAGATCTCATTTTACCCTGGCATCTGTAAGTGTTCACCCTGACCCACGATGTGTGTACTTGACCTGACATTTTACAGCGCCACTCATTTATTCCTGGTCATCTCAGAACACAGCTGGTGAGACCAAAAAGAAAACAACAACTGCCATGCTTTTTATTGGCCAAAGTGCTGGAAACGTAAGCACCACTTCCACATAGCAAGTTTCCGCTTACATGTCTAGATCATTGGCCCACATCTCTACACCACAGGCGAAGCTCCTTTATATAGACGCGGTTTAATTTCGAACTTATGCCTGTTTGTTATCCTCATCGTACTCACCGTGTAAGCAACCCCCTCTATCTTTTTCGGATCGACACGCTGATTATCAACTCACAGCCTAACGACTTTTTGGCTCATTTTCCTCAACAAGAAACATGCTACGAAGCGACGACAACTTGGAAAATCTGCCATCGTAGTCGATCGCTCAATGATGAATGCTCAAGAACGCGCTGTTGACGATTCAATTGAAGAAGAAACAGAAAGAGAAGGAGGAGAGAAAGCATTCGACGATGAAACAGATCTGAAGAATGAGGATTTCATATTCGTTTACTGAATAACCTCTACATCTCATACCCAGAAATACCCAACTTCCATTCGTTTAAATCCAACACTCTTGAAACCTTTCCAGTCTATCCCGACTCCTCGACCTAAACAAAATAATCCTCCAACGCCAACATAAGTAGCCACCATCCCATCTAATCTCACCTCACCCCACCTCACCCCACCACCTCACCACTCTATCCGCCCCTCTCAAACCGCACCCTCCTCCCCCTCTCAACCAACAACCCATCCACCAGCCCTTGTCTTGCCGCCACAAACAAATCCCTCACATCATCCACGTCCCTCAACAGCACATCCCTCACCCCCGCCCCCGCCTTCGAACTCATTAAGATCAAAATCCTCACATCCCCTCTATCCCACCTATCCCACCCCTCCTTCCTTTCCACCTTCTCATAAATATCTTCTTTGGAAGCCGAGTACGGGATCACGATCTCGTAGGAGGAGTCTGAGTTGGATCGGTAGAGCGACTGAGAGAGGTCCGATGCTCGATGTACGACTTTGAGCGTGATGTGTGATGTGTCTGGTGGATAGATGTAGCATTCGTCATCTTTATTTGAGCTTGAGCAGCGGGAGCAAGAGCATAATCGACGGTGGAGGTCTCGATCTCGACTGCGGCTTCGACTGCGACTCCGTTCTCGGGAGTGGTGGCGATGGCGAGAATGTGAATGGGAGTGGGAGTGTGAGTGTGAGTGGCAGCCGTGTTGGGAACAGGAATGAGAGTGAGAGCTGAAAGGCGAGAACGGAGAGCGGGAAGAGGAACGCCCGCGGGCGCGACAGCAGTCCAGCGTGCTGTGGTGTTGGTGTCCGTGGTGATGGTCTTCTGCTCCACTGCAGGGGGACATGAGTGGCCATTGGCGGTGGATGAGAGCTTGTCGCTGAAAATTGTTGCGGAAGGCTGACAAGGGGTCTGCCGACCCGAGGAGGGCGCGGTTGTTGATTAATGGATACATGTTCGTTGTGACTTTCGTCCTTTTGCCTGTTCTTGTTTTTCGTTTGAGCTTTGAGCTTTGAGCTTTGAGAGGAGAGAGGGAGCGGGTGCTTATATGGCCTGCCTTTGACCTATGATCAGTCTTGGCGGGGAGACAGCAAACTTCGTTCGAGTGGCTATGACAATTCTCGGAAATCAGAATCCTCTCGATTGGGGAGCATTCTCACGACAAAATCCGTGTTCAGCTGCCGACCAGTAACACAAAGTATGCAGTTTCCCGTTGGGTGGATCTCCTTGGAACCACGGAAGACTGAAACTGCCAAACTAAGCCAAAGATTAGGCATCAGGTGTGCGAGGGGAAGATTGCCCGGCGTGTTTGCTTCACAGATATTGGGTAAGAAGTGGGACTTGACGTCTTTTTTGGAATGACTCTGCTCGGTGAGCTGATTTGTCGGACCATAGTGTGATGCATGAGATAGACCGCCTTCGAGAAGTCGGAAGAGCGGAGATGCGTCCTTGGGTTTTCTAAAATGATGAGGCTGTTCGTGCTTGAGAAGCACATGTCGAGGTTGTCCAAAGCCGACGATGAAGTTGTACAAAGCCGAGACACACGTCCAGTGATGCCGAATCCAGTTACTACGGAAGAAGACATGATGCGACGGTAGAATTTGTAGGATGATATCTGGAATTTGCTCTTTGTTGTTTGTGGCGGCTTCCCTCGAGTTTTTCCTTTTTGGTATCAGCAGAAGATATCATGGCGTTGGGGTTCTAGTCCTTTGGGCTAACGTGGAATGCGCGGTGAGAATCTCACATCGGGTCCGCGTACTCGGCCATGGACTCATGACCGGTATTCTGGCCGGCGGTGTACAGTTCCCCATTGTGAGGCTGTCGAGATAGGAGACTGCAATATCGCATCTCCACACCTGCCAACGAGGTCCACGACTTCCACGACTACCATGGACGCCCGACCAGGCACAGCTGAATCATATATCAGAAAACATGTCGCAGCGCACACATTAAGTGCTTCTTATAATAGGCCGTCCAAGCACCGCATCAAAGTCTGAGAAATAGGAGACACCCGAAAATTTGTATTCATTGGCATAACAAGCGAACGAACATTTGAGCAAGCTCAAATCGCGACTTCTGCACATCGCTTGATGTTCGAAGCGCGTAACTGCCAAGCAACTTGAAGCGATCAAGTCGAAGTGTGCAAGCTTGGATAAACCGATCTTGGAGGAGAATCACTCGTGATCCATTTGATGTGGTTGATGGAATTGGTCATGCAGGTGGTGGAGTTCTAGGGCTGAGACTCTGAGCCATGACTAGCGGCGCTTTTCATTGCCGACTTCAAGCACGCCCACGCGAGCCACGCCTCGCGCCGCCCCTTGGGAGTTACGAAGTACTCCGCAGTCTTCACATCAACAACCAGGACCAGGCATTGTAGGCAATGATTCCCGGCTCAGGGAGTGGCACAGCGTGTGCTGCGCCAATAGAAATCACGGGGTCGGAAAGTTCGGCGAATGACAGCAGTTAATTGAGGGGCCTGGAGAAGTTGGGGGCCAAGCGCCTGTGTCAAACCCTGGACTGACTGCCACTCAAATGAGAGATGATCCGCGTCGAGCACGAGCATACTTAGAGAGCAAGACTGCCTGAAGTCGTGGAAATACCTGTTTCTGTTCCTGTTCTTCGGCCTCTGTGAGTTCTGGTCGCGTTCTCCGCTCAAATGACGACCAAGACCACTTCAGGAGCCAACATCCCTCTTACCACGCAGTTCGCGCCCTCGCCGTCGTGCTTGACTGATTTGTACGCAACGACAGACAAGATATTCGTCACGGACGCGATAGGTTATGCTCAACTTGGGCCACCGGCGAACGCGGCATGCCAGCCTTCCGGATGGGACTCGACATCACAGTACTTCTCGCCTGGAATATGTCCTAGCGGATACGCAGTGGCATGCTCCAATATTGTGGGAGTCGAGACGCAAGCAACATGTTGCCCAATAAGCTGGTCGTGTCAAATATCGAACAATTGGCCTCAGTACTCCACGGATGCATGTACAGTCAATGCATCAGATCTCCCTGGTTCTTCGCTGATGTTTACATCGGTGAATGGGACGAGTACGACAACGTATGCAATGAATAACTCTCAAGCTGGTGGACTGAACGCATACGGTCTTTCGATTCGATGGAAAGCAGCAGATTTCGCTACAACGACCTCTTCTCCGACCTCTTCCTCGACTTCATTGTCGGCGAGCCCCTCGACATCACCCACTACAAGTACAGCTGCCTCCACAAGTTCAGCAGCCTCAAACCCAAACACCTCTTCTGGACTATCGTCAGGAGCAAAAGCGGGAATCGGTGTCGGGGTAGCGATTGGTGCTTTAGTTATCTTGGGAGCACTGTTTATGTTCTTCCGGAGGTATCGACAACAAACCGGTGGAAAAGCTCTGACGGAATCTGTGCCTGTCGAGCACAAGAATCCATATGCTGGGGCCAATGCTGGGGCTGCCCCGCCGGTCTATCACGAGGTTGACGGCTCAAGTGCTGTTCGTTCAGAAATACAGGGAACTCCTCGTTCAGAGTTGCACTGAGGTACTTTAGGATGGTGGCATCGTGGATGTGCGTGAGTTAAAATTGAAGGACGAAGGATGATCGCTGATGTTGTCCCTAATGTTTATAGAGCGTCGAGACTTCTCTGTATACCCTCTGAGCGCTTAGCCTTAGGACAGCCACAATGGAACGTGGATTGGTTTCTGTACAAGAGTATCATCGAAGGAACTCCAAAGCACAGGGACTAGACGTGTGCTAATCGTTAGGTCGCCAGGCTGCTGACATGACTGACTTCAGTCTCTGATCATCTCGTAAGAGCAAGACTATCTATCCCAATGATATATTGGGATGACGCGGTAGAATAATATGTGTGACCTGTGCCTCTTCGTAGAATCCAGACTTCAAGAATCCGTTTACGGAAGGTCGAAAAGGAGGGGCGAGTGTGGAGTTTCTTCAATCTGTCCTCAGCCACCGCAGTTTCTCGGATGGGCCAGACAGGCTAGCGCCAACGCCAAAAAATCTCGGCCGGCGGCATCTTTGCTCTCGGATTGCGACCATCATCTTCTGCCTGCGAACACAAACCGAGCATCGATTGCTACAAAATTCGCAACGCCCTCTTCCTCTTCTCCCGCTGGTCGCATTCGATTTCGACCCGCCTTTCAACCTGAATCAATCCCTTGGACATCCCTTCTCTCGCCCACAATGGTGTCTCTCAGCCCTCAAGTGTACGCAAAGCCTGCCCAACTTCGGAGCTCTACTGACTGATTGCGCAGTACCAACTTGGTAATCATCCTCGTGATGATGCAAGTCTCCAAGAAGATCCCTATGGAAGACCCCAACGTCCTGATGCTCATCCGCGGCATGTACATTCTGTCCAATGTCATCATCGTATCTATCTACGCCTACGTCCACTTCGTGATCAATAAAAAGAAAGGTGTGTTTTGCTGGCCTTGTTGCAAATACTATGAATAACTGAATGATAATTCTTTAGACATGACTACTCTTAAATACGTCGAGCAACCCCAGATGGGATCCACCGAAGAGCCGAAGTTGATCACCACCACCGTCCACGCCTACGATGTCGCACAAATGAAGACCCTCTACAAGGCACAATTGATGGGCGTTGGAATGATGTGTGTCATGCACCTATATTTCAAATATACGAACCCTCTGATTATCCAATCGATCATTCCTCTCAAGAGTGCATTCGAGGGCAACATGGTTAAGATTCACCTCTTCGGAAAGCCCGCTTCTGGCGATCTCAAGCGTCCTTTCAAGGTCGCTCCAGGTTTGATGAGCACTTTGCAAGGTGGGACTGCTGCCGAGGCGCAAGACAAGAAGTCGATTGCTGCAGCCGAGAAGGCTGGTCGTGGAGGCGTCAAGGACGAGTAGATGTCTGTTTCTTCGAATGATTCTTGGAACATAGATATAGGGATACGTATGCATAGGGCTAGGCGGTGGTATATTGGAAACGCAATGCAAATCGGCGTTGAACCTCGCATCGCGTTTGTATGTTGTCGCGTGACACATTTCCTCTTTGACTGATATGCGTCCATCAAAGGCCAACGCTTTTCTGTGCATCGTTAAGAGGTGATATATTGCAAATCTCTACCTATATTAAAAACTAATATCAAGCTTTATCTCCCCCAAAGTTATAGTGCGGTGAATCGTGACTTCGCGTTTAGGTAAGCGCGTCATCGAGGCTACTATCCTTTTGAACCACGTTCGCCACCATTTCAGCCTCGTCATCGATTCTCCTCTACACCACATTCATCTACCATGGAAACACCAGCTACGCCTCCACCAAAAGTTATTCTGCGCCAGCAGGCTATCTCTCCCCCAACACCCGAAATCACACGTAGAATAGTACGCCCCAGATTCCCATCTCCTCTCGCGGCTACTGACTCACTACAGGAAGAAAATAGACTGAAAGCCAAAGCCCTCCGAGAAAGATCCATTGCCGCACAAGAAGCCGCAGCATCCCAACCGACCGCACGAACACCCTCCGGATTCCTCGCAGAAGACATCTCCGCAGGGCGGAAACGAAGCCATGCTGCACTCTCAACTTCCAGCGTCCCAGAGACGAGTCGCGATGCACGAATCACTCCGACGAAGGATGATGGCATACAGCCGGCTAGGAAGTTCAAGAAATATGTCGATCACGATTTCAGCAAGATGACGGACACGAAGGGTGGGTTCTTGAGTGCTGAGGATGATCCGTTCAATAAAGCATTGCACGCGCCGAAGGAGGGGGAGAAGCCTGCGCATATGACGTTGAAGGAATGGGAACGGCATCAACTGCTGAAAGGATTACGGAATCGGAAAGAGGGTCTTTTCGAGCCTGGTCTTGGGCTGGGAGCAAAAGAGAAGGGCAAGAAGTGTAGGGAGTGTGGAAGCTTGGAGATTGATTGGCAGTGGGAGGATGTCTTAAAGTGCGATATTTGTCACAGGTGCAAGGAGAAATATCCGGAGAAGTACAGCCTTCTGACGAAGACGGAGGCGAAGGACGACTACTTGTTGACTGATCGTAAGTCTCATTCTGTGGTTTTCGGGCAAATGCTGATTGAATCCGACAGCTGAACTCAAAGATGCCGAACTTCTTCCTCACCTCTCGAAACCCAATCCACACAAGTCGCATTGGCATGACATGATGTTATTCCTACGATATCAAGTTGAAGAGTATGCATTCAAGACGAAGTGGGGATCTGCTGAAGCGCTGGATGCGGAGTTTGAGAAGAGAGAAATCGACAAGAAGAAGCGGAAGGAGGACAAATTCAAAAGCAAACTACAGGAATTGAAGAAGAAGACTAGGACAGAAGCATATAGACGGAATAACCGAGGCGGCGGAAAGGTTGGCCAGTTCGGTGATCGAATAGGCGGGGGAAAGCACGAGCACGAGTGGGGCCAGACGGTAGAGAATGCTGATGGTAACAGCGTTAAGACATGTGTCGAGTGCGGGATGGAGGTTGAGGAATTGGAGTTCTGATGATGATGCATTAATTGCTATTTGGCTTGAGCATTTATGATTCAGATTATGGTCATCTGTCCACAATGGTTTAGCTCAGGGGTTCGGTGTTGTGATACAGAAAATGCAAACTCAAATTCCTCGCGTGACTTCTAACAGGTTAATGCTAACCTAGCAAGGTGCAAACTTCATGAAAACGATGTAATAGAATAGTCGTTGTAATATTCCACGACTCTGCCGACAATGGGTTCAAAAGCGGCACATCAAATTCGTTAAAACAGCACCCTGATGGCACGGTCCCATTGAGGCCTGATGCTTGAGTTGTGGCCTTAATCCCCGTCGCGTACAGATCTCGGTTCTTGGATTGAAGCTTTGAATCAACCTTGCCCGTTCCCTAGCAAACTCAAGCTCTGCCAACGCGATCCAGCAGTACGAATCTGCTGCAGAGCACCTCAAGCAATTGCTGGAGCTGCATCGCTCATCCACAAACCTTTTCACACCCTACGACGATATACGGCGTCATGAGCAATTGAGCGCGCCTGCCAACAAGCTTAGGGGCTCCTCGACGCCGATTTGCGCCAGCAACGATACCGGTAGATGCTCATGTTCATCAAAAGGAGGTGTGCGAACAGAGTGCGTGTAGAGGTGGTAGCGCGCCAGGACATCTCCTTGCACCGACTGTGAGGTCACGATGGCCTGGCCGTCGCAGTCTGGCATGGGCCTGGGCTCTAACGGAGGAAGCAGTGGAGGTGGAGACGGTTCACAACAGGTGAATCAACCGCAAGGCACCGAGTATACTCTGCAAGGTATGGAATTATTCTTTCTCAAGAAGCTGTGGCTTGGAAAAGGCGCTCACATACTTCAAATAGGTGTTATGCGATTCCTCCAGACCGAATGGCACAGACACGAAAGAGATCGCAATGCCTGGGAAATTGAACGGCAAGAGATGAAAGGGCGGATAGCAAGGTTAGAGGGCAGTACGAGGAAAAGTGATTCCAGCAACAAGAGCTTGAAGAAGTACATTAATATGTTGGAGGATGCTTTGAAGAAGCGAGACGACCAAGTCAAAGCTTTGAAAGCTGGGAATGAGGTCCAATTGAAGGAGTCGATTAGTGAAGGGAAGACGAAGGAAAGTCTGGCCGTGAAACGGGAACGACGTAGGTTCTATTCTGACCTAGTGATGTTCCACACCGCTGATGACTGTCTAGCCATACAAGAAAAACCACATAATTCGTTCTTAGATACAGAAGAAGATGAAGGCGGGGAGAGGCTAGAAGAGGATCCTGACCGATCAAGCTTGAAAGGATTCATGGACAAGACACAAGGGGAGCTCACGTATCTCATGGTATCACCCTCGAATCCTTTGCCACCCCGAGACGCTCCGGACGAAATGTTGCTGCAGCCACCCTCTTTCAGCAGTGCTCCTGGGCAACAGAGTCTTGAAGAGATATACCAGCAGCAAGCACGGCAGAAGAACATGCGAGAGTCGAACCTTTCTCGACCGTCTCCATCACCGAACCACCACCCGCCTCCGGTTCCGTCAACGACTACTCTAGCGGAAAGACTAGCCGTGAGAAATTCAAATGTCCCAGTCTCAAGCTCCCTGGCGGATCAGCAGCCATTGCCCACAGCTTCTGCGCAGGAGTGGTCTTCGACTTTCCAGGTCTCCGATCAAGTCCCAGAAGAACAGGTTACGAAGATCAACCATAGTTATGACGCATACGGACGAGAAATCAATGCGGAAGAATCAGAACCCAAACCGAAGACTGAAGCAGATGGGTGGGATTTCAATGATGCTGCAGAGTTTCCAGAACCTGAAGCAAAGCCAGCGCCACAGAGACCCGACACGGACCTTTTCCCCATTGCCCAAGAGCCTCCCAAGTCGCCGAATCGAGGACCGAACTCTCATAGAAGGAAAGGATCTATGTCGCGAAGGAAGAGTGCGGATCATGAGCTGTCACTGAACCCTACGCAGAAAACTGATGGTAGTAACTTCAAAGTCAGATTCGGCTTGAGAGGCCATTTGGATGCCGTGCGATCCGTCATTTTCACTGGCGGTGGAAGTCCTGGGGAGCCAGAGATATGCACGGCTGGTGATGATGGAACAATCAAGAGGTGGATCCTGCCAGCTCGGTATGAGAACACCGGAGGAATGCACACGAGCTCCAACGATCTTGATGTCCAGAGCTATTTCACGCACCGAGGCCATGCAGGGGCAGTTATGTGCTTGACATCCTGGTCGCCATCGCAAAACTTTTCAAGCGGTGGACGTGCTCAGGGTGATGGATGGATATTCTCTGGTGGCCAAGATGCCACCGTTCGTGTTTGGGAACGAGGTAGGGTCGATCCAAAAGCGACTCTTGATGGTCATACAGATGCTGTCTGGACTGTCTGCGTTCTTCCTGGAACTACTGGCGCCGTTTTTGGACAGAACAATCCTTATGGAGGACCTGACCGAATCTTGCTTGCATCTGGAGCTGCAGATGGAACTGTGAAACTCTGGTCTATAAGTGCACCGCCACAATTGATGTCTCCTCAAGGCGGCAGTGGGCGGAGAGGAGGACGTGTGCGTGGGAATTCGATGTCATCTGGCTCGGCTTTCCCAACCTCGCCACAACCAAGTGTAGCTTCCAATGCTCCTTTCAACCATACTCTAATCCACACAATCTCCAGAGCAAACAGCACCGCGTCACCAACATGCATCACTCCTCTGTCGGCCTCTGGTGATGCTTTCGTCGTTGCCTACTCGGATGCAGCAGTACTTGTATATGATACCAGAACTGGCGAAGAGGTAGCTGCTATGGCTAGCTTGGAAACATACAATAACACCGTTGCGACTGGCGTGAATGCTATTGTGGCAACAACAAATGGACTTGATGGGTCGTTGACTTTTGATTCAAGTCGTGGCTTGGCAGAGGACGACGGCGTTGTTGGAGGTGCGACAGGAACCAGTGGCGGCGTTGAAGGCATCATCATATCTGGTCACGAAGACCGTTATATCCGCTTCTATGATGCCAATAGTGGTGAGTGTCCCTTGTCGAGGCACCCGTCGAAATTATATTCACGTTTAGCAGGTCAATGCACGTACAACATGCTTGCTCATCCAGCCGCGATCTCTGGGCTTTCGTTGTCGCCCGATGGTAGAGAACTGGTCAGCGCTGGTCACGATGCGAGTCTTAGATTTTGGAGTCTTGAAAAGAGGAGTTGCATCCAGGAGATTACCAGCCACAGGCTGATGAGAGGGGAGGGGGTCTGCTCCGTCACTTGGAGCAGAGATGGAAGGTGGGTAGTGAGTGCAGGAGGAGATGGCGTGGTCAAAGTTTTCGCCCGATAAATGATTCTGTCTGGCGCAGGGAGGATGGCTGGGGAGGACGTATGTGTTGTGATGAGAATACCGAATACCCACACTTCTCCGTTGTACTTCCGGGATCTACATTGGCATGGACTGGTAAAATGCATTGGGAATTGCATTGATATGCTATGCTCTGCGTTGAACGAATGGAATTGCAATATGGACGCGAAGATGAGAGATGAGATGAGACGAGACACCCTGTAGTTTAGATCATACCATAGCGTACCTTTTCGTTTAACGGGAAGGAAGAAAGATAATTGTACAAAATGGATACCATACCAGCAATATCAGCAATAGTCTTGCTCCTCAAACCGAGTAGATGCTTCCCCACAATTGCAGTTGTCCACCTCCACATCTCCACATCCCGCACTCCACACCTGGGTGGACCCCCAAGTTTGTCAAAGAATCTGCTCGAGGCTAGGTATGGCTTGAAATCATTACTGCGAGTACATCCCTTTTATTCTGGATCTCACACAATTCTCGATGAGCTATATTGATACCCACTAGACTCAGGATAAATCTTTTCTTTCGCTAGCTCCGTTCTAGCCTCTGCACGTAAATAGCTGCTGCTTTAACTTGAGCTTAGTGTGAGCGTACCCAAGCTGAGGGTGAGTAGAGACTGAGTACCCTTCATATCGTTAAGAAGATCTCCTTTCCCAAATTGGTAAGATGGAAATAGAAACAAAGCTTCACCAAATCGATCCGGGTGGCGATGTCGTTATAGAGGTTCGAAATACTAACCTCACTTTTGGAGTGTGGGACAAAACATGAGACTCTTGATCTTCCATACCAATTCTGGCGAAAAAGAGAAATGTTTCCGTTGATGGTTAAGTAGAAGAGACTTGAGATGCTCGTTTGCTGTTTCCGAGAGTGTTCGAATAATTCGCTACGTAGATGCGGAGTTGTTCTCCGCTGTAGCAAGCTCTCCCATGTAATGCCAGATAGTACCCATGTGCTTCACAGTGTTTGTCCAATCTTCTAGCTTAGGATATATCTTCTTAAAATATTTGCCGCCCGAAAAATCTGGAAGACCAGTTATACCCGCCAAATGTCCCATAGAGTGATCAACATCGATAGGCGTTGGAAGACTAATCACACCTAAACACCCTCTAGCCATCATTCTAACATGTCCCGAACCATCGGATCATTAGTCGTACCATCGGCGAGAAAATGAACCTTACTTGAGGATCTCCAAATTCTTCGTCATAAATGCAGCGTGAAATGGCGGGCCGTTGAAGGCTTTACCGTTGATGGTGGCTCCGTGGCCAAGGAGGTATTGTACACCGTCGATATAGCCTTGGTAGACTGCAGCTCTGAGCGGGCTTGCATGATCCTTAAACCGTGGTGTACCGGTCAGGATCAGCTCCTCCCTCAAGAAGAGCCTCCGTTGTGGGGATACAGCCAGCCGTGGCGGCTTGCGATGAGTGGTGTCGATCCTTTAGCCTTCTGACATATTACTAGCGAGTGCCTGAAATAAGCGCAACATCATTTTGAAACTTCTTCTGAGGAAAGCTTTCGCGATACTAACGATTCACCCCTACCCTATGTCTTTCTAGCTCTTTAGTTGAAAGGAATTGAACATCTCGAGCTAATTATGATCAGCGACGCGGCGCTTAGTAGCGCCAGATTCTATTCTTTCGCACGGGATCTCGATTAAGGTTGCAAACCGTGACGCGGTGTCCGCCCGTCTACGGCGGTCAAATGTTGTGCTACGCCGTGTCGCATCTACTATTTAAGAAGACTCAGAGCGGATTAAATATTGGAAAGAGCTGACTAGCAAACATATCTACTCACTCAATATTATATCTATTTGACTTATCGACAAGTAATCTGCAATGGCACAGCTTTCAAAGCAACAGCGGAAGACAGTTCTCATCACAGGTTGTTCAGATGGAGGCCTCGGTGCTGCACTTGCGGTAGCATATCACAAAGCTGGCTACCGGGTATTCGCTACGGCGCGAAATCCGTCGAAAATGGCTGCTCTAAAAGCTATGGACATCGAGACACTAACATTAGACGTCGTGTCTGACGAGTCAATATCAGCCTGTGTTTCTGAGGTCACGAAATTGACCGGAGGCACACTGAACGTCCTCCTGAACAACGCTGGTGCTCAGTATAACATGCCGATCTCAGATCTCTCGATTCCCGACGCGAAGAAAATTTTCGATCTAAATGTCTGGTCCTGCATCTCTACCATCCAGGCATTCATACCTCTGCTTATGAGAGCTGAGGACGGCGCGATGGTGGTGAACCATACCTCTGTCGGATCAACGGCAGGTCTTCCGTTCCAGGCCGCATACAATGCATCCAAAGCAGCCTTGGCCATGTTCTCAAATATCCTTCGTCTGGAGCTGCAGGGATTCAACATCAAGGTCGTTGATCTGAAGACTGGCGGCGTGAAGTCCAACATACTCGCCAACTTGACACACACAGAGTTACCATCGAACTCGATTTACGCTGCTGCGCGGGATGATGCCCAAAAGATGCTATCGGGCGAGAAGCTGAAATCTTTGAAAGGGACCTATGTAGAGGCTGATGTTTGGGCAAAGGGGGTGGTGAAGGATCTTACTAAGTCGAAGCCGCCGTATCAGATCTGGCGGGGTGGGAGTGCTTGGTTGGCATGGCTATCGACTTTCTTGCCTGTCGGCTTGTTCGATGGGGAGTTGAAGAAGGTCACTGGGCTGGATGATGTTATTCGTAAGATCAACGAGGCTAGAGTGAATGTTGATTCCTCGGAAACTTAGACTGCAGAGTTAGGATGGGTGCTAAAGGTTGGGGTCCACTAGTTGCACATAAGGGTAGATCTGATTGCACAAGAGCTTGTATTATGTATCTGGGTTTTGTCTGCCCTGCCAGAGGGCTTCTTTTTTATTTTCTCTCTTTGACATGCATGGCCCTGGATTTCTATTTGCCTGCTTCGTATATGAAGCAGTTGGACCTTGCACTACAAGGGGGAGATCATGATATAGAAGAAGCAGTGAGATTTATGAGAGAGACGAGAGTCTGGTTTGGACATTCGACTGAAAATATGTCGGATACTACGCCAAGCAATTGTGGCTGGCCACCGATGTGAACGTGAATTGAGCATTGACTGTGGCAAAACGATCAGGCAATAACGCAATTGATGAAATGAGAAGATGTCCGGTCTTGCTTGGCCATCTAAGAAGAACCGTCCTGGATTTTTAGAATACTGGCTCAAATTGAGGTAAGTACAAGTCCACTCGAAGAATTGCCTCGTCGAAATTGAACCAAGTTGAACTCAATTCGAGGTAGATGTTACTGAAGAATAATCAGAGTAGAGCAGTCGCTCCCTCTATCTAAATACAACGTGTAGCACTTGCCATGAACGATTGTCTCCAACAAGAGGGATCATAATGAGCGACGAGGAGATGGATGAAACCGTACAAGGAGCAAGGACTAATCTCAATATTCAGTTGAGGCTAGCACGGTTTGATTAGGTCTGCATGCAGGATAGCACTAACTGCCTACAGCGACTGATCAAATCTTCTTGATAGAATTCCTCCCATCTCCATCAACATCAAATCCACTAGAAAGTCAACGGCATCTAATGTCTAGTCCGAGGAGGAACAATCGAGTCTGGTCGTCAATTTGGAGCCCTAGAGAGAGTGGACCGAGATACTAGGAGGTGTAAAAGACCCCGAGGAATGGGCGTCAAGAACGTGGCGTAAGCAGCCCCGAAACCCTTGAAGGCAGCCCAAGATCCTTGATTTGCGGCAACATTATGTCGGAGGCTCAGCAAAACCTCAACGGACTGGCAAAATGCAGCGCGCAGAGGCATCTGTCGACTATTATTTCTAACTTAGAACTGTATCTGTGTGCCTTTCGGTATAGAATGGACTTCGTATAGAGTGAGTCGATTTTCCTCTCGGATGTATACATTGTGATTGATACATGGAAGGCGTGTACTGTATGTACATAGCCAAATGTGGATTCTCGGTGCTTCTCCTCTTTAGAATAGCCCGTCTGCTTCTAGCTTTGACCAACATGTCCTCCCTTATATCTGACGCGAGAACTCTGCTCACGCAGCTTTGGAAGGTCCGTAGGTCGGATAATATATACTTTCGCGTTTTGTGCCTCACCGCCGAGAAGTGTGAGAGGCTCTTAACGAAGATCTAGGACCGTAGAATCCTGAAAGAGGGACGGCAATGGATGCCGAGCTTGACTTCCAAATATGCGTTCCACGGGACTTCATTTTGGAATTGGGTATCTCTGGGCTGACGTTTTGCTGGATCCCTTTTGACTTCCAGGACTTGTTCATCGGGAAGGGCTTCAGCCCGTAGCCTAGGGGCAATTTCGTACTGTTCAAACAGCGAGACAAATCGGTCTGCGTGTAAATCCCAATGACTTGCACAAAAGCCTAACGCGAATGTTGATATGTAGCCTAACGGACCTGCACCAACAGTAGCATCAGCGCTCTTTCAAGTTGTCACACAGTAGCTTGGAATATCAAAACACTTCATCCTGATCCTCTGGTTCTCTGAAATCACCGTAGAGCACTTCACAGACTCCACCCAGTGGAACATCCATCACAGCATCTGTTCCTTGGCTCCAGATTGCCTTCCATTCTTTGATACTCTTCTCGGCCCTGTCTCCCTTATCCCATCGATCAGCTCGTTCCCTTTTCTCTTTGCTTTTGTCCTTAACGCCAATATGACTGCCACCTAATCTTCCTTTTCCATCAATAGTTGCCACATTCGCCGCGTCGTCAATGATTGTCTCGATACTGCTCAATGGCAGAGTCAAATATCCTGTGTTGTAGCTTGCCAAGGCGACATAGATGTAGACCAGCAGCATCACTAGAAACGACGGAAGTGCCAATGACCACCATCGGTTCGGATAGTAGTAAATGCCAAGCGCATGTAGGAATGGCGAAGGAAGGTATGACCAGAGCAGGTACATCAAGAAGCTGAGCGAGGAGAAGAGGTAGAGCACGAAGCCATAGTATTCGTAGGTAGGGACTTTGGGAGACGCTCGAGGGACGGGTTCGAGCTCATTGTCGGAGCTATCTGGTGTCGTCGGTCTTGAAGGTCGTAGGAGAGAGGTCAAGGAGGGCGATGGGGGGAGGGGTGTTGGAGGCCGACCATAGAATGGTGGTGCGAAGAAGTTGTGTTGGAGAGGCGGTGGTGATGGAGAGGAACTTGAGGAAGACTCTCCGCGGAAATGAGACTGAAATACTGCGTCATCTTCGTCCGACGATGATCCCATCGTGTCAGTTAATCCAAGCCCTGTGTGAGGTAGCTATATGAAGATGTTGAAACTCGAATCGCAACTTCGAAGCTGTCCATTCCGATACGAACAACATCGTCTTATCGGTTAGCACGTGATGAGAGTCTCTTCAAAAATGAATAACAAATCACAGCGATTATAGTTTAACTTGATTTCAATTGTGAGATCAGTCAAGTATATGGTCTTCCAGTTCGACAAGATCCCATGAGAATCAAAATCTGAGGGGGGAAATGTGTTGTCGTGATTTTAATTGTTTTCGTCTCGATTGAGTAGGCCAAATGCAGGCTAATTTGGGCGTTGCTCATCAGCCCCCAACCTCCTGAAATTCTCAATCACTCGCTCACTTCACGAGCGCGAAGTTCGCTATCCATTCGAAACATTCCGTAGGAGTCTAATACTTGTCCATTCGAGGATACAGTCGCCATGCCGATTAATTGATTCGCTCTGTCGTCGCAACGAGCGCCTTGATAGCCGCTTTGTATCGATTGACGCACACAACCCGCAACTTTTTCTCTTTCTCGCTCATTGCAGTTGCTTTTGCTACCTAATCAGGTCTACTTGAACTTTGATTTCTCTTCTTGTCTTTCGGTTTTCAATGCTGTTCTTGCTGCTTCTAGAAGCCTCGAAGTTCGAGATCCCTGCAAAGCTACTACCGGTAGTACACCGTGCTAGCATTGCGACACTTTCCAAAATTCACGTCACTGCTTGAAACTTAGGTGTCTGTTTCATCTTTGATGATTGTGTATTTCTCTTAGAACTTCTATGCTATAGTTCGACAGTCTATGTGCTTACCCGCTTCTTTCCTTGCGCCCTGGAACACATTAAAATATATCTCTGGAGGGCCCGTCACGATTATGAGGCAGTCCTCAGTACTCTATGGTATGCTACACACCATTACTTGCCCTTTCTTCAATCACATCGTCAAATACAACAGCAAGCCTCTGAAGTGCTTCCTCGCTGATCTGATAGTGGAGGACGAGGCGTCTTCCACTGAGCTTCACGCCATATCTTTCCCCGATCTTATTGAATCTATCCTTACTGACACCAATGTGTTTCAGATCTATCCAGACAATGTTGGTCTCCTGTCGTTGGCTCAACCTTCCACCTCTTCCCATCCACATTTCAGCCACCTTTCTCGCCATAGAATGCACATCCCTCAACTTTTCCCCAGCATCTCGACCCCCGACTCCTATCCCGAACGTCTCATCTACTGCTGAGCTTGCAGCTGCGCTCAACACTCCCGCCTGTCTCATCCCGCCCCCCAACGCTTTCCGCATCCTCCTCGCTCTTGCAGCGAAACTAGCATTCCCAACAATCATGGCTCCCATTGGGGCGCCGAGACCTTTACTAAAATCAATGGTAACGCTATCAAAGCAGCTGGCGAAATTCTCCAGACTTCCAGCTCCAGTTGCCACAGCCTCCCACAGGCGCGCACCATCCAAGTGGAGTTTTAATTTATTGTTGTGCGACCATTGAGAGATCCTTTCCAGTTCCGGTAACGGATGGACTAGCCCTGCAATAGTATTTTCTAAACTTATGATTGCAGTCGGGCAGTGATGTATATCGTCACTCAGCACGACGTTCTTCTGGATATCTTCCAGCGTCAAGAACTCACTGTTGGTTGGACTAACGCTGTGAACCATTGCACCGCAAATGCTGGCTACCCCCCCGGCTTCCCAGTTGACGACGTGAGAGCGAGTATCACAAAGCACAGCATGTGGAGGTTGTGTAAGATGTGTTCGCAATGCCACGATGTTCGCCATGGTGCCCGAAAGAACGAATACTCCTGCTTCGTGGCCTAGGAGATCTGCAATTCGTTGTTCGAATGAAGATGTTGTCTTGTCTTCATTATAAACATCGTCTTGTAGTGTAGTGTGGGTTATTGCTTGGAGCATAGGCACTGTTGGTCGTGTCACCACGTCGCCTGCCGAAGGAAGTCAGTCGGGAAGTTCATGTTTGGCATTGTCCCTCAAACTTCAAACTTGACTCAAATACAAATGACCGACGAGCTTGGGCACACGAGACACATACTTCGAAAGTCAAATTGGGCGGAACCGGGATGGCTCCATTGCGTGGAAGCAAACGTGATCCGTTCAAAGATTTGATCACTATCGCCCTCGTCTCCGGCTCCAGTTGACTGCGCCATGGCAGCGACTGCGCTTTGCATTCTGCGGGGTATGTAAGGACAAGATGCATACTTTGGGCCTAAGTTTCTTGGAAGCACCGTTTTCTGACGACGGAGGAACAATTCATGTCGGACGAGCGAGTGGAACAATGTCATCTTTGCTCTCTTTAGTGGTTGATACTGGGCGTTAACGAATGTGTGTGGAATCTCGCTTCTGGATTTCTCAGAGAATGGGCTTACGGCAAAATATCTACGATTCAACAAGCCCAGAGGGAGAGCGTCACGGTGTCCGCCCTCGGACTTTGTCAAGATGTGCCATCTGATATGTATTCAAGATTTGGAATTCTTCTCCGGTACCCGAGCAAGTCGAGCCTTATTTAGCGTGGAGTCAGCGAACCAATTCTCAGCCAGATATGGTATCTCAGGGCGGACAGGGGGAGGGCTGAAGTTGCGTACTCGCCATTTGGGGTCGGACCCGAACCTCTCTATTAGGATATTCTCATTCAGCGACCACGGAATCAGCTTCTTTCTCTCGACTTCCAACACCGACGCGGCACAGTGTTATTCTTCTGCCGTACACTTGTCTAAAGCTGCAACAGAAGGCATGTTGGACGGTTGATCCTAATGAGGTGCCGACCCCAACCCGAGGAGACATGAATTTGGTGATAACAGTGAGCCGCGATATTTGCTGCTAGTGGGCACTTGAAGTTGGGAAAGTTGGAAAGGCCCCTTGCATCGGTGGTATGTCCGCTTTTAGTTTTCGACCTTCTCGTCCTTTCTCTTCTTCATCAATTGAGGGTGGGGATGCAAGTGATCCGCGAATGTCAGGTTCTTCAATGACCGAAGCGAAGTCCGTTTCTATAGGCCTACCCGATACGACATCCGTGATCCAGACAATATGTGGAGATCTTTGACGCGCTTGCGGAAGCGAAGAGCTGCATGACGGCCCTTGTGCCTGTCAGCCGCATGGTCTCTCCTAGCTGGCGGCCTTCATCAGCAAGTCAACTACTCTGTGTCGGCAAGGAGTTGATGTTTCTGACCACCCTCTCGGTGAATGTTACATTCTGTCCGTCTCAGCTCCGAGGGAAGCGCAGTGTCAGGAGAAACATACTTTCACGATGAAAGTCATGTAAGCGAAGATCGAGACTTGAGCTCTTCCATGGAGACTAGCGTTCTCGATGGGTGCGTGGGTATACTTTTGGTCCTAAAGCCAAATTTACGCAAGATGGTGTGAGTTAGGTCAATTTATAAACCCTACAAGTTTAGGCCAAGCCAGGCTGGGCAATTAATTAGAGTGTTTACTTGTCTTATTATCATATTAAGCTATATCCGTGAACTTTTTCCCTTGAGTATTAAGTAAATTGAAAGTTAATAATCATCTTTTAGGGTGTTGTTAGCAATAATGCAAATTAATCAACCAAAAAGATTATATTTACTAGATCAGAACGAGTCAAGAACTCGACCCTAGTTTCTCTCGTCCGAACAAACCGAACAGACCTATCAAAGCTCGGCTCGAGGATATCTTAACACGAAGTTGGCTAGTTCAAGCTAAGCAGCCGGCAGTCCACCAAAAGCATTTATGGAGACACATGCAGCCACGGAGAGGAATGCTCGAAGCGGACGCGAGTGTGGAGTTGTTGGTAGGGTGGAACTGCATTGTCCATACCGCTTTCTTCGAGAAGTATTTTATGAATACGCCACCGTATCTACATAAGATGCATCATCTAAGCCATCCCCGCATGGTGATTGAGTAAGACACATATGATTGGACTTCTTGCCGTTGCTTTGCTCGAAAGTGTTACCCACATTTCAAGGATTTTATCCTTGCTTTGAGTGAGTGAGACGGCGGGATACATGGATGCTATCTCAAGATCTCACTTCCTGCTTCCATTAGAATTTACTTCTGCCTTGAGCCTCTCATAAAGAATCATTCTTTTGGCACGAGTCGGACGTCAGGGAGTAGCGTGCGGTGTTGGCAAGTGGTTACTGCACGGTAGTTGCAGCTTCAGGGACAGGAATCTTAGCTTATATTGCAGGTGAAGGCGTAACGTATTGCGCATGATCATTTGACAAGTCTCAGATATCGAATAAGCAAGTGCATGGAACGATCCCTTAGTTGACTACCGAAGCTTGGGTCATACGCTAAAATTTCGATTGATTGGATTGTTCAGTCAAAACTCCCCTCCGTTCTCGGCAAAGGGGGCCGAAGAAAAACTCCTAGCTATTAATACGTGCTTCTCGACCGCATGATTTTTCTTACATGTTGATAATTTGAGATATGTTTTCTATCACGATCAAGCAGGGTTCTCCTTTCCATGCTATTGCAATAGAGAAGGGCCATGATCCAGCACACTTCTCTATCTTCTCAGGAGACGTTATATCCTCGCTGGAGCCGCGGAATCCTTCACCCTCTGAAGAGACTCTCGCACGGTTGGAAGAGTTAGGATTGCGACTTGTCGAGAATGGATTTGTGAAGTGGCGCGAAGATGCGTCCTTCCATCCGAGAAATTGGAGAACATCTAGAAAAGCATTCGACGTGTCTCTGGTCTTGCTGCTGGATCTTTTCACGTGAGTTTCCGCCTTCTTGACCTCCACCATTGCTTATCCAAACCAGCACTGCAGTCAGCTCCTCGGGACCATCGGTTGCTGAGGTAGCCAGGTTAGAGTATGATCTCAGTCGCATTGTTTGTCTTATTGGTTTTGGTAGCATGTAAGCTCTTCTTCGCGCATCGAAATCCGAGTTTAGTGATCCGATCATGGCTGATACTCACAGGTATCAATTTGGTCAGGCATTTGGCGGGGTAATCTTTCCTCCCTATTCTGAAGCTTTTGGGAGAAAGTCTGTCTACATCTCAACATCACTGATATATTGTATCTCGTGTATTTTCGTGGGCTGCGTTCCATCTGTGGCTGGCGCTTTTATTGGAAGATTCATCTCAGGCTTCATGTCGGCTGTGCCATCCATAATCGTTTCTGGAAGCATTGAGGATATGTTCAACATGCAGCAACGAGTCTGGTTGATGTTCATCTGGGCATGTGCCACGACGAGCGGGTTGTTACTCGGACCTATCTATGGGACATACATTTCTCGCAGTCTTGGATGGTATTTATTTTCTATATTGCCTCGGTCAATCGAAACCTTTTGCTAACTCTAAATTCTTATTAGGCGTTGGGTGTTCTACATCGCAAGCATTGTCATGATGGCGTTCACTTGCCTCCTTTTCCTTATAAAAGAAAGTCGCCCAAGCCAACTGCTCTCAAAGCAACTGGCAATTTTCCACAAACATTCTGGTACTACTCGCTATCGCATCTTCAATCCAGATCACACGCCTGACTTGAAGACGTTCGCCAAAGTCGCGCTTACGAGACCGATCCGTCTTTTCTTCACTGAGCCGATTGTTTTTGTCGTTACTATCATGAACTCCGTTGCGTGGGCACTCATCTACTTCTTCACGGAAGCTCTGCCTCTCATCTATAATACCTTTGGTCTCTCGGTTCAGCAAGCTTCGCTTCTGTTCCTTGCGATGGGGCTCGGGCTTTTCGTTGGCATCTTGCCTCGAATCCACGACTGGAGGAAGTTGAATCAACGGATTCTTAAGCAGAAGCCACTCCACCCAGAAGACAAGCTCGCCGGATTCAACGTTGCAGCACCCAGTCTCGCCTTTGGACTGTGGTGGCTTGCATTAACCGTTCCACCGAAATCCAACTTTCGCTGGTATGTCACAATCGTGGGGCTTATACCCATCGGGTTCGCTACCAATGAGTTCGCATGCACTTTGTCAGGCTATCTTGCAGACACATATACGATATACGCTTCGTCTGCCTTTGCTGCGATGTCGTTCCTTCGAGCCGTGCTTGGTGGCGTGTTTCCTCTGGTGGCGCGACCGATGTATGTGTCACTTGGAGCCAACACAGCGTCGATGATTGTAGCTTCGCTAGCAACAATATTCTGTGCGACACCAGTGCTCTTCACAAGATATGGGAAAGCCATCAGAAAGAGGAGTAAGTTTGCTAAATATAGTCTAGAGGTCAATAATGAGACTCAGATCCATAATGACAATGTGGATTGAGTAATCCCTCTGTCATGTGTTGCTATTGGTCTCATGACCAGCTTGTGCCTAGAAGGAAAGATTCTCTGTATGTATAGAAATACGTCTATTGTGTGTGGAAACAGTTAGCCTTTCTTTTCCCCCTTCAGAACGATACTATCAATACAAATACGAGGATTGTAAGTCAGATCATGTTGTGGCTTGACTGATTATTATATTACTCTAGCTATCAACGCATTCTAATCATCGGATTTGTGACATCGGTCCAAACTCCAAAATATTATCCGGAATGTCCAACGCCTTGCTAAACGGGATTTCCCAGAAATAACGAAGTGAACAGAATCTTTACGGAAGAATCTTCTCCCCTTGGTCTTGTGGAGATTTCTTCCTCTCAGCTCCCTTATTCTCCTTCGCGGGGTCTTTCTTAAAGAAAGCCAACAGCGGCGACAACCGCTCCGCCAATCCCCTCCCAGAGCCTTTCCTCACCCTAATCAGGTAATACAATAACACAGCCATGAAAATATTGAAAATGATATACGCAAACCCAATGCCGTAATTTCTCCATCGTGTATTGAAACTGATTGCCACAGAGGTCAGGAATTGATCAGCATTGGATTCAGAGCAGTATTGACAATTCGATGTGGCGGATGGGTTGTAGATGCTTCCCTTGGCTACAGAGGCGTAAGCTTGGAGGTAGGTACCGCATGTTTCGCCGGCGGGGGGTTGCATGACAGCTAGTTCGTTGGAGGCGCAGATGACTTTTCGGCCGGAAAGACCTGTTGAGGTGATGGCGGACACGAGATCTGGGGCCCATTAGCAAATGTCAAGGAAGGAGTGATCTGAGAGAACTTACAAGTCAGAGGAGAGACGCGATACATGAAGATCCAGAATCCGGGTAAGGCTTTCGGAGGCTGGAAAACACCGTTGAATGTCAAAGTCAGAGAGAACATCAACGTAGCGATGTTACCAGCTGTTTCGGCATCAGGAAGCGCGGCGATCAGCATATGTGCAAATGTACTGGCGAAGACGAAAAATTGTATAATCAGGAGGAGGATAAGTCCTTGTCGAGAGGAGGGTGGAATTCCACCTTTCGTGTAGATGGGATAGAAGTATGAGGCGAAGACCAGGACTCCGAGTAGGATCTGGTAAGGGATTTCGACGGTGATGTTTGCTATGAGGAAAGCTTTCCAGCTGTACGCTTTGGATGGCCGCTCACGGA
The DNA here is from genome assembly GCA_003988865.1 of Phialocephala sp. D728. Classification (NCBI taxonomy): domain Eukaryota; kingdom Fungi; phylum Ascomycota; class Leotiomycetes; order Helotiales; family Mollisiaceae; genus Phialocephala; species Phialocephala sp. D728. Next base: position 31,306 of record QYAJ01000003.1, on the reverse strand, counting down.
CTTCGTAGAGATCTCGTTGTAGGATGAAACGGGGCATGATTTGTTGCACGAGAGTGGTGAAGATGGTGGTTATCATGAAAATGGAGAAAATCACATCTTGGAGACCTTGCTGAGACGCATCGGCGTGAAAGAACGAGAAGCCAATGAAGAGTGCGGACGCTACTCCAAGGAGGATCTTGCTGTAAATATAACCTGGCGTTCGCCAGTACTGCTGGAATACACGGACTGTGACTTCGTAAAGCTGATTTGGGAACGGCATTGCAAATTCGTTATGGCTGGTGGTGTCATCTCCAGAGGGCTGACTTCCCATTTCCTGCTTGATTCTAGCAAGTTCGTTCTGTACTTCCTTTGCGTGGTTGCTGTTTTTCCAGACCTCGTGCCAGTCTCTGGTAGACTTTCCGGTTGCACCAGCTCCGACCATTGTTAACACTAGAGGAGTTTAGTCTTAGTATAACATAGAAAGATAAGGCATCACCTACTGTACTCTGCTGGATTGTCATTCTCTCCACACTTGTCGGCACCATTGGACTCGAAATAGTTCAAGAGCGTTTCGGAATTTTTACCTATGTCTCCAAAGTAGACTGTTTTGCCTCCTTTAGCCAAGAAGAGTAGCCTGTCGAACTCTTGGAACAGAATTGCACTAGGTTGATGAATGGTTGCCAACACAGCTTGTCCGCTATCTGCCAGTTTTCTTAAAAACGAAACAATGGCCCAGGATGATTGGGAATCCAGACCAGAAGTAGGCTCGTCCAAGAAAAGTAGAAGTGCAGGCTTCGCAGCCAATTCTACGCCGATTGTAAGTAATTTGCGTTGCTCGACGTTTAGACCTTCGCCAGGAACACCGACGACGGCCTCAGCGAAGTCTTGCATGCTGAGCATCTTGATGACATCTTCTACGAACTCAAATTTCTCTTGCTTGGAGACTGTTTTGGGCTGACGAAGCATGGCCGAGAATCGAAGAGCCTCACGAACAGTGGTTGTCTCCAAATGTAGGTCCTGTTGTTGAACATAGCCAGTCTTCCGCTGGAAGGACTCGTCGAGGGGCTTGCCAGAAACAAACATGTCACCAGTGACAACGCCCATGGAAACTCGTTGGGCCAGGACATCCAAGAGCGTCGTTTTGCCAGCGCCAGAAACACCCATCAAGGCTGTGAGAGTGCCAGGTTTGACCCATCCCGACACATTGTCAAGAAGTCGTCGGGGCTGGCCTTTGATCTTGATGTCGTAGCATACATCCTTCCACGTGAATACATCTGTCTGGGGAGCTAGCGCTTGTACTTGCTCATCCTGCTCTCTGTCGTATTCAGCGTCATCCTTGCCTGCATTGGTGCCTGCTGTTGCGATTGGAGCTTCTTCATCATTCTTGGCAGCTTTCTCAGCGGCGGCCAATTGCTTTGGGACGTGTCCACGACGGAAAACCAAAACCTCAGCAGTGCTTGATGATGCTGAGTTAAACTCGGTGGCAGTGAGATATACAAACAGGAAGAAGATCATGAATGCAAACATAAAGCCAAGATTACGCCAGATGTGAGCGTATGAGTATTGGAATTGACTCTCCAAATAATCGTCACCGGAAACTGTCAACTGACCCGCAACACCTCCTGCCACAGCGCAGATGAAGTTATCTCCTGTCAAAGAATAGTTACCACCTGAAGGAACAAGCTGTGAACAATCGAATCGCTGGCCATGAAGCTCGTTGACGAAAAGTCCTTCGAAAGCATACGCGACAGGGTTGATCCAGCTAATCCATTTGAACCATGGGTGCATGAGCGGTCGAGGAATGACGAATCCAGTATAGATGACAATGGCTAAGGTGGTAACGCCGGCGATTGCAAGAGCTTGGGAGACGGTTTTGGTCGCCGCAGCGATGCTCCTATAGATCTGGGACATTGTCAAGATGGCGACGAAGTTGAAAAGGAAGAAGATGAAGAACTGTGAAGGTTCTCGTCGTAATCCAGACAGGAAGTAAATAATAATATTGAAAGGAACGGCAATGCTGAATTTGACAGGAATATCAGCCACGATCCCAGCCATGGCCTCCGTGAATGGATGATAGAATGCATAGGATGCTTGCTTTTCAACGATCGGTCGTTGGCTGTAAAGACTATTGATTTCGGAGATGCTAATGAGAGCATTTAAAAGGACGGCGAAGAATAGTACACCGCCCTTCTGGAAGAAACTTGCTGTGTCGTGTCGTGTGCCGTAGAAAATAGATCCGATAATCAAAGCCATCACGATCTGTCCAACAATCGTAGTAACAGTGCTGGTCTTATCGTTCCATAGTCTTTGGTACGCTCGCTGTGTACAGTACTTGACTTGCATAGGAATGCTGATTGTGTAAGGTGATTCTGGACGAACGTGGTTTGCCTGCATGCCCTTTTTGCTTGCAGTGAATTGCTCGAGAGTCTTTCCGCCCATGGGAAACTCCTCCTCGTGCTCTTCGATCTCTTGGCTCAAGGCCTTGCGTTGCGGCGAGTCCTTCCAGTACCTTTCAAATTCTTCTGGAGTCCTTGGGACCGACTTCTCGTATCCTTTGCGAACCTTTCGTTCGAGCGGATTGGTGACTGAGGTGAGGAAATCACCAGTCGTCTGACGTGCCGGGCATTCCCAACCCATGTCGACGAAGTACTGTTTGGCCTCCTCACAGGGCCCAAAGTAGATTTGCCTGCCTTCATATAGCACCACTGCTTTATCGAATTCGTTGTAAATAGCTTGCGAGGCTTGATAAATGGCAACAAGATGGACACTTCCACCCAGATTGGAGGATAATCGAAGGGCCTTTACGAACTCTAAGGCTGTGGCTGCATCGAGACCGCGAGTTGAGTTGTCCCAAGAAGCAATAGGAGATCCTGCCAGACCCATCTCGGCGATACTGACACGCTTCCGTTCTCCTCCTGACACACCACGAATGAAATCGTTGCCGACTTTGGTGTTATACGTGTGAGAGAGTCCGAATATGGCCATGAAAACCTGAGCCATATGCTTTGCCCATTGCTCTCGAGTTACTCCTTCGACCAGTCGTTGCTGGGGTGTTCGTACACGGGCAGCAAATTCTAAAGTTTCACCCACTGTCAGATGAGGAAAGTGCTTGTCGACCTCTTGATTGTAAACGATTTCACCTTTGAACTGCTCGAGCATTTGTTTTTGAGTAATGCCTGATAAAATGGCGTTAGTTTAGAGACACAACAAGCTACAAGAAAGGGCGAGGAGCAGATGAAGAAGGACAAACCATTGTAGTGGATCTCAGACTGGGGCTTCATGTCCAATCCATGAAGCTCTCCCATCAGAGTTTTCAACAATGTTGAACAGCCACTTCCAGGTCGTCCAAGTACGACCAGCATTTCTCCTGATTTGAGGACACCATCGAATTCATTCAAGATGGTCTTCTCTGAACCCTTGCTAAAGAACTCCCTGATGCGCAAAGGAGCGAGCAATAGCGAACCAACGTTTTTCTGCAGATTGATTGCGGATCCAGAGCCGCAAACGTTCAGATTTTTCCACACAACACCCGCACGTTTTTGGATGATCTCATTCTCATCCATCAACCTCATCAGCCTGTAGAGGTCTATTAATGACGAAACCAGGCATGGCATGAGATACTCACATCCTTAGCCATTTATAAACATCGAATTCGGGTGATTTTGGGTCCAAGACTGCATCTCCAATGTTCACTCCGGCCAGAGTATCTCGTCGTTCTAACCCCGAGGCGGCAGTATTGGTTCTGGTAAGGGTCCTGGTAAGCGCTACAGAGCCTCCAAACGTGGAGGCAATCCTGTGTAATTCTTCTCGGTCTCCTTCATGGATTGGTACGAATTCTCTTCGGTCTCGAGCAGATTTGCTGGTTTGGGTCCTGGACAATCTCCCCCCCTCAATGTCTGTCGCGGTGTCGGAACGAATTGTGGTTGGGCGTTCGATCTCGTCGTCTTTGTATGAACGTTCACCAAGGTCTTTTTCTTCATCGCTGAGGATGTTTTCCGTCCTAATGGGAGCAAATTCGCGAGGTTGGTCGCTTGACGCCATGGTATTGGAGTTCGTGTTCGTAGGAAAAGTGGTTAGGAGCCGACACTTAAGTGTCGTTCCACACTGAAGTGGAGAGAATTGGGAAAGGAAATTATTAGCTATACAAGAGTAGAATTGATGTAGACATAGACAAAGTAAAGGAGTTGAGGTGTTTTGAGGTGTTTTGTAGGACTGTTGTTGATTGTTTGTATCGGAGGTAGAATGCTCTCTTATTCGCACCAGTCGTTGACCTCATCAGCGGAGCTTCACCGAAAGCTGCCGGCTCGCACTCGCAGCCTTGGGACCTCCGACTCGACTAGTTTCTATGAACAGCCCACGGTTGGTTGCCTCTGAGGCACAAACCGACGGGGCATCATTGGCTGGCCTTGGCGGGTATGATTCAGCAAGCTGCATCTGCAAATCACCGGCGGCCTTTTCTGCCTCATTCTGTTTGTTGCCAACGCCTCTTGCTGACCCCAAGCCGTAAGGCGGCGCAGGGGATCATCATCCCGGAACGAAATACGGGTACGGGGCTGTACGAACGAGGTACGGATGTGAGAAAACCTCCAGAGGCCCGACATGAGTAAATCAATCTTATTAGTCAGTGCACATAACCTTAATTGGCAGTCCATTCGCTGTTGCATAACCTCCCTGTCAAGCCACGACAACGACGATTTGCCTCCGCCTGCCTACACTGCGCGACAGCGCGTCAGATCTCATTTAAGAGCACCCACGTGAACATGGAGGATGATAGATCTCGTTCATCCGTGATCGGTTGAAAAGAGAGGTGACACGAAATCTGCTATAGTGATTGCGAACGCGAAATCCTTCCAGATTCATGACGCCTCGCACGTGCCACCTCCAGGCGTGCCGCCTCCATCACGTCCCGGCCGGGCTCCGGCGATCTTCTCACGGCTCCGATTCGGGCCTGCCGTGCCTGACGCGAATCAGCTTGTGGAATGACGTAGGATGTAGTGAAGTCTCCATCAAAATTTCAAGAAGACTCGACCAGAACGCTCGCCAGCGTTTCGGAACCGGATAGACACAGGCCTCCGCCGTGCCGGACTTCTAGAAGCTTTGAACGTGTCGGCTAAACTGATGTGCCGCATGCGCTCTACGCATTCTCCATATGTTTGGCATAACATTATGCAGTTCCCGGATGCTTTGATAAACGTCAGAAACTTTCCAGCGCTCGGCGGACGAATTGCCCAGAACATCCGCCGAATTTTTGTGGAGACGGCTCTGAAGGCAATAATTCTGCTCAACGTTAATGCTGGCCTATGCTATGCTCTTTCATGCACGTCAAAGCGGTGTTTGATAAGGCCACCTTCAGGATGGTGCATATAATGCTGACCAGATGAGGACAGTCCCACCAGGATCAAGGCCAGCTTTTTGCGCGTATGGCACTTCCGTTCTTCAAGCAATGAGAGTTTGCGATACCTTTCCGGCCTTGGGATGGGTCCGGTCAACTTTGAAATACCTCATATCCCGCTCAGCGAAGCTCGATCTGGCTTTCTTTGCCTATTCTGTCCGATTAATTGGCTTTCCCTACCACTCACCGGAGGCACTCGAGACATGTGAACTTATGGATTATCTGAGAAGTGCATCTCAGAGCAAGTGGTCGATCAATGATGTGCATTGCTCCTACTCATGAAAGCTCAAAAAGGGATATTGTAGCCGAGCCGAGGTTCTCCCGTGCTTGCTTTCCCTTTCTCAAATTGGTACTGTACCTATTGCAGCTTCTCCGCAGCACCCGAAGACGCCCTCGAACACCTAGCCAAAAGATAAAATGCTCGCCTGGCCACAAGGAGAATATGGATTCGAACGCGAAAAGATGCATTGCTGGCCCTGGGGACACTGCAGTTACGATTGACTGCATCGAAAATACCACCGAGGTTAACGTCCTGTGTTCTGGGCTCAACGTCAACAGCAATTAAACCTATGACATCTGCCAATGGAGGGAAATGAAAGATCGACTCGCCCTGAACTCTATGGAGCTCGATATAACCAGTCTGACGTACACACTGCGATTACTATTGGTACGACAGACGTCCTGGGGAAGAGACACCTGCAGCTCTGGGGGAAGGCTTTGAAATGAACCAAGATCCGCACCCTATCACGATCCAGAAGAACAAATACCCTTCCACGGTCCAGTATGGTCATCTTGATGTTTCTAGCTGTGTGCAAGACATTGCAGATGGCTGCTGGAAGGTTAAGGTGACGAGAGAACATTTGTTCTTCGCTGCTTCCTTTGCGAGAGATGACGAGAAGAAAAAAAAGCTTCAGATTTCAAAATGCCACCTGCGGATGCTCTATACTCTGCGATTTAAGTGCTAATAACTTCAAGGTCCCATGTTAAGAATTCCCTCAGCGCTCTCACGAAACCCGCCGCTGAAAAGAAGCTCAAGCGTATCATCCCCACAATTGGCGCGAAACAACACGGAGTGCATGTTAGGCTAGGAAATTATTATATGATGGAGAGTGATCTTTAAGTCGAGGGCACGACTACAACTAAGCTCCGTTCTTGGCCAAGAATATAATATCGTCATCAGCATGTCGAAGGCGAGACGGTTTGGATGGACTAGCTACATGAATACTTGAGAATCTTTCGACAAGGCCTTCCATGGGTTGGAATGAAAAGGGATTGTGCCATGGGCGGAAGATGAAGTACGAAAGACGGAGTCAACGGCAAGTTTAATTGTTCTACAACTGAAGGACCACAACAGTTGGATTGATTGGCCGTGCCTTGTCTTACGTGGTAGGCTCTGCCATCACCGTTCGACTCGATGCTCAGTCGCTGGAATCTGTCGGTGTTCGGCATTGGCTTTGCGTCTGTCGGGTCTTTTAGTTGTGACGAGGCGTTTTATATACTTCTTTGGGGACTTTGCTCGTTGGGCCTTGATCATCGTTCAAACACCCAGAGAGCACCTATATTTGTGACAGCTGAAGCTTGTCGCAAGTGCGAGAATTCAAGTCACGTAAATATATGTCAATTGAGTGCAGTGATTCTTTTTGCAGATGTCTTTTCGAGACACTCTTCCATATATATTCGCGCAGCGGCCTCTGACAGTTCATAGCGAAAGAGCGGTCTGTCTCAGCTGCATCTTTCGATAACTACTTATCTCAGACATACTTCGCTTGTATACCCCTCTGGCTTTCATGACGTGGCAAGAAGTTGGCAACGTAAGATGTTGACTAGTACATTTGAGTTGTGTCCAACGAATGGTGCCCACGAATTATTTTTTCATCTTTGCTGTTACTTCAATTGTGCGACAATTTTGGTTGTATCTCGCATCAGGCTTTCTAGCCCTCTGCACCATTGGGGCTTTTCTTTCTGAGAGCCTCACCTTGAATGGAGTTTGCGGTGAGAGCTGTCCTATACCTGACAGGATCCTCCTTCCCACCTTCTAACCAAGATCGCGAAATCTGATAAAAGAACATGTTTTGGTTGAGTTGGCTTGAAGATAAACAACCTTTCGGACTTGGCATTTCCTGTTCTTGATATGTGAGACCAAATGGTTTGCTAGGTCCAACATTAAGGTCGCCCGCACCTCGAAGACAGGTTGCACTGGCCGATCTCTTTTCATAATCTAAACACATCGTAGTATACCATGGGCAGGAACAGAGGCAGATCGTTTGAAAAGCTTGGGGTTCCGGCAATAGGTATTTTGAAGCTCCCAGACAACATTTCATTCTCTGAACCTAGCAGTCTGTCTTTCTGGCTGATGTCCCTTGTTGCCGAGTCAAGCGATGATGGAATTGATAACGTGGTCTAGTCAGAAGCCCTGGATGAGTCGAAGGTATTCGCGACTTCTGGGGATAGGCTGGTGAAGCAAGGGAGCCATAACACCGCCGTATATATGTACGACGAAGCACTGAAGTTTGCTCCCACGGATACGTCCATTTCACTCAGCTGGTCTCTGGCCTATATGCTGTCATAGCCTTCAGCGATTGCCTTGGCTAAAAACAACGTGCAGCAATCCCTCGATATCGAAATAATTGGCAAGCCTGGCAGCTCAAAGGAGACTTGTTGATGCGCGATAATAATCTCAAAGATGCTGAACCAAGCATTCCGGAATGTGATCGCACACTCCAAGGGGATGGACAAAGTTCGCGCACAAAGATCACTTGCCGATGCGCGCTTTAAAGTCAGTACTGCTTTCTCCGTGGGGTGGTGCAGTACTGGACTCAGACGAAATACATCAACTGGGAGACATCTGGTTGCTCCTCCGGAGACTGTCGTGGCTCCTTCGCCGCCGGCCTCAGTCGAAACGGTAGCACCAGTCGCACCTGCTACCACAGGAATGGAAGAACTTACCACCAGACCTGAAGAAAAGGAACCTGCGGAGTCTCAAAGGTGTATGTCCCCAAAATAAATTGCAAGCCGTAATGCTGGCAGGAATAGTGACCCGAAGAGGATCTAGGATCGGCAACGTTCAGACACCGCTGCTTTCATTCGTCGACCACAAACTCAAACATTGCCTCTTCAATCTGCAAACATACATCTACTGACGATGTACCACTGGCGCGTCACCTGAATACTCCCGACGAACAGCTACGCCTCCAGACGAGAATGATATGACCAATGAGGAGTTGATAACGGAGTAGCCGCGCTCGAAGAGAAACTGCAGGCGAAGACCAAGGGTAGCTTGGTGTTGAAGGCATACACGGGAAGCGACAGCATTGATAGTATCGTGGCACTACTAGCTGGTCTCCCACTCGAGGAGACCCTGTCAGCAGAGCCTGCTGTTTCTATGCTTCCGCATCCTTCATACGTCCCATCATAATGTTTGAAGGACTCTAGTACTCGGTCCTGACATGAACTAGAAACGACGGCTATTACTAGGAGCCAGTTTCTGAGCAACACGTCCAACGATATAGATACTAAGAGTATTACTATCTACGCAGCTAAGATCCCAGGCACGGTTATGGTTGCGGGATATTCTCAGGAGTATCGTGAACAGCAGCTGTTGCAGCAGTCGCATATTAGTCTTCTGAAGCAAAGTGAGAAATGCCTTCCGATGATTGCTCTGAAGATGTCATGGAGAGGATATAGAAGCTTCAGCTAGACCCAACTTTGGAAGACGATGAAGGACTTGCAAGGTTCTTGGGACTGTCAATGTCAGTTGCTGGTCCATATATTTTAATGGTTTGGAGGCAGGCTGACAAAGAACAAGCCTTAATAGTCTGAGTACAGGATTTCACGCTAATGGCACACGACAAGCAAGAATTGAAAGTATCTGCACGATGTTCATGCGCACCGTATACGAAGAACCCGATCGATTCGTCGACCTAGGCCAAACCACCCCATTCGGCTACCTCAGTACCGACGGTCTAGAAAACCAGCGAGACTTATTCTACCAGATCACCATCAGTGCAGAGCTACTCATTCGATTGGGCAAAGAGCCTGCCCTTACAGAGTATCGGGGATTCGTCACCGATCATCTCTCAACGATCATGGTCCTTGCTTCATAAATCTTTGTCGGTCGCGGAACAAGCAGCAGGTCCGGAAGATCTTGCGACCACGCTCTCCTACAGCTATTTCCACCTCAATCATCAGAGGCAAGCAGATGCATTGATTCAGTTCGCAGGGGCCGTTGTACCTGGATGCAGCACGTGATATAATTGAGAACGCGTTCATGGAGATGGCTAACGGTACAGCGACGGTCAAAGTTATCTTCTTAGATTGATTCTTCGGTGTCTTTGCACCAAGCAAGGTATTCACACGTAGGATCATGAGTTGTTACGTCTATTGCTCACCTAGTATCGCCGAAAACGGTACCGCTAATTTCTGGCAGGGAGGTATAGTGGTTAACGAGAAGGGCTACTGGCCTCGGCGCACGATGCATATAGGATCCGGATCGGATGCTGCCAAGAGCATATTCTCAGAGTCGAGAGGATCTGAAAGAGGCGTCTCTAGGGAGGGATGAGTTGCTGATTATCGGTGATTAGATATCAGGAGGAGCTTCTTGCGAGGGCTTGGTACCCGAAGGGGGGCGGGGGCATGCTGTAGTTAGACGGGATAGGGTTTCTTGATCAGTGTTGTTTTGATTGTGCGGCTAGGATAGTAGTTGATAGGGTAGAACTGTGGACGAATGTGTTGATTTAGAGCTGTGCTGCCTAAGGACTGGCTTTGAAAAATGAGACGTGTAGAATTGCGAATGACACCAGATTCGCTATAGACAATCATGGTAGATGATAGAGTTGAGCCAGGAAGCAGCACTGGATGCTTCAAATGTTGATCACGTGATTGCTGCTCCCACTCCAGCTCAAGTTCAAAGAGGAAACGCTCAGCATATACGAGAACATTTTGGGAATGAGAGAGTGATTAAGAGCTTGTATACCTTTGTAAACTCTGTCATACCTTAAGACGCTGTGTTGCTGCTCTCTCGCAGCTTGCCGCTCTATTGTGCAGGACTTACCCCGCCATTTGCAGCAAAAAGAGAATAATAGAAGAAAGGAAAGCAAAATTACACATGGCACTCATTCCCAAGATCAAGATTTAATTTCATGAGAAGAAGAGCGTGTAGAGTAGAGTCATTGGAAGAAAGCACTCATCTTTGGAGCAGAGACGGACTCGCACGTCTCAAACCAAAATGCACGATGCACGTGCTTCGTACCAAATAAAATTCGCAGGTCATTTTGAGGTTCAAGAATAATTCTCTCTGGATGAGGAAGTTGTTCTCAGACGGACGTTTCAGTCGTACGTTGATGGGTGCCATCGCTGACATGCCATCTTTTTTCCATCTGCTGCATCCTCTTGCAGACTGGTGATAGCGAAGGTGCGGTGATGAAGAGAAAAGAAGCTTCGTCTCGTCAGCGGCGTCAGAACCTTCTGCAAGGGACCAAGGCTGGTGCCGAGTGGCGTATGAGAGCCGCGGTAAAGCGCCAGGGAAAGCGCTCGTGACCGAACAGGAAAACGACGTCGCTCGTGAGAAGGGATCAGGTGCTGGAACGGCCGCTCTCTTCCCATGACCAATTTGGCACGAGAAACGGGCCACATCAATTCGAGATCCATCCTGCCATTCCCACGGAGCGAGGCACTTGTTGGAAGTAAGTGCAGTAGATCCACCGGTTAAGCCATCCTTGGGAAGAGAGAGGTCGGCCCTGCCTGAAACGGGGGAAGAAATAAATAGATTGACGAGCGTCGGCCTCACCCAACCGAGGCTTGGCAGGTAGAGCCGCAGTGTCGCCGAGCCAGCATTTTTGGCCGCCGCTCACTGGATCTGCCCCCCTCCTGGCCCCTCCTGCCCTCCTCGGCTGCACGTCTCTCAACCCCAATCCACGCTCAACTCCGCGCTCCATCGCACTCCAGCCGCCAGCGCTACTCCGTTCTCCACAGTCCACCCGATCCTCACCATCCACACACATCCAGGTTGTGCTCCATGACTCGCCACCGCCCAAGAAGGGGTCCCCAGAATCCAGAATCCAGAATCCAGGATCGAGCCACCAGAGCAAGCCGACACAATCTTCGCAAGTCACGCCAAAGGGGTTCGCTGTGAGCCGTCGTCGCAGCTCATCTTCGGTACCCTTAGCTAGCAACAGCTGACGATCGCGGATTCGCCGTGTACGAAGTATCCAGCTCTTCTTCGGTCCACCAGGTCCTCCAACTACAAGAAACAACAGGCGATGGCCAGCCATTCGCCGCATTACCGTCTTGCCGTGTTGGGCCACAAATCAGAGGCCGCCCCGAGACAGCAGCCACGCTGGTCAACCAGCTCGTGACTTGCAGTTGCCACGAGCCAGCTCGCAGCTTTCACCCCCTCCCCTCGTCTCCAGGTCCGCATTACTCCCGAATGCTCGTCTCCAGACCCGCTTGCACACACGCGCATGGACCGAAATTGACGAGTGTTCTACTCGCGCAACCAGTGTTCGTGCTACGCTTCCCCATCCTGCTTGCCAGATGGAACGAATCTCGGCCGCACTACCACCAATCTGACCGAGCTGGCGGATCTCCAGATGGTCGAGACAGCCAGGAAGGGCCAGGAAGGGCCAGGAGGGGGGTCTGGAAGGGGACGAATGGCCCAACTCCCCGTGGATGCCCCGTCAGGCCATCCCCTCTCGATCAACGCTGCATGGAGTCGAGGAGTGAGGGGTTGCGGGATGTCGTTTGGACGCTAACAAAATATCGTGGAAGGGCCGATTCAAGGAACTCATCGTGAGTGTGATGGGTCCCTGTCAGAGGATATATTTCTGGTCCATCTCCCACATTGTCACTCTCCCTCACACCCACATTCACCATCTTCCTCCTCACTTCTTACCATCATCCGATCATCTCACATCCATCACAATGGCTGGCGGTTTCGTTGGCACGGCTGATACCGCCCGGGTTGAGGCTCCCACAACATGGAAGTCCTACATGATGTGTGCTTTTGCTGCCTTTGGCGGTATCTTCTTTGGTTTTGATTCGGGATACATCAGTGGTGTCCTCGCTATGGACTACTTCATTCATCTCTTCACTGGTATCCCCATCCCAGGACCCAACGCTTCGACCGCTGAGATCAATGCGTTTGTCATTCCTACCCCACACAAATCTCTGATCGTCTCGATCTTGTCGGCTGGTACCTTCTTTGGAGCTATCATCGCTGGTGATCTTGCAGACTGGTTCGGACGAAGAACGACCGTCATTCTGGGCTGCATCGTGTACGGCATCGGATGTATCCTCCAGACCGCATCTACGGGTCTTGGACTCTTGGTCGCTGGCCGTCTGATTGCCGGTTTCGGTGTAGGATTCGTCTCTGCCATCATCATTCTATACATGTCAGAAATCGCTCCTAAGGCTGTCCGAGGTGCAATTGTCTCAGGTATGTGCACTTTCTCGAGGATGATGATTTTGTCTAACCACGTGCAGGCTACCAATTTGCCATCACCATTGGTCTTCTCCTCGCCTCATGTGTCGATTACGCCACTGAGCACAGAACTGACTCTGGATCTTACCGTATCCCCATGGCACTGCAACTCGCCTGGGCCTTGATCTTGGCTGGTGGATTGCTCTGGCTTCCGGAATCTCCCCGATACTTCGTCAAGAAGGGACAGCTCGAGAAAGCTGCCGCAGTGCTCGAGAGACTTCGTGACCAGCCCGCCGGTTCTGTGCTTGTCCAAGCTGAGCTCACTGAAATCATCGCAAACCACGAGTATGAGCTGTCTGTCATTCCTCAGGGAGGTTACTTCTCCAGCTGGGCCAACTGCTTCAAGGGTGGATTGAGAAACCCCGCTAGCAATCTCCGTCGAACTATCTTGGGAACGAGCTTACAAATGATGCAACAGTGGACGGGAATCAACTTCATCTTTTACTTCGGAACCACCTTCTTCACCCAACTCCACACCATCAACAACCCTTTCTTGATCAGCTTGATCACTACCTTGGTCAATGTGTGCTCTACACCCATCTCATTCTGGATCATCGAGAAATACGGTCGCCGATCTATCATGATCTGGGGTGCTCTCGGTATGCTTGTTTGCGAGTTCATCGTCGCCATCATTGGTGTCACCGACTCTTCGAAGCCAGCTGTTTCTGCAATGATCTCCTTCATTTGCATCTACATTTTCTTCTTCGCCACAACCTGGGGACCAGGTGCTTGGGTCGTGATCGGTGAGGTTTTCCCTCTGCCAATTAGATCACGTGGTGTTGCTCTTTCTACCGCTTCCAACTGGTTGTGGAACTGCGTAAGTCAATTCAAAACCTCATTTCCCTCGGTTCCATCGCTAACAGATGTAGATTATTACTGTCATTACCCCATACATCACATCTACTGCAGGTGGCGGTGTTGATCTCGGTCCAAAGATTTTCTTCCTTTGGGGATCCCTCTGCACGCTCTGCTTCATCTACGCCTATTTCTTGATCCCAGAAACTAAGGGTCTCACGCTCGAGCAAGTCGACAGAATGTTGGAGGAGACGACGCCGATGACCAGTGCCAAGTGGGTGCCACACAGCACGTATGCGGCCGAGATGGGAATGACTGAGAAGCCGGCTGAGGTTCACCATGTTGAGGTTAATCCTTCGAAGGAGACCCCAAAGGAGGTTGTGTAAAATAGAATAGTGATGAGAGGGTTGTAATGCAGTAGAGAATTGAATAATTGTGATACCCACTATTATCGTGCATCTGCTTGTGCCTCGAGTGATGACTGATTCGTAAGAAAAAGTTGCCTTTATACAAATGAAAGAACCTTTACTGTTGCTGAAGTTTCTTTACCTTCACGAAGGGCTGGAATTCTGGGTGGCTGGACTTGTCTCGTGACACTCTTGTGGCTGAGCGTAGGCGGGTAGGTTCGGCGCTTATTATGCTTGAATCAACCTTACGGAAAGCCTCATCCCTCTGAGGGGCGCACATCTTCAAAAATTTAGTAGCGAGAGAGCCTCATTGCTGGCTGCGATGAACTTCGAAGTCACCACACGAGATATCTTGCGAAAGCTGAAGCAGTTCGATAGCATTGATCTATCTGATTTCAAGCAGAATCGAATCGCTACCCATTGAATATCGGTACAGCTCGTGGCCTCTAAAATGTCGTTCGGCTGGAGTGCCGGGGATATCGTATCAGCTATCAACTTGGTCAACAGGGTGTTGAAAAGTGTTAGCAATGTATCAGGTGCACGAGAAGACTTTCAAGAACTGCAGTCTGAACTTCGAGCCTTATCAAGAGCACTTCAGGAAATCTCGGATTTGGCGAGGCTACCAGGACAGCATCCCGACATCACAACTCTCAAATTCGCAGCATGTTTGTGCGAAGATACTCTATCGAGATTTTTGGACAAGATCAAGCCTTTTGATGAGAGTCTGGGTTTGGGATCAAAGTCTTCGAGGCTGAAAGCTGTTCCGAGGATGGTGAGGTGGGAACTCTTGGTGAAGAAGGATATACCTGAATTCAGAAGCTACCTGGTGGCTCATGTTGGTGCGTTGAACTTGAGGATCAGTACCATATCCTTGTATGTGATTCGACTTGGTGTTATGGTATTGATGGACATTTGACTGATCTCCCTCGCAGAAAGTTCATCGCCATTGCCTCCGCTAGGTCTGACGACCACCATGCTCAGAATCGCCTCTCTACCGAGCGCGTGACAGAAGATTTACAGGCTCATACGCAAGCTGTCTGCGCAAAGATCACTTCAATCTCACAAAAGTACGTTACCCAACATCATCTCGGTGCAGTACTTATTTCAATACAGTGACACACTCCCAAAGCTGACCTCTTTACTGGATGTGGCAACAAATGTCTGGTGAGTACGGCAATAGCAGTGTCAGCGTTCACTAAACCCCCTCTAGGAAAGCGCAGAATGAACTCATCGATCTTTGCTCCAAGGTTCTGAATATGGCGCCACAGCTAAACACTCGCTATACCTGGGCACAGGCTCCCGTCCGGTTCGAAGACGCTCTTGGTCGTGTCATCCCGGTTCCATCTGAATATGGATTGGATGTAAGTAGTTTAACTCCCACGTCCTGGGATGCGTGCTGATGATCGTCTTGTTCTAGACACTGGAAGCAGTAATTCAGGCCAGATTCAAGAACAGCCCAGGCCAGGAGAAAGTTCTATCTGGCGAGTACGAATTATACAATGGCGGCAAACCCCTAGGTCCATTGCGAGATTCGACACTGTCTTTGATGCCTGGTATGATGATCACTATGACGTTCATCATCGGCCAGTATACCGGTTCTGAGCGTTGTCCCCAGCTCGGTTGCAGCTCGCGATCTTTCTCCAATGATACAAGTAGGAACAAGACCAAAGAATGGTAAGAGTCTTGTGCATATATGAAGTCAAGATGAAGTTTTGACTTTTTAACAGTGAAATCTGTGGAACAACTTTTAGGCAAGCTCAATTATCACTTCCGATGCCCATGAAGCCTACCGCTTTGCTCGGAAAATCACCAACGACGCAAAATCACAACGGCCCAAATTACAAAGCAAAAGAAGATCGACGATACTTTCGAAACGTCAGTCTTTTTATCACAGAATTACCCGTCACCCCAACCCAGTTCCGAGGAAAATACCATCGATCCTCACTCCGGCCAAAGAAGCAACCAGGTAAGACTGTCATAGTACATAATCAGCATTCTAAGAGAGCTCCATCTGGAGCTCCTACAAGACCTCCAGCTCCAAGCTGGTTTTCACAAGAGTATAAGGGAATAACAACCTCTCGTCCATACACTGAAGTCTTCAACCGCATTTCGACAGTTAGCGTCTTACGTCGGCCAGAGACAATGGGCTTGACAACCTTTCAGAAAACTAAGGACATCAGTCTTCCTCCGTTATTCCAAAGACCGTTGCCGAGCCATTCCTGTAACGGGGAGCACGGGGAACATGATCAGATGGCAATAAATAGCGTCGAAATGCTGGACCAGTTCTTTGGAGCCCAATCGAATACTAAAGATCTGGATCACGATTTCAGAGAAGAGTTATCAGGTATAGAAAAGTGGTTCGGGGTTCTTTCCGAGGCGGAAAACCCGGCCGCTATGTATGCGCTCCTGCAGCAGACAACCAGTTTTCAAATCTGTTTTTTTCAAGTGCTTTTGAGGCGCATGATTGCGGAGCAATGACGGAGTAGCCGGTTGTATTACTGACTTGGAATAACAGCTGCATTTTGACGTTTTGGGATAGAACTGACATTCCATTACGGTGTGAAACCCATGGTGTGTATGTGTAAATTGTATATATAGAATGATTATCTTGACTGGCGGTGTAGTCGAGGATATATATACACGGTATGAGGTCACGTGAGACTATAATACATTCATTGACTTTTCAAGCTGGTCTTGGAGGATAAAAATAAAGGGTTGCGAACCAAGTTCAACCTGGAACGATCGTGGGAGTTTCTTGGCGCCATGTCATGTCTATGAAATTAAGTAATACTAGTTTGAGTCTCCCTGTGCGAAATGCTGACTATTGTACGAGAGAATGCATCATGGCAAAGTATTTACTCTTAGTTATATGAGAGTCGATTTCAATGCCGCAATTTGAGAACCAGAGTAAGCTGAAGCAACTATGTAGAGTCCATGACTTGTTCGGAGCCCCGCGGCAAGGTTGTGCGAAAGATCTGAAACTGTAAGACCTCATGCCACAAGGCTCTTTTGAGCACGAGATGTTTGTCTAAGTATTTTGAATCAAGATATCTGGGCTGTTACAAGGTGAAAAAAATGCTGCTACTTACGCTTCGTAGGCGACAATGCAGTTTTGTCAGTCCTCTGTTCTCACCGCTACCAAGGTTTAAACTTCCAACAACGAGTTAGCATTCGTGATCAGAACGTTGAAATTTTTCAATAGGGCCTCGAAGGTAAGCAATTGATTGGAAGGACTTATTACAGATATCAGCGCCTATCTAGCATAGAGGTTCGTCGAAGTGTTATGTCTAAGCAGTTGCCAACTAGTAGCAAGAAGCACTGTGTTATTGACAGAGATAGCACAGGGAATGAATTGCATATTAATTAATAAATACTCTCTCTTAATAATTGAAGTTTATATTCGTAGATGGAATGAACAGCATTATAATCAGGAGAAGAGTTTCGCTTTCCTCATTTACCCCGCCATCCTGCTCGACGAGATGAAGTTGAGCGTCAGCATTGCAGATATAATTACGAGAGGAAGCAAATGGTCATAGAAACCGTGAGCGACTTTGAAAGGTGGAAATTTGATGGATTTGATATTTCTTCAACAGCATAATCTCCTGATCCTAAGGAGCTGCTAAGGAATAATCAAAAGCATGTTTTGACGAAGCTATAGGGATTAGAGGCTTTGGAGAATTCTCTCGTGCCGAGCACATATTCCAGGGTTAAGGAATAAGAACAATGAGAAAGATAGCAAGGGAAGCCATGCTGCATTACCCGAACTAGGAAGTACAGTTGATGCTCTTAAACATTAGACAGGGAAGAGCATCGTGAGTCATGATTTCTCGACAAACACGCGACACAAGCTTTAGTTACCAAATGTCTTACTGGGTCTTTTGCTTCCAGGCGAACATTGCCAAGAAGAAGAGACGGGTAAATCGGCATGCGAATTGCAATCTTAATCTTATAATTGGCGACGACAGAGGCTAGCCACCTATAGCAACCTACTTATCGCATCGAAGGACGACGGGAAGATTGCCGTTGCAGCACAGTGGCGAATATCAGTGCCGCCAGCGTGTGGAGAGTCCAATGAGGGTTGAGTGGCCAATGCAGGACGGGATGGTCTCGAACATCGGAGTAACGGGTTCCGGTGCCGTAGCGGTGAGGCTAGATCGGCAGTTGAACGACATTCACAGCATCGCTCGACCTTACATAAACCAGCTGACATGCAGCTTGCTCAAATCGGCGGTGAGCGCTCTCGTCGGTCCCGAGCCTCGATAAGAAGAGCTGGTTCTTTTTGTTCATTGAGCTTCTCGTCGAAAAACTTTGCCTTAGTTCAGATCTCCTCAAGGAGATCGGAACAAACGGCAGACCGTGATGGCCCCAATAATTGGCCAGCCCAGCATGCAGCAATGCATGTGTAGTACCAAAGCAAAACAGATCTGGTCAGGCATCTGGTCAGGCAACTGGTCAGGCAACCTGAACAAAGGAGGGGGTAATGACTATGGCTAACCCAATTATGTCCATTGAACATGGGGCTCGTAGGACGCCTACATCCTACATGACAATCTCAACAGAATGACAATAAACACATTAACCTTCATTTATTCTACCAGAACTTTTTGAATTGTGCTTCAATCAAGTATTTTACCCATAGTCGAAATGGTTCGTTGCAGTGGCGACGATACTTTCGGGCCCGTTTTGGGTTCCTCCTTTCTCAATCCCGGTTGTTACAATTTCGATTTCACCGTCGTTTTTGAGGATTCGATTTTTTCTATCGTACCATGTGGCATTGTGATCCTGCTCGCTATTTGGCGTCTTTATAACCTTGTTGGTAGACAGGTTATTGTGCGGTGGCCTCTGCTTCATGCTCTCAAGTTGGTGAGTATGGGCATTGTGTAGCCTTAATTCTAATAGTCGTGTCCCCTCGCGCTGATGTGTACCCTAGGTCACTTTTGCTGCACAGAGTATTTTTCAACTCTCTTTGGTACTGCTTCAAGGAATTGGGCATCGAGCTCTCGCACGTACTACCCTCGCCGCTAGCATTTTGGCCCTGTTCTCAACACTGAGTCTCCTCGTTCTTTCTCACTTTGAGCACTGTCGGACTACGAGACCTTCAGCCATCATTCAAATCTTCCTGCTTTTTACCATTCTCCTAGATCTGCCTCGTCTCAGGACGGCATGGTTTCTAGATGGTGATAACCAGAATATGGTAGCTTGTTTATTTACTGTAACCTTCGCCCTACGGATCGTCTTACTCCAGCTGGAATCTTTCCAGAAGTGGAAGTATGTCACTGTTCCACCGGAATCAATTCCGCCAGAGGAACGCCAAGGGTTATTCGGACGCACTTTCTTCTGGTGGCTTATGCCCCTGTTCTTCAAGGGCTATAGCCGAACACTTTCTATGGATGATCTCTTCGCCATTGATGATGACCTCAAGGGTACCAGGCTCTATGAAAGGCTGCTCAAGTCCTGGCGTTCTGGTAAGCATTCCAATCGTCGTTCAAGCCTTTTAGGAATGCTAATTGAGTTCGTTAAGTCAACCAGAAGAAAAAACACTCTCTTACAACCGCCGTGTTGTGGACATTTTCCCCCGAACTCAGTTTTGCTCTTGTCCCTCGTCTTGCCTTCGTGGGGTTTAGTCTTGCCCAACCATATCTCATCAATGCTATGATTAGGTATATCACGTATCATAGCCGCTTGCCTGAAAGTTATGGGTATGGACTCATCGGGGCGTATGCGCTCGTTTATATTGGACTTGCGGTAAGTATTTCTAATACTTAAATCTGGACTTGCTGACTCGGTCGCTAAAATGTACCAGCTTTCTCAACGCTTGTGGATGCAGATCGCGTTTCGGACAATGACGAAAATTCGAGGAGCTTTAGTCACCTCCATCTACAAGAAAATGCTCACTGTTAGAGCTGAGACTACGAATTCCTCATCTGCTGTATCATTGATGAGCACGGATGTGGACAGAATCGTCATGACCACGTTCATGTGCGTCAACCTAGGTCCAGACATCATTCAAATCATCATCGCTCTCGGCATCATGGGAACGCAGATTGGGGCTACCGCAGTAGCTCCGGTGATTCTATGTGGGATTTGCATTGGCATCGCGGCCAAGATTGGCCAACTTATTCCACCACGACAACGTCGCTGGATGTCGGCAATCCAGAAGCGGGTTGGGATTACGGCTGATATTATTGGAGCTATGAAAGGCGTCAAAGTAGCCGGACTCAGTGTGAAAGTGGACAAACAGATTCAGGCGTTACGCAACTTCGAGCTTGTGCGGTCAGTTCAGTTCCGGAAGCTGCAAGTTACAACACAGCTTTTAGGCAAGTCACTCTATCACAATAGTCTTGTGCGAATACTGACTCTGGATAGGTACATCACCGACTCTCTTAATGCCTGCTGTTACATTCACAGTCTACGCAATTGCCCAGAAACTCTCTGGAGGTTCTGATTTCAACGTTATACAAGCATTCACTTCGCTTAGTCTGTTGAATCTTCTGGTCCAACCAGTAATGGATTTAACCATAGCCTGGACAACCTTGTCCTCGGGACTTGCCTGCCTCGACAGAATCCAGGCCTTCTTGCTGAAAGAGAACCGAGAGGATTACAGAATACTAGCGTCACATTCAGATAATGCCTCCTTCTCAACCAGAATGTCGACAGAGAAGCAAGAAATGGAAGAGAGGCATGAAGCCGTGAAGCCTTTGATCAAGATTCGGGGCGGATACTTTGGGTGGAAAAAAGACCCCACCTCGGCAATTGTCAAAGATATCGACCTCGACATTATGCCAGGGGAACTGACCCTCATTGTCGGCCCAGTCGCCTCCGGGAAAACAACACTGTTGGAAGCAATTGTGGGGGAAGCACGAATTTTCTCTGGCTCGGTGGAACTTACTGTTCCAGAGGAGATTGCCTACTGCGGTCAGGATGCTTGGTTGTTGAATCAGACCGTCAAAGAAAATATCCTCGCTTTCGAAAGATATTCGAAGGACTTCTATGACGAAGTGATTGAAGCTTGTCAACTGGAGGAGGATCTGCGGTTTTTTCCAAAGGGCGATGACAGCATCATCGGCAGCCGGGGTATTTCTCTCAGTGGAGGACAAAAACAGAGAGTGGTAAGTCAAATTCTGAGACCAATAATTTGGGACAGCATGCTGATGTTCGAGCAGGCACTTGCGAGAGCAGTATACAATCGCAAGTCCATAATTATTTTGGATGATGTATTGAAAGGCTTAGACGCCGACACTTACACTAAGTGTTTCGAGGCTGTCCTTGGCACTAAGGGATTACTACGTCGAAACAACACAGCTGTCATTCTTGCAACTCACAACGGTTAGTTAACTTATTGAAACTCGTAACTTTATAGAGTTAACAGATTCATAGTTCAACTCCTTCCGCATGCAGATCATATCGTTGTCCTCAATGAAGATGGGCGCATTACGGAAAAAGGCAGTTTTGACGACCTCAACTCCTCAGATGGATTCGTCAGCGGCTTGGGACTCAAGAAGGCAGCCGTTGAAGAAATTGAAGCTGTAGTCGCGCAAGAGGAAGAAAATGAAAGGATGGAAAAACAGATCGTGCTTGAGAAGATTGCAATGATCGAAGCAATGCCTAAATCCGACGAAAAGAAAAGGTCGAGAGGCAAGCGCAATTCCAGTGCCCTCTTTTCTTACATCACGTCAATGGGCAGGGTTTACTTTATGATTTTTTGCGCCTTCACTGTCGGTAATATTGGCTTTCGAAGCGCACAACGTAAGTTTTAATTCATTGGCCCTCATTCTAGCATGCTGTTGGTCTAACCAAATATTCTCAAGCTGTGTGGCTCAACGTCTGGACTGCTGCCAATGCCGAGAGTCCGAATGCGAAAATGGGCTACTACATTGGTATTTACGTCATGTTCGGCGGCCTCAACGTCGTTTTCCTCGGTCTTCAATTCTGGTACGTCCGTCCCACGCCGTTATCCGAAGTAGACACTCATCCTTTTAGGACTTTCATGATTATCATCGTGCCACATTCCGCAAGGTTACTACACAAGAGGGTCCTCACCGCTGTTATGCAGTAAGTTCTTAGCTAATTTGTCTTCGAATATAAGGAAAACTAAAAATTTGGTAGCGCCCCGTTGTCATTCTTCGTGGCAACTGACACCGGAGAGATTGTCAACCGGTAAATTAACTTGCTGATAGCGCAACCACGGAAATTAACTCTCCTATAGGTTCAGCCAGGATATGACGTTGGTGGACTTGCAACTACCAATGTCTTTCATGCAGAGCTACTCCCGTAAGGCTCCTATTTGGATCATCCCCGTGGGAACTTTTAGCGTGCTAACATGATGCGCAGAAATTATTAACGCTATTGCTCAGATTGTTCTCACTTGTGTGGGATCAGGCTGGCTAGGCATCGCTGTGCCGGTCATGCTTCTTACACTCTTTGTGCTACAAAAGTTCTACCTCCGCACGTCAAGGCAAATGCGTCTGCTGGATCTCGAGGCAAAGTCACCACTCTATTCACATTTCATCTCTTCATTTTCCGGCCTGACCTGTCTACGTGCATATGGCTGGACCAACTTGGCAGAAGCGGAAAACCTACATTACCTTGATGACTCACAGCGCCCGTTTTATTTACTCCGCTGTGTCCAGAGATGGTTAACGATGGTTCTCAACCTCATCGTCGCCGGCCTAGCCGTTCTGCTCGTGGGCATCGCTATTGCGATGAAGGATTCAATTAATCCAGGCCTTTTAGGTGTCGCTCTAACAAGTGTTATGGGCATTGGCCAGACACGTAAGTAACTTTCCAAATTCATTCTATGCCTCTTTTGGATTCCCTTGGAAGTTGTGAGAGATGCTAGATAATTCTGCACACAAGTGTATATGGGGAAACGTGTCTCACGGCTCTTTCAACTTCCAATCTGGCCAAATGCTGACTCCTGATATTGAAGTGAGCCAGCTTATCCAATCCTGGACACAGCTCGAAACGAGTCTGGGCGCTGTAACACGCATCAACGAGTTTGCGGCCAACACGCCCAGGGAACAGGACGGCCCCGAAATGCCACCCGAGAACTGGCCAGCTCATGGCGCTATTAACATCTCGGGGCTATGCGCCAAATATGGTGATCACACCGTCCTGAGCGATATCAGCCTCGATATCCAACCTGGGCAAAAGATTGCCGTGTGCGGACGCTCGGGAAGCGGAAAATCAACCCTAATTACTCTTCTCCTCAGACTCTACGAGCCGACCGACGGAAGAATTGTCATTGATGGGATTGATACGAGTGTACTCAATCTCAATGCTCTCCGTGAGTCTCTTGTTGCGCTACCACAGGATCCCATGTTTCTCGCTGGTACTGTTCGGTATAATCTGGATCCGTTGTCCAAAGCATCTGATGAGACTGTCTGGGCAGTGCTTGATGAGACGGGTATCAAGGAGGTAATTGAAGCAAAAGGGGGATTAGATGCCGACCTAAATACTGATTGGCTGAGCGCGGGTCAAAGACAACTGTTTTGTCTTGCACGAACAATGCTCAGGAATAGCAAGGTTATTCTGTTAGACGAGGCGACAAGCAGGTGAGTCCTTCTCCAATGAAAGGTCTGATAATCATTCAACTAACTTGATATCTAGCCTTGACCGCGAGACTGAAGCACGCGTGGACAAGTTACTCCGGACGGCGTTCGCCGATTGGACGGCAATCGTAATCGCACATCGTCTAAAGACTATTAGAGACTTTGACAAGGTGTTAGTTCTGCAAGAAGGCCGGGTCATGGAGTACGACTCGCCAGAGAATTTATTAGCTCGTGACAGTAAGTTTAAGATGTTATGGGATTTGCAAGAAAGTTGAAGCAATTGCTTTTAGACTTCAGAATATACATTAATTTATAAGTTTTATGCACGGAGCTGTCGAGGTTCAAACCATCAAATGAATTCCAAGTTCTGGTTTCCTTCTTTTACTTCATTACATGATTTGCCTAATCTACTTTTGTCCAAACGCCTCAGTTGAAACATCAATATCACCCAACACCATGGAATCCTGGGCCTTCTTCCCAATGATGTCTCCCGGGTGCACAAAGTTGAAATTGACGAGTACCGCCAGCATCAGCACTGCATCAAAGACATACAAATATACCTCACTCCTCATCAATGGTCCATCATTCCCTCCTGAAAATTCAATGACTCGAAACACGGATCGAATCAAGATACAGACGCTGGAGAGATACAAAGTACGCATGTACTTCTGCCAATTGACGGCCAAAGATGCAGGCGTTGGTGTTTTGCGAAGCCGACGATCGAAGATCAAGCTGGTGACGAGGAATATGCCGAAGAAAATAATCTGCAGGAACAGACCGATGACGATGACATGTTTCCCAGCATTGACGCTACTAGCTTTCGACACCATTGAGCCACCTGGAAATATTAGCATACCCTATCTGCTGTACAGCAGAATACCGACCCGCAGATTGCACGAAAAATGACAGAACATCCCCGAAGACAAATATCTTGGTCAACCATCGAGCCCGGATGGGAGCCATGCTCTCTCCTTCCGTCAACAGAATCAATCGACCCAGGACCATGTATATACTCGCAGCGAAGAGAGCTGGGGCTACGAGTAGAAGGATTATTTGCACGACATAGATTGCGAGACTTTGTTCGTGGCTGTGTGCAATTGCTCGATCGATATATCCACCAATTTCAACTTGGATTGTCAGCGAAGTCAGACAATAGAGGGACGAAACCAACAAAAGCCTCCAATGATGAGCGGGATTAAAAACATCGACCTTTTCCTCGCAGCTTGAAAGACGTGCATCGATGTCGTGACAATGAACAGGATAGCGAAGATTATCGCCGCAACAAGAGAGGGGTGATATCTGGAAGGAATTAGCGAGACGTCATTATCGGCCAAGATTTCTCACCTGTAGAGCACAAACTGGGCATCGCGAGAGTACAGCATTGTGAGACCCATAACGATTGAGGTCGTCGAAAGGTTGTGATGAAAATCGGTGGCTTATCTCATGGGAAGATCAGAAGGAAAACAAGTAGACGACGTATCACTCATATACCTATGCTAGCAACGGGGCGGACTTCTCTGAGACCCCCGAGCTCCGATCGAGGCAGCAGATAACAGAATACTGTGCGAGACTCGACGCGTTCTGCATATTGGAAATCTATCGTATTTATCGTATTTATCGTATTCAAAGATTAGAACCAATAGTTTCCACTGCGCCTCAGCGCCACGTTGTAGCGAACCCCTGATTGCCGGCAGCCTGGGCTGCCCTCAGACCTGAATGCGGCCCATGCTTCGTGGGCGCCTCCTTAAAATACTCTTTTCTCCCTCGAACTTCGGATGGCTGTCGTTTACAGCGCCTTCTCATTCGACACAGATTGGACTGCCCCTATGTCCATCAATGGCGGATCAAGGACCAAAGCCTAGACGCTCACACCAGAAGAGCCGAAACGGCTGCGCCCTTTGCAAGCAGCGGAGAGTCAAGGTACTTGGGTTGTTTCGTATTCTTATTCGGTCGTCCCCGCTGCCGACGATCAAATCTGCATCCGCATCTCAGCCTTCGCATCCATGGACTTTTGCTCATTCCTTAACAGTGTGATCAACAAAAACCCATCTGCAACAAATGCGAGAACTATGGAGCGTCTTGCTCATTCCTCCAGACTCACCCGCAGAAGAATCGACTTCCAAAAGTCGCTACGATGCTGCTATCACCTGAACCAGCGATAACAACCGCCTCAAGTCATGCATCAAGCCCCTCCATCCTGGCACAGTTCTCTATGCTAGACATGGAACTTCTACATCACTGGACCACGGTGACTGTCCAAGCGTCAATTGACTTTCCTACGGGCGTCGAGCTCTACCGCACTACAGTGATTCGATTCGCGTTCGAATACCCGTTTCTCATGCACCAACTCCTGGCAATGACAGCCATTCACCTCTCGTATCTACAGCCACATAAACAATCTACTTACAGCCATGCAGCGGATTCCCACGCAGCCTTGGCATTGTCTCTTTTCCGGCCCGAAATCGCGAATCTCACGACAGAAAACTGCCATGCCTGCTTTGCCTTCTCAACTACTATATTCATGTATGCATGGGCATCCCAGGAGCTGGACCAACCTTCCACCCTCATTTTCAAACCTTCCTCAAACTACCAATCGGCAGACATACAATGGGTGAAGCTCCACCGTGGGACGAACACGATCTTTACGACCTGGTGGCCTGTGCTAGAGAATGGCCCTTGTCACTGTTTGTTCGTTCCTTGGAAAGACCTTGATCCAAACGGACCCGATCCTCTTCTTCCCGATGATGAGGAGCATCTCAATAATCTTCGTGAATCATGGAAGGGGCTACCAGATCAACAGAAGCAGATTCTGGACACGAATTTGAAGGTTACGAAACGAGCCCTAAGCAGGGTGGATTTTATACCTGAATCCAGCAAACTGGCAGCTGGGATCTCCTGGTTCGCTCAAATTTCAGATGAGTTTATCCAGATGTTGGCAGAGAAGGTCCCTGAAGCCTTGTTGATCGTTTGTCATTATTGTGTGGTGTTAGAAAAACTGAGGGATACGTGGTGGATGAAAGGAAAAGCAGAGAACTTATTGAGGACAGTCGTGACTGAGCTGGGAGAGGGCTGGGAGACTTGGACGAGGTGGCCAATGGAGCGAGTCTTAGGAGAAAACGGGGTTCTACCTGGTTTACTCTACCAGAACTGACTTCATTTTCTGAGTTTGAAAGGTCTCGAATCAAAGCTTCGACGGCCCAATCTTGCCAGCTCAATGCCCCTTGCACATTGATATGCACAATAACACAGAAAAACAAGAGACGTTCTAAGAAACAGTCGATGAGGTAAAATTCAAATGCAGATGCTACCTTGTCATCTTGTGTTCTGTTCTATAATCTCCCTCTTCGGCTAATCACTCCAACTCAGGACTGCCAAATCATTATCAATGTATTGCACTCGTGTTTGTACATCATTTTGTCCCTCACTTGCATTGACTTAACTTCCGTTCTGCAAGTCGGCAAAAGTCAGACGTTGCCAATCTAGAATATATCTACGTACAGTCAATGATACAATATTGGGCACCTTGGCAGACTATTACAGGTTAGTTCTAGAGGACTTCATAATACGACAGCTTCATACTTAAGTCAGAATCTTCTCGGACGTTGCAACTCGCAGCGTTTTTTGGTGCTTGAAGCCTGGTCATTCGTGATACAATCTGCTGCTCGCCTAAGACAATGAGAATGGAGAATCCTTTTGTGCCTGGCGTCTCTGTAGTAAGAAATGTTGGGAGTTTTCACACATCCATCGAACAAGGACTAGCAAGGTAGTTCTCGGAATCTAGGACGAAGTCATAGGATGTAGAGCTGCAGCTATCTAATAGTGTAATGTCTAAGACCTATCGGTGGTGTAGTGTAGCTCTTTGCCAATGCTATAGACTTATATAGATAGATTTACGTTCCGAGGGATATTGCTAGTAGATTGAAATTCAGGTATGGGTTTGAAATTTCGATGAGCACGTAGCAAGTAGTAATAAGACTGAAGGGAGGGATAATAATATCGTATAATCTACTATGATTCTTCCGTACATGCCGGGTGCTGCCTTAGATTGACACGTCTATGATCCTGAAAGACTTGGTTGTTCGAGATCTTCGATCTGATTTTGCAGCATTCCAAAATGCAGGTACCAATCTCTAATGACTTTTTGCCCACTGACGATACCACTCTAAACACTCTTTGTTCGCCACACTCGCACCGACTTTGATATTCATACCACAAAGTATCTGCTTTACTGCAATCTCAACCCTAAGCAATTTGGTCAGCAGCGAATCTCATTCATGCATGTTTAAAAGACTCACTTCTTCCCATTTCCTGTAATAGGAATCTCGAAACACTCGTTAATAATACCAGGCACATGCCTCGCAGAAAGCTCCTTCCTCACTATAGTCTTAATGCTCCCCTCCAGGTGATCATCACAGCTCTTTCCCTGTGCCATCTTAAGAAACAGCACTACAGTCTCATCAGCATCCATCTCTCTCCTTCGTCCCACACAGATAGCATCTTCAATATCGTCAGGGAAGTGCTTGAGCAAGATGTTGTATATCTCTGCACTACCAAACCTCACACCGCTAGGCTTCAGGATGCCATCACTTCTTCCCAACATCGTCAGTCCACCTGTGCCTTTCTCGAAACGCACAAAATCACCATGATGCCATACACCATCGAACACATCAAAATATGCCTCTCGATACTTTCCATGTCCCTTTTCGCTTGACTCTGAGCTCCAAAACGTGATCGGCTGACAAGGAAAAGGTTTGACGCAGACGAGATCGCCTTCTTGACCATCGTCGACTGCAACTCCGTCTGGGCTCCATGACTGGATAGCCATACCGAGGCCCCTACATTGTATTTCACCAGCATACACTGGTAATAGTGGGCAAGGGGCACCGAAGAGGGAGATGATGTCGGTGCCGCCAGTTATAGAACCAAGATTTATGTCGTGCGGAAATGCAGCGTAGACGTAGTTAAATGTCGAGGGTGCTAGTGGTGACCCAGTCGAGTATATTGCCTTCAGAGAGCTAAGGTCCAGATTGTTAGGTGCTTCCATTGGTCGCAAGGCCTTTTGTTCGAGGATAGATAGATATTTGGCGCTGGTGCCGAAGTGGGTGATTCTCAGCTTTTCAATCAAGAGAGGCATAGAGAGATCGCCATGCGGATGAAAGGGCGAGCCGTCATAGAGAATGATAGTAGCACCAGACGCAAGAGATGAGACGAGCCAGTGCCACATCATCCATGTTGTAGTGGTGAAGTAGAGCATTCTGTCACCAGGCTGGATATCGCAGTGAAGAATATGTTCCTTTTTGTGCTGAATCAATGTGCCAGCGGCAGAATGAACGATACATTTTGGAGCTCCGGTAGTGCCACTGGAGTACAGAATGTATAGTGGATGAGACGGAGGTAATTGATTGAAATCCAATTTTGCATCAGGATGGTCCACACTACAGCTGTTAGCAAGTGACAGACGAAGCAAAATTTGCATTAAACTCCACCACTCACCCTTTGATGAACTCATCATACGTCCACGCATTCCCAACTTCTGGGTTTAATCCTTCAGTCTTCATCTCAAATCCGGTTATAGTCTCCAAAACAACACAAGCCTGCAGTCCCTTCAGGCCCTCAACAATCTCCTTCGTTTTCTGATAACTCCCATGGACTTTGCCATTATACCTGACAGCATTATCAACAAGCAGAACCTTGGGTGAAATCTGGACCAACCGCTCCAACACAGCAGTGACGCCGGTTTCGGGACTTACACCAGTCCAGATCGCTCCAATGGAAGCAGCTGCCAACATCGCAACTACGGCATTGGCATGATTTCCAAGGAAACCAGCAACACGATCTGATTCTTTCACGCCGTGAAACCGAAAAGCGTTCGCACATACCCGAACACGCTCACGGAGATCGCTCCAAGTGATACTCGAGTTCCCAATCTCGGTAGCTTCGATGATAGCAACGGAGTTTGGGTCAATGTTGACTTTGGCAGGGTGTAATAAATTCTCGGCGAAGTTCAGACGAGAACCTGCAAAGAAATCTGGTCTGGGAAATAACGAAGCATTTTCCGGTAAGACCTTTAAGACTTGTCAGTTTATCATTACAGATAGATCTAAAGTATGTATCACGTGATATGAATCATCGAAGCCTTTGGACGCACCTTCAAGAATGACTTCTCAGCACCAATCCCAGCGAACTCCCAGACCTCGCCCCAGAAATCGCCAATATAGTCGATTGACCATTGGTAGAGATCGTTGTAGGTCTTTAAGCCGAGGTCATACTTCTGATTCACTTGCTGGATGAACCCCGCCACGCGGGTCGAGTCAGGATTTGAATGCGTCCATAGAATTGGCTTTGAAGGTTCTGCCAGCCCCTCAACTGTGGAAGGAGTATTGCGCATCTCCACGAGGGATATATACGATTCAAGGGAGTACTGAGCGGGGTTCGAAATCTCCAATTTGTGAATTCAGCAATGTTCTGGCGATCAGGCTTCGAATCCCGGGAAGTCGCTGAAACACGCTAACTGCGGCAAGCTAACTCCCTGCAAATTGATGCCCTCACCCTCCACGAAACATTCAGCCATTCATAAATCGATTTATCCGTATCTTCACACAAGCCGCATTATTACGGATAGCGGCTCAGGAGAGCGACATGTAGGGTCGCAAAACCTTTTCAATATTTTGATCGGGAAACAGGTAAACCGGCTCAAGATGGTGGCGCCGCCGATGCTGACTCCGAGGTCTCACTCATCGGTCAGCGGCATGTAGAAAGGTGGGGTAAAAACAGTTTTTAAAATCTCCATCGCCCTCACCGATCTTTCTGCTTTTTGCTCATTAACCACAATCGTTATTTGAGTATCTATCTCTAGTCTTAATTAATTTTATATCCAAAGGAAGGATGTCTTCTCCAGTTGTTAGCAACCAAGATGAAGAGACATACGACTCGATCGAAAGCCAAAATGGATGGAGAACAGCATGGCAGAACAATAAAGGAGCAGCACTCATATTGTTCGCGGAAGCATTTGGATCATCCACGGACGCTATAGTGCGGTTCTTACAACAAGGTGGTCATGGCATGCATCCTTTCCAGGTTAGTCCACCCAAATCAACCGCACCTGAAAATTTGTTCAACATTTCTAGGTCATCTTTGCACGCATGATAACGACACTCATATTGAGCATTTTGTACATGTGGTGGACCAAAGTCCCGGCCCCTTTAGGAGATCCAAGTGTGCGATATTGGCTTCTTCTCCGAGCCGTTTTTGGCTTCTCTGGGCTGTTCTGTTTATACTGTAAGATCCCCAAATTTATTGTCAGTACATCGGAACTCAAGAACATCAGATTCTGTGCATTACCTCCCTTTGGCGGAAGCTACCGTGTTCAGATTCCTCGTGCCCATAGCTACAGCATGGGCATGTTCTGTCTTCTTGGGACAGACCTTCACACGCAAAGAACTCATCGCAGGTCTTATTGCCTTAATTGGTGTAGTCATTATCGCGCATCCAAGTAGCATTTTTGGTACAGTGGATGACAGCATTAAAGCCAGACAAGGAGGTGTAGATAATGTAACTCCCGGTCAGCGTCTCCTCGCCATCGCCGTCTCGATATTTGGCGTGGTGGGCGCAGCTTAGGGTTAGGGTTAGGGTTAGGGTTAGGGTTAGGGTTAGGGTTAGGGTTAGGGTTAGGGTTAGGGTTAGGGTTAGGGTTAGGGTTAGGGTT